>CM040836.1:9246561-9904061 GCA_022828995.1 Vimba vimba
GCATACATTATAATTATAATTAATTATAGAATCAATTTCACAACTAATGTGCATGCTTTGCACATCCCTCTTAATTTCAAACATGAAATTGAGCAGCACGTCCATTTAATCGTAACAAATTCAACGCAAATATTAGGGATGCACGGATATGAAAATGTTGACCCGTAACCGATAATTCTTTATATTTGAAAGCCGATAACCGATATATATATCCAAATTTTTATATATTTTTTGAGATCCTGATTACAAAAACAAAAGTCTCACCATTAAAAGCCATAACCCAAACACAATTATAATGTCCTCATTATCATTTTATGTATGACAGACTTGCGCTGCATGTTGCACTGAACTGTATTTTCCCTTTTGAAGTGATTTTCAATCATATTTCAAGCAATTTAAAACCATCATAATGAAAGGTGCGCATCTGAAGTGTCTCAGCTGAAGGAAAAATACATTATTTATCGGCTTTAATATATCAGTCAAATTTTCTTATCTGGCCGATAACGATAGTATTAAAAATAATCATATATATAGGCCGATACATGTCTGGTGGCCGATATATCGTGCATCCCTAGCAAATATTATTTACTTTGACACATTTTATATATATATATATATATATATATATATATAGTTTTTTTGTGTACATTTTCTATTTAAAAAAACATGATCATTACCTTTATCGTGGTCATATTAGTTGGAATACTGGTATTGACTATTGACTAAAGTTTAACGTAAGAACCTGCATCAACACTTTCATCATTATTCTCGAGCCCTGCTTGACATGGACTCTAGTTTCAGAAAAAGGACGTGTGAAACAGAAGTGAGGCTCATTCTGACACCTTGGCTGGAAGCTGCAGAGTGCCAAACCCTAAACAAACACACGTGTGTGAGTGACACTGTTCCACCTCATCACTCTCACCCTCTCAATCTTCCCAGCATGCAGCGGGGCCTGACACCGCTGGAACCCTGCGCTCAGAGCAGGACGGCTCAGATTAAAACCACAGAGGGGTCATCCACGCTCTTCACAGCGATACAGTGACGTACTGAGAGTAGGTGGCAGCTGTTTACACTGACTGAAAAAGATGATATAGATCGAGGTATTAAGATGATATCACACACGAATTTTGATGGAATGTTTTGGTTTCACATCAGAAAGGACATAAAAAGCACCATAAAAGTATATTTGTGCTTTATTTCAAGTCTTCTGACTCCTTATAAGGGAAATTTACTTATATTTCAGTCCATTTCTTAAGCAATGCTATCTAATGACTAGAAATATAGCACACAAATTGTATGAACTACTGTTATTGATCTTTTTGTCTCGTTTACTATATGCTTTCGGTTTTTTGTGTCATTGTTATATTTTTTTATTAGTATTTTGAATTCATTTTCATTTTAGTTAGTTTGGTAACACTTTACAATAAGGTTCATTAGTTAACATTAGTTAACTAGTTAACATGAACAAAGAATGAACAATACTTCTGCAGCATTTATTAATCTTAGTTAATATTAATTTAATATAATTTAATATTAATTTCAACATTTACTAATACGTTATTAAAATCAAAGGTTGTATTTGTTAATATTAGTTAATGCACTGTGAACTAACATGAACAAACAATGAACAGCTGTATTTTTATTAACTAACATTAACAGAGATTAATAAATACTGTAACAAATTGCTCATTGTTAGGCCATGTTAGTTAATACATCCAATAATGTTGACAAATGAAACCTTATAGTAAAGTGTTACCATTAGTTTTAGTCATTTTTTTTACACATTTTATTAAATTTTAAATATATATATTTTATTTTATTTCAAGTAACTTTTTATATGATTTTAGTGTTAACTGATAAAGAAAACAGAGGCTTGAACATTTCACAAAATATCTCCTTTTGCATTCCTATATAGAAATCAGAAAGTCATACAAGTTTGGCTCAACATTAGACTAAAGTAAATGTTGACAGAATTTAAATTTTGGGGTGAACCATGCCTTTCAAGCTTTCCACTGAAAAAAAAAAAAAAAGAATTATATTGGGATGCAGATCTAAACACTGAGATGGACAGATGGGGAACACATGAAAGCGTAACGTATATACTGTATATAAAGCGAGATGGAAACTTTAAGTAGACAGAAGAATGGGTATGCAGCAATTTCGTATCCCAAAATCCCAAAGGCAAGTTGGCGATGGACAAAAAACATATTTCTACCAAAGCAAACAATACCAAACAGCATTTCATACACTCTCAGCATGCAGACTTTTTAATTTTCCACCATAAAATGTGAAACCTCTTGGATCTCTTCATGAGGTGCAGACAGACAGCATTGAAGTCTAAATCAAGATCTGACTGATGCATACCCACAATTACCCTGCTGTTTGAAATAGGGGCAAACTTCAACATTTGGTATCATTTAGAGCCCAGGCGATGTCACTGATGCAAGACCGATTCACAGTCACAAATCCAACAAGATCTCAAAGGATATTACTGCGCAGCGATGCTTGAATCCAACTCTGTGCGTTAACCTATAATTATAAGACTCAAGCAAACGCTTGTTTTGATAAAACGGTCTGAGTGAACTACAGGTTGCCTTGACTTTACTGCCCTGAAATCCTCTGATGTTGGTGATCCAAGCCGAGTTGTGGAGGAATCGCATGCCTCTTGCGTGGCGTGTTGGCAGTGTCCATGGAGTGGGCTCTGCTTTAGATTACTTTTTGGTTTTGAGCTATGAAAATGCAATTGCCACTTCAGCGTAAGTTAAATCAGGTGGGAAGTGAGTAATGAGGTCGGCGTCTACCGCTGCTTTGACACCCTTCAAGAAAGGTAGAAGCATTCAGGAAAAGACTCATTTTCTCACACGTAATTGCCGGTTTTAGGACATATAATGTGATTCTTCCAGTACTGTAATGGTATCATTCTTGCTTTCTTCCAGCCAAACACAGTTACTGGAGTTTCTGTCAAAATAAAATATACTCCAGTTATTGTAAACACTGTAAAATCATTTTAAAATTTGGATTTTTTAATATTTCCTGAAGAACATGTGAGGGATAAACTCACTTATGTGATGCTAGAGCATCTGCCAGGGCTTCGCAATGTGGTTGCAGAGGTGTTCTGAGTGGTTGTCAGCACGTTGCTGTGCGGTTGCTAGGTGGTTGCTTACTAGTCCGAGGTAAAATAGCCCACCCTAAAGTCTCTATGGTGGTATTTAAGCATACACTTCATGCATTTAACATATCAGTCAATTATCTAGACCTGGACCAAGTGCAAATTTGAGATGAAATGCAAAACAAGAAGCAATTCGGCCAAATTTAAATGCACTTTACTCAGGACACATATTAAACCTTACTCTCCCTATTCACAAGATGTGTATGTGTAGTATGTGAAGTTTTAGCTCAAAATACCCCACAGATATTTTTTATAGCATGTTAAAATTGTCACTTTTTGAGGGGAAACATTTTTGTGTGTCCCTTTAAATGCAAATGAGCTGCTAATCCCGGCACAGAGGGCGGAGCTTCAAATGCTCATATGTTAGCATCTTTGATTACCTCACACAGACCTGCACAGAAAATTTCAAAAACTTTTAGCTGGGCAAATGTGGAGAGATTCAGGAAGAAGTGACAACATGTAGAAGCAACAGGACATTTCTAAATGGTTAGTTGATGAATTGATGTTGCTGATGTGGAGTTAACTATCTTCTAGTCATTGATTAGCATATTCTGTCATGATAATCAATAAATCATGTTCCCGGAGTCAGGGTTTATGTAAATTTTAGGGTTAGTGATGTCACTAACTCGTGAAGAAGCTCACTTTTGTGTCAGGATTAGGGTTTGTTGTAGTCCTTATAAAGCAACTTCTGTAAAAGAAAATATCTCCCTTTGCTTTGAACTTTGAGCGTTGTAACTTTGCAGATGTTGTTTATGCTCGAACAGCAACATTACACACTAACTAAAGTTAAAAAAGTGAAATCATAATCAACCACCCCTCTAATGGTGTAAACTGTTATAGCTTGGCTAGGCTAATTAAAGTGATGCTATATTCAAACAATGCTAATTTGTGTTTTATTTTGTTTACTGTCGCTTTCCCTTTTTTCTTGCAAACTCGCTTGCAAACAAGGTTTATTTGTTGTAGTTTTGAGCTACAGTACTAGACACCTTCCACAGAATATACTATTACCTGATTTTCATTCCTTTATTGATGGGTATGACAAACTCTGACTCTCAACCAAATGACAGAAGTGTGCAATTTCCCGGGAAAAATTCATCCCAAATTATAAATAATTATTATAGGCTTACCATTGTAATTTAGGGTAAGGCAAAACCACAGTTTGGAAGAATGATTTATGATAAACTCACTTATTTTTTTTAAAGGGGTCATAAACTGCCTTTTTATAATGCTTTCTGAGGTCCAATTATAATGTTATCAAGATTTTTATATTAAAAAAACATCCTACTTTAGAAGTAATAGGCTATTTTCTATCCTGTTTTTGACCCTCTCTTTCTAACACTCTGTTTTGATAGACATGCTGCATTCAAGACTGCTATGATTGGGTAAGTTGTATTTTAAAATAATTTTTAACATGTACATTACACATGTAGAATTGTTTTGAACATTTCTAATGTTGAAAAATATCTTGTTACACACCACACATTCTTTATGAGTAGTACTTGGAATTACTACAGTTATAGTTTACATGATACTTACAGTGTTTTGTGTAAAATGAATTATGAATGAATATACCATCATTTGTCGCACTCACTGTCATTCTTATAGGCTATTCATCATCCATCCTTTTTGATAAAGTGAAAAAAGTACATTGTCATTTGCAGTGCTGTGTTTTAACATGTTGTAATGTCTTACTCATGAAAAAACAGAAGATGTTGCTCACTGAAGCTTTTATTCAGGATAACAGAGAAAAGGCTTAGATGGAAACATTAACAAAAGCAGCATTCTCTATGTGCTTTTCATCCGGATCTGATAAATCCAATGCATTAACCACATTAATGCAGAATCAAAAGAAAGAACAGCAAATCACAACTAGGATATTCACAGTTTGACTGGGGAGCAACAGTATAAATACTCAATACATATCAAACGATCTGTAACAAACAAAGCAATAGTGACACATAGTAAAAACATTGTTCCTCACACTTGTGTTGAAACATAACTGTTGGATCCAATATAGTCAGCTCTGCATCATCTTTTATTTTCACTCTCTCTAAGGGTGTGATCACACTTGTAGTTCGGTTCACTTTTTCAGGACCTTAGCGCATTTTAACACTGAACCTAAAGGCATAGGGATATGTTCACAACCTGATTGGTTGGCTTTTACTACGTATATTTCGCGGCGGAACTTACCGAACATCCAAAACAATGCTGTGTGCTGGGCTAAATGCACTCATTTTATGTGCGTAGCCTACATATGATGGCATATGATGGAGCTGAGAACTCGTGATGAGCTTAGAAAATGTGTAAAGGAGTCAAAGCAGCGGCAGGAATCCCTCCGTCACACACACAAAGGAAGATCTGCTGCGAGTACCGAACTGTGACATTGCGACTATGACGAGAAAAAATAGGTATGCTTGAGCATTATATCCTTTTTATGTCCCTTTTTTGGTTCGTTTACATGTCATTGGTCCGTGTTGCATTCATATTTCATCCGAACCGCACCAGAATTCGCTGGGAAGCGGAGCGAGACCCATCTTTTTAGCGGTCTCGGCCCGCTTATTTGGTGGCTTATATCAGGGTTTGGTGGCAGCGTTCACACTTATTCAAATGAACCGCACTAATAGAGCAATCGCCACTGAGTACGTTTTAATCGAACCAAACGTGCCAAGTGTGAACACACCCTAAAAAACCTGGGCCAAATGGTGTCTTGTTTAAAAATGAATCCGCAGTCAAATGAACAATCGAAAAGTGTCTAACTGACGTGATCTGGAACTGCGTTAAAAAATAAAGTTCATCCACGCTTTCTTAATGTTAGGATCACTAGTAAGCCAATGCAAAGACTGTGTTTTTCCACAACTAGGCTTTTCAAAACATCTTGTAACCCTCAGAGGCATCTCTATGTTCTTGTTGCTGAAGTAATCCTGTGTTCGCATCTCTCTCGTATTTACTACTACATGACATGCACACATCGGTGGGTGGGGCTAAAGAGACGATGTAGATGTAGGCATAGATTTTCTTCTGCAGAGGCTTTCTTTTGTCGCACTATTACGTCATAATGTGACACAATCCAAAACGAGACATTTGAGCAGATTGGTTTCAATAATAGGTGTTTTTGGACTAACAAGGAATTCTTGAGTTCTGAAACTTACAGGATATTTTTAGAGTACATTGACGTGTTATGTCAAATGATCAATGGAAATATTTGATTTCTCAATTCATGACCTCTTTAAATTTTGTCCATTTCAAAAAATAAACAAAAATAGTGTCGCTTTAACATGCAGAAGTTTGGAAACCTCAATCTACACATGGAAAAGCAATCATGAATGAGATTTGGATGGAAAAAATGCAAAACTCCAACATTAATTGTAAATTGGAGTGGCATGAGCATCATCATGGTAAAGTCAATTTTTCGGGCTATATATATACAGATGTATACTGTAGCCATGAGTACATGGAATAAGGATACCCGGTTGAATGCAATCTCATCAATCAAGTTGAACGAAATGACTAAAAATAAGCCAATGCAAGTCTATTGGAAACTGCAAGTCAGAAAAATGAAAAATAAATTTGGAAAAACACCGATTTTGACAACAACATATGTTGTTTTCCTCACAGAGAATACTGTTTTTGGGGGAAATAAAATTGTGTTGGGGAAGGATTTCCATCTAAAGACAGATGATTGGGTGTTTGGTGCGTTGATGCTTGGGATGTGAGCGAGTCGACCCGACCTTTATGACTGCAGGACATTTCATCGAGATTGGTGAAAAATTTAATGAAGCATTTAAGGAGCAAAGCGCATGTTTGACCGGCCCTTTGCCCCACTGACCAAATAAAGACTGCAGACATTAATGCAGATGGTTTAAATTTGCAGTGAAAGAAATGTGTTGGACGGCTCGAAGATGGTGAAAGGGCTTTCACAACAGGACGTAGGGTAATTAAAACCCATGAGGCCGAGCGGCCCTGAGCTACCAGAGGAAAACCTCTCCTGTTTCGGCATGTGTTCCAATCTGATCTCCATGCTTGTTTAATACTGAAGCAATATTATACTGCTGCCAGCTAAACCTGACATCCAGACATCGCATGTGCTGGAAATCAGATGGAATGACAGCTTTTTTCACACGTATTTGACAGTTTGATAGAGGGTGACCATTTGGTTTTCATGAAATATTATCTTAAGTGTCTCATATTGTATCCAGTTGTTGGAACTCAGCAGATGTTCGGTTGTAACCACACCAAGTTATTTATGCCATATGTATATGTTACCAACTGCAGCGTTATTCAAGGTAAGGTGTGTAACTGGTAACTGGACTGGTTTAGCTAGTTATATGATTGCCCAGCCTGCCAAGTGGCCAAAACATCTCTAAAATCAGTCATCTTGACAGAACAACAGGTTTTAGGCTGGTTCAATACAAAATAAACTCTACAGAACATGTAACATATCCATGCCACTGAAGATAAATGGTGACTAACTAAACAAAATAAAAATCACGTTTTCTTACAATGAAAGTCTATGGGGCAATACACGAAGCACAAAAATGGTTTTGAACGTAGAGCTACACAACAATAAAAATGCACCTCTAGAATGATTTGCTAAGCTGTATTTCCTGTCGATAAACGCGGTAACTGTCTCACAAAACGGGGGAGGATACAAAGACAGGAGCTTCATTAAACGCGAATATCCGACTAGAAAAGCAGTTCCGCAGCTACAAGGACGAGTTCGGTTAACTTTACAGATCACATGATACACATTTTTTGTATTGAAAATAGAAGATATTTTCATATTTGAATTCCATCGTAGCGGAGGGACAAGTCGAATGCCTGTGGTAATCGACGACATGTCTTGAGTTTTTTTCACCTTGAAATATTAATCTTGCAGTAAAACACATGTGTGACCAAACAAAAGAGGCTTCACAAGCTTTATGAAAATATATATATATTTCTTATAAGAGACCATGAGTTCAAATATATGAAAATTCCAGGCAGGGCCTAAACATGTGCCTATTTTGTGTGACGGCTTTAATTTGGTAATAGAAACAGATTAATCTTATGTTTCTATCATGTTATATGTTTGGAAGCAGTTCTTCTAAACCTAATTGATGGAGTGTGTAGCTTTTCATTTCTTAAACAATCCTGTAGGAAGACACATCATGGCCATATTCCAGGAAGACAATGTCAAGATTCATCAGACTCAAACTGTTAAAGAATGGTTGGGAGGAGCATGAAGAATCATTTTCACACATGAATTAGTGGAAATAATGTTGATGGAACCTCTTGATGGAAATAAATGTTGTTGACGTTTCCGTCAAGAGGTGCATCAATCTTTGGTCAAGATCTTGTATTGAGAATACAAGAGTCCAGCACTCTGTAAAGTCTCCTCAAGCACATCCCAAAGAATTTCAATGAATTTAAGGTCTGGACTCAGAGGTGCCGATACATGTGTGAAAATGATTCTTCATGCTCCTCCCAACCATTCTTTCACAGTTTGAGTCTGATGAATCTTGACATTGTCCTCCTGGGATATGGCCATGATGTGTCTTCCTACAGGGTTGCTTGAGAAATGAAAAGCTACACACTCCATCAGTTAGGTTTAGAAGAACTGCTGCCAAACATATAACATGCTAGAAACATAATATCCACTGCAATAATTAAGCATTTGCCTATTTAAAACCAAACAACGACTTTTTTTTGGCCGAGCAGTGTACAGTATATCATCTACAGAATTAGGCCAATAGCTCAGTTTAATTAATTTCACCACTAGGTGGGGCTGTGTGCCTAAATAGAATTGTTTTCAAGCCAATTCTAAAGAAAAGTAATTCTTTCTTGTTCACTTTTTTTTCTCCTTCAGAAATTTACAAACCACAATGCAGCTTTGAAACAATCTGAATTGTAAAAAGCACTATATAAATAAAGGTAACTTGACTTGACTTGATAATAAATACTAAGGTTACATATAATACTCTCAGATAAAGCACAAATTTATATCAGGCTACGGTTTCAAAAGCTAGCAAAAATAATTTATGCAACACAAAAACGCAAAGGGCTTTAAATGAATAGAATCACTATCCCACCCTGAAAAGTTGTAGAAACAGTGGCACAGTGTTTTTTCTAGACCGTCATAGGTAGCGACACTAATAGAGCAGTTTATGTCACTTACAGTCAGTAAACATAATGGCAAAAGTAATGGAAGTACCAACCCGATCTCACGGCAATTCGTAGGTATTATTACGAGGTGGCTAATTCGTACGAATTCATACGACCTCACTCATACGAATTGGTCGTGAGATAGCATTGGAAGTACTCACAAGCATAACGAGGGCAAGTAACAGTTTAGAATATCACAGGACTGAGCCAATATGGCAAATTCTGCTCAAGAACTGCTGAAGGAAAATCATTTTCTCTTTCACTAGTTTTGCATATGATCATTAGAGTCATTGCTTGGTGCGTGTTCATTTGCCAGGCCGCTTGGCCACGTCCTGATAAGCCAGTTCAATCTCTCTGTCTGCCGCACAGGTGTTGGTGAATTCATCACGTGCATAGGCGTTCTGCAGGTACCTCCAAAATCCAGTAAACTCTGATGGAATCTCAAAGTTACGGAATTTCTTAGAAACCACCTGCATGAATGTGGGAAGAAAAATAATGATGAAACCAAACAACTGACACTGCCAGTTTATATTCCAAACAAATCATCTTAAAAGTATTTTAATAAATATCAGGTTTGGGCAAGTTGTCACATGTGTTTATGTTATATGTTGTAATTTTATGGAAATCATCAATTGCTGTATATCTTTGCATGTTGCTTTGCTTCATCAATTGTTTTAATTTATCCATTAAATAGAATTTTATGTGTAGATATGATGTGCACTGCAAAAAATATATTAATAATAATTTTCTACTTTCTACAAATACCTAAACATTCTTAAATCAAGATACATTTACTTGTGGCGCAAAAAAAACTTAAGATATTAAGTTTTTTTTTCTGAGAAAGTATGAAAATTAAGTGAGTTTATGCTTAAAACAAGAAAACAATGTCTGCCAATGGGGTCAGAAAAAAATTGTTTTCCCTAAGAATTAAGTAAATTTTTCTTACTTCATTGGCAGATAGAAAACACAACTTTATTTCGCTTCTATCTTGATTTAAGAATCTTTAGATATTTTATTGTCAAAAATACAGTGTGGAAGATGACTGCTTTAATTTAGACGGTAAGGATCCCATTGTGACAACTTACCCCGTACAGTATACGAAATGTGTGACAGCTTTCCCCACTGTATGTTTTATTCCTGTCAATAATGGTGGGAATGTTCAAAAGACTTTTAACTTTCAAAAAATTGGATTCAGTTCAATAAAAAGACACTCCTAGAACGTTTCAGGAATCACCAGTATTTTATCTTGCACTAAGTGATCAATTACACCAGATGTCCCAGCGGTACATCACCTTCACTATGTGCAGTTTAGGGAGGAGGTTGCAGTCTGAGAGCGTTAATTCATTGCCGTCCAAGTACTTTCGGTTGGAGAACTTCTCCCCCGTACCATCGGCATCAATCTCATCCGGGAGAGGGGAGTTAAGGAAGTTGTCCAGTTTCTTCAGAGCTTTCAGTAGCGCCTTCTCCAGACCTACACAGCCAAAAGTTTGATATGTGCTTGAGCTGAATGTTTTTATCTGAAGAAATATAGTGACTTTAAGTCAAGACAATCCCTGTAAAGGCCTAGCGGAATGTGAATGAGCTTTGGATAACATGTGGCTCCATATTTTTCCGTTGACAGCAGAGCATGCATAAAGAGCTGTAGATATTCCTTCAACCTGTCTAATAAGTTACAGAGCAGACGTTAAACTCACTTGCGTTGGCTTCTGGCTTTGTGTTCTTGATGTAGGCTGAGAACTTTGCAAAGATGTCATTTCCTGCTGTATTTGACTCCTTGTTCTTTGCAGCCAGTTTTGGATACCTTTGGAAGAGAAAGAAAATAAATAACAATGCTGTTCACATTACATAAACAATCAATCCATCTATCAGCATCCTGTCAACCTACTTGGGAGGTGCTAGCATCTCTTCCAAGTATTCCTCGATTTTGTTGATGTCTGTCCGCACCTCTCCATTGAAGGTAAGGAATGGCGGGGGAGTTCCAGGAGCGAGATTATGAAGATCAGCTGGTTTCCTGGAAGAATAATGAAAAACTTTAGATTTTTCTGATTTTGATCATTACACAATGTAGAAAAGAATGTCATTTCTGCAGACCAATTAAAAAAGCAGTTTTCTTCGCAATGTTAATGCATTTCTCATTAAAACAGTATATTTTGGTGGGACAAATATGTAAAGCAAAGGTTCTCACCCAGGGCCCACAAGCGGGCCTCAACAAACTTCCAAGGGGGCCACAAGATGACTTATAACGATTTAAAATAAGATAAAAAAAGGAAATAATATAAGCTATAAAATAACTAAATTCAAGATATTGTACTGTGCTCAATATAACGTATAGGTTTACACATACAATGGTCTTTCATTAAAGAGACATTACTTCTTTAAATGATAAAATACTTTTGGTTGATACAATATGACACTTTTGGGTGTGGCCAAGGTGAAACAGAAAACCCTTTGACATAAGATTTTCATTTCTAACTTATAAGGTTGCTCACTAAATGTAATCAAATATGATTGTGACAGTTTCTGTTTTTGTTTGTTGCTACAGTTAACAAGGAATGAAATGCAAAGAAAAATAAATTGTTTTAGTTTTCTTGAAAGGTGTATGTAAATAATCCTGGCCCTCTTTGGCTGAATGTGTTAGATAAAGTGGGGCAGTGTGATTCAGGTAAAGTGGGTGACCTTCAACCTTCAGTAATTATACTAAAATTCATCAAATACATTTACATTCACGGGTTATTTTATAGTTAGTATAATTTCTTTTTTAGAAACAGAAATGAGTGTATAGTCAGGAAATTAAAGTCAGAGATGGAAGGAAAGAAAGAGCAGAAAGGAAGGTATAAGACCTATTTAATATGTGGAGTGAGGAAAAGATGAGAGGAGCAACATTTAGACGCAGAGTATAAAGCTTTAAAATATGGACACTATCACTTGCTCGCTGTTCGCCTGGGTTTTGACTTCTCGCCTGCCTGATTCTCCTCCTTGAGTTCCCCTTGTACCAGACGCTTTTCAGACTTATCTGGTTTTTGACTATTGCATGGCCTGCGGTCTATTCTCTCTTCTATTGGGTTTAGCCCGACCCTGAGCTCTACGGCTTGTTGCCAGTTATTTTAGCTTAATTAATAAAGATTGTATAGAGCATGTCAGATGGATCTCTGCTCCACGGAGCGGTCTTCAGTGGGTCTTGAGCTGCCTCTCTTCCTCCTCATCGGCCGTATGGCTGTGCTATTTACCTCCTTCCAGCACCTCTCCTCCTCGCGGATGCCTTTTCTCCTTGTCTGCTCCTGGGCATTAAGAACAAGTACCCCCCCGCCTCTTATGTCTTCAAGGTCCTGCAGGGCACAAGGTTCTTCAAGAAATTGAACTTAGACAATGCTTAGCATCTTATTTCGGATGAGGTGAGGGGGACGAGCTTTTAGTACCCCTGCGGGGCATTTTGAATATTTGGTTCTACCAATATTTAGCCTGTCCAATGCCCCGGGCCCAGCAGTCTTCCAAGCACTCATCAATGACATACTGAAAGACATGATCAATAAATTCATCTTTGTGTACCTGGATGACATCTTAATTTTTCCTCGCTTATTTCAGCTGCACATCCAACATGTCAGGCAAGTGCTACAGCAGCTGTTAGAGAACCAGTTGTTTGTGAAGGTTGAGAAGTGTACCTTTAATGCTCAGTTGGTTACGTACTTGGGGTCCATCATCTCAGTGGAGGGTCCAACTGCAACTGTAAGAGCTGTCTCTGACTGGCCGGTGCCTGGCTCTCGTAAAGCACTTCAATTTTTTCCAGTAGTCAGTCCATGGTGGAGTTGGACGCATCAGAGGTAGGTGTCAGAGCAGTTCTTTCTCAAAAATCCCCTCATGATAATAAGTTGCATCCGTGTGTTTATTATTCACACGTCGCTCTCCCACAGAACACAATTACGTCATCGGCAACAGAGAGCTGCTGGTGGTGCGTCAGGTTTTGGAGGAGTGGAGTCACTGGCTGGAGGGATCTGAAATCATACTTACAGGGGTGGAAATCAACCCGCGGAAATTTTTTTAGTCGGCTACTTAACTCAAAAGTAGCCCAATTCTGGCAACACTGCTGCTGATGTGACTCTTCCCGATACTATTCTGCCTTCAGGGCGAGTGGTGGGGGCCATCGCCTGGGGTGTCGAGGGCCAGGTCAGGTCCCTAGCCGGAGTCAAGGTGCCTGAGGGGTGTCCGGCGGGTCTGTTTTTTGTGTCGTCTTGCAGTGGGATCACTACTCCAAACGAACGTGCCACCCTGGTGTGAGGAGGTCGCTGGTAGCCATCCGTCAATGTTTTTGGTGCCAGGCCATGCCTGAGGACATCCATCGGTTTGTGGGTGCTTGCAAAGTTTTGTGCTCAAAACAAGTCTTCCCATCAACCTACCATTGGTCTGCTGCACCCTTCCCATTCCTTCCCAGCCCGGTCACATATTGCCCTGGATTTTGTTACCAGTCTTCATCCAGCAGCAGTACTATGATCCTTACCGTGATTGATCGCTTTTCCAAAACGGTCCACTTCATTCCCCTTCCCAAACTCCCCTCGGCTAGGGAGACAGCCCGGGTGGGCGCTGACCATGTCTTCCGGATTCACTGCCTTCCGGAGGCCCAGTTCGTGTCCCACTTTGGGAGGGAGTTCTGTCAGCAGCTGGGTGGCTCTGCCAGTCTGTCCTCAGGGTTCCATCCACAGATGAACGGCCAGACCAAACGTGCAAACCAGAATCTCAAGCAGATGCTCCAATGTCTGGCCACCCAAAACCCCTCTACCTGGAGTCAGCAGCTTACTTGGGCTGAGTATGCCCATAACTCCTTGCTGGGTTTCCACCATTCATGTCTTGTCTCAGTTATCAGCCTCCTCTGTTTCCTTCCCAGGGTGCAGAGGCTGCTGTCCCCTTGGTCCGGGCATTTATCCAGCAGTGTGTCATACCTGGAGGAGGACCAGTTGGTCCAGTCCAAGGGGCTACTAAAAGAGCTGCCAACCGCTGCTGAAACTGTAGCACTCAGGTATATCTGTGGGCAGAAGGTGTGGTTTTTCACCAAGCACTTAAGCTGCCACCCAGGTTCACTGGGCCATACCCCATCTTTAAGGTCATGAGTCCGGTGACAGTGCAGCTTCAGTGCACCCTCTCTGTCGTGTCCACCCTGTCTTTCATGTTTCTTGTGTAAAGACAATGTTTTTTCATTGTCAGGCGGATTCTCGATTCCAGATACTGTGGACAGGGCTTCCAGTATCTAGTGGATTGGGAGGAATACGGCCCGAAAGAGAGATGTTAGGTCCCAGCTCGAGACATTCTGGACCGCTCGCTCATCACAGAATTCTATCACCATCATTCTCCTCTGACCAGGGGTGCACCTGGTGGCGTCCCTAGGAGGTGGGAACTGTCAGGACTCGGGTTTGATCAGACCCTTTTCTCTGGCACTACTCTTTGTTTTTGTTTTCTTCCTACACGTGGCGGCTGTTCTCAGCTGTTCTGGCCGTTCTCAGCTGATCGCGCTCTGCAATCAGCTCACTCTATCCTGCTCATGAGTTTCTTTCATGAGAGCTTTCTCTTTTGTGTCTCTGTCATTTACCCAGTTGTTCCTTTTGGATTCTCGGACTGTTTGAACTCCTTGATCAGCGGACTGCCCATCCCAGTCTGTACTTCTGGAATTCTCCCCTGGTTTGGTTGCCGATCTTTGTTAACTACCACTGCCTGTCACTTATCACACACCTGGATTAATTCTCTGTTTGCTCTCTGTTCGCCTGGGGTTGACTTCTCGCCTGCCTGATTCTCCTTCTCCTCCCTTGGAACAGACGCTTTATGGACTGATTATCTTGTTGTTGACTATTGCCTGGTCTGCGATTTATTCTCTCTTCTATTGGGTTGAGCCCGGCCCTGAGCTCTACGGTTCGGTACCAGTTATTTGAGCTTAATTAATAAAGATTGTTTTTACTGAGCATCTCTGTACTTTTGGGTCCTTCGTTACTGGAAACCTGACAACGTCAAACTTTTTTAAATCATGAATATAGGAGATTGCGTTACCATGGAAATTATACTTTTAATGGGTCCCTCCCCCTAGTGGGCAGTGTCATAATGTGTCAAAATTGATTTTAATGTTTTTTAATCTTGACAAAACACATATCAAGTGTATATTATTTAAGATTCAATATTTGTTGAATGTTTTGTGATAGAAGCGATATTGTGACAGAAATGTATTAATTTGTTACAAGAGCACGTTATTTTGTAATATATATATAATATATTAAAACAAAGTTACACCACTGTATCTAACTAATATAAATTTGAAATATTATTAAAGACAAGTAAACCGTCATTAATAAAATAAGAACAAATAATCAAACTGCAAGCAAATGCACACACACACACAAATACAATAGAACAAAGATACAAATTAAATAAACAGTGCATTTCAGGTTTTACTAGATCTAACAGTAGTTTTCAGGTAGGCCTACAGAAATTTAATAAAGTAATCAAATGTAAGACAACGCTGCATATTCTGAATAAATTAATTTTATTTTGATTTAATTTTGCGTGAATTTGTCCATTCAAGTGCAAGAAGACGAGAAAGACCATAGGTATTCACGTGCTGTCTGAGAACGAAGCTGCTTTCTGGGCGCATTGTTCAGATTGGCAAAGCTTAAAACATGGTGCAAATGATAATCTGTCACTGATCGGGACAGTGACAGTTCCATCTGTCCGGAACGTCTGTCACGCTGAAAGGCGCACCTGCATCTGTCATGTTAAGCACTGAATGAATGACAGGCTCCCCACTGTAACATCGCACAATGTAAATTACATCGTAAAAGAGGATGACATCTTGTGGAGAAGAATAGTAAATAGATTCACATTAATCTGATATATTATGTTCAGTGTTTGCGCAAATAAATACAGAAAAAATATCTTATTCAAGGCTTTTGAGGATAGATATCGAATCGACCGCATTTTAAAAAACGTATAATTGAAAAATCTTCTTTTTTTTTGCCCAGCACTAAAAAAACTATTTTTTTAAAAAAAAAGATATTTCGTTACCTTTTCAGATCGACAGTGGTGACGTTAAACACGACTCCCTTTAGCCACAGGATCATAAAAAGCCTTTGAGAGAAAGGACAGTTTCCGATACTTTCACCATCACTGCCAGCCTGAGGAACACAAACCAGACTCAATACATTCACATCATATACAGTAAGATATATGAATATAATAATCATGACACATAACAAAGTACAATAGTCCTGTACCAATATTTTTGCAGGATACATTTTTGAAAAAAGTTTTTTTGCAAATCAGCCATATAAAAATTCTTGCAATGATTTATGTATTAAAAATGTGTATAAAATATAAATTTTTAGATGTATATATTAGGGTTATAAGTTATTTTTTAAATAAAACATTTCCTGTATCATAAATCTATGAACTTTATGGTCACCACCACAGATAAAAAGTTGGAACAACCATATAACAAACGTTACTGCTTATAAGTAGCACTTTCTAGAACTGTTTAGAACTTTCTGGAACTTTCTAGAACTGTGTCCTAGAACAATCCAAATCTTGGTATACATATGAGGGACAGAGAGAGGGGGAAACTGTTTGAGCAAACAACTCAACTTGATACTTTTTTATATTTTTTTCAGTAGCAATTTATAATGTTGCACAAGATAAGTGATTCTACCTTACAGAAGAACAAGGCTATCTGGACCAATAACCTAGAGAGATTTCAGCAATCACATACAAGAAGAAGAAATGTAGAAGTGTGCCTTTAGTTTAGAAGAATCTTCACTGAGAAAAGTGCAGAATGCCCCTCCAAATGCACATTTTTGGAAGGTTCCAGTTTCTTGTAGCAGAATAAAGGAAGAAAGGAGCGAATAGTGGATATTTCCAAGTCACAAAAATATGGAAGAATATATTGACCTGGAAAATTTATACTTCAATAATTAGGGCAAGTGTGAGATTATTAAACCCCTGAAAGTCATTCACCTTTCAGTACATGATTTGTAATCTTCAAAACAATAGTACACAATACAAAGAACCAATGCGATTCGGTGCCAATTTTCCATATCTGAAATTAGAAGATCAAGCTATCCAATAGCGTCCTTAAACTGGGCCAGTAACCTGAGCCGGACATCAGATCGGTGCTCGAGCTGAATTATACATGGAAATTCCATTACCTGCCCCATTAGCCCACAGCAAAGGGGTTTTGGGTCATACTGTACCTGTCAACAGAAGTTGGTTAGACATCGTCCTAGCCGCCTAAATTAATGTGTTTATCACTTGCTAGGATAAAATGCAAAGATATTAGTTTTCAGACACCCTTCTGAGTTAAACGCTCAACGCTTGAATGGCTCAGATCGAATGTCCAACGTATTGCTGATGTTACACCTGTGGTTATGCTCACACACGAGACATTTACTGTATGTGACTGGGAATTTTTTCTGATATTACTCAATCCACCCAACTTTATACCTTCCCATTGGATAAAGGATCTTCAGAGCAAGGACTAAATATAATTTTAATATTAAAATAAGTTATTTAATTTCTGATTGGCCTGGCTCTTCTATGAACATTTTAATGTGTCCATAGTTAAAGCTGGTTACCAGGGCATTTCTATGCGGTTGCTATGGTGTTTAGAGTGCTTTTTTGCATGTTGCTATATGTTGTTAAAAGAATGTTCTAGGTGGTTACTTACTGGCTCAGTTAAAAAGAGCACTTCTAAATCTCTGTGATCAGTAACATTTTTGTGCTTGATTTATTGTCTAGATCACAGTAAAGTAACAGGACACAACAAGAAGACACATGATTTAAGGAATCATTAATGTCTGTAACACAGTATGTGAAAGTTTAAAACTAAGGGTTAGGGGTTTTGTCAATTCACTAAGCAAATAAGCAACTTGGCAAACATCACAAATAAGGACAATATTCAGCAACTCAATCAAGCAGTAAACACATGCCAGTCAAAGTTTTTCTGTCACTATTAGCTCTATTTATAACTTTGACTCATGCAATGAGACGCCACATGGAATAAATACAGTATCTGACCTTATGATGGTTCTTTGATTTATATTTATAAATGCTTTTAATAATGTCTTTCTCAACTTTTGTATTCTTTTCACTCTTTCAGCAATTTCAAATGTTCTCTGAATGTCACATCTGCAAAACGTAATGCAAAACAAACCACAGTAAGCATCAGAAGTTCCCTTCAGCCCTTCAGAGGAATAAGAGCATGAGGTGTTGATAGAAAGAAAGAAATAATTCAAGAAGAGCCCAGAGTTTCTGCTTTGAAATGTTACCTGCCCCCTTTTTGAGTCCTATCCTGGGCCAAACGCCCATCTTAACCTCAACCGTTGCCAAGAAACTTGTCAGATTGCTTACAACTGGTTTTCAAAGGTAATGCTGCCATTGATTCCAGACATGTGCACAAAACACAGTAAGAGAGCTCATTAAAGGTTATCTTCATGCTTACCTTCACAAAAAGCTCAATATCAGGATCTTTGTCCTCCTCATTTGAGGTCATATCGCTTAAGCTCACTCAGATTCAGAGTCTGACAGAGAATGGTGAATATGAAACCTCCTTTTCCTTGGATGTGAGTTTGCTTCTTGAGTCTTGTATGTGTCCAGCAGGGTGTTGTGATATGGTCTCAGCGCTGTAACAGGTTGGTGGCTGTGCTGTCGTTGTTTTGATTTGGCCCCTGTGGTCAGCTGTCAGTGAGAGACGCTCCAACGGTCACAGGAGGGACAAAAATAGCCTCCACGCGGCGTAGGAGCAAAAGGGAGGAGTTCAGTGTCACCTACACCATCATCTGGTTTCCAACTCACTGTAGCTCGGGTCCTTTATAGAAATATGATGAATCATATTCCGCACCTTCCTTTCAAAACTTGAGTCATGAAATACTGACCTCTCGCAGCGCTGGTGTGAAAATCCAAACAGGGCTTAGGAATGACTCAAGGGTCATTCTGTCAAATCAACCACATTTCAGAAACTATTAAAATGTTTGCTTTTGTTGAGTTTTTTTCTAATGAAAGACAAATATAAATATATCGATGAAAGCCAATATATTAAATGCCATGGATGAATATTTACTTGGTAATAAACTATTGTGTAGAGGGGTCAAAATGACTAGGCCTATTTTCATATGTGATTTGGAACCAAACTACAGGTGGAAGAAAATGACTTTAGCAAGATGGCAGCATCACTACTTTATTTTTACACAGAGATTCGTAGATCTGTTGGGAAAATCTGTTGACTTTAGCAATCCTTGTTGCATTGTGTATGCATGGAGACAGTTCAAAAATGGGAAAAAGCACTTTTTCCTCCAAAGTTTGTATGCCTGTAACTCAAGAAGTACCTTTTTAGATTTTCTTTTGGAGTCTGCATTTTTATGACCCTTTTCAATTCCAGAGAAATGGGGATCTCAATGTGGCTCCGTGAATACACTGTTAAATTTTAATGTTAATTTTAGGGACCTCTGGTTAGGGTTGCCAGGTTTGTGTAACAAAACTAGCCCAATCAAAAATAGCCCAAAAATAGACCAATCGCACATAGCGCAAATATCAAAACTCAAAATATGGCACTCCCATTCCTAAAATACATATTTTACAGTGACTGTTATGCACATTGAAAACCACTGATCATAAACAGAGCTTAAAGGCTCCCTCCCAGCGACCCTCCTTCACAAAACTTAACATCTAGCACAGTTTTATCACTGGTAGAATGTAAAATGTTTCAATACAAGCATTTTAGTGAAATATCATATACAGTATGCAATGTCAAACCTTTTACTCGTGGGGGTAAAAATCAACCCTCAGCAAAGAGGCCCAATTCTGTGGGAAAACCCAGTGCTTTTAAGTCATACAAAATGTTTTCTCCACGCTATTTTTTTTTGTTCCTTATAACTTTTTTCTCAATGTCTTTGAATCAGCTGGTGTTTAGGTGACAAACACTCTGCAATGGCTTTCTTAAATTTTTATCTGTGGCATACAAGTGTCCTAATAATTTTTAAGGGGTCAGTCCCTGTCTCTCAGACCGCAGTAATGCTCATAATCAACTGGCAGTTCTTAACGGATGGTGTTTAGTGTGGCTGGGTTATGGGTAAAACATTCCAGTAAGTTCTCTCTAAATATAGAGCTGTAACCTCCCTGAACACTCATTTACACATGATTACTGACCTCAGGACTATACAGTAACAGTCACACACTAAACTGTTGCTCTGTATTCAACACCAACTAACCAGATAAGTATTTGTGGTACGTCATATTAGACTACGCAGATTATAAAATTCTAACAAGACAATATATACACACTATTACACACTACATACACTGCCTGGCCAAAAATAAAAAATAAAATTGCTGTTTGGATTTAAATGCTTAAGAGTCTATGATTGGATAGTTATTGCAGTGATTATTATGTTACAGGATCTCACAAAAGCAACCATTTTAGTATATCTCCTCAAGGGACAATACTATAGAAATTAAACTTGGATATATTTTAGAGTAGTCAATGTGCTGCTTGTATAGCAGTATCAGTACCAGTCAAAAGTTTGGAAACAGTACTATTTTTAATGTTTTTTGAAAGAAGTCTCTTATGCTCATCAAGCCTGCAGTTAAAAAAACAAAACAAAAAAAAAAACAGTAATATTATGAAATATTATTACAATTTAAAATAATGGTTCTCTTTTTTAATATACTTCAAAATGTAATTTATTTTTGTGATGCAAAGCTGAATTTTCATCAGCAAGTACTCCAGTCTTTGGTGTCTTATGATCCTTCAGAAATCATTCTAATATGCTGATTTATGATCAATGTTGGAAACAGTTGTGATGCTTAATATTTTTTTATAACCTGAGATACTTTTTTCAGGATTATTTGATGAATAAAAAGTTAAAAAGAACTGTATTTATTTAGAATAGAAATCTTTTGTAACAATATACACTACCGTTCAAAAGTTTGGGAACAATAACTATTTTTTTTTTAAAGAAATTAGTACTTTAATTCAACAAGGATGCGTTAAATTGATAAAAGGTGATGGTAACAATTTATACTGTTAGAAATGTTTTTATTTTGAATAAATGCTGTTTTTATGAATAAATGCTGTTAACGTTTTACTCATCAATGAATCCTGAAAAAAGTATTCCAAAAAAATATATTAAACAGCACAACTGTTTCCATCATTGATAATAACTGAGTATCAAATCATCATATTAGAATGATTTCTGAAGGATCATAAGACACCAAAGACTGGAGTACTTGCTGATGAAAATTCAGCTTTGCATCACAAAAATAAATTACATTTTAAAGTATATTAAAAAAGAGAACCATTATTTTAAATTGTAATAATATTTCATAATATTACTGTTTTTTTTAGTTTTTTGTTTTTTTAACTGCAGGCTTGATGAGCATAAGAGACTTCTTTCAAAAACATTAAAAATAGTAGTGTTTCCAAACTTTTGACTGGTACTGTATATTTACTGTCCTCTGAAAATAATTCAATATACAGCCATTATTGTCAAAATAGCTGGCAACAAAAGTGAGTACACCCTAAGTGATAATAGCTGTACGTTGTTTAACCATGCAAAGCCACATGTCCTATTCATCATGTTCATGTTTTTGTCTGCTTGACAGGACCATACAAATTTGTATATCTTTTATTAGATCAGTTCAAATTTGTGCTTTGAGTACAATTCTCTCATACTGACCACTGGATGTTCAACATGGCTCCTCATGGCAAAGAACTCTCTAAGGATTTGAGAATTAGAATTGTTGCTCTCCACAAAGATGGCCTAGGCTATAAGAAGATAGGTAACACCCTGAAACTGAGTTACAGTGGCCAGGGTCACACAGAGGTTTTCCAAGACAAACCTTCAAAAACATTTTTTTTTTTAAACAGACCCCAAAGTTGTGAATGGTAGAGTTTATATATAGTATATAGGGTGATAGTGCATTACTGATAATTATTGCTGATAATCTACCAATAGGCAAGTATCAGCTGATTAATTAATGTCAAATCTGTACATAAAAACCTTGAAACGTCAACTGATTGTCTTCTCAATAGTGTCATGATGTACAGTGAGTACAGTAACCTGTAGTTGTACAATAACATGAAGTGAGACCTCTAGTGGTTGCTTGACATCTACAAAGAACTGCTCATACCTGATCACCATAACAGTCACACACACACACAAAAAAACACTCTTTAAATATCTGAAATAGATATTTTATTTGATGTTGATGACAAATGTCGTCATTGTGAGAGTGAGAAAGGGTTTCATTTAGTTCTTGCTTTGCATAGATTCACAAAGATTCAGAAAACTCTGAACATATGACCACACATATTTGACAGCCAAATACAGCACAAGCAATGTTGATTTCATTCGTTTCAGTAACCTTCCTTTTCATTAACTAAAGACTGATGCAAAATAATTTTTTGTACAGACAAAACAACACAAAATACTTTTATGAAATGACAAGCCTTGAAAAAAAACAAAAAAACTCTGATTTGTGCAGCTTTTCAATGTAATTTTAAGACAACAGTATTAAAACCAGCATTTAAAGTCAAAATCACAAATTAAAAAGCAATATCCTTTTGCTATTTTCCACTAAGATGAGCAAAGCCATTTAAAAAGGAACAACTACCTAAACAGGAAAAATAAAATCTCTTAAATAAACATTTTGAAGCATGAAATAATTTTTCATTTTTAAATCAGCAGCGGATTCCCTTCCCCCAAATCTGAACACACAGATTATAGTGCAACAAGCAAAACTAACTTTACAGTGTATTTACACATACAACACTATGAGAAAGATTCAACAACGCTCAAGATTATTCTACATTACAAGAAAACATTCGATCTTCAGGTAAAAAGCCCTCTTAAACCCTACAGAAATATTCCTCTGTAGGGATTCATGAACAAATGTGAGACTGATCATTCCTTTATAGACGGAGCAACACTGAGATCTAGTTGCATTTGACTATATGTGTCTCTTATGCAAAGAAAAAAACCTCTAAAAAAAAAGAAGAAATAAATATTCAAATTGAGCTGGTTGTGTATTCCCTGGCATGCGAAAACAGATGTAACTTGACTTAATAAATAAAGTTTCAATATCAGCAATATCAGTACGGGCATTTTCAAGTAACCTCAGTATCTTGTTTACAAACCTTAAAAGGATAGTTCACCCAAAAATGACAATTCTGTCATCATTTACTCACCCTTGTGTTGTTCCAAACCTTTATGAGTTTCTTTCTTCTGTTGAACACAAAAGAAGATATTTTAAAGAACGATGGTGACCGGACAGTTGATGGACTCCATTGACATCCATAGTAATGTTTTTCATACAAAGGCTACCGTCAACTGTCTGGTCACCATCATTCTTCAAAATATCTTCTTTTGTGTTCAACAGAAGAAAGAAACTTGTGCAGATTTGGGACAACTTGAGGGTGAGTACATTTTTGGGTGAACTATCCCTTTAAACACACACAAAAAAACATAGACAGACCATAGCTAGTTCACAATTATTATTGCTTATGTTCTGTGTTTCTTAAAAGCATGGTAGCCTAAGGAGATCACAGAAACCATTACACCCTATGGTCTACTTACTGTAGGCTTACGATGCTTTTGGGAAGTGCAGACCAGTTCAAGAGTATAAACCATGGTGTACCTCAGTAACCTGACTGGTAGCATATAATGTGCATAGTTATAAAGCAACATTTATATGCTTAAGATAATGCAAAAAAAGCATTATTGGATGTTGCACTATTGAATCATTCCGAAATCTGTGTTAAACGTGACGACAGCATGCTTGTGCGTGTTAGGTTAGGAAATGATCTAACACATTCGAAATATATTTAGTTGTTTTGTTTTTTGTAAATATTGGTGTTGGCCAGAGATCTCACAACCTGGTTAAGAACGAAGCACTAAACACTTTAAAGCTAAAGTATTTCTAGCTCAACATCTGAGACATGTTTTGTCATGTTGTTTAGTACTAATGATGACTACACCTTATTGTGCCTACAGTGTATTTTACAGGTTCTACAAGAGTTACATTTCTCCTTTACAGTTTCAATATGATTGTCATCTCTGCACCATTTCAGCATTTAAAGGAACAGTTCACCTGAAAATAAAAAAGGCAGTCATCATTTACTCAACCTCATGTTTTCCCAAACCTGTCACACTTTTTCCATATGTGGGTGAACTGTTCCTTTAACATTTTGCATATAGCACTTCATTCAAGTAAAGGTTCATCATCAGCGTCGTCGTCATCTAACTCCAAGCGGGCGAATGGACGCGAAGATGAGGCATCTCTGTTCTTCATCAGCTTGAATAGGCAGGTGAAGATGGTCAGGATTATTAAAACACCAATGACGATGCCCACCGCTAATGCTAGCTCTCCGCACTGCTCGTTGACTAGCGCACAGCGCACGTGAGCGAAGCTGCCGTTGTTGGCCTTTGGAGAGATGCCAACAAGGTGGCACATGAGTGGGTAGAGATCCACGCTGTTAAAGCTCGACATCTTGTAGCCTTTACGGAACGCGGGCCCATGGGCGGCCAGGAAGGGGTGCATGCTGGGAAGCGTATTGTCATAGCCATGATCGCCCACTGCAAAAGACAAGAAACAGATGAAAAACACTTAAAGTGCCCCTATTGTGCTTTTTCAGATATTAACTTTTATCTAGTGTGTAATATAGCAGTTTGTGAATGTTAAATGTCTGCAAAGTTTCAAAGATCAGAGTGCACAATAAATGGAGTTATTGGCTGTGTCCGAAATCGCCCCCTATACCCTTAAATACCGGCACTGTTTGAGGGGACGGCCATTTGTAGTGGTGTCCGAAGCCATAGTGGACATTATCGAGTGCACTCATTCAATCCCACAATGCACCGCGATAACGAGTGTACAACTGATGTACGCTCAACGTCTAGAGAATACCCATAATGCAATGTGATGGTCGCGCAGAATAAATTCCCTGAATCATCTATCCATCCAATTTCCGGTAACACTTTACAATAAGGTTCATTAGTTAACATTAGTTAATGCATTAACTAACATGAACTAACAATGAGCAAAACATTTGTTATAGTATTTATTAATCTTTGTTAATGTTAGTTAATAAAAATACAGCTGTTCATTGTTTTTTCATGTTAGTTCACAGTGCATTAACTAATGTTCACATTAATATTAACTAAGATTAATAAATGCTGTAGATGTATTGTCAACTAAGGTAGTTAACTAATGAACTTTACTGTAAAGTGTTACCCACTTTCCAAACCGCTGGTCCAATGTGGCTACAGCGTAATATCATTCAGGTAAAAATTCCTTTGAAATTGATTATTAAATTGTTTACTTAAGGTTTAAACATGCTAGTTTCCATGACAGAGTTCAAGATAGATCTTTTCATTACTACTGGAGCTGCCAGTTTGCTAAGTTTCAAATGATTACAGTATTAAACAGCACAAACTATGCAAAAGCGACAGTCCTTCCAGCGCGCACAGTGTCCGAAATCGATCACTTGTTTTCATTCCCTCCTTCAAGTGCACTATATTAGTGGAGTAATGTAGGGAATTGAGAGTGAGAGTATAGGGGATGATTAACAACACAGCCATTGTCTCTCAAAAGAAAGAACCGATTCTGAACTGCCTGAAACGAGTCGTCAGCAATTATAGTCTTGCTTCCTGCTCGAACCTACATGGGACTGTAACAAATTTGCATAATGCCAGCCTATGGTCTTCAGTGGCTGCCCCCGAACAATGTCTATTTTGAGTTGTAGCTGAAACTGGAAGAGTTGGTTTTGTGTTGTCGACATGTCAAGAAGACGCTGTGTTCTGGCCTGCGAAAGCAAATCCACTTTGATGCACTTCCAAAGGATGAGGACTCGCGCTCAATTTTATACGTTAAAACCGACACCATTGTTACTTTTCATATCATTGTATATACAAGTGCTGAGGAAGAGCTAAAATTCAGATTCTAAAAATTCAGTAAAGTGTTTTTCATTTCCGACACGTGCTGTAAGCGGTAGACCAATCACAACAGACTGGGCCGTCTGACCAATCAGAGCAGAGGAGGCTCTCGGAAAGGAGGGGTTTAGAGAGACCGGATCTTTTATCGACTGTTTCAGACACTGTGAGAAAAGAGGTGATGTCCATTATTTTTGCAAATGAAAGTGTTTTTTTACCTTGGAAACCTATTGTAGGAGACCTCCAAAACAAAATTAGAAACATTTAAAAAAAAAATGGCATATTAGGGTGTCAACGCAAACTTGCCACAATAACAATGCAATAAGTGATGCTTGCCTTTGCAAAACACATTAATTCATTATTTTTTAAAGAATTAAATAGGAAATATTTTTAACATGGACTTTCAAGGCAAATGTAACCGTAAAAATTACTAACTGCTTTCAAGGAACACTTACGTCGTGGGAGTTTGCCATCTTTGACAATCGTCCAGCCTTCATCTGCCACCAAAATGATTGGCTGAATCCTTTCGTTGTTTTTATAGTGCAACCTGTCAGGAACATCATCCTTCATGTACACCTTCATGTGATCGTGACAAATGGACAGGTTTTTGTATACGGTGGAATTATCTGTAAATAAATGAAAAAATAAATAAGAGGGAAAAATGCAAATCCAGGTGGAATCTGTAGACTTTTTCACATTTTCTGTGCTGATTTTAGAAGGGAGGATTCTGTGGATGGATGGATGGATAAGGGTGGTTATATATAGTTATATTTATTTATTTATATATATATATATATATATATATATATATATATATATATATATATATATATATATATATATATATATATATATATATATATATATATATATATATGTGTGTGTGTGTGTGTGTGTGTGTGTGTGTGTGTGTGTGTGTGTGTGTATGAATGGCAAAATGAATAGCAAAAGTAATCCAATTAGCATAAATAAAAAAGTTTAAATTAAATTAAAATAAAGTGGTATTCCTATAGAGGTCCCCGGCTTAAACATTAATTTTGTTCCCTTTTTTTTATGCAAACTTTGGAAAAAAGAGTATTTTTGGTATGTTCTATGCAATTGTTTTGACAAGGAAATGAGATACATTTCTAGTTTCAAAATTATTTGTTCCTCAGGCATTCCCCTTTAAGAGAAAAAGTATCAGCTGTGTGCAAAGTGGCACACATTTGGTTTTTGACCACTGAAAATGTGCACAATTTACTTACAACCACATAGAGATTCCCATATCTCTGGGATTTAACCATATAGGGCCTTAGATACTGTACCAAAATAAAAGTTTAGGAAGCAAAATCTAAAATGATATTAAGATATATTTTTTCTTCCTGGGTTACAGGCATGCAAACTTTGGGGGGAAAAACACAAAAAGTGCCACTGTCAACATTGGCATATAATGCAACAAGGATAGCTAAAGTCAACAGCTTTTACTAGTAGACCTGCCAATCTCTGTGAAAAAATTAAATAATGATGCTGCCATTTTTGTAAAGTAACTTTAAAGTAAATATTCATCCGTAACATTTAGTATTTTGACTTTAACCACTAATTATGTTTGCCTTTCTTCAGAGAAAAAAAATATTAACAACGTCAAAAATTTTAGAAAAAAAACAAAACATTTGGTTCATTTGACACGGATTGACCTCCATACAGAAGGAAGTAAGGTTTTTTGTAGACAGAGTGTGATGGAGTGTGTCGTTTTTAATTTCTTAAACAACCATGTAGGAAGACACATCATGGCCAAATTCCAGGATAACTATGTCAATATTGATAAAGTGTGTAGCTGACAAAGCGAAGATTCATCAGACTCAAACTGTGAAAGAATGGTTGGGAGGAGCATGAAGAATCATTTTCACACATGAATCGGCTCCTCTGAGTCCAGACCTTAAATTCATTGAAAGTCTTTGGGATGTGCTTGAGGAGACTTTACAGAGTGCTGGACTCTTGCATTCTCAATACAAGATCTTGACCAAAAATCCTGATGGAAAAATATCAAGTAAAGTCACCTTCATTTATATAGTGCTTTTAACATTACAGATTGTTTCAAAGCAGCTTTACAGTGATAATAGGAAATTACAGTAAAAGAGATTGTTTTGGCTTTACAGCAGCTCTAGAATAAAGTTATTGTCCAGCTAAAGTTGCAAAGATCATCAGTTATTAATTTAGGGGCCGCTAATACGACACCAGAAAACCCTTGACGTGCTCCGGCCGCTCATTCGCACAACAACAGTGCCTGGTGGCTCGAGAACGCAAATCTTGAAAAAAGAAGAAAAAAAAAAATAGTTCTCTGCCCAAACTTCAAAAAACGCAAACCTCTGATGGCGTGCACATACGTATTACGTGTTTAGTCTATAGATATATAGCGTTTGAATATATATGTGCGCAGACGTGTAGTCTTTCTTTACAAATCGACCTCAACAAATTACTTGTCTGGCCTTAAAAGTGTATAATACAGAATTATTTATCGCTTCCGCGTAGCCATGTGAACTGGAATTATTTTGACAACGTAATATTCACAACATTTATTTCCATCAAGAGGTTCCATCAACATTATTTCCACCAATTCATGTGTGAAAATGATTCTTCATGCTCCTCCCAACCATTCTTTAACAGTTTGAGTCTGATGAATCTTGACATGGAATATGGCCATGATGTGTTTTCCTACATGGCTGTTTAAGAAATGAAAAGCTACACACTCCATCAGTTAGGTTTAGAAGAACTGCTGCCAAACATATACCATGATAGAAACATACTAATCACTGCAATAATGATCCAGTCATAGACTCTTAAGAAGCATTTGCCTATTTAAATCCAAACAGATTTTTTTGACCGGGCAGTGCATATTTATATACATCACAGTTCATGGTGTCAAGACTTTTTTAATTAAAAATTGATTTAAATGGAGTATCAATGACAAACATTACCTTCCAAAGGAATGATGGCAGCCACAGGAGTGAGATCCACTACTGTATAGCTGCTCGGACTGATGCATTTATCCAGTTCAATAAGACGCTCTTGAGAACACTGGGTCATACCATGATCGCTAGTGATGATAACATTTATTTTCCCCCATAATCCCGTTTTGTTGAGCTGCTCCATCAGAAAACCTATGTGACTATCCACCTCTTTCAAAGCCTTGGCCATCTCAGTGGTGTTCTCCGGGCCATACTTGTGGCCGCTCCTGTCGGGTTCTTCCCAGTACAGAGCGGCAAACTTGACAGATCTGTCCTCCGTCATCCACTGTGTGAGGTTTCCCAGCCTTGCTTGGAAGCTCACCTTTGAGTCGTATTTAAATGTGTATTTTAATGTGTGGTTATGAATATGTACATCTGTTCCCGGCCACATAGCAGATGCCGCCCTGTAGCCATTCTCCTCCACCGACACCCAGATGGGAATGGCTTCGTTCCACCAGAAAGGGTCACTGTCATTTTGAATAGAGAAATGCTTTTTCGACACTGGGTCATACATAATACTGGCAAGCATCCCATGGCTCTCCGCGTACAGCCCTGTGACGAGACTGTAATGATTGGGAAAGGTTTTGGTCGTGAACACATTGGTTAGCTCACGTACAAGGACACCATCGGAGAAGAACCTTTCGAGATTGGGAAATGAGTATTTGTTTAGATAGTCTGCTCGAAAGCCATCAAAAGACACCAGGAGGAGTGCCGGCGCATCACTGCCATTCTCTAGTGCTGAAAGGGTTAATCCACTACAGGCGATGAGAGCGTACAGATAAACGCTGATCTGCATCCTGTGGCAGTGAATGTGGAAGTCACTTTCAGCACTGTGAAAATACAAAAGGAAGTTATAACAGACAGACTTTTTTTGTGAAAGTCCCATAATTACATGAATTTTTCCCCACAAGCCCTCCCTCCAACAAACGCTCTTTTCAGCGGTCCTACAGTGCTGTTACAAACCATTACCAACCCACCCTGAACTTTACTGACTGCACATATACAGCGCATGCAACACTTGCACAATCTCCAAATGTTAGGGTTAGTAATAGTGCTGCAACAACTAATCAATAAAATTGATAATGAAAATAATTGAACAATGTTTAATTACGAATAGACTACATAGATACATTCACTATATTTGTTGCCTTTAAATTGCACGCTGTTTGGACAGGTTTTGGTATAATTTTGTATATTTATTCAAATTAATTATTTTCAAAAAATATTATTTTTAATACATTTTTATTTTTCATCTGATTTATTGATTAATCGAAGAAATAACCAACAGATTAATTGACTAGCCTACAGTTATGTTAAAGTCTAGTGTTGTCAAACCATCACACAAACTATATTAAAACCTATTTTTTACAGTCTATGATTAAAACCTACTTTATTTCTGGACATGTGATTTCACTTTTCACAATTTACAGCAGTCAAAAGTGCTTTTAGTTAAAAAAAAAAAATCATATTTAAAGAATCAGAAATCAGCTCTAAACACAAGGAACTACACTTGTTATAATTGTTATGTTAATAACACTTTCCATAGTTTAACTTAAAGTCCCCCCGTTTTTTTTGTCATGCATTAAAATAGCTTGAATGTAACTCTACACCCACCGTGTTTTTGAGACTGTCTTTGGTTCACTGCAGTTTTAAAGGAGAAAATACTCAGCAATGGTGTTGACTTTGTACATGGATTGTCTTAAAGCATATTAAAAACACCACATAGACATATGAACTACATTAAAAACTTGATTTTCACCACAGGGGGACTTTAAAAAATAATAAATAACATATAAATTATAATTATAAGTAAAATAAATGAATATATAATAGGTTTACAAGTTTCAAGTTTATTTGTAACATGCACCAGATGTCAGTGACAGTTTGTACATAGAAATGCTTATTGTGAGGCTCAGGCATTCTACAGCAGTAAATCCAAATACTGGTACAATACAAAGAGTAAATTAAAAGCATAAAATAAAATAAGAATAAATTCACAATATTTACATGTATGAGAAATATATTAGTGTATAACGTTATATATGATAGGTGTGCAAATGTGTAAAAGTGCAGACGCTTATGTAAACCATGAGAGTATATGTAGAATATGTAGAACTTCTAAATAATTTCAGTGTTAAATTACTATGTGTTTTATGTAACAAGGAAGTGATACAGGAAGCGCCAGAGGACAAAACGTGGTTCTAAAAATAAATACTAATGTTGAGCAGGTGCTTATAACATACATACAGAGTCCTGGATCACACTTACTGGAGCTGATCAATAATCAATTCAGGATCAAAGCTCATTTATAGTATAATGAAAATTTGTATAACGTCTATCGGTCCTTTCGATGGAAAATAGTAAAAAATAAACTACAAAAAGAGCAAACAACAAGGAAAAAAATTGAGTCTAGCACTGAAAACCGCTGATCACATTACTGATTTTAGCCATATTACGTTTTTTTTGGCCAAACTTAGCCATCAAGGAATTCAGAAAAGCCGAAAAGGACGAAACAATAACGTACCTTTAGACTCGGGACGTTGGAAAGCGTTTATATTAACTCCAGTCACATTAAACTTTTCGATGATGTCGAGGTGTTTTATATATTCTGGACTTGATGCAGTTTCTTTCTTGCGCTTCCTCAAACACAATGCCCACATGACGTCATTGCATGACTGACAGATCCATCAGCCAATGAGAGCGAGGGACGTCCCACTGCAGGTGCTCTTCGCTCTCGGTACCTTGGGTGTTTTTGTTTTGTTTTGTTTTGTTTTGTTTTTTTACATACGACACTGTTTTGAGCACAAATAACGTGAACATTATGCATCCATTTCAGAACGGTCTTAAATTGGAACAATTCATAATCATTTTTCTCCTTCAAAAGTAAAATTGTCATATTTTTAGCTTTTGGATAATGTTAACACAATAAAAAACACACTGAAATCTTAAAAGTTTGTGTCTAAGCAACATTTGACTTTCAAAACAAATCTAGCGCTTTATTGGCAACTTGTGTTACTCTAGATATGACAATTGCGCACTTTTTTTAAAAAACGCGTCCTGTAAAAACATAAGCCGCGTTCGCAGACAGAAATTCGTGTTGAACCGCTTTAAAGTGGTGATTGCGTTTACATTGTGTTTCAGGACGCAAAAAACATGGGAACATTCATTTCTTGTCTGTATGAACGCCCTGCGTTTGACGCACAAAACGTTCCTGTCTGACGCGACGCTCACACTGCAAGCGACGTCGACCAATCAGAGCGCTCGTATTATAATAAACGAAGCGCGACGCGTCTGTCTAAACTGACATCAGCACCCTGTCGACCAATGAAAGACCTTTACGCGACGCGGCGCGTTCGCGTTCATTTGCCGTAGATGGGGTTTGATTCACTCACTAAACGCGGTTTGGTGAAGGTAGGTTGTTATTCAAACATTTTTGTTCCTCATATCTCCATAATAATCTAACGATGTATTACTAGGTGGTCTTCACGAGCGCTGTTATTGAAACGCAGTTCTAATTTTGTCTTGTTTTTTTTTCTCCCCTCAATATTTCCTCTGTTACTGGATTTGTAGAAATGTCGTCACGGCTGCATTTGAGCTTTTCAACCTGTAAGTAAATATGGGTTTAAGTTTTTAGAGAGATATGGGTATGAATTAAGGCTGTTCTTTGAACTAAAATGATCTTTCGTGAAATGTCTTCCTAAACTACGCACATAGAGATCAGGTGCAGGTTAGTTATTCTTTCCACCTGGTTTGGATCAAAGGAACCCAGACAGAGCGAGAAACAGCCTTCCCTATAATGTCACTGTCATATGCACTCTGTATTATGTGTATGTTTTTTTTAAAATGAAAAATATTGTTTTAAAAAATGTTTTATTATTAAAATTATATTAATTATAAAATATTATTAAAATGAAATGTTAATATTTCAACATAATTTCAAATATTTTTATAATTATTTAAAATATTTTTTCCATTTATAATGCCACTGTCATACTCTGGATTGGCTTATTTTTATGAAAATAATATTATTTTATTAAAATATTAGTGAAATAATTATTAAAATATTATAAAATAGTACTATTAAGAAGTTATTTTTATATTTTAAATATTCAAATTTACCTGTAAAATAATTAATGGTTACACTTTGCTTTTTTGTTACACTGAATTTATAGTTATTACTATAGTAACTATATGTAACGTAACAATGACAATATAAAATAAAGTGTTACCGAATTAATATTTATTGTATAAATGTATGTATTATATACAAATATAATATTTATATATATATATATAAAAAAAATAATTTGGCATGAATTGTGAACTAGACATGTTCTTGGCAGTTTCTGTGAGATTCCCTCATCTCAGGGTTTTGGCATCATGAAAAGTGTCAACACATACTCAGCATGTTCTCATTATATTCACGCCAAAACACAGATCTTCTTTTTGATGGACAGCATCCCGTTGCTCAGTGTAATGGTGACTTTTCTATGAATCAGGACATCGGAAAAACACTGAGCAGCGGGAAACGTTCTGTGTCCATTCCATCCATTACATTTTCCACATTTAGTTAGCCAACTTTTTCACCAGTTGTTCCCTCCAAGCTTCATGAATTCCTAATATAGTGAGTTCCATAAACTCACACAGCTTTGTGGACCGTCTGTCACTATTAAAGGACCAGGACAGAACTTGTACACAATGTGATGCTATGCTATGAAATGATTAAAGCTTAAGGGCCAGATTAGGAGTTTGTTTGGTGAAGTCTGCGTGCTCTGGTTGATGACGAGAACTAGAACCGCACAGAGACGGCGGGACTCGAGGGGTTCCCAGTTTAGCAGGCATCAGCTGCTGTGTCCTAGTTCCACTGCTCAACCTCAACCACAGGAATATGGAGTCCAGCAGACTCGGACTGATATCACACGTAAACAATCTGCTTATATATGACACATACGTGACGTATTAGATCTTTTATGATGTGGTAATTAAAACTTCAGTCCCTAAATCTAGGACAAACCGTTCTGCTTTTAAAAAAATGCTAATTTAATTTGATCATTATTTGGAACCAATCCTAAAATGACCCTTAAGTGATACTGTCACTAGAAGTGCACTGAATGAAAATGGTGTATGATTTACTTTGAAACAATTTTCACTCAGAAATTACTAGTACTTTTTTTTACAAATAATTACAAAGAAATGGCAAGTAACATGACATTTTGGAGTAGAAAAACTGGAACAGTGTTTTCTTGTAAAATTTTCCCCAACACGGCAAAAATGATTTTCGTAGTGAGTGTTTTTGTCTTGTGTTCCAGTACAAATATCGAAACATTCTTAAATCAAGATACATTTAGAAGAAAAATGACTTGAGATATTAAGTCTTGTTTTCTGAAAAAAAGTGAGTTTATTCTTAAATCAAGAAGAAATATCTGAAAACTAAACTTAATTCAAAGGAAAAACAAGATTATTTCAGAAAACAAGACTTAATATGTCATTTTGCTTCTCAAGTTAAAGAGATCGTTCACCCAAAAATGAAAATTCTGTCATCGTTTGGAACAACATAGGGGTAAGTAAATGATGACATAATTTTAATGTTTGGGTGAACTTTGCCAGTGGAAAATAAGAAGCCGTTGATATGTGAGTAAAGTGATCACTTTTATTCTCTAAAGTCAAAATAAAACTGAACACCTCAAAATTGCAATAAATCAAGGTTGACAGAACAGCCTCTTAAACGTCTACAAACACTCAGTAAAGCTCAAATGCTCAAAAAGGGCTTAAATATATCAATGTCATTCAAAAAGGTCTCTTCAATATAACAAATAAATAAAATAATGTTAGGAAAAATTAAAGTCAAAGTCTTCTTGCACTGTACATGCTGGTTTCGGCGTCATCAGCGGCTGTGGTCATGTCCTCATCTCATTTGTGAAACACCTGTGATTCACTATACCTGCTAATAATGCACTCGTTCACTTAAAGTAGCCTTGTTGACAAGTTTGGGTGAGTGAGGGCAAAACGCACAAGATATAGTACCTTCAATGCCCTGAAGATGGCGATATCACTTCTTTTGTGGCAGAAATAAACTGCTGCAGAAAGTTAAGTGTCATGCAAAATGTGACCAGTAATTGCTTTAAACGTATTGGAATAAAGAGGTCAGATACTTATTCAAAAATGTAGTCAACTTAAGTTGTTAATATCCTTGATACTCTGTCAAACTACAAAGCAGCCAAAAATATACTCAAGTATCGACACTGATTACATTTACTCTAATACTTTACACAACTGTTTGTTTCTAAGATATATCGACCCATTTTCTTGGTGTCTGTTTGCTTTCTCTGATCCAGGATTAGTGCTTGTCATTTCTCAAGTCGATGATGAATCAAGAACAATGTTACAAGGAAGTAGATATTATGAAAGAAGACTAACTAGTAAAACAAGTGTGAGTGAACTTGTTGATAAACTGTCCTCATTATACAGAACTGCACAGGTATGTTTCTTTTACAAGACGATTTGTAGATTATAAGATAGTTTATCACATTTAAGCATGCAGTAGATTTCAGTATTCACTTTTTGCATGGTATGATGAATTTGTGTTTCTATTATATTTCAGATCATAATCAAAATTTCAAGAGTCTCGGGACTGAAACATCTGCAGTTCTTGTTTGGAGAGCCTCTAGCAAGCTGCATCGACACCATTTTTTAAACATATCGTCTATAAAAAATCATAACTAATGTGTGTGTTATGAAAGTTCTCTGAAACAAAAGATATTTGCATTTTTGAACTTCCATGAAATCTGTGCATATTTTGGCTTTAAATCCGGGACAATTGCTGGAGCCATCCAGGTCTCTTGAACAATCCAACAGTGATGTTGGTCTGCCAGCTTTTCCCACTTTTCCAGTGAATGATTTTTAGTTTCCCTGCAAGTGTAGAGGAAATGTCCCTAAAGCCAATGGCAGTGTCACGTGCAGATAAGCCCTTAAAAAGCCCAGAAAGCCTTGCTGCAGCGCAGGACGACCACCTCTCCAGTTTGAAGGCTTTGACTGAGAAGCTGAAGCTCGAGACCAGAAAGCCGTCCTCCCTGGACTGGAGAGCTCAGCTGGAGGAGATGCTCGCCCAGAGCCACAGAGTTTCAGAGACACCGGGTAACACAGACAAACAAAAAACATCAGGTCCTCTTAAGTGGGCCAAGCCGTCACTGGAAGCTGGTGTGATCCGGGAAGGGAGGCAACCATCAGGGAACAGACTGGGATTTGGAAGTATAGACCAAGCATTGGAGTGGCTCAAGGAAGAGCTGGTGAGTTTTGCTTGGTTTCTGTTTAAATGAATTATAAACGGGTAAATAAAACTGCTTTGCTGTATTTGTGGAAGGAAAAAAAAACCAGATTAAACAATATATAAACATATAAAACAAATACATAAAAGTGTGTGTATATACAGTACATTACCAGTCAAAAGTTAATTGAGAAGGCTCACCAAGGTTTACATATATTTGATCAAAAATAAAGTGGAACAGTAATATTGTGAAATATTGTTACAATTCAACAGAACTGTTTTCTATTTGAATATATTTTAAAGTATAATTTATTCTTAATGGCAAAGCTGAATTTTCCGCATCATTACTCCAGTCTTCAGTGTCACATGATCCTTCAGAAATCATGATTTGCTGCTGAAGAAACATTTCTTATTATCAATGTTGAAATCAATGTTGAAATTGTGCTGTGGAAAAGATGATACATTTTTTCAGGATTCTTTTATAAATAGAAAGTTCAAAAGAACATAATTTATTTGAAATAGAAAAAAAAATAACATTATAAATGCCTTTACTGCCACTTTAATGTAAATAATCAATTTAATGTCTCTCTCTCTCTATATATGTATATATATATATATATATATATATATATATATATATATATATATATATATATATATATATATATATATATATATATATATATATACACACACAATAATATTAAGCAGCACAATAAAAAATGTTTCTTGAGCACCAAATCAGCAATTCAAAGGACATTTTTAATTTATACATATCATAAATCTGAAGCATTCTTTTTGATTTACTGTTTTCACAACTTTTAGTTCTATTGCTGTTAGTCTGGATTAATCAGCTCGGTGAGGGAATCACTGATTTATAGACTTTTGTTGCCACCAACTGGTGTAAACAATGTAAAGATCAATATAGATCTGCTGTACAGCAGAAACAAACTTTGTTGCATTATTTTCCTGTAATCTCTATAAAGCTGCTTTGAAACAATCTGTATTGTAAAAAGTACTATATACATAAAGGTGACTTGACTTAAAGTGCCAGGGAAAGTTTAAACAGTGTTTCTCTAATGTATATTCAAGCTTAAGTAACTGTTTACCTTTTTTATCCCTTTTATTGCAGGCAGAGATGCGTTTACAGGACCAGCAGCTCGCACGTCAGCTAATGCACCTGCGCACTGATATTAACAACCAGAGAATCGTGCAGACGTGCAGCCAACATCGCAAGATGCTGAACGATGCCACGTTTGAGCTGGAGGAGCGAGACGACATGTCAGATTTATGTGACGTTCCCATGTCTCCTGGATTAGGCCTGTCCTCGACACTCAAGGTCATCGGGGTCACCAAGATGAACATCAACTCTCGGCGGTTCTCCCTGTGCTAACAGCAGGACACGGGACGGTCTTTTTATCTTAAAGGGGTCATGACATGGAATTGAGGTTCACTTATAATGTTAATTTTTTAGGCACAAAAAAAATCTTATTTTCAACCTTCATTCTGACCTTTTAAGGGACGGCTACTTTAAGGCTTTTAAGTAAACAGCCACTGTTATGATTGTCAAACGTCATTGCATAGGAAACAGTATCAACGCCCACTCGCTATTGCACGCGAGTAAGTGTTTTGAAAACATTATCCATATAAAACCGTCATTTACAGACAAAGCATTATTAAATAATTTACTTACGGTTTGTGATGCAGATCCAATACAGTTTGCTGCTTCATCTTTTAATAAAAGTTTCTTTGCAAACTCCATTACACTGTGCCTCGTTGACAAAATCTGCAGTCAAATGTTCCGAACAAACATATAATCAGGGCTTGACATTAACTTTTTTGCTCACCAGCCACTGTGGCTTTTGGTTTTCCAGTTACTAGCCACTCAGCATTTTCACTGATTGCATTTTTGACATTGATAACATGGGGGAAAAACTGCCATATAGATATGTTTAATATTATCTAGTAATTTGGCAGCAGATAAATTAGGCTACTGTCACTTTAAGACCTGACGCACAGATCCATTTTACTGTTACACATGCGTTTTCTTTCTCAACTGTTTACGTTCACTTCAAATATATCATCAACTGTCGGAGAGATGAGAGAGCGAGAAAGAGACGCTGGTATCGTGCATCTATTCTGCGGAAAATGATTATTGGAAGCATTTCAGATAATTCAGTATCGGTATCTATCGAAAAATCTATATTTTTGGCAACACTACATTGCACTAGTTTATGTATATATTATATATAAAATTCAACCCGCCAAAGTGGTTAGGTGACTGCATTACACGCCACTGCTGAAATCCACCCACATTTTGCGAGTTGGCGGGTGTTGATGTCAAGCCCTGCATATAATCCTCTGAGGCAATCTGGTACGCCATTAAAAATAAACCATTTACTTGTTCCTGACACTGGTATCCTTCTGAAGTCTCTGCAGAAATGAGCAAATGAGCTGTTTAAACACGTCTCTTCAAAGTGAACGTTCCTCTGCGCTTCAATTTACTCTAGTACTTTTGCTCTGGATGCAGGCATATGTAAATACATTTTTGCAGCTTGATTAAATAAATGCTTTGTTTATAATGAGGAGGACATTTTAAGCTATTAAAGTTGCAGGATGTTTTAATGGTAAAAAGATCTCTTATATGTCAAAAGATCAACGCAAATTAGATTTTTCATGTTATGACACCTTTAAATGAACAATTGTGAGTGTTTTTATGGATCATAGAACATTATTAGGATAAAGGTATTTTTTAAATGTTTCTGACGTTGTGCTTTTATTGCCTTACAGCCAACATGACAAACTTTGATTTCAAGTTGACTTTAAAAACATCTTAATCATGTAGTTATAATTTGTGTTTGATATTATGACATACTCCTAAGAATTTTTGGGGAAACATAAAACAGAAAAATTCGTTCAAAACAGAAATCAATTAAGTGAGTTTATGCTTAAAACAAGAAAAAAAAAAGTCAATGGGGTCAGAAAAATAAACTTAATTCAAAGGGAAAACAAGATAATTTTTCTTACCCCGTTTGATCATTTTTTTCAGAAAGCAAGACTTAATATCATGTCAGTTTGCTTCTCAAATAAAGATGTCTTAAGAATGTTTAGTAAGAAAATCTTTTTTGTCATGTACATATCAAATTCTCTCACTGATATACTGTATCTTATTGTGCAACAGTATGAGATTTCAGTTTGTAATGCCACGTTTTCAGAGGCCACTATTGTTGTGAAATGGGTGTGTATCTATTATACTGCAAACCTCTCCCTCTTTGTGCTTTTTAACCTGTTTGTTCAGTCACCAGAGGGCAAGGCTCATAGTAAAGACTTATAGTAGAGTTTTAGCACTAGTTTTAACACTAACAGAGCTGCTTGTCATCGTAACAAAGCCATTCACAATGCAAGAAACAATACCGTGGAACTTGAGATTTGGGATAGTCATTCTTGGAGACTCAGCTGTAGGGAAATCATCTCTTCTGCATCGCTTCACTGAAGGAACATTTGATGAATCCTCTCAGTCTCCACTGGGAATTGATTTTAAGGTGCATAACATGAACTTTGACCCTGATGTTGTGATCAAACTCCTTCTGTGGGACACTGCGGGCCAGGAAAGATTTAGGTGAGTTTTTGTCAACTAAACACACCCAATATAATACAGGAATAGTTGATTTCTGCTCACTAATTAAATTAACTTTTTTTAAGACATGGTAGAGTAGAAAATAAAGTGTGAACTGTGCACTCTGGACAAGTGTTGGGGGTCACATTATAGGTTAGGTAATCAGATTACTTTTTAAGTAACTAGTAAAGTAATGCATTACTTTTAAATTTAAAATAAAATATCTGAGTTAAACGCAAGTTACTTTGTTTTCCCATTTCCATGTATTGACTGACAGATCTCCTGTCCCCATGTTGAGAGAAATCATGTCAATACTGTATATGTTGTCAATATATTTTATGCAGTTCTTAACTTTTCTATTAGTTTAATACCTTTGTTTCCTTTCAGGGTTTCCTTAAATAAAAACATATATGTTTATATATATGCATGCTACATTCATTTTATTTATAAGTTAATTACATGGCTCTCTCAGTGGAATACTTGATTCTGATTGGTCAATCACACCATCCAGCGGTATGTTATTCACAGATAACAACCTCTGAAAACAGATAATGCAGGCTCACTCCTGGTTACTGAAGTCAGCAGTGCTATACACTTGCACTGTAAACCCGAATAAGTTGGCAAAGCTCAAAAATTGTTAAGGCAATTTTAAGGCCTACATTTTTTAGTTAAGAAATTCAAAGTTTAAGTACGCAGTACATTTTACTTGTTCTCAACTTGAAATGTTTGAGTACACTAATTCATACATTTAACTTAATATGTTCATGTAACCGCAATGTGAACATTTTTATTAGTATAAACATAGCTAGCTATATCAAGCTAGTTCAATAAATGCTAACTCGCTGATTAGCTAACATGTTAACAATAGGATGTTATAGCACTTGCTGTTTGAGTGCAGCAATATAAAGTGTTATTTGCTCTCAAATCAAGCTGCATACACCACTTGTCATCATGATGGTAACTATCCTAAAACCAACATTAACAAAAAATCTTCTAAATTAGCATAACAAAACATTAATCAATAAAATCTCCCACTTAACATTAATCTTGCACACACACACACACACACACACAAAAAACATTATTACACTTAATTTTAGCATGTACTCTCCCTTTCGAGTGTCATGGGCAAAGCATGCTGGGAAATAGAAATCTCAGCTGTTTCAGTTAAACTTAAGTTCATCAAATTAAAAGAAATAATTTCATAAAACTCAAAACTGTTAAACAGTTCAGTTTACTTAAAATATATCAGTTCTGTGAACTTAAAAGAAAAATAAACTGCTCATACTCATAAAAGTTCATTTGACTCAACAGATTAGTTTAATTTAAGTTTGTCCTACTCAAACCAATTAATTATTTTGAGAGTTAGGGTTTACAGTGTGAACGTTTTTTTCTTCTTGGAAGTTTTGTTTTTGGTGAGCTAATAAAATATTAAAACTCAAATCAATATTTTGTGTAGTTATTTAATTATGCCATCCAGTATCGTGGACTCGTTCTCTCGTTTCATACAAGATATTTTTTTATACACTGTTGGATTATAAGATACAAACAGGTACAATTTTAAAAGAGTTTAATTTGAAATCAGTATCTCTTATCTCCATTATTATTTATGTGGGGAAATGCTGTAATAAGCTGTATGACTGTATACCGTATCTCTTAAATGTCCGTCTAGTTTGAACTTGCGACTGCTCTCTCCGTGAAATCTTTGCGTTTAAAGACCTAATAAAATATTTTAACTCAGATCAATATTTACTTATGTGGCGGGATTCGTGTAATAAGCAGGATAATGTACATCCAGCCGGTTGTTAACTCAGAATAAACCCCCTTCAGGCTGATGCAAGACCTCATCACCCTGTCAGGGGTTTATTAACAACCGGCTGGATGTACATTATCCCTTACTTACTGTATATTATATTTTATTTTTTCAATATGAAATTAAAAACTTTCAGCAGCTGCCATTGGAGATCTATACATCTTTTGCTGAAGTATCACGTTAGAAAAACACCCTTCTAACATGTCTGTTGTCATATTTTATCAGAGCAAAAACTCCATCACTGTATTTAAGTGTTGCCAATAGTTTTTTGCTGATTTTTTTTTTTGAAGTTTCAATAAATGGTTTCATAAAAAAAAAAAAAAAAGTATAACTATTATTACATAAGTCAGGCTTTAAATTGTTAAATTATCTTTTTTTCCTACAAATAACTGTGAAAATGTACAGTAGTTTGTTGTAGTGAAGACTTTAAAGTTTGTGTCGATGTGGAAACTCAACTATAAAAAAATAAACCCGCCCTGAAAAATATTCCCTTGAGATCATGTGACAACTACCCCCCCGTCTTCTGTACATTTTAAGAGTTGCTCAGCTGAAACAACTTCAACATACATGACTTTGACCATTTTTTGCTGCAGGTCCATCTGTAAGTCTTACATGAGGAATTCTGTGGGCTGCATTCTGATGTTTGATGTCTCACAGCGACAGACGTTTGATCGTGTTTGCAGCTGGCATCAGGAAGTCCTGGACTATGTGAAACCAAACCCCATGTTCTTCTTGCTTGTGGGTCATAAGAGTGACCTGGCTGTGGGACGACAGGTCAGGAAGAGTGAAGGAGATGCGCTGGCTAAAAAACTCAACATGGTGGCTTATCTTGAAGTGTCTACAAAGGAGAATATAAACGTCAGCGAAGCGTTTGAGACCTTGGCCAGAGGGATATATAACCTCTTCCTGAAAGGAAAAATACCCACCCGAAATGACTGGCATGGGTTAGTCGTTGGGGCCCCCATTAAAAAAGAGACACCTGAGACAAAAAAATCTGCCTGCTGCAACTATGGATGAATTTAGTGTGTTTAAGACTCAACTGACCTGAAGTATTTTATTTAAAAATAATGTTTTTTACATTATTTAACATCGATACTAAAATAGCACTGAACTGCACAAAGGGCTCATATCATGGGGAATACAATTTTACTTAGAATATATCTATCAGAACAAATATCTAAACATGCTGAAATCAAGATACATTTACTAGAGAAGCAAAATGGCATAAGACTCATTTTTTCAGATATTTTTCTTGTTTAAGCATAAACTTCATTTTGATATATTTTTCAGAAAACAATACTTTATATTTTGCTTAAAGGGATAGTTCACCCAAAAATTTTAATTAGCCCATGATTTACTCACCCTGAAGTCATCCTATGTGTATATGACATTCTTCTTTAAGACGAATACATTCGGAGTTATTAAAAAAATGTCCTGGCTCTTCCAAGCTTTACAATGGGAGTCAATGGGTACACTCTCAGAAAAAAAAGTACAAAAGCTGTCACTGGGACAGTACCCTTCAAAAGGGTTCTAATATGTACACATTTGGTACCAATATGTACCTTTGAGGGACTTATATGCACTCTTTAGGTACAAAGGTGTACCTTTTTTGAAAAGGTACCGCCACAGTGACAGCTTTTGTACCTTTTTTTCTGAGTGTGTATATTTTTTTTGGAAGTCCATCAAACCGCATCCATCCATGATTAAAGTGCTCGAAACGGCTCTGCGGGGGTTAATAAAGGCCTTCTGAAGTGAAACGATGCGTTCGTGTAAGGAAAATATCCATATTTGAAACTTTAGCGACTAAAATAACTAGCTTCCGGCAGACGACGGTACGCAAGTCGACTTACGCCAAAAGAGTAACACTTGCTGACACTAGCACGCTTTGAGCACTTTCATCATGGATGGATGCACTTTGATGGACTTCCCAAAAAATATACCAACTGACTCCCATTATAAAGCTTGGAAGAGCCAGGACATTTTTTAATATAACTCAGATGACTTGAGGGTGAGTAAATCATGGGCTAATTTTACTTTTTTTGGTGAACTATCCCTTTAAGCAAAATGAACACTATTCTTGGTGCATAGTGAAAAATAAAATAAAATTCTAAAAATATGATTTGAGTCCTTTAAGTTTCTGTGAATATGTCACAAGGCTCTTTCTTTGTGCATGTGTGTGTGTTTGTGGTTCAGTTTGTGATTTAGAAAGAGGAAATGACAACTACAAACCTGTTCAGAGGAACTAAAACTGACTCCAGTCAGATTTTTATAGTATTTTGGTTTGACAAAACAGCATCAGGTGCAGACATTATCATGTGTTTTCAGTTGTTTTCAGCTTTCATTTGCACAGGCGAAAGCATGCTCAGAAAACCACATGCCAATGTTAATGCTTTGTATACTGATGATGGCTTTTCACAAATACTGTTTCCATAGAAAAAGGTCTCAAATAATATTGCACCATATGGAGGTCATTATAAGCAACTTTAAATTGTACACTGTAAAAATATATTTTCATGATTTGTTTTCACAACATTTTTTCTTTTTCAAATCAACTTCGATAATTTATGTGGTTCAGATAACAAAATATTTTGAGTTTCTGTTGATTAAATCAATCTCCTTAATTGTATTAACTATTTTTTTTTTCAATTAACTTAAAATATTAAGGCAACCAGGTTACTTACTTTTTAAAGTTAAACCAAAAAATATTTTGTTTACAGTGTAATAGTTTAATTTCATACAGAACGATTTATCTTTTCACATTAATCAAAATAACAATGACAAATTTGTTTGAATATAGTTGTTTGTATTTTATCAGCACTGTTAAGCAGTTCCCCCTTGAACTGTATTGCGGTTTTTAACTTGCACTAACTCTTTTTATGATGCATTTGGTGATAATAAAACTGATATAACTATGACTAAATGACCATTGAATGACGGTTCTCAAAGCAAGATAACTAGGGCCCTCTAGTAGTTGAAAAACAGAACTGCATGCATTTTGCAGAAGAACATTGTTTTGGTTGTGCTTCGGCTGTGACTGTGCGGATGAATATGTTTTTTTCCCATTACTAGAAAGAGAGAGAGAGAGAGAGAGAGAGAGAGAGAGAGAGAGAGAGAGAGAGAGAGAGAGAGAGAGAGAGAGAGAGAGAGAGAGAGAGAGAGAGAGATATTTCACTACTGCTCATAAAATATTCACTACTTGACGGAAAGGATCTCAAGTCAACTAGCTGAAGACGTTACTGTAGCATTACCCATTAATAGAACAGTACACTCAGAAAATTATTTTGTTGTTAATCAATTAAAATGTGCTAAATGTAATTTACTTAATTCATTTGGGTTAAAACTACATGAATCTTTTTTGTTGACTACTAACTGGGCAGTGGATCTGTAGTTCCCAGCATGCTTTGCAAGGGGACTTACAACAGGGGACATTAGGAGAGTAAATGTAAGGAGTAAGTGTTATTTTATGTGTTTTTCGGTGAAGGGAAAGATGTTGTAGATTATATTAGTGTTTTATATTAGTGTGCAGTTATATTGGACATTTAGAGGAGTTTCTGTTTTTGAATGTTGTGGTTACCATTATGCAGAAGACTGGCACTTGTGATTAGCCTGTGGACACTCAGTGATCAATACTAATGTCAATATTGATAACTATCTTTTCTTATTTATTCAATATATACATTGTGTATAATAATAACAAAACTGCTTGTTTGAATGTATGCAAATTAAATCTCATTAAATTAATTGAAACATTGAAAAAAATGTAATAAACAAAAGTTAAGTTAAACATACTATAATAAAATAATATGACCTAAACCAACTAAATTCTGTTGACTCAACTAAACAGATTTCTTTGTGTAAATCAAATTGTGTAAAAACATTATTCCATTAAATTAAGGGTAATTAATATATTTTTTGAGTGTACTTCCTTGAAAATAAATTCCAGCACAGAGCTACAACCATAATTAAATGAGCTCTGTTAGACATCTACATAATTATGGTAATTTATCTGTTCGATAAAATACCTTACTCACCTGTTGAGAAATAAAAACACCATCTCCAGGTCACTTTTACAACATTTCAAATCCCTCAGTTCTTGCCATCACCGAAAAGCCAAGCCGATGTTGATTCTTGTTTTATTACGAGCTCTGTCGTTTCTTTTTTTGTCAGCAGACGCTCCTCTGAGTTGTTTTTTTTCTACAAAAAGGGTGATTCCCCGGAGGTTGGAGATTTAGCTGCTCCATGTCAACCTTTCTCACTCGTTGTGACAACTAACCTGTACCACTCCCTCATTAGAATTTGTGTTAAAGTAACCGGAGCAATTTTTCTCTATTTATTGATATGATGAGACATGCACGGGCGGGTGACGCAAGTACGCAATTTCCAGCGAAAAACATCCAGCCAGGTCTAAAATATAAACACTTATAATAACCCTTATAATAACACTTATTACCATATTGAATCAGGTTAAAGTCCCCCGTAGTAAAAAAAAAAAAAATCCCTTAAAACCCATCTATGATCACAAAAATGACATATTTAAACAAATTTTCCTGTGGAAAAAAAAGTCTTCATGCCTTAAAATAGCTTGAATGTAACTCTACACCCGTGCTTCATTTAGTATATGCGGATCCATGAATATGCTAATTAGCCCTGCCTCCACTCACTCACACCAGCTCACAGATTCACTCGGTCAACTTACGTCGGACACATAATGGTAATTAATATGATTATCCTTTTGCTTAACTACATTATCGAACAGCTAATAATGTGTTGCTAATGTTAGACAAACCTGTTCCTGTTTGCATCTCAGAGTCAGACAACTGCCTTCTAAAAATCATCAGAAACGCTTTGAACAACTCAGAACGTCAGTGGAGAAAGGCATATAGTTCATCATAACATCTTAATATACATTACACACCCGCTATATTGCTAAATCTACCCGATTTTTCATATCAACAGAAAAAAATACTGGGCAGTTAATGATATGCTAAAGCCCGCCGGCACGTTGACATGATTGGTTACAAGGTAGTTTGTGACGTCAGAAACACCAGCGATTTCAAACCGTGTTTTTGAGACTGTCTTGCAGTTTTTAAGAGAAAATACTCAGCAATGGTGTTGACTTATGAATTTGCACATGGTTTGACTTAAAGCATATTAAAAACACCACATAGACATATGAACTACATTAAAAACTTGATTTTCACCACAGGGCGACTTTAAGACAGACGATGGAAAAAGAATTGATGATACTGACTCATTTAAATTTTGTTAATTTTGAACAAAAAAGTTACAGTTCCATTTAGGCTAAATTCTGTGTTCAAGTAATAAACTTTAATTGTTTAGAAAGCATATAAAGCAACTAAGCAAGTAGAACAGTTTTCGTTTCAGTCACATTTTATTGTATTAAAATGACAAAGATACAAAATTTAAGCATCTGTCCATGTGTACATCTGTATCTTGTTCATCAGTGGAATCTGTACAATACATATAAGATTTGTATCATTTTCATAACAAAACTTTAGATGTTGCATAACATTTTAAACAACAGAACAGCGATAAAGAGATTTGAACTCATAATGGCATGTATCCAAAAAAAAAAAGAAAAAAGAAAAAAGAAAAAGCAATGCTTGAAAATCTGGCACATTCCCTTAATCCATAAACACGGTGTAAAAAATAAATATCTGTACATCTCACTGCAGGACACATTTGCCCCTGAGACAACTGTACTCTATTTTATGTGAGTTACAAAATAAAACACATGAACTATGCTGTTATTTACCCTGATCTGCCTTGTACACACAATGAACACGGTGTGTATCGGCCAGCTGATGTTAGTCCGTTAAAATACAGTTTGAGGTTAAGACTGAGATGTAGGAATATTGCAAAACAAAACAAAAACAGTTATCTTTCAACTCTATTTCAGTTTCAGTATCAGAAGACCTGCGTCAAATTGAAAACAATAAAATTACATCGATTTTGTTTTGCTGGTGATTATTGAAGAGCAGCCATGAAACCAGATACTTTCACCATATGAGACGACGAGGAGTCGAGAACACAGAAAATAATTCACAATTTTGACATGATAAACAAAACAATAAATCATCTAAATTACGATAACACCAGACAAAATAAGACCAACACCTGATTACAAAAAAAGGATGGATAACAAAACGAAATATACCCGAATCTTCATAATACCCTATATGCTGTTAAATCATCAACTATGGCAAACCCATGCAAAATTACACAGACAATTTTTGTTTTTTTTAATATCCTTTTTTTGGGCTTCTCTCTCTTTTTTTGAAATATAAAACCGTAAAAGCTACTGAAACACAGACGATTTTTCATATCAAAGATACAGCCAAATGAAACAGTCAGATATCTAAAGCGTAATATACCTTTTCGGATTCCGTACGTTTAGACAACACATCACAAAATTAAAAAATAAATTTATACCTAGATTCTTGAATCCATTTTAACATTCGAATAAACGCAATGACATTAATACAATCCATAGATCCAATCAAAAATAAACTATAATCAGTTTGACAAGTAAAAAACAGCCTTTTCTCTAAAAACATAAACTACAAAACTTTCCAAACACATACTTTAGAATAAAAACCCTGACCAGACAACTAATTTCTAAACTACCTTTCAAGTAAGAGAATATTCTTACAAACACATTTATGGGTAAATACAATCACCCCTTACTGACAAATCAAATGTGGTCAAATGTCTTCTGTACGTACACATACTTTTGCTTGGGGTCGCCCTGTACAGCTTTGTTAATACATGGTTTAAAAAATATATATATTAAAATGTCTTATATTTGGTCTCACAAAAGTGATAAACTGTTTGTCCTTAGAAGGTATTTATAATTTCAGTGGTGACAAATTGATTAACAAACTTGAAATCACATTATGGACAAAACCAAACCAACTACATCGTATTTTTGAGGAATGTTCCATGTTGAAGTCATGGAATCAAGTTGAAGTCCTACTGACAGCATCAGAAACTCATTAGAAAATGATTTGAATTCACAAGAAAAATCATGTGTACAGAAATGCACTTAGAATGGATGTCAATGAGATGAGACATCGTACGGAATAAATTACACGTTGTTTGGAAAGCACAAGACTACCTGTGTTAACAAGACTATGTCTGAGAAAACATAGTCTCTAAATTTAGTCATAGTCTACATAGTCTATAAAACATAGTCTATAAATTTATAAGCAATTTATTGTTTATATCTTACAATTCTGACTTTATAACTTGCAGTAAAGTCCAGTTCTGAGGAAAAAAAAGTCATAATTGTGAGATATAAACATATATAAATGCAAATTCAAATCCACGTCATTTTTGATGAATCCCCTCCTTTCGAAATACGAATGTGCTGTGATTGGTTAGTTGGCTCAGTGTGTTGTGATTGGCAGCACTTAAGCAGGGAATGTCCCGCCCCTTCATAACCGCAAGATCTACTCAGATGTAAATATTAATGATAGCGTCAAACCAATTTCAAACAATTTCGGGCCCGATTCAGACCCTGACAATGTTAACGAACAAGAGGATTGTGCTGAACGGATTTCAAGCACGGATTTCACAGGACGTTTCAGAGTGGCATGTTTTTTTTTTTCTTCACCATTTAATCGATCGCAAAATCATGGATAATTTTCCTAAGGGGCATTGAATAGTCTTACAAAAGCTAAAGTAAACACTACATCAATTCTGTAATGTTAGTTAGCAGGCTAGCGGAGGCAAAGTGTTGCCCCTACCATAGCAACTACATACAGCTTATAATTGGAACTGTTAATAGAAAACACAACTACAAATAATAAGATATACTAGTTGTGATCCATAAACAACAGATTGTCCCAACAAAATGGGAATAGCTACATCTTTCAGGAGAAGCTTTTGTGCGTATAGCCTGCCTTGTACTCTCTTCTGGAAGCTGTTCTCTTTAAAATGTGTAGCGCACAGACAAACGTTGAGGTTATAATGTTCAAGAACAATGTTATACAATTATTTTAACCTCTCTAAGTTTGTCAGCCATAGGACAAACTTTTTCCGGAGTGTAAAAAAGAGAAACAACTCCTCTTCCTCTTCTCTAAAGCAGCCTAACATGGCCTCAACCCCTTTATTGGGTGTTACTGGGGGCGGAGTTTATGTAAATTTTAGGGTTAGTGATGTCACCAACCCAGGAAGAAGCTTGTTGTAGTCTCCCTTTGCTTTGAACTTTGAGCGTTGTAACTTTTCAGATGTTGTTTATGCTCAAACAGTAACATTACACACTAATTAAAGTTAAAAAAGTGAAATCATAATCAAGGACCCCTTTAACATTTAATTATTGCAGGTTTGCATAATATTCTGAATTTGCCTTTCACTATTTTTATTCATTCTGAGCAATACTGAATCTGTTTTTGTGCAAGTGCGATGAGTGCATGCCTGCTCACATTTAGAACTACAATAACCATCATGTTCACACAACGCCTCTGCACCTTACTTATGAAGTGTCAGTCGATAAATGGGAAAATAATGTAATTCATCTGAAAAAGTAACTCTGATATTTTGTTGTAATTTAAAAGTAATTCGTTACTTTACTCGAAAAAAGTAATCTGATGACATAACTTTATGACTGATTTTAAAGTCTCCAGAATGTCTTGCCCCATTGACTTCCATTGTAAATGCATTGTCGTTTTTACAAACTGAGATGAGTTTCATTCATTTTCTTTAATTGACAACATATCACAGTTCCTCTCCATAGAGCTTAAATTGTTTTAAACGTGTAATTTCTCTTAACATATTTCTCTCTTAACATATTTGACTAAGTTTCTTGATTTTTGATGCAAAATAAAAATGCAACAAGAAACAGATGCAAATTTATCAAGCGGCATTCCCTGCATGTGTCAACAGCCGGGAGTTTAGATGTGCTTCACTTTCAATACAGACCGATTGATAAACACACAAAACATTCAATTTCACATTCCACAAGGATGCAAACAGCAAAACCTAGGATTCATTAATACATACAACAGAGATGTCTTTTACACACCACACTTTTGACAACAGACAATTCAGACTCCTTCTTGGAACGACTACACTGTCCGAGTTACACGTGTTGCATGAAATAAAAGTCTTATATATTACATTGTGATGTATGTTGAGATTTTACTGAGTGAAAACGTGAAAACAATAATCCACGTCTTACCAAAGAACCTGAATAATTGTTTGAGGCCATAAGAGAGCTAAAACACTTTATATTCAATATCCAAACATAACCTGTAGTTCTGCTCGACGCTATTTAGATATTACAAACACAATTTATTATTTACGCAAGTCCCAATATAATTCAAAGGCTACCATGAAATCGCAATGTTCATGCACTACAGTATATCACACTTCTGTTTGTCGAGGGCAATCAACAATTTAAATAAATAAACATTCATCATGACAAATTTCAACTAATCTATATGTGGGAATGAACTCAACATGCAATTCGCCTGCTGTATTTTCAAATCTATAGCAGGAACCTGCCATAATTGTGCCGTTCTTTTGTCCCATCAATTTCTACTCTAACTTTTGAAGCAAGTGAATCAGTTTTATGACAAACATAATATTCAGTTTATGCATTTTCATTATATACTCAAAACTGACATGGAATTACTTTGAGATGTACAGTACATAACTAAAAGTTGATCATGAACGAGATATTCCGAATGTACAAATTTGCCGTCATAAGAAATGTTCAGTATTGGTAAAATATATTGCACTGTGCTATATATATATACGTTTTTATACTTTACGTGAATAAATCATACTGTGTGGAATAAAAATAAAAGTGACGTTATTTCTCAAAGCAACTTCACTCTTTGTACTGTTTGGATACCAAAGAATACGTTCTTGTGTTTGACATGATTAGTAGAAAAGCATTTCCACAGGTGAATTCATCACCACAAAAAGGGTAATATTTATCATCTGACACTTTGGTTTGTCATCAGATGTGAAAACTGAGGTCTTTATAACACTACAGGAGGAGTTTCATATCTGGATCAATGTTCAAACGTATACTGAAGCGGAGTATATACCGAACAGCTTAGCTTGCTTTGCATTCTACATTGAAAAGTTTCACAAAAAGGAAAACAATATATGTTAGTTTGCTAGTAACTAAAGCTTAACTAATCTAATAAAAATGGATCAAATAAGAACTACACTGTAGCTTCTGTGCTTGAGTTAAACTGTTACTGTTCCACCAGCTGTACTAATAAAAACTTTTAAGAAACTTTTCAAAATGCACTATAATTGTTCAACATATTTTGTTAATGTCTAAAGAAAATGAAATAATCATAAATCAGAAATATCCAAAACTCAAAAATTCAGAAACTAAAAATCACCTGCCAAACAAGATTTTAATGCCTTGGCCTAACGAGAACAAAAGGTTAGTAAATCAAACTTAAAATAGTTCAGATCCTTTTGAAATTGCATAGTCTGGAATTGAGGAACTGCATTTTGATTGTTGAATTTGTACTACTTTACTGTTGTTGAGCATTGAACCTGTTTTATATATATATATATATATATAGAACATCTGTATATATCGATCTGACCGCATAAATGTGCTTTCAAATGCTGTTTTGTATAGCATGTTTGTAAAACACATTGTGAAACACTTTCAAATTGAGAAAGAAAAGATCAAATTAATACAAAGTCTTACATGAGGTGAACAACAAATCCTCTAATATTTCAGTGCCAACGAGAGTTGAAAACGAAAAGAAAAAAAAAAAAAAACATTTTGATGCCTATTCTAACTGCTAATGTAGCATTACAGGGTTACCAGAAACATTCTATACAAAAGCAACACTGTAATGTCTATGTCATATTCATCAAGCAGTTCCCTCCAAATCACGAAAACAAAATGATACAGATAAAAAAAAAACTTTTGTCTGTACATAACAAAAAGGTATTTCTACTGTACAAGTCATTTCTGTATTTTTTTTGGATGAACAGTCTGATACGCCGATCAGTACAAGGTAAGGCTTTACAAGAAAAAATCTATACATTTAAAACATAATATACAAAATATGGTTCAATTTTAGCACCTTGAAGATATTGTTCTCAACAATGGTGAAGCAGTACTGGACATCACATACAGAAATCAACTTTAGCCCTAACATTTGCCTCTCACAATGGACCAACAATTATGTTTATTCTGTCGTTTTTCATAAGGCCGACGTCTAGTATTGCTTCACCGCCATCTGTGAACTGTCTATTCCAATGCAGTCACACCCCAGAACCAGAAGCGCTCGCGCTGGAATGTTTACATCATCGTTCTGTCATGTTGCAATGTTACATGTGTTTATGTACAGTTCCATTTACTGCATTGGCACATTTGAAAGAAAAGAAAATAGAAATATACTGGCATTGTTGTTTGCTGAACTGGTTGCCTTGGCGGTTAGATAAGGCACCACAGGGTAAAATAAATGGGTGAAAAATGAAATAATGGCAAATGCACATTTCTATTCCTAACAACATCACATCCTAATGATAACATCATTATGGATGCCATCTTTAAGATGTCTGTGAAAATCCCATAGGCTATAGTTTAACATGGCGGTGTTAACCGAATGCTTCATTGTAATAATACGATGTATAATAATGAATCTTTCATTATAATATACATCCATATTATTAACTGAACGCTGCAACACTGTTCATTTTCTGTCCATATCAAGGAAGCCCTTGCATTTTCTGACGACAGCTGATGAATATTTCAGTCTGTCAGAGGAAGAAAAAACAAAGCCTGAGTAAACAAAAAGTTGATTTTGACTTCATATCATTGCAGATACTGTTTAACAGGACAACAGTAATATTTGAGGTGTTTTCAGCGTGGTTATATTTCAAAAGTCAGTCCTCAGCAGTGGAAGCTTGTTTCTAAACCGTGGACTCAACATTAACAAGCTGAATGCATTTGAATGTTTACTGCTTGGTTAGAAGGAGAACTAATCACAGTGTATTAGCACTCAGAGGAGGCCAATAGGTGACTAATATTTACAGCACAGATGTGCGTGAGTGAAGCTGCACCAATGGACATACGCCACATCAAAAACATAAAAAAAAAAAAATACAACCCACAAACTAACCATGAAAAGATGCAGGTTTCTCCAGCAAACAACAGTGGTCCAGAATGCTGAGGATGAGCGAAATCATAGCAAAACATGCACGCACACAATCATGAAATGAACGCTGGAGGAGGACTGTCCTAGAATACCCCAGAATGGCCTATTACTATAGATTTATACTTGATAAGAAATCTAAAACATAAATATCTGCACCAGAATACACCTGAGCCACACGTTGATGTGAGGGAAGGGCTAGCAGCAACCAGGGAGGAAGCCGAGTCTAGAGAAGCAGCGTAAAAAAGAGCTATCAGCAATCCAATGACAACTTTAGGGGAAAAAGCACGCCAATTAGTGATTATTCTCAAGCTCTTTTTCCAACCTGGCAAGAACCCTTTTCACCTGCTGGATGCACCTGTATGGCATCTGGTTGTTGGGATCAAAGCAGGCACAATGGAGTCAAGGACATAAGTGATCTCCTGTGCATGTATGTGGTGCACCGAGCCAACGCTGCTTTAGGTTTGCTCTTATTTGGAAACTCAGAATTGCAATGGATTAGTGTGAAAAGCAATTGCCATGACATTGGAGACAATTTACAGTTGCACCAAGTAATTTTTTCTGTGTGTTTATGTTTCACAGGCCAATGCAGCCAAAAAAACAGATGCTGATCTACTATACTACAATAGAGTTGTCAAAAGTACCGACTTCGGTACCAAGTCGATACTGAAATTTAAAAAATGTGACGAATCCAGCATTTCTACCAGAAAGACTCGAGAGGCAAAATAGCGTAACAAAGCATAAATTTATTAACAACCCAGCAAGCAAGTATTTATAAAGTTCTTTGGCGTAGGCCCCGTCCGTAGCTCTCAAGCCGAGGGTAACGGAATCTGCATTTCCTGCCTGAAGGCAAAGGTATGGACAGGGACCGTCCTGGTGGTGGTGGGGAGGATGGAGGTAATTGATGGCGTCAGCATCTGCGAACTAAAACGTGTAAGTACCGATCTTTTATAGTACAAGTATTAGAACACGATTGGTTAGATGTGAAGGTAATAAGTGACGTAACGATTGAGTCTTCCTGGCAGAACTTACGCTAAAGCTTTCATTTCTCTCTTGCATTTTGAGCGCTGTTGAACGGATTCTTAAACACCTCTGATTGGTCATTGTGTTGAGGTGCTCAACATGTCATTGTTGATCATTGTAGCCAATCACAGACATCTATGTTGAGCGCATGAACACAATAGCCAATCAGAGGTGTTTAAGGAACTGTTCAACAGCGCTCAAAATGCAATAGGGAAATGCTGGTATCGTCACATTTTTAGATTTCAGTACCAACTTGGTTCCGAAGTCGGTACTTTTTGACAACTCTATAATACAATATATTTTTTTTAATGCTGCACTGACAAAAACATAATCGTCAAAATGTAAGTCATTTGGAATATAAATCTTGGTGCCTTCTAAGATAATAGCTGCGTCCAAATTCAGAGACTGCATCATTTGAAGTCTGCATTCGAAGGCTGAATGCACCACAGCTGCGCGGCAAAAGCTGTCCTAATTCGAAGGATCCTTTGAATGCGACCTACAAACTGAAATGGTTTGTCTGGTGAAAATTGGATTTTTTGAGAGAAAAAATTCCGGATTACACTTAAGTATTGTAAGTTACAATTGTGCTGTATTAAGTACATGTAAGTATTGTTGGGTTTCAACTTACTCAAATATCTAACAATACAACTGTTAAAAAAAAACAAAAAAACAACAATTTAAAGCGGTTTAAATGTTGACATATCAATATGTGATTTTGTAAATAGTTTATACTCTTTATTATGTACATAAATGGACCAAAGTGAGCAATTTAATTTCAGATAGTTGAATATAACTTTCAAAAATTGTATTGCTTCGAAGGATGCAGCCTCTGAATTGGGACACAGCTAATGTCTTTTTTGGTAAAATTCAACAAATTCAAAGGCGCCATTTGATGCACTGCAACTGCAACGCATAAGCTCAGTGAAAACATCCATTCAAGACAGCAAATGCTGATTGTAAATATACTTAAAATTAATTCAATAACAAAATGCATTGGTTAAAAAAGTTCAGCTCATTAAAAATTTACTATTTTACCTAATATTTGTGAGAGCTACTTATTTTTAATTAGGCTATTACATATGGTAGCTTGTTTCCGCCACAGAATAAAAAATCATTAATTGCGACTTTTTATGTCACAATTCAGACTTTTTTTCTCACAATTGCAAGATGTAAACTCGTAAATTCAGAATTGCGTAATATAAAGTCGCAATTGCGTGTTATAAAGTCAGAATTGCGAGAAAAAGAAGTCTATTTCTCGCAATTGTGAGTTTATAACTCGCAATTCTGCCTTTATTACACACAATCGCGACTTTATATCATGCAATTCTGACTCTATATCACGCAATTCTGACTTTATATCTTGCAATTCTGAGAAATAAAGTCAGAATTGCAAGATGTAAACTCGCAATTGTGAGATAAAAAGTTGCAGTTATCTTTTAAAATGTTTTATTCTGTGGTGAAAACATGCTTCCATTATTACAACATGTAACAATGTCAAGATCTAGTGAAATTAATTGAAATCCCATGCATTTTGCAACAGGAGCACTGTTTCTTTGCATCATTTTAAACATTCAAATGTTTAAAATGCAGTTTAGTGAAGTTTATTTATTTAGGGGTAAAAGGTTTCAGTAAAAAAAAAAAAAAAAAACTTAGTGCAACTTTAATAATTCGTCATTTCTGTTTTCACATGGCAAAAAAAATAAATATATATATATATATAGCACCAAAAAAACAAACTGCATGCTTAGTTATTAAGAAATAAATGCTTCCCTACAAGCACCAATCAGCAAGGAGGATGACCGTGACAGGCGGCTGGGTGCACCAATAGCAGACAGAGATTGTTACAGTAGAGGATGTGATTTGGCTTTGTTTCGCGCTGCGGGCAGCAGCAAGCCCTGTGTGTTGAGGCAATTATTATCCTCTTCTCAGACAACTGCAAAAATCCTCTTATGGTGAGACTCTGCCATGGTTACTTGTGTAAATACACTCAGGTATATTCAGGCAAAGATAACTTCAAATGCCATTAGCTTAGCATCTTTTTGCACCTTAGAATAAAATAAATGTTAAAAAACTGTCAATTAAGTCATTACACATAGGAAAAATATGTGTGCCAGGGTTCCTCAGAGAACCACAGCCACATTTCTGCACCTCACAAGTTTATTACTTGGAATTTTAGATGACGACACTAGACAAACAGATGAGAGCAGTAACCGTATACACTATGCAGTCTAAATGCTAGAAAAGAGGTTGAAATAATGGAGAGGACCGTTCATACAACGCCACCTTGTCGAGGGTTTTCTGTGCTTATTTCTGCTGAGATAAAACAGAAGGAACATGGGCTACGTTCACACCGCAGCTAAATTTAGGCCAAGTCTGATTTTTGAACAGTGCCGACCAATCGAATATATACATATTGTATAATTACAAGAGTAATTTACAGAGTAAATTACAAATAAATACAAATAAATGTTAATATAACATCAAATTGTAATAAATAAATGAATTAGAATAAATAAATTATATTTCAACTCAATTTTTTTTTTTTTAATATTAAAAAAAAATATATTATTAAGAAAAAAAAGAAAAAAAAAGAGCTTGAGCTGATTTTGGATTTTGGCTTGCAGTGAGAACATAGCCAGAAAGCAAAAACATCCCAATAACCAAGAACAAATATTTTAAAACTCACCAATTCAATGTGCTACTCGCTGTACAGAACTGTTCCTTCAAAACCACGAGTTATGTGCTTTAATAATTATTAACTCCCACTAAACTATACAGATCTAACATGATTCTCAGTGCAAGGTTCATATTAATCATATTGTGCAAAGGGTTAAATGGATCTGAACTGTGCTATACAGAGTCAATGAGGTATTTCTTTAATAGCCAAAAATAAAGACACTTTAACAAGCTAAATACAGATTTTAAGGCAAACAGACAATGAATGCCACTTGGATTTTGTCTGACAGGAAGTAGATTCTTGCCTGCAGAGATCAGTCTAAAGAGGCATGTGCTCTAAAGAGAGTCTAAAGAGACTTCACTAGAGGTCGCCAAACCGCTCATCTATAGTTTGCTAGTAGGCGACTTTCTGTTGCATTGTCGATGCAAATCACTGTCAAGAGGAAAATTCTAAGTTATAGCAGGTGCTTTCTGTATATAAACATCGCCTTGAGTATTCTGATCAATGTAAGTGTGAAAATAAGCTCTGAAATATCAGATAAGCTAGTATAGATTGATAAAAGTTGTTAAAAACACAAGGCGGTGTTGATGTGGTCAACCGATCTCCATTTTTCCAATGTAATGGTTTCCGCTGGCTGTAAACACCATGACGCATAAATATATATCCCTTCATGGGGACACAGATATTGTAAAAAAGAGACAGTATATACATATAAAATATATACACATCTTCAGGAGGCTATTCACGTAAAAGAAAAAGTGCAATGCTTGATGCTTACACTTGCAGTTCCTCTTTTACACACATTTATATAATTTATACGGAAACCAAAATGGCATGCATTTTGAGAAATGTGGCAGATCTGAAACTAAATGGAGGGGAGAGCCAGCCATCACAGGGACGACTCGTACTGCAGGAGCTCGTACAGCAGCGGGCCGTCCCTGTACCTGATCCCGACGGTCGCGGGCGTGATGAACTGCAGGATGTTTATCGTCCTTCTCAAGCGCCTGTCCACGAAGTGCGCGTCCCAGGCCGGGTAGCGTTTCCTGGGCATGTCGATCTTGATCAGTGGTCCCTCCGGCCTGTAACGGCCCAAGGGAGTAGTGGGCTCGGGCGAGCGCACCTGAAACACGGGCAGGCAGGTGTCTGCCGTGGTATCATCCCGTTGGCCAAAGGCCCCCGTGGAAGCCCGAGTGGGAGTGGGCTGGGACGCTCGCGGACCAGGAGTGGGTGCCATGGGCTCGGCCTCCGGGGGTAACGGAAGTCCCCAAAGAAGATCAGCACAACAGGAGCTAGCTAGCACCCTTATTTTAGGTCCCATCGGATGAAGGAACCCATAGTAGATGCCCATGAAAACCACCCCTGAGGCGAAGGTTAGGTAAACTCCGCAGAGCACCGGCACTGCATAGGAGTCAGTGCTGACTGGGTCTCGGTAGGCGTACCACAGGCAAGTAAGCACCGTATTTTCGGCAAGCACCACAAAGTAGTAGATCACCATGCGATACCGGGTTCGGCCCTCCTTCACGTTGAACCAGCAGAAGATGTAGACGATGCCCACCACCATGTTGAAGAGCACCTCTTCCCATTTGGACATGCAAAAATCAGTGCCTCCGTGCACAATCCAGAACGCCATCGCGCACCAGTGCACAACCACGAAGATGCCGAAGTAGATGTGGAAGATGGAAGCGAAGAGGGCGAAGGAGAGCACCCGAGAGGTTATTGTGAAAAGCCTCCAGAAGATGTGGATCAGCGCGCCCCTGTAGCTCATGCTCTTTTTGTCATCTCTGGAATCGCGCAAGAGCTTATGGTAAGAAGCCAGGACCCAGGCCAGCGAGAGCAGGGAGGCCACAGAGGAGACACCTGTGAGGTATTCATGACGAGAGACGTTCTTCAGGACTTAACCAGATTGCTTTGTAAAAAGGTGGCAAGAGCAATATGATAAGTCGGTAATGCCTCATAGTTTCCAGGTTCAAACACTCTATTAGATCCCAAAAGCAGACAACGCCAATTTTCACACTGCATTTAACCCCAGATTATCATCATTCTGAATCTCACTTTTAGAGGACGGTTTCACACATGTAATTTAGAAGCGGGTTTTGCACCGATTTTACCCAGGGTTATGAAACCAGAACAGGGTTAGCTCTGCTTTTATGCAGGGTTTGGAATGACCAAGGGTTAACAAGTCAAAAGAGTGAAAAGCACTAAAATATGTTAAAATACTGTCACGGTTTGCTGTAAAACTACCCACAAATCATGATCCTTAACTTTAGCTCCAAACCGAAATCACAGCTGGCTCAGCTGACAGCAATTAATCTTTTCTGAATCATTTAATAAATTTGTGTATGGGACACCGTGAGCCCGGAGACTGTATTGTACACTTGAGTTTTTGAAAAATTAGCTTAAAGGTGTGCTATAAATAGAGAATTCAAACTTGATGGAGTAGAGGCTTGGACCCGGAAACATCTTTACAAGCCATTTCAGATCATACCTTACATGCAATGAGCATAAAGCATGGCCTTTAGTGACTTTAATAACGTACATTTTAAAATCACAAACATCACAGAAACATGTAGAATGTTTACTGGAAAGGTTTAGGAGACATATTGCAGATGGACTCTCAAAGTGACATCTTTTACCTAAAACACACATTCAATAGAGTGCTGCAGGGATGACGTAATTTCTGTAGGCCAACCAGTAAGTTGACATCACCAAAAAGTTAAGTAGTGTTTGTTCCATTGGCTTTTGTAAACTGGCAGAAAATAAGCTCTGTGACCAACAGAGTTTATGTTTCTTACCCCGTGTCCTAAGTACACCATTTGCAGGTTAGGACAAAATGGCGTCACGCAACGATTCTATTTTAGAAACGGTTTCTATTTTTCTGCAACGTCACGGCTGGAACAACAAACACAAAGTGTGGCAATGATAATCTCAGTTACTGTTTATGTGCTTTATTTAATGTTAAAAGCATGCAATGTGACTTTGAATATCATTTAGTGCTCCCAGTTTTGTAGCTGTAAAAGCAACAATGGATAATTCACCTCAGATCTTGAAATTAAACAAATGGAAACAAGAACAAACTGTGAACAAACAAGTGTATTCTTTGACAAAGATTGTTTTAGTAACTCAGTAGCTTTTGTATTTCTAACAATATTTAAATGGTGTAATATTTGTGAATTTGATTATGTAGCCTACTTATATTTTTTGCGAGTGGCGTCAAGATTACTCTCTTGCCACGAGACTCCGCCCACACGCTGTTCTGATTGGCTGTGGGTTTTGATTGATTTTGCATCTCACAGTCGCGTCTAGTGTGGACAGACAAATTATTTGTCGCTGGAAACTTATCGCATCGCGTCTGGTTAGGACACGGTGTTACACATTTTGTTCATCAAGATAAATAGATCAAGATCTACCCGGCGGGACATAAGTTGGCATACACTTGCAGCATAAAATGTTCAAACAAGTAATTGTCTGGGAGAAAGAGAATACATCTGGATAAATCTGAAAAAGCGTGTTTTTCTGGGCGCACACAGAAAGCCGCCTCTCAGACGTCAACGCACGAGTTCTGAATTGAGTTATCTTTCATGTCTTTCCACGCTTGAGCGAACAAATACACACAAAATTATGTAAAAATGTCAGTTTTGGCGAGTATTTACGTATACAGTCGAGTTATGTCTTAAGTGAACACAAACAGTTGGGAGAATATGGGATGTGTGTCAGTGTATTGGATCCGTGCATTCGGCCTTAAAATGACAAGGGTCTAATAACATGCTGCTGTCCGTCAATAATCAAACAACAAAAGAAAAAGAGAAAATCACTCAATGCTCTTGACTGAATAACTTTAAAAGCTTTAATAAGGATTAATTTACATTTAATGTATACAAATAAACTCATTTCTAAATTCTAAATCACAGGACTCAATCCTGCAGCACTCTATAGATGTCTAGGTGACTTACAGGGATCCATTTAGCTAGCATTTATGGTGCATCCTGAAAGTTTAGCTGATTTAACTAACTCCACTAATGAATGGTTCACACTCACACTGCAGTGTCTCGGCCTGGTTCTTCTGGATCATTATACAGAGTTGTAGCACCAGTTGGGGGGCACTCTCCAAAAACGTCTCCAGCAGACGGAGCATGTTGACGTCAGCATACTCGTACATCATCGCCCAGTAGAAGCGCCGCCTGTGTTCCTTCTGTCGCCGACTCTGGATGCCCAGGTACAGCGTGCGGATATACCTGTTCAGAAGATCATAAACATTACTACAAAAAAATATACTGAACCTGCCATTACTGCTAAAAAACCCAGCACTATTATTTGCTTAATGAATTGGGATCTCATCTGAAATGTTCCCATGACTCTTTTCTATGAGACGCATAGCTAATAAACATGCATCTCTGGACAAAATGTTCTTGTAAAATAATTTGTTTTATTCAATGTCACAATTCCATGTTACACAGAAATCACAGGGATACATAATGTAATGCACAAAACAATCTGATACCATAAACAGCCTAATTTGCACACAATTCAATTCACAATCACAATTTACAATCCAATCTGACTTCTGACCTGTAATGCTGCCTAAATCATAATCATACACTGTTCGTTCCCAGAGTTCCCACACACTGGCCCACGACTGAGCCTGGGTTCTCCCAAGGTTTTTTTCTCCATTCTGTCACCTGATGGACTTTTGGTTCCTTGCCACTGTCGCCTTTTTCACCTTTTTTCACCAGTGGTTTTTGGCTTGCTTAGTTGGGGACATTAAATTTAACATTTAATTTAATATTCAACAATATTATTGATCTGCCTGCATTGACACCATTATATGAGAACTGAACTGAGCTGGACGATGACATAACGGTTTTCTCCAGAATGGCTATATAAATAAATTAACTAAATTAATAACTTTTTTACAACAAAACAAAACAACACTAAACTTAATTAAGCTGTACTGTGACGATATTTTCTTCTGGAAACAAACTTTGTTGCATTTTCCTGTAATCTCTTTGAAACAATCTGAATTGTAAAAAGCATTATACAAATAAATGTGACTTGACTTGACAATTGTAAACACTCCCAAAAGTTCCACTGTCACAAATTAATACCCACACACATATCTTCACTATATATACCATGTGGGTGAGACCGTACATCCTGATATGTATGAAAAATAAAAAATAAAAGTATTCCAAATACTTTTGGTATAATGGTATAAATTGGTATATATTTGGTATAAATACTTTTCCATTATAATTTCATTTTCCATATTGTGGTTAGTGAAAATGAAAACATTAAATACATTAAATGTAAAAAACTTTTCTTTTCTTTTTTTAAATACAGTTCTGTCATGACAACTCTCGGAGTGTTTTGCATGGTAATGGATATGACAATGTTGATATGTTTGGTCTTGGCAGAATAGATCTGCTACGCTGCTACTACATACACGACACAAATGCAGGTTGTGCATTTGACACCATTGACCACATCGTTCTTTTAAATAGACTCGAACATTATGTTGGCATTAGTGGAATTGCACTAGCATGGTTTAAATCATACTTATTTGACCGTTATCAGTTTGTAGCAGTAAATGAAGAGATGTCTCATCGATCACAAGATCAGTATGGCGTACCTCAAGGCTCAGTACTAAGACCGCTGCTGTTCACTCTGTACATGCTACCATTAGGAGATATCATTAGGAAACATGGAATTAGCTTCCACTGTTATGCTGACGATACTCAGCTGTATATTTCTTCAAAACCTAACGAAACCTATCAATTCACAAAATTAACGAAAAATTAAATTAAAAATTAAAAAATTGGATGACTCGTAATTTCCTACTTCTAAATTCTGAAAAAAACAGAGTTTCTAATTATTGGACAAAAAACTTCCTCACGTAATAACCTAGAATACTGTCTAACACTCGATGGCTGCTCTGTTAAGTCTTCGTCGTCGGTTAGGAACCTGGGTGTGCTCTTTGATACCAATCTTTAATTTGAAAGTCACGTGTCTAGTATCTGTAAAACTGCATTTTTCCATCTTAAAAATATATACGTCATATGCTCTCAATGACAAATGCGGAACAATTAGTTCATGCGTTCATGACCTCAAGGCTAGATTATTGTAATGCTCTACTGGGTGGTTGCCCTGCATGATAAATAAACAAACTACAGCTAGTTCAAAACGCAGCAGCTCGAGTTCTTACCAGAACCAGGAAGTATGACCATATTAGCCCGGTTCTGTCAACACTGCATTGGCTCCCTATTAAACATTGCATAAATTTTAAAATATTGCTGATTACTTACAAAGCACTAAATGGTTTAGCTCCGCAGTACTTGAGCGAGCTCTTAACGCATTATAGTCCTTCACGTCTATTGCGATCTCAAAATTCCAGCCAGTTACTAATACCTAGAATATCAAAATCGACTGCTGGCAGTAGATCCTTTTCCTATTTAGCACCAAAACTTTGGAACAGTCTTCCTACCATTGTCTGGGAAGCAGACACACTCTGTCAGTTCAAAGCCAGATTAAAGACACATCTCTTTGACCTAGCATTCACATAATACATTCTAGACTTCTATAATTCAATGTTAGGCTGTATAGATTAGGTCAGCTGGAACCGGGAACACTTCCCATAAATCCTGATGTACTCCTTACATCATGAGAAGAATGGCATCTACGCTAATTTTAGTGTCTGTGTTTATCCCGAGGTTTTCCCGCAGCCTGCCGGATCCAGGCCGTATCCAGATCTGACGAAGGACCTTCGCCTGGACCCGATGACAACGCAGTGCTGAAGTGCTAACTAGTCTCTCCCTATGGAGGATACTGTTACCACTCTACAGATAAAGCGTTGTCGGAAAATTCGTTTCGCGTTCCTACCCCGAAGTGACAAAATAAAATAAAATTCTTTATCAAAATTTATAAGGAAAGACAAGTTCTTTGTTTAGGCTTGGCTTGTAGGGAATTCCAAACCTGCGCACATATATTCAAACGCACATAACTATAGAACCAATTCTAAATGCGCATGTGAACGCCATCAGCGTTTCTCACAGGTTCGCGTTTAAAGTTTGTGTAGAGAGAATGGTGTCGTCTTAGCGGCCCCTAATTTAATAACAAATGATCGTTGCGACGGAAGCGAATCAATCAAAACTAACTTTAGCTGGAAAATAACTTTATTAAAGAACCGCTATAAAGCCAAAACAATCTCTGTTACCTTAAATTATACGCTTATCTCTGTAAAGCTGCTTTGAAACAATCTACATTGTTAAAAGCGCTATATAAATGAAGATGACTTGACTTGACGACACGCTGCTGTGAGCAAGTAAGACATGCTGCTGCTGTACAATATAGCGTACATGAATTACCAGTAGCAGATCTATACAGGTGGAGCTGGGGAAGGTGGAGGGTTTCTGAAAGCGCACTGCACTGCTAAGGCAAATGCTACCCAAGTATTTGAGGGTTGAGCAGCGAGCTCATTGGCTATTGATAGGAACCAATCAGCCGTGCCCTATAGATAATGATGTGATTACGAGCAGGTTGAGTTAGGACCTATTAACCTGCGCCATCTTGAATTTCATGACAGAACTTTGTATTTTTATGTATCATATTTATTTATTTTGTAAAGTCATAATTGTTTATGTAAGGGTTAATGCCCGACGAGGTGTCCATTATCAGGTTTTAATGGACGACGGCGAGGCGTGAACCGTCCGACGCGCAGCGGAATTGCCTCCACCGAAGTCCATTAAAACCTGATAATGGACACCTCGAAGGGCATTAACCCGCTTATACCATGGTCACTTACGAAAGAAAGACATATTTAATCAATTAATAATACTTTAATGTGTTTTAGAGTAAAAATCGTGAGGGTTTTTATTTATTAAGTCGAGCGCACACTATTTAATAGTATACAGGCGTTGCCAAACAACGTGGCCACAGAGAGCCGACCGCAGCAGTTGATCAGTGAGTTTGAGCCAGCGCATCATTTAAAACTGTCATCAGTTCCAAGGTGTACATTATCACTTTTTAACGGACACCCTGCAGCCAATCAGAATCGAGTATTCACCCAGTCCATGGTATAAAATGTTATAATTTGTTATAATACTGTTTTGATCTGTTTGAAATGGTTATCTACAACTATTTTTCAAAATGTGATTTTTTTGGCGAATTGTATTAAAATCAGTAAGGGTCCATTTGACTCGCAAACGTCATAATAATTATTACTTTTAATAGTAATTAAACTCATAGATAACAACAAGTGAGATTTCATTGATATTTTGACAACTGAACTTGGAAATGTCTCTGGTTTCCATTTCAAAAATCAAGTCACATTATTGTACATTAGCATTATTGTACATTAGGTTAGCATTTAATTTAGATTAATGTCCAATAAATCTGCATTATATGTGGTGCTGCACCCAGTAACAAGCAATTTAACATCTATTTATCCAATTGTGCACTGGGTATGAGGAAAAAAGAGCATCATTATCTGACTTCCCATCAATGCATTTCACCATGGGCACAGTTATAAAGCATTAAAGGTCCCTGATGTCGATGGATGGATGGATGGATGGATGGATGGATGGATGGATGGATGGATGGATGGATGGATGGATGGATGGATGGATGGATGGATGGATGGATGGATGGATGGATGGATGGATGGATGGATGGATGGATGGATGGATGGATGGATGGATGGATGGATGGATGGATGGATGGATGGATGGATGGATGGATGGATGGATGGATGGATGGATGGATGGATGGATGGATGGATGGATGGATGGATGGATGGATGGATGGATGGATGGGACAGACAGATACATACATACATACATACATAAATGCATGCATTCATGCAAATAGGCCATAAACAACTTTGGAAACCCATTCACTTCAAAAAGATGTGCAATAAATTGTAGCCTATCATTTTCACAGGCTGCCTGAGGCACGGCAACTCTGAGGACGTGAGTGTGAATTATTCATGTCTATAAAATGAGCTCGAGCACATGGCAGCAGGAGTTTCCCATCAAGGGCAGACTTATTACATCAGTGTTTCTCAAACCTGTTTCTGGAGGACCCCCAAAACGGCACTCCTTTTTTGCAAACCCAATAAAATATAGAAATGCAATAATCACATTGTGACAAAATATGGTTGACAAGAAAGTGTCACTGCACAAGTGTTATTTTAGTACCATTGAGATGCTACTATTATAGTTAATTGTAATATTCTGAATTAGTTTTTATTTTCCATTTTAATTTTATTCTTTTTTTAAAATTTTTAAATAGGTCTATAAAGCCTTTATTAATTTTTATTTAAGTGTTTGTTTTAGTTATTTTAGTACATCAAGTAAACTAAGTGAATAGAAGAAATGTTGCTTTGCACAGTTGCAAATAAAATAAAAACAATTAATTTAATCTTTTTCATTTTTAATTGAATTTCAGTCAACATTTATTTGATTTCAAGTAAAAAAAAAAAGCTTTTTAATGGTTTTATATTTATGTAACCACCTTGCAGCGCTTACATACTCCGTGGAAAGCTGTGAACACAGACAAGCGGCGTGAGATATCACAGTATATCACATTCATATTTCACAGTTTACATAATAACACAGCATCCATTTACAGTCAGTGTAGGATATATCGCGTTCTGCGATATAATGATTAATGGCCGATATTGACTGTGTGCAAACACATGGACAACCCTCTTTATGTTGATATATAACCAGTGGAAGCTGCACTGCCTGAACCGGGATATTCTGTGCCATCCAGTAGGCTTCATATGTCAGACAGAGTCATATCTCAAATCTCTCTAATAGTAATGCAGGAAGTCACTCAGTGAGCGGCCTTTATTTGCTTTATGTTTCCAGCTGAATGAGTCACTGTACGCAGCTGTGCCACAGATATCGACCCGGATGGGATGGGAATGGGTGCGGGTTACAGTAATGTTCGGTTTCATGTCACCCAGGCTGTTTCCCTTGTTAATCAATACCGCCTTAAAAGCATGGAGTGCATGCAGAAAAATCCCCCAGAATAAATCTGATAAATTTAGCCACACAAATTCATAAGATGTACTGTGACATACAATTAAATGTTTAAGTAACACCGGGACTTCAAAAGACAGACAAAGTCATTTTAACCAAAATGTATACAATATATTCAGCTATATATGATGGATGTATATACATGTGTTCTGCAGTTTTTTTTAAAGAAGTCTCTTCTGCTCACCAAGGCTTTATTTGATCAAAAATACAGTGAAAACAGTCATATTGAAAAATATTATTACAATTCAAAATAACTTTTCTATTTGAATATATTTTCAAATGTAATTTATTCCTGCAAAGCTGGATTTTCAGCATCATTACACCAGTCTCCGGTGTCACATGATCCTTAAGAAATCATTCTAACATGATGATTTGATGCTCAAAAAACATTTGCTTTTCATCTTTTCATCAAAGAATCCTGAAATAAAATTAACAGCATTTATTTGAATTAGTCTTTCCTGTCATAATTTATCAATTTGGTGCATCTTCGCTGAATAAAAGTTGATAAAAAATTCTTTAAAAAAAAAAAACTCACTGACCCCAAGCTCAAGATGGAGTCATCATGAAAAAAGAAACACTAGAATAAACACGGCAACAGCTCTAGAATGGAGAGAGAATACAGATGTTCCATATTCATGCAACCTTCCACTGCATCGACAATCTCTCAGACGCCATAATACGGGCAACAAAACTATGAATGAAAATAAACATGTTGGCACAATCTTTTCCAGAATAGAATTAGAACTGAAATAGAGTTATAGAGATTTGCTCTCTATTCTCCAACTAGATGTGTGAAATCTCGGATGAAAGATCTGCACGCCTGTAAAATCCTGTGAGGAGCTCTGGAGTTTTCCAGCAAAATCCTTCTTTGAAAAAAAAGGATTTCCACTGTTTCATAACACCCGACAAACATATGGAGAGAGACAATGGGAAAATGACTGGGAACATTACGCATGCGTCTGTGAAGTCTATATAAAACTAAAAAAGAGAATTTATTCATTTAGTCTCACTTCGCAGCACTTCCAGAGTCAATTTTTTAAATGTAAGCTTGTTAGAAGCGGTGAAACATGTTGTCGCTCTAATAATACGGAAACAGATGGAAAGAGAAAAGGGAAATACAGAGGAGTGTATAGACAGAGAGGTAGACTTACAATCATCTGGGCCCGTTCCAGAAGCCTCTTTCTGTCTCTCTTGCCCTCCGCTATGTGTGCGAGTAAACCTCCCTGTCCCAAACCAAACTGCTTCTGTCTAGATCATCAGTCCATCAGGGAAACTAAAGCAAAACAAACAGAACAAAATGGAGTCATGAAATGAGAATGGGGTGAGGGGTAGAACACACAACAACCAGACTGCAACAGAATTATGGGATCGAGCAGACATCAAATGAAAATGGGTAAAATGACTCCAAAGATAAAAAGGCATAAATTAGAAACTTGTAAAGCTGAAGGACAGGCATGCTGTACGGAAAAATAACTGAATTCTGAACCTGAATACTAAGCCTGAAATCTTTAGGCTGTTCTGTTTCTTATGAACAACTAGCACACCTGAAGGTAAATATATGCATACATGTATGCATATATTCATCATAAAACTAAATATGAATAGTTTGATATGATGATACAATGGCTATAGAGCTCCACAGGAGTAAATAAACATCATGAAAATAACCCGGGCTCTGAAAGTGAAAAAATGCAACATAGGCCCTTGTGCATTTTTGCAAAACTCCACAAAAACATGCCTATAAATAAAATTCACTGCAGTTTCCAGCTGAAATGAACACTAGTGGCAGTAAAACACCAACAATGTTTATTCCTTTTCACATAATTTATGATTACAGGGGTAGATTATTGATTAATAAAGACTTGTAGAAGCAAGCTAAAAAGAAACAGACATTTCATTTCCAAACTACCGCAATACATACAACATTGCCAGATTCAAATGTGTTTTAGATAAAACTGAACATGCTTTTAGCTCCATTAATTGGACATTTCGCAAGAACCAACATAATATCATTTTGCAGAAATGTCGCCACAGGCATGTTTTTCCAATGAGTCTGGAAGGCAAACAATGTGCTGAACTCTATTCAAATGACTTATTCTATACGAATATCACATAAAATATGACAGCCAGTCATTAATCACAACACAAACCCATTTAGGGTGATATGAGATATGAGACTGTACATAACAACAAAATAAGAAATTACATCAAATGATTGATATAATATAATTGATATAATTGATATGATAAAAAAGAACTCCGCTAAAGCAAATATTGCAAGCAGAAAAAAATCATGATGAAAAAAATCCCACTGAAAGTGACAAATCTATCTGAATGTAAAATGCACACACAAAAATGCCCCTGCAAATGGATTATCATCTAGGTCTACAGAGTTGTACAAATATTGCATAAAATATCAGCTGGAAAAACACTGAATACAAAGAAGACATTTGAAAACCGTAAATACATTCAAATTCATGGTGACAGATTCCAGTAGAGACTTGCATAATTCAACACAGGGACCAGCAAATTATTTATCAAATATATTCCAGCAGAGCATTTATTGTGTTATGTCATACATTATTTAAAGGCACTTTTGTGTTGGATATTTATTTCATCTGTCTTCTAGTATGTCACAGTCAAAATTGAAAAAAGAGGAAAGTAACATTTCAATTATGTATGCCGACAAACAACAGAGAGTTTTCCCACATACAGAGACGAGTGCGTGCTGTAAATGTCAGCGGAAAAAAAAAACACCTTCATACTCCTTTTTCTTACACTCGGGTGCATCCCAGAAAATGCAAAAACTACAGGAATGCAACTTACAGTTTGACTCTGCACATTAAAACTGGGATGCATACAAGAAAGTATTTCAACAATGAAGCTTTTTTCAACCCAGAACTTCTTTAAAGTCACCATAAATCAATATTGATTAAGGGTGTAACGATACCCTCATTTCACGATTCGATACATATCACGATACTGAACTCACGATATGATATTATTACGATACTCCAAGACATATGGTAAAAGGTTAACAAAAAAAATTACTGTTGATTTAATTACTGTGAGGCTTGGATTTGATGCTGGTAACCCAATGCACAAGACAATGGTGACACCAGAATAAAAATATTGATGATTCTGAAGCTGAAAATACAGAATTATTTTAGACGAATATGCTTGCACTCTGCCACTGACTAGATATATTTCAAATAATGTAGGCCATTTTTTACTGGTAACATAAGACAACTGGCATTATCAGGACCCACAAATATTCCCCCATTGCATTATTATACATTATATTCAACATTATATATAGTAGTTTAATGTAGTACTGACACTAAAACTATATACTATTATATACAATACATACTGTCACTATCCACGATACATATTGTGCATTTTTCTATTGCGATATATTGTGACATGATATATTGTTACACCCCTAATACTGACATTTCTTCTTTTATTATTTTTTTATGGAATATTGCCACATTTATTATACATGATTTATCCTTTCTCATTTTTTTATTCATGTGCCATCAATCTTAAATCAAAATAACTTCCCCTCCCTCTTGCAGCATCATCTCTTCTCTTCTCTGATGACATGTATACAGCGTGAGGGCGGGGCAACTTGTCACTCACATGAGATCCACCAATAGCAAACCACAACCATCCAATCAATTCCCGATGGAAAAACCAAGTCAAGTCCTGCCCTACATTTTTTTTCTAGTTCAAGAAGCCGTTTCACGGATTTCATGCCGACTCATGCCGAAGATATTAACGTCTGGTTGATGCTATAAACTGTCTGGAAATTTTTGAAAGAAGAAAATTTTCACGGTTGCTCCTCCATTTGACCCCTAGATGAAGATTTCAGGTGCTATTTCTAGCAAGTACATCATGACTAAGAGAAAGATCCTGCTGAGACACTGTAAAGTTTCTCTCTCAGCCGTTACTGAAACTCCCGCAGGGAGGATAGATTCAGTTCACAGCCTTTATGCTTTTACCCTGAAACTTTCACAGATTGTGCCTGCAATCAATAATTGAACACAACTTTAACACTGAGGCAGAATCTTTCATAAGGAAATAGTCGGGGTTAACTCCATAAAAGCTTTAACAACTGAACAGATATTGAGCACTTAGCACTAAAATCTGTGAAAACAGACTTCACTTTAGACTGCTTTTTTTTTTGTGTGCAATTTAGACATTTCTCTAAACATCAGGGCCACAAACATAACACCATCAAAAGATTAGGTAAAGTGCATGGACACAAAGCAGTTTGATGTATTATGAAAACCGACAGTAAATTTCAGAGCATATTAACACATTAAAGTCTCAATATAAACAAAAACAGCCTGTTTAATTCCAACAGTTTACACACAAAAAACTCAAATTATCATTTTTAAAAAATGCATTATATGACTGCTTTAAAAAGGGCAAACAGCCTCACTATATCATTCTCAATGTAAAGTACTGTCTAGCTTATGTCAATCCCTGAACGTTATTCACTATCCAGCAAATCCCATTTAAAATTTTAGTCACAGCTGTTCAAAAATCATAATCCTTATTAACAGTGATAAATGCAAAGGCTGAAAACTATAGCAGTGGATCTTCACTGAAAGTCAAATAAATCTAATTCCCCAAATACAAGAAACAACAGTTAAGGCTAATTCAGTAGTCAGTTATCTGAAAGGTTAAACGGATCCTGGAGGATTATATGGCTAAGTAGAGGTAAGAGCTACTCAGGTTTAGAAGATAAATACATTATTAAATAAGAAATATCCCTGTACATATTGACCAGTTCACACTGAATTAATTCCTGCTGCATGATACAACTGTCTGCTGAACAAGAACATAATCAGATAATAGACTCAAATAAACATCAAGATTTTAACTTATTTACTTGTAGTTAGTGCCAGGGTTATTATTGTTAACTAAAACTAAATATCAAATCATAAAAGAAACATTTTTATTGCTTGTAAAAAAAAAAAAAAACATTATGAGTAATACTACATTAATTACTCACCCGATATTTTAAAGAAAATGTCGGTCTCTCCACTGACAGCTGCGCAACTGACACTTTGACTTCGAAACGTTCATAAACTGAAGCTCAACCTTACTTGCTTGACGTGCGAGAACAAACCTCATTGGATCTTACAGAAGCTCAACTTGCAGTGTAACACCAGAATGAAACTCATTGGATCTTACACAAGCTCAAACATGCAGCGTAACACGAGAATGAACCTCAGTGGTTCTTGCTGAAGCTCAAACATGCAGCGTAACAACAATGAACCTCACTGGTTCTTGCTAAAGCTCAAGCGTGCTGCGTAACACAAGAAGAATGAACCTCATTGGTTCTTGCGGAAGCTCAAACATGCAGCGTAACACGAGAATGAACCTCATTGGTTCTTGCTAAAGCTCAAACGTGCAGCGTAACACGAGAATGAACCTCATTGGTTCTTGCTAAAGCTCAAACGTGCTGCGTAACACAAGAAGAATTAACCTCATTGGTTCTTGCTAAAGCTCAAACGTGCAGCGTAACACCAGAATGAACCTCATTGGTTCTTGCTAAAGCTCAAACGTGCTGCGTAACACAAGAAGAATGAACCTCATTGGTTCTTGCTAAAGCTCAAACGTGCTGCGTAACACAAGAAGAATGAACCTCATTGGTTCTTGCTAAAGCTCAAACGTGCTGCATAACACAAGAAGAATGAACCTCATTGGTTCTTGCGGAAGCTCAAACATGCAGCGTAACACCAGAATGAACCACATTGGTTCTCACACGTCAAGTGAACGTTTACCACAACTGATGTGTGAGTTGATGAATGTTTATTTGTGAATTAAAGACTTAATTAAATCTGCTCATCACATAAAGCAATCTGGTCTCTTTAGAAAATTTGGACTAAACCACTCAATACAAATGGATTAGTTTTACGATCTCTTTATGATGTTTTTGAAGAGTTAAAGTGGTAGTTGCTGTCAATGGAGGGACAGAGATCTCTCAGATTTCAGATATATTCAGATTAAAAATATTTTCATTTGTGTTTTGAAGTATATAATAACATAATTTTCATTTTTTGGTGAACTAACCAATTAAACGTATTTTATTTCAGCTAGTTACCAAGGCAACATTTCTAATTTTCATTTAGTCTAAGTAAAACTAAAACTGAAATAAAAATGAACAAAAACTATACAGACATCTAAAAAAAAAAAAACTATAAAAAATGTCAACAAAATGAAAAAAAAATATAACAAAAATTTAAATAAAACCAAAACATATATATATTTATAAAAAATAACACCTAAATCAAACTATTAATAAAAAACTTTAATAGTATGCCAATAATAATATACAATACAAATGGTTACTTCATAATAAAAAATCCTCCTCTTCTTTGGATTTGACCTCTGCTCTAGCTTTCTTAATAAACCTGACATTGTACACTACACTATATTGTGAATATTGCTTGCATCAGTGATGAGTTGCTTATGTTCCTCTATTGTAAGTTATTTTGGATAAAAGTGTCTGCTAAATGCATGAATGTAAATGTAAACTGGGATAGGGCAAGGAAAACATTACACACATCAACTAAAATAGAGCAATGCAATTTTCCATTTGGGACTGATATTGGAGAGTTGTATTTCTCAAGTCATTCTACAGATAGAGCTCAAGCTAAATAAATGCGAAACATAAACAAGGTTAAGTTTGCATGAGTGGGTGGAGGCTTGAGAGAAGGATTCGCGTCCCAGGAGCCGCTCGTGCTGCGGTTAAGTGGAGGCGGTAAAAGCCCTGTAACGTGCCGATGAAAGGTGTGAGCTCTGGGGCTCGGGGTTACTGAAAGTGCACTGAACAGATAGAGGAGAATTCAGGTCAGTGTGTCAATGCCAACATCTACAGCCACACCAACTGCTGGTCTGGTCTGGTCTGTGCTGTGCTGCGCTTTAGAGATCATGCTTGCATAACAGGATGAACCCAGAGCTCACTGTTTTCATAAGGATGTTGCCCAGCGGCTTTAATAACAGATGCTTGAATGCAAATTAGATTTTTGCATTTTCTTAATAAGTCAATTTAAGGTTGCTAGGTGGTTTCTTACGCTGCATTCACACGGGGCATCTGGAGCTTGGTGCTGAGTCTGCTGACGCGACCATCATAGAACATCCAATCACGTTACTTTCCGATGTTGCATTGAACGCAATTGGCTTGCGTATCCGCTAGGGGATTTGCATAAGGCGATCAGGTGTGCGTTTCCCAAAAGCATTGTTAGCCAACTATGCTCTCAAGTTCTGTTGTTATCAGCATACTTCAACGAGTCGGTGTTTCCCGAAACCATAGTCCCAATGAACTTTCGCAAACAGCATCGCAAAGTTGTGTGTTTGGAACGACAGCTCTCGACCTGTGGTTAGAAGCATAGTTTCTTGTTTGCATGACATGTGGACTCAATAAATCCTTATCTTGAGCAAAATAAGCAAGTATTCCAATGTTTGGAATACATATAAATGTCATTTATGTTGTTTAGTTTTAGTTTGTTTGAAGAGTGCACATGTGCGAACATGCTCTAGTACGGAAGAACGAGCCTATTATTGAATCTGGAAATAAAGCAAGAAAAATTAGAATTAGTCCGCAGATGCCATGTCCGTAATTTATAGCAAAACATCTAGCATTAATTAGATCTCAAACAGATTCATTAAAAGAAGTTATTACTCCACCCTGTGCGTGACATCATTAACCAACAACATGGTTGAACAATACATTTTCGACTATGGTTTCGGGGAAACAGTCGTGACTAGCTAGTTGATTTCTTCATCGATGCACCGTACTATGGTAGTTAAGCAGCGAGTTACGTTGTTGTACGGGAAACGCACCCCTGATTGGCTGACGCCTGCGTTGGTGTTTGTAAAGTTGAACATTTGAAAGTTGAAAAACTTCTGTCGCAAGCAATGCCAGTGAACCCACAATTCAGTACGGCAAAGCATAACGTCACCATTCAGAGTAAGTGAGTCGCGTTAACGCTCAATAACAAGCCACATGATTTGAGGAAACATTCATGCCTGTCCAAAAAAAAAAATCGCACACTGCAAAAAATATATATATTTTCTTACTCTGATTTTTTGTCTTTGGTGTATACGAAATTATCCATATTCAAATTTATTCTTTTGATTATTGTCTTTTATTTCTTTCTTTTATTAATTATTCCTTTTTACGAATCTTATTAATCTCTTCTTCATGCATTCTAGTCATTGATAGCTATGTATTAATTTAATCATCATTAATAAATCGTTACATTCTTTATGTTGCGTTATTATTCTTTTACATGTTCTTGATTACAATAATCATTTATTTATTTTCTATAATATCCTCTGATATGTTTGACTATTTCCAAATGTGAGATCTTTGGTGTCTCTTCTGTGCTGTAAGACCGAGTGGGTGTATTTTCCATCAGAATTGATAACGTGATGTACCCATCTGATTCGTCTATCTTTGCAACCGTAGCATTTGATCGTTCACTCCAACCGGTTACACCAACTATGACATAATAGACAGGCTAAGTCTGGTTGACCTTTTCCTATCAGACCAAAACACAAGTGTAGGAGGATGTACAGTTTTTCTGTACGTTTCCTGCATATATATTCTATGCTCTTATTTTCTTCTGCTTCTTCTCTTCTACCTCTCCTTTTATTCTGAAAATACCTTACTTCAGATTTACTTAATTTGTTGTCTTTATAATTTGACTTTTTACTTAATAAATTTGTTATTCCTTATTTAAATTTGATCTCTGACATAATCATTGCTGGTCTGCCTGGATCTCACTGCACAAGTCTTGTTTTGTAGTACAAATATGTAAACATTCTTAAATTAAGATACATTAACTTGAGAAGCAAAAAGTCTAGTTTTCTGAAAGAATTTTTATTTTATTTTTATCAATGTACCAAGAAAAAATATCTGCTAATGGGGTCAGATCAAATAAAATTAATTCAAAGGGAAAACAAGATTATCTTCTTGTTTTAAGAAAAAAAAAACTCTTAAATTGATACATCTTATGTAATTTTGCTTCGCAATTTTGATTTAAGAATGTTTACATATTTGTACTGGAAAACAAGATAAACATATCGAGTAAGAAAAACTTTTTTTGCAGTAAAGGACGATTTCTGGGCCCAAGTTCAATATTTAGGGTTAAGGTTTGTTAAATCACTAACACTATCACTAAGTTGTAAATAAAATAAAGATTAGTGGAGTATGTTTTACAAGAAAATAAGATTAAAACATTTTAAAAGATAATTGCGACTTTTAATATCACAATTGCGAGTATAAGTCGTCGCGCAATTCTGACTTTATAACACTCAACTGCGAGTTTATATTTCCCAATTCTGACTTTATATCTCGCAATTCTGAGAAATGAAGTCAGAATTGCGCGACGACACGCAATTGTTTTATAACACGCAATTGCAAGTTTATATCTCGCAATTCTGACATCTTTTCTCAGAATTGTGACACTCGCAATTGCGAGTTATAAAGTCAAAGTCTAAGGAAAAAAAAATCCTCAGGATTGCGAGTTTATATCTCACAATTCTGACTTAATAACATGCAATTGCAACTTTATATCATGCAATTCTGACTTTATATCTCCCTCTAGTTGCGTGTTATAAGTCAGAATTGCGAGATATAAACATGCAATTCTGAGAAAAAAAGGCAGAATTGAGAGTTTATTTCTCGCAATCGAGAAAGTTTATAACACGCAATTCTGACTTCATAACTCGCATTACCTTTTTTATTTTTTATTCTGTGGCAGAAACAAGCTTCCATAATCATGCCTTACAAAACAGCACCAATTAAATTCTCTATGAAAACACCAAAATATATTAGGAAAAAGTCAGTCATTAATCACAAAACAGCCCCCTTCAGGGTGATACGAGATTCATTACCATGACAGCATACTTATCCCTCACACATTTATCAACAACAACTCTATGAAAACATCTAAATTTATTTCTATAATTTTATACATTTTTATAAAAGTCTTATGTTGTCAATGGTGTCCAAAAAACCTCTTGGTAATTTGCTTGATCCTACAAGCCCAAATGTCACGGAAAAACAACTGGACATGATCTGCATTTGTAAACTAAAAGCAAGGAAGGGCTGAAAGGTTTTCCATGCTGTGAGAACTCTGAGTCAAGCTGGGGTCTTACACTCTTAACACTGCAATCAGCCCTCATCAGTGTTAGATCTCTGCCAGGGGAAGCATATGTGCATCCAGAGAGTGTGAGCGGGCGCTGGCGGCGGGGAACACATTTTCTGCCTGCGCTTGCCAGCTTCTGGTCACCCCTGAGCTCGACAGATGATCTTAACCGGCGTGACAGTCAACTAATTGTCTTATTCAGGCCTGGAGACACTGACTGCCTTTCTGTCGCCCTGCTGAAGAAGCAAAGCATCAACAACAATCTATTCTTCCCACTGGATACTCTCAGTAAACAGGTTACAGCGCTGTATGGAACTCATCACAGGCATTTATAGATACTGAACATAACAGCTTGAATTATTTGGAAATGCTGTAATCTGACAATTGGATTGTCTGGAAAATCAGTCTTTGTCTAATCCATTACTTACCTTAAAACTGAAATGAATACAAATATCGGTAACACTACCTTAAGGTTTAATTTGTCAAAATTAGTTAATGTATTAAACAAACTAACAATGAGCAATACATTTGTTACTATTTATTCATCTTTGTTAATGTTAGTTAATAAAAAAAAAAATAATACAGCTGTTCACTGTTTGTTCATGTTAGTTCACAGTGCATTAACTAATGTTCACAAATACAAATTTTTATAATGTACTAGTGAATGTTGAAATTAACATTAACTAAGATTAATAAATGCTGTAGAAGTATTGTTCATTCTTATTTCATGATAACTTAACTAATGTTATGAAACTTTATTGTAAAGTGTTACCGAAAAATGTAAAGAGAAGCAATGAGAAGAAATAAATATCTATGAAATTGCTATTTAAAATGAATGTACTGCTTTATGTGGATGGTTAAACCATAAAGTCTTCATTAAACAAACGGAAGCCTATATTTAGTATTAATAGTTGTTATAATTATTAACATTGTGATACTTATTTAATGACAAATAAAGCACATTAACCCATCAAAATCCCCACAATAATTTAATTCTCTTTATTTTATTCCAAGAAATAAAAATGTATCAATAAAACTGTAAAGTATTTATACATTTTGATAGTATAATTTTACTGTATTTACATTAATCTGATTGTACTTTAAAATGATCATATTAGAGTAAGAAAAATTGGTAACACTTTATAATAAGGTCTTGTTTGTGAACTTTAGTTACTGTAACATGAGCAAATTTGTTACAGTATTTATTAATCTTTGTTAATGTTAGTTAATAAAAATTCAGTTGTTCTTTGTTTGTTCATGTTACTTCAGTGCATTAACTTATGTTAAAAAAACACAACATTTGATTTTAATAATGTATTTATAAATATTGAAATTAACATTAACTAAGATCAATAATTGCTGTAGAAGTATTGTTCATTCTTAGTTCATGCTAACTGATGTAGTTTACTAATGTTAATGAACCCTTATTGTAAAGTGTTACCGAAAAATTTGGAGAAGCAATGAGAATAAGTAATTACAATGTGCGAGTAAATTGTGATATTATTTTTTTTGATATTTTACTTTTGTAAAAAAAAAATTTAAATAATAGTAAGTATACAGTTGTTTTAAGAGAATAACAACCAATATTCTTTCCCTCCTCATGCTGTCTTGATGACATGTTAAAGTTGTTCTGCATTTAAAAGCATCTGAATGCAAATCTTAGTTTCATGCTTCTCACAAACTCGAGAATGAACAAACAGCCTCTCATGGATGAGACACATCAGTGTCCCCACATCAGGCTAATGCAAACCCCTCACCAGAACACACACGCTTCTCAATCAGCATAAAATGTGACCTTGGAACCTAAAATATTAACAACATCCCGAAGACAAGCCTGCTATACAAGACTGAAAGTACAAGCAACGTCCTAAACGATCAAGCCCAAACGGGATGCAGCCGAAACAACCCAACCAGACCGAGGTTTGTTTTCCTCAGCAGAGGTCATTCAAGTAAATTAATTACAAGCTCTATTGATTCCACACTCTCAAGCCCGAAGTGAGCCCGTCATTCTGCTGAAATGAACTGTTTGCCATCGTTACACAGATGGTTAGAGGACACAGAGCCAGCCATAAAGCAAGAGAAAGAAAAACATTAGTGTTTCAACTGAGCACTGCCTCTGAGATGATGCTAAAAGGCATCATCTGATGCATCTGCATGCAATAGCTCTGTTGATGTGTGTGTTCAATGTGCATCATCTCTGGAGTGTGTGCACAGTGATGTGATGTCATGCACCAGTCAAAACAACCATCCTGTGCATCTGATCAAAACAAGCAGGTTATCCCCTGTATAAATCATCTCATATTTCTGGGTGTGTGCATCATCCTAAAAGCATTTCAATGGACTTTCTATCATCATAATCATCATCACGTCAGCGTCTTACCTCCACACTTGTCCCATCTGAAGGATGTGCACACAGGCATGCCATATCCATATGGAGATCACACAGCACCTGTCCCTGCCGTAGATGCGCGAGCTGAGATCGGCCGTGGCTTTCCTGCTGAGCCCCTCCGCGGCCCCGAGCCCACCGCCCGTGCAGTCCTGGACGAACCACCTGAAGCTCAGAATCTGGACCAGCACCGACGGCACCAGCACGAAGAACAGGGTGAGCCCGAACCACAGATAGTCCCGTTTGGAGTAGTAGTCAATAGCCAGCCACAAGTCCGTCCCGACGTCCCAGAAGAAGACGAGCAGCGCGAGGACGATCCAGAGGCAGTCCAGCCACAGGCGCTCCTCCGGCGGCTGCTGCTGATGCGTCGGCCGCCCGCGCTCTCCAGCGTCGCGTTCGCCCAGGAGCGTCTGCAGACACGCGCTCCTGCAGCCCCAGTAACACGACGAGGTGTTGCAGCAGTGGCAGATGTGTATGGCCGCGCTGTCCAGCCCATCGTCGTCGCCGAGCGCCTCGTCCAGGTTGTGCAGCTGCGCGAAACCGGTAACGACCCCCGCGCCATCGGATTTTGCTGCCATCTTGCTCTCTGAAACGCTTCATCCCAAACCCCCTCCTCCCGTGCTCCGTGACGCCACTTCCGTGATACCTGTGTGTGTGTGTGTGTGTGTGTGTGTGTGTGCTTTTTTTTCTATCCCGTTGGGAAATCAACTTGGATGCACACTGACTCATGGGGACTGGGGTCACTGTGGGGACCTATATTGAGGTCCCCATGAGGAAACAAGCTTATAAATCATACAGAATTCGGGGTTTTTTTTCAAAATGTAACAATTCAGAAAGTTTTCTGTGATGGGTAGGTTTAGGGGTAGGGTTAGTGTTAGTGTAAGGGGAGAGAATATACAGTTTGTTAAGTATAAAAATCATTACGTCTATGGAGAGTCCCCACAAAGATAGCGAACCTGTGTGCGTGTGTGTGTGTGTGTGACAATGCTGAATTGTCTATAGGACTCATGAATAAATTACCAGTTAAAGGTCTGGACGCATTGTTATTGCCACTTTCACATTTTGCAATTGTAGTTGGAAATATGTAGTCACGTACTGACAAAAATACATATGTTATGTAGTGACTTAATAATAGATAATGATTTTAAGACAATATCAAATACCAAACGTATAATGTTGCCATTTGTCACACTTTTAACATTTTGTGAATATTGCTCAAGGTGAGTTTATGTTTTGAATTTCTGTACACAAACATTTAAGGATCTTATTCTTACTAACTAATTAAATAAATAAATATTGTATCCATTTTATATATTAACATTAAATACAATAAAATAATTGAAGTTTGTTTCCACCATTATTGTCCAGGAAAAGCCATACAGTTTATTTGTCACAATAAATATTTCTCAAGGTGGGTTTATGTATTTATTTATTTATTAAATAAATAAATAACTGAAAAAACATACCGTTCATTTAACATGTTGACCTTTTATGTCAAAGGAAACATGCCATTAAACTGCCTGTTATTGGGTTTTCAGCTAAATTTAAACAGTAAAACAAGTATGAAACACAAAGCAATCATTTAATGTTTATTGTCATCTTAAGACAGATCCTGCTATACATATTTTCCTGTGCATTTGTATTGATAAAGTATTTAAAGGGATAGTTCACCCAAAAATAAAAATGCTGTTATCATTTACTCACCCTCAAGTTGTTTCAAACCTGTATACATTTCTTTCCTCTGTTGAACACACACAAAAAAAGATATTTTGAAGAATGTTGGGAACCAGACAGTTGATGGACCCCATTGACTTCCATAGTATTTTTTTTATTTTATAGAAGTCAATGGAGCCCATCAGCTGTTTGGTTACCCATATTCTTCAAAAATATCTTCTTTTGTGTTCAGCAAAAGAAATAAATTCATACAGGTTTGGAACAATTTTTGGGTGAATATCCCTTTAAACCAGTTGATAGGTTAAACACAGAACACTGATAAAAACCAGCCACCAGCCTCCTTGAACACAATCCGTGAGCTCCATAAAATCCACTGCAGTTGCTTTCAGCATGGGGAATTTCCTAGATTAGCACAGCACATGCAAAACCCTCTGCCACAGGAATATGACAAAAGCCCCCGTCTTTAGTTCCTTCCCAATGGAGAGAGTCCAAATCTTCAAACAGACACTGCGCCGCATCTGACAGAGATACTGGGCGGCTTAACCGCTCTTCTCTAATTAAACTGTCATGATAACATGAGAGGAGTAGATGTGGAAACCTCATTTTCAGTAACAGGAAGAAATACCAAAACGTGTGATGCATGACTATATTTAACCCTCTAATGAATTATTAAACCACAAAAGAAAAGAAAATATTAACAGAACAAATGTTTATTTGTACTTAAAAAGTCAACAATATAACCATTTCAATCTTGAAATGTTGTGGTGAATAATTTTTTTAATAAATGTTAAATACATTTTAAGTAAAAAGACTTAATTGGCATTATGTTCCAATCACGATAATAATAACGAGATTCATTTCCAGTTCATTCATCACATTGGAAATGGAAGGTCAAGTCAAGAGCATTGGATTGTGAGATATAGTATATAGACACCATGTTGTCAAAATGTTTGCAATAAATGCAAATGTAAAACAGAAAAGAGTTTGAGAAAAATGAGAAATACAACAATTCAGTTTTGAGAGAACTAGTTTAGACGAGAAATGATTCTAGTGTCCAGCGTTCTGCCTGACTGCAAAAGCAAAACCCATTCAAACAATATGATTTGAAAGAACTGCATATGTTTCAGCAGAGTGATAGTGTTCTCTGCAGTGGCTTTGAACCAAACAGAAAAGCTACTAATCGCAAAAGCACAAGGGCATGAAATTTTTATGAAAGCTAATGTTGTGACTGTAGGGGCAGTGAATACTACAAGTGAGATAATTGCCTACAGATCCCTTGAGTTCTGGCATGCTTTCATGTTTCATGCTTTCAATATATATATATTTCTTGCATGACTACTGCACACAAATGTTCGACACACCATTGAAGACATTTGACCTCTGCTGAGACTGACACATCTGTCAATATAAGGCTGGAAACACTGATTCTTGGATGCAATCAGATCGGATGCAAGTTGTGATAGTCTTTTTTTTCCCCTATTGTGATGTATATCTGATTGAAATGACTTCTGGAACAAGAACAAATGTATTAACTAACATGATCTAACCATGAGCAATACATTTGTTACTGTTTTGATTCAGGATGGATGGCGTGCTCAATTCCTTTTGAGTTTGATTTGGGTGCTCTTCGGTCCAAGGTAGAACATCTAAAGTGCAGTGTGGAGAAAAAATCTCTGGTAGCCGAGGCACTCCTTAGTTAAAATGTCTTTATTAAAGAAATGACATGTCCTAAACGGACAACTTTAAAATGCCCACGCGTAGCGGCATGGGGCCTTCTTCTGCCCTGAAGAAGGCCCCATGCCGCTACGCGTGGGCATTTTAAAGTTGTCCGTTTAGGACATGTCATTTCTTTAATAAAGACATTTTAACTAAGGAGTGCCTCGGCTACCAGAGATTTTTTCTCCACACTGCACATTTGTTACTGTATTTGTTCATCTTTGTTAACGTTTGTTAATAAAAATACAGCTGTTCATTGTTAGTTCACAGTGCATTAACTAATGTTAACAAGATTTTAATAAAGCATTAGTAACATTAACAAAGATTAATAAATTCTGTATACATGCAGTTCATTATTAGTTCATGTTAACTGTAACGGTCACCAGCTGGAGTGCCCTTGAGAGCCACCAGAGGGCACTCCACACCAGACTCTCACGTTCACTCACAGACTACATCTCCCATCATTCTCTGCCTGGACTCATCAGCACTCATTATCACATTCACCTATATCTCATTATCTTGTTTAGTTCACCCCATATAAGCCTGGTTCACCCCTTCACTCACTGCGAAGTTTTGTTTAGTGTCACACTGCAACTCTGAGCGTTTTCCTGGTCTTCTTGTTTCTTGTTTCTTGGTTTTCGGATTTCTTGCCTGTTCCTTGGATTACTCTCTTGCCTCTGACCCCTGCCTGTCTTCTTTTTGTTTTGTTTGTTTGGACTGTCTACCTGTGTTTTGACCCATTGCTTGTTTATTGGATTACGAGTCTGGATTGCCCCTTAATAAAGCTGCAATTGGATCTCACCTTCAAGTCTCAGAGCAGTTTCGTGACATTAACTATGTAGTTAACTACTGTTAACTAATGGACCTTATTGTAAAGTGTTACCAAAAAAAAAAAAAATTGTCTTTATGGTGACTTTAATATATATATATATATATATATATATATATATATATATATATATATATATATATATATATATATATACATACACTCACCTAAAGGATTATTAGGAACACCTGTTCAATTTCTCATTAATGCAATTATCTAATCAACCAATCACATGGCAGTTGCTTCAATGCATTTAGGGGTGTGGTCCTGGTCAAGACAATCTCCTGAACTCCAAACTGAATGTCAGAATGGGAAAGAAAGGTGATTTAAGCAATTTTGAACGTGGCATGGTTGTTGGTGCCAGACGGGCCGGTCTGAGTATTTCACAATCTGTTCAGTTACTGGGATTTTCACGCACAACCATTTCTACAAAGAATGGTGTGAAAAGGGAAAAACATCCAGTATGCGGCAGTCCTGTGGGCGAAAATGCCTTGTTGATGCTAGAGGTCAGAGGAGAATGGGCTGACTGATTCAAGCTGATAGAAGAGCAACTTTGACTGAAATAACCTCTCGTTACAACCGAGGTATGCAGCAAAGCATTTGTGAAGCCACAACACGCACAACCTTGAGGCGGATGGGCTACAACAGCAGAAGACCCCACCGGGTACCACTCATCTCCACTTCAAATAGGAAAAAGAGGCTACAATTTGCACGAGCTCACCAAAATTGGACAGTTGAAGACTGGAAAAATGTTGCCTGGTCTGATGAGTCTCGATTTCTGTTGAGACATTCAGATGGTAGAGTCAGAATTTGGCGTAAACAGAATGAGAACATGGATCCATCATGCCTTGTTACCACTGTGCAGGCTGGTGGTGGTGGTGTAATGTGTGGGGGATGTTTTCTTGGCACGCTTTAGGCCCCTTAGTGCCAATTGGGCATCGTTTAAATGCCACGGCCTACCTGAGCATTGTTTCTGACCATGTCCATCCCTTTATGACCACCATGTACCCATCCTCTGATGGCTACTTCCAGCAGGATAATGTACCATGTCACAAAGCTTGAATCATTTCAAATTGGTTTCTTGAACATGACAATGAGTTCACTGTACTAAAATGGCCCCCACAGTCACCAGATCTCAACCCAATAGAGCATCTTTGGGATGTGGTGGAACGGGAGCTTCGTGCCCTGGATGTGCATCCCACAAATCTCCATCAACTGCAAGATGCTATCCTATCAATATGGGCCAACATTTCTAAAGAATGCTTTCAGTCAAGTCAAGTCATCTTCATTTATATAGCGCTTTTAACAATGTAGATTGTTTCAAAGCAGCTTTACAGAGATTAGTGTATAATTTAAGGTAACAGAGATTGTTTTGGCGTTATAGCAGAGTTAAGTTTTTTCCATCTAAAGTTAGTTTTGATTGATTTGCTTCCGTCGCAACGATCATTTGTTATTAAATTAGGGGCCGCTAAGACGACACCATTCTCTCTACACAGACTTTAAACGCGAACCTGTGAGAAACGCTGATGATGTTCACATGCGCATTTAGAATGGGTTCTATAGTTATGTGCGTTTGAAAATACGCAGGTTTGGAATTCCCTACAAGCCAAGCCTAAACAAAGTACTTGTCTTTCCTTATACTGTACATTTTGATAAAGAATTGTATTTTATTTTGTTGCTTTGGGGTAGGAACGCGAAACGAATTTTCCCGACAACGCCTTATCTGTATAGTGGTAGAGGGATCCTCCATAGGGAGAGACTAGTTGGCACTTCAGCACTGCGTTGTCATCGGGTCCAGGCGAAGGTCCTTCGTCAGATCTGGATCCGGCCTGGATCCGGCAGGCTGCAGGAAAACCTCGGGATAAACATAGACACTAAAATTAGCGTAGATGCCATTCTTCTCATGATGTAACGAGTACATCAGGATTTATGGGAAGTGTTCCCGGTTCCGGCTGACCTAATCTATGCAGCCTGATTCAGCACCTTGTTGAATCAATGCCACGTAGAATTAAGGCAGTTCTGAAGGCGAAAGGGGGTCAAACACAGTATTAGTATGGTGTTCCTAATAATCCTTTAGGTGAGTGTGTGTGTATATATATATATATATATATATATATACAGTATATACTCACCATTCACTTTATTAGAGTATAATAAATATAGAGTATAATAATTATCACTTGCTAGTATCTGGTTGGACCTATTGCCTTCAGAACTTCCTCAATTCTTCATGACGTTCAAACAAAGTTCTAGAAACATTCCTAAGAGATTTTGGTCCACACTGACATATTGATCTCAGGCATTGAGATCAGTCGTCGGCCTCATCCACAACAGTGACGATCATAACAAACTGAGAAACACGCTCAAAACTGTGGAGATGATAGTGGACTTCAGGAGGAACACTTCCCCACTCACCATCATGAGTCATTCAGGTTCCTGGGTAACACCATCTCTCAGGACCTGGAGTGGGACACTCGCATAGAATCCATGGTGAAAAAGCCCAACAGAAGTTATACTTCCTTCGTCAACTGACACAGTTTTACAGTGAGTCAGTTCTGTGCACTTCTATAACAGTCTGGTTTGGGTCAGCCAGCAAATCAGACATAAGAAGACTGCAACGGACTGTTAGGACAGCAGAGAGGATAATTGGTGCGCTCCTGCCCAACCTTCAGGACGGTAAACATCTCCAGAGTGACAAAACGGGCAGTTATCCTCACAGACTCCTCTCACCCCGGCCATAGCCTGTTTGCACTTCTCCCGTCAGACAGACATTACACATCTCTGTGCACTACAACATCTAGGCATAAAACAGTTTATTTCCACCTTAAATAGCTAGCACACTTTTTTTTTTTTATCTATTTATTTATTTTAATTCATAACTCAGTACTTTTATGGTGTTTATGCCACCTGAGAGTTAGGCAATAAATAGATCCTTACTTTGTAAATACATATATTTTTTAATATAGTTGTATATACAATGCACACATCTGTATAAATCTTCTGATCTAGATGTATATTACTTCTTATTCTTAATTATTTAAATGTTATTTCCATTTTGTGTTATATATATACATATATATGTATGTACACAGAGCTCCTGGAAACCACAACATATTCCGTGTGTGTTTGCGCACACTTGGCAAATAAAGCACATTCTGATTCCTAGATCTGGTGACTGTGGAGGCACTTTGAGTATAGTGAACTCATTATCAATATAAAATATTTTAGTACAAATTGTTTTATTGGCATGATATGGTTTGTATTTTTGTTTTTTAAAGATATTACTCCTTTGCAAGTGAACAGAGAAAGAATAAGGAATATGATTCATTTAGGTGCTATGTCATGTGTGGGAAAAGTCCTTTAGAACAAGCTCTACCAGTCTTCCAGCATGTCACAGTGACACACACAGTCTGTGTTCATGGGTTCACGGAGTTCAACAATTTATATTAATAAACCATTTAATGAGAATGGATGTTCAGGTTCTATAGTAGCCAAGCTAGTTAATTACAAAACACACAGACGAAATTTCCTCTGGCTCCTTGTGGAAGTCTTGGACTTGATTCACTTTGACTAATTAAAGCCTCTCTGAGTCTTCAGTCTGCGAAGAGAAAATATAATTATCAGTCATTCATAAAGAAGATTATTTGCATTCATTAGTGCTCTGGTTTACATTATAATGCTAAATTCAAGTAAAGTTCATACATTGGGTCAAGTCCATTAGAAAAACATCATCCCTGATGTCATTTGAGTTATTTGTAGAAATAAAACAACACATATTCACCATATAAACATTTAGATCTATTTAAAGACGGTGTACTCATATTATGGGAGAATGTGCAACACACCAAACTGCAGAATAAGTCCCACCTTCTAAAATAAAAGGCTAATCTGCAATTGGCAAAGTCATTAGGTGTGTTGGACTTGAAGCGGCGCTGCGCTGACTGATCGATGAATGACGTCAACTACAGCAAGAGCGAATCGAAAGCAACCGATCGGTCGACGCAGCGCCGCTTCATGTCAAACACACCTACGTTTAGCTCTGCTTTTAGACATACACTTCCCCTCGGGGGAAACCCCGCCGCCATTTTGAAGTGCATTCAACTTCATCAAGTGAGCGAGGGAAATTTATCTGGACAGATCCTCGACCCCTTGATTTTGACCAAGGGAGCGAGTCTACTCAGTGGGTGTTCAGTTGTCAGGGCACTGATCAGGGAGTCAGCCATTAAAAGAGATTAAAATCCTTCCAGAACACTGGAACATTTGCTTAAACGAACAAATCGCACAACGCACCGCAAAAAAAACAGGGAGCTTCAATGCTATGCTCCCTTCCCGTAAATTACGTCACATTTCTGAAGCACATTTCTCAATAAATAGAATAACATGTGAGAATTTGAAAAGACAATTTTTTTTATTATATGTCAGCATAAACATCACTAGACAGGTAGTGAACACATCTAGTTAACTTTTATAATTAATATTTGTCTAAAGGATATGTAACAGAAAAATGTGTTTACACAGCATAACAAACAGGCTAATATCAGAAAGATTTAGGTCAATTTTAAATGTAATATGCAAAATGACAATGCAATATGTAAAATGGCAATCCATTTTTGTTTTTAAATTGACATTTTCCATTTAGTCAAACACTTTATTGACAGGGTGAAGTTTGCAGAGGGAAAACAACAGGCAGCAATGGTGGCAGGTGAAGATCCAAACACACTGATATGCAATAGATAGCATTCCTTTGTTTGCATGTTGTCCAAGTGAAAATTCTTTTGAGAAAGGGTCTTTGATAAAGGCTAAATAGAGCCAATAAAGACTGCAAGTGTTCTGGAGCTATTTGAGAGAGAGAGAGAGAGAGAGAGAGAGAGAGAGAGAGAGAGAGAGAGAGAGAGAGAGAGAGAGAGAGAGAGAGAGAGAGAGAGAGAGAGAGAGAGAGAGAGAGAGAGAGAGAGAGAGAGAGAGAGAGAGAGAGGGAGAGAGAGAGAGAGAGAGAGAACAATTATGGATAGAATATTATTTTGAAAGAAAAAGGTTTTGTGTTTGATCATCTGACAATAGACCTATATGTTTTCCAAAAATATGGAACTAATAAACTAATAGTGAAAAGTTTGTGCAATCTTTCTGTAAAATAAATATAACTTGTTTTGATTCTTTTTCATTTTATTTATTTTAATTTGATATTTGTGTGTGGCTTTTAACAACTTTTAGGTCCACTGTAATTATAAAGCTAAGATAACTTGTTAATGTAATATTAGAATGCATACAGTGTAAAGTGGGTGTGTCTCGGGTGGGCTGACCAATCACAGCAGACTCTCCACGAGACCGTCTAAGAAGAAGACCTGTAGCTGATGCAATACTGATGGTGGATGGACCTGAAGGTGTCTGTCCAGTGAAAGACATACATTTACACCTAAACCTGTTGGACTGATGTAGTTTTATGAGCATACGGTTCCCTTGCCTGTTGCTTTCCCACTTATTCTAGAGGATTAGGGCGGTGGTATAAAAGGTGAGTAAATCAAAGTTTCTCTTATCGATGTTTTCATCACTTGATCGCAAATTACGAACCGCGTGATTTACGGGAGGAAACGCGCTAAATGTTGATCATTCCGCCGAACTGAGACATTGTAACAATTTAAGCGATACATGTAGCTACCAAAAGTGAAATGTGTCCATCATCAGATCACCGGCTGTGTGTTGTTACAACAGAAGCAGTTTGTAGATAATGGTGTTGATTGGTAAATAGAGACTGACTCAGTCTCCTCCCAGTTTGTGTATGTTCATGAGGCACCTTAGGTTGCAAAGTGCACTAGTTTAATAGTGTAAGGAAACAGAGATGTGAGTCAAACTATAAAACTAAGTATAATTAATAAATGTTGTGAACTGACCAAAGAAAAGAAATAAAGAAGAATCTGCCCAGGGATTTAAATAATTTCCACGGTGAAGTTCTTGTTTGACAGCCTCCAACAATCGCATTGACCATCAGGTAACCTTCATGCAACGGAATTCATTTTAATTCAATGTTATCAAGTTATTTAAGATAATTTTTTAGACTACGAAAGGGAATAATGTGACTTTTGAAGTGGTGATCAATTAAGTTTATGAACTAAATAATAATCTATAAACTTTGTTCTTGGTTTTGTGTGAGGCTGTTATAGCCATGACCAGAAGGTGGCAGCACCGGGGTGTTTGATTTTGCCAAGACATATTCCTGGATCAACATATTTAGTTGATCCTAGAACAACATTACTGTCCGAAAATGTAGTCCTAACCCTATCCCTACCTCTAAACATAAACTTACTCATAGATAAAGACCCTAAAATCAGAGGGAAATGATTGGTACATTTATAACACGGATGTAGAAGCCCCTAACCCTGGTTGTAAGCCTAAACTTCACATAAACTGTAAATTGTCCCTTAAATCTGATTGGTTGATTGGATTTGTTCCGGGAACACGTTGCACTTGGCGAAACCACGTTCACCCTCTTCAGCCACAGGTGCTCTTATGACCCAGCGGTTGATTTTTAGTAAAACTAACAGATTTGTAGTTTTTCTTTTTCTTTTTCATGTATGAAGGCCATATTAAAACTCTGCATTATTTATTTCTTACAATATTCAAATATCTTTTATGAATGGATTTGATTGTTGTATTTTTTTTCCCTGACCCAGACATTCAGTCTTAAACTATGAATATGGTAATTAATTACATGCTTAAAACCCGACGATCTAAGATAAATACTGTTTCAATACGTTAGCCTTATAGTTATAAAAGTATGCCTATCCCTCTGTATTATTTAATCATATGTTTTTAGGATGCATAGCCTATAATGCAGCTGTAAAATGACCCTTAGCAAGACAATTATCATTTTAAAAGCTTTTGAAAAAAATGCAAAAGGAGAAAATGTTTTTCCGATTCTGATATTTAATATCTAACATTGACACAGATTTTGTGACTCTTTTGGATGTGCATTTCTGATGTGCTGTGTTTGTGTGTGTTGGCAGTGAGTAGGAGATGCGGTCCTGTGTGCGAGCTGTGAGTGGGACGGCCCAGCGGCTTCACGCGGCTCCAGTCTGTGGCTTTCAGCCTCTCGCTGTTGTAGCTCGATGTCTCAGTTTCTCTCCGTGCCAAGTCACATCCGATGCCAGTTTTCACTCAGTGTCCTCTGGATCAGATCATCCCAGAGTTCTCATTACCGGTACGAGTGCAGGAGACAAGTGGCTAGACCAGTTGTGTTGTGTGTGTGACTGTGTGTGTGTGTGTGTGTGTGTGTGTGTGTGTTTAAGCTTTGAGGCCTAAATGGATGTTATATAAACCTTTAGATGTCACGTTTCTCTGGTTACCACATTCTGAAGCATGAAATGTAGTCTCCATGGTAACATATGACTAATGATGATTTTTAATCATATTTTTTCTCTCTGTTTTTGATTTTAGGAGGTCTGGGTCAGTTGGGAGTGGGTCTAGCCAAACTGCTCAGGTGAGACTGAATTAGCGCTGTCATGATTCCTCGATTAAATTCGAGTGCTCGATTTTAAAAGACCCTCCATTGCAATTTACCCGTGTCGATTAACTGGTAAAATATATGTCTATTTATATATACAAAATAATTATACACAGTACACACATATATATTATGCAAACAAACTTTTATTTTGGATGCGATTAATCGTGATTAATTTTTTCCCAGCACTAATCATAATATAGCAGAGTGCTATTGTGAAATCACGAAGGTTAAATAAATATATTTACATGAGTGCAGGTTATGTGTTTCTTCCCGTGTGTTCACAGTAAATGCTGCTTCACACACAAACTCAGTCTCTACATGTGCTGTTTGTTTGGGTTTCCAATGACATGCATTTGTGCTTATAAAATCTGACGCACTTTGTATTTCATAGCGAAGTGTTAGCACTGTTATCATTTACATGCGTGAAGCGCGTCTCAGCGGCTCGATATACAAATATGCGAATTGTTGTTCATCACGATTTCAAAATAAAAGTTTACACCCTCGCTCTGAGTTTGTATGTTTTGATGTTCACATGCTCTTGTTCAAGAAATTACAGTGGCTGTTGCATTTCTATCGTAAAGACCAAATATTAAAGATTTAAATGGACATTTGAATTAAATGTTGTTTTGCAAATAATAAATAAAGATTTGATTATGCTGTAAAGTGTAACAATTACAATCACCAGGTCGGTGGCGCCCTCTGCAGGCATTTGTTATAATACATAATGTACATACAGTAAATTGATTTTGTTTATGTGTATTACATTATGTATTTTAACAGTGTTGCTCAAGAAAACCATCTGATTACTTGCTTTTGATAATTTGTTTTTTTACCAATTATTATTGACTTATTGCTATTATATATGCATTTTAAGCAATTTTAAAGGCTGTTGTTCACCTATGTATATTTTTATCACCACAAAAAAACAAAAAAGATCCAATTATTTAATTCATCATCAAAATTATTGACCGATTACTCGATTACCAAAATAATCATTATTGACAGCCCTAGATAATGTTCACTAGACTTCAGGCTTGTAGTGTTTGATGGGAACAGTTTGTATTAAAACATTTTAAAAAGCTTTAAAGAATGTGATTCCATCCAGTGGGAGGAGATCATTAGTTTGCTGTTTTTATTTGTTATCTGTCTCCTAGCAATCTGAGAGTTTGTTGTGTTCGGAATGACGTTGTCTGGTAGTGTGTGAATGATCCTCAGTTGTCTAGTGTATGATGCCCAGTTTTTCTCTCTAATCATTTTCAAAGTTTGCAAGTGTATGATGCCTAGTGTTTTAAAATATGTGCAGATTTTAAATGTTGTGTGGTGAATTCCAGCCTTTAGATTTAGACCACCCCAGCTTCTGAAGCCATGCCCCCAGTGTTAACCAACCCGATCTCAGCAAACCTGGACATGTAATAGGCAGACAGGCAGTGTTTCTGATTGGCTAAAAAAGTGCAAGACTCTTCATTTGCTGTCTATGGTTGTCTAATAAGACTGATTTCAGCAAAGCAGGGCTGCGTTCAGCCCCGATAAAACGTTGCACAACGTTTTTTTAAACAGAAACGGTGATGCGTTGAACACACTGTTCTGATGACGCAAGAGTTGCCACTATGGCAGCTGAGAAGGCCATTCTTTGTGTTCTTTGTGAAGAATTTTCGGAGCCTGATGAAGTCGGTATAAATATGTGTTTAATACAAAATATGCCCAATGTTACAGTTACTGCACTTGCCGCCCAGAACAAAAGAGAACATCCCAATCGAGTGAAGGGATTGCTGAAACTGAAGCACACATCTTACCTAATTCAGACTAAAACACATTTAGCCTCACATACTGACTTTATTTGTAGTTTATACTGTTGTAATACCCTGTATTTTCTTTCTCATTTTTAGGAAAAGCACTTAATTTCCATTGTTTATTTCTATACCAAATGTCATACACTTGCAATGAAGCTAAAAATATAAACAACTACATCATTATGTTGATATCCTATATTTTTACAATAAAACTTACGACAAACACGTCTGTTGTTGCGTATACCGAGCTGCATCGAACACATTTGTAAATTACTTTCCTTGAACCCACTGTGCGAATTCACTTTAATACCGTGTGCTTTATATACATGTTGCTGCTGATTGGACTGCAGTTCTGACACACCCACCAAACAAGAGAAAACGTATCTCAAACCCCGTTGCACACCGGTGCACGCCGTTTCCAGGAAACATGACGTTCAACCCGGAAACCGTAGCAAAACGTTGCGCACCGTTTTGAACTTGAACGTGCCCCTGATTTCAGTTATATCTGTCTGGTAGTAACTTTTTATTCATGGTATTCCAGAAAAAAGATCTTGGGTGCTTCTCAATACTCAAATACACATCCTTGTTTCCTTGCTCCTCCGTCCTCCAGCCTGTGACTCGGAAACCAATCAAACTCAGCCATCTTGAAAGACATTTCAATTCTCTAATTGCGCCGTGAGGAGTCGGGTGTCACGATTAGATCCAAGGAAGACGGAGATTATTGAAAGGTAACAAGTTTAATAAATAACTCGGAAACATAGCCAGCAGGCGAGACAGCGTGCAACGCACAAACAATACCAGACACTAGACAGAATACAGGCAATAACTTAAATACACAGTGGCGATGAACAAAACAATTAGCAGCTGTGATGAATGTGATTAGTGTCCATGGTGACTGATCGGTGGCGGGAAACACAGACAAGGAAACACGTGTGAGGAATAAAAACAAACTAAAAGTCCATGAACTGAACATAATGGTGACAGCGAGGAGCGAGGAAGCTTCCTGTGGATTCATGAGTGAGGATACACAGGTGTACACAGCCTAAGGGCATGGAGCTAAGATGCAATGAAGGGAAGCGAGGAAAGGAAATGAGGATGCACAAATAGGAAATGAGTAGCACCCCTTGTTTACTGCACTCTTTGATTTTGGTAGTATTAAATTGTTAAATATGAGATTTTTGTTTATCTTTTGTTACAGGAAGGAGTTTGGAAAATATAATGTAATTCTGTCTGATATCAGGAAACCCCCAAATCATGTTTACCAAAGTGGTGAGTGTCAATATATTCACTTGTTGTTGGAAGCATCAGTTCTTCTCCATTTTTGAGTTGTATTTAAAATTTGAACACTTTATTTTAGAATTTCATATATATATATATATATATATATATACATACATACATACATACACACACACACACACACACACACACACACATATATATATATATAATAAATATATGTATGTATGTATGTATGTATATATATATATATATATATATATATATATATATATATATATATATATAAAAAAATATATATTATTTGATTTTTTTTTTTTTAAATAACAATGATTTTAGGCTTTTAATTGTAAATTTTTACTTCAGGTCCCTTTATATATTCCGACATTTTGGACTACAAAAACTTGCGTGAGATTGTTGTAAACAACCGCATCACTTGGTTGATACACTACAGCGCCCTTCTGAGTGCAGTCGGAGAGGCCAATGTGTCCCTCGCTCGTGACGTCAACATCACTGGTTAGTCACAGAGGGGTTTGACATCTGTTTTATTTGTATCATTTTCACCTTCAATCACTTTTCAGTGGTATGATACATAGAGGTTTCTTTTCCAACTTCCTCATCTTTAGGGTTGCACAACGTTCTTGACATTGCCGGAGAACACGGGCTCCGTCTTTTCGTGCCCAGCACTATTGGAGCCTTTGGCCCCTCCTCCCCTCGAAACCCCACCCCTGATCTGTGCATCCAACGACCACGAACCATTTACGGAGTGTCCAAGGTTCACGCTGAGCTAATGGGAGAGGTCAGTACAGATTTAGAACACCTGCAAATCCTAAACATTTTTGGGGATTTTAATTTTAGCATGATATTAAAAGAGAATGAGAAAAGAAAGAGTACAAGCCTATGCCTAGGTCTTAATGCATATGAATTGAATGCATATTTTGCTTTGGTTATTATTCACACTGCATGATTCAATTCACATTTCTTTATTGTATTTTCCAGTATTACCATCACAGGTTAGGTCTTGACTTCCGCTGTCTCAGATACCCAGGAATCATTTCTGCAGACTCTCAACCTGGTGGAGGAACTACAGGTGAGCGTATCTCCTTTGGAACAGTGTTGTTGTTGTAAACTAACAATTTTAAATAAAGCTGACATAAAATAGAAAATATTAGATGGAAAACTTAAACTTAAAAAAAGTCCCCCTGTGGTGAAAATCAAGGGTGTAGAGTTACATTCAAGCTATTTTAAGGTGTGAAGAAAAGAAAGGGGGAAAAAAACACTTAAAGGGGATAGTTCACTTTGAAATTAATTTTTGATATGTTTTAGCTTACCTCAAGGGCATCCAAGATGTAGGTGTCTTTGTTTCCGCAGTAGTTTCAATTGTGATATTTTTAGGTCAAACCGTTCTTGTCTGTCAGTCATATAATGCAGGTCTATGGTCACTGTCTCAAAACACAAGCACAAAGTCCAAATTAAAATAATTCCCCATCGTCCAAATTAAACAATTCCCCATCATAAGTACACATTGATGGCCTAAGACACGAAACGAGCGGTTTGTGTGAGAAAACGAACAGTATTTATATCGTTGTTATCTCTTGAAAACAGCACACGTCCAAATGATCTGACGGCGCGGGCGGGTATAGATATATACATAGATGTCGCCTTGGCTACTGCAGTTCATTGGAACGAAACCGTAGCCAAGGCGACATCTATGTATATATCTATACCCGCCCGCGCCGTCAGATCAAATGATTAAAAGATTAAAATGATTAAAAGTGAAATAAAAATAAATTAAAGATCAGTAGAAACGGCCCCACTCCGGATCCAGAGCCAAGCCAGCTGCCTTCCACACCGTTCGTTGTTCAAAGTTCATTCATTGTTCCGTGTCATCTTTAGTTTATGTGGTTGTGTTATATGCTTTATTCTTGGTAATCTCCTGCGTGTTTGGTTTTAGATTTATAATGAGAGACTTTTCTGTGTAATGCGCTTCATTACAGCCACACACTGACTGCATCCGAAAACGTAGGTTGCCTCGCTGCCTTATCAGGCAATGACTTGCAGGCAGCATTTGTGCACGAAGGTACTTCACGAAACTGATTTCGGACAGACTTCTGAGGCAGCGTAATGGTTGCTGTAATCTACAGCAAAATAGAGCGAGCTTTGGTGAAAACTAAGAGAATATTTAATGACTGCAATAGTAATTTCTTGCTAGAATTTACATCATAGGTGGAAAACGTTGATCAAAAATGTACATTTACACACAAACTGACGACCAGCTGCAACTTTCAGACACCATCTTTATTTTTTTTTGCTCAACTCACAGAATTCTGGGATATCAAGGGCAATGAAGGATAGATCTATGCTGCCTTCAAAAATCGATCAGATGAAGGTCTCTCAGGAGACAGGAAGTGAAATTAACATTGCATTCGGACGTGCCTTTTTACCTTCCGACCTTGCAGTGCGTCCTCGGGCAGTATTTATCCATTTTCGGACGCAGCCACTGTGACACCCTCATAATCTTTAATCAAAATAACTTCCCCTCCCTCTTGCAGCATCTCTCTGATGACAAAATCAAGTCCTGCCCTACATTTTCTTGTTGGAGAAGCCGTTTCACTCGGATACACATCACAATAGAAACTTTGGTTTCATGCTGACTTATAATATACATGGTATAACAGTATAGACCCCTTTTCAGTTGGTAAACATGGTGATGTTTTTTTGTGGGCGGAGCTTAGGTGGAGGCAGAACGATCCCTCTGGCCGCTTCACTAACGTCAGTTTGCAAGTTTTGTTAGCTTGTTTTTTAACAATGACTGGAGAAAACCCGATTTTATCTTAACGTGCAAGGTCACTCACTGTCCAGGACCGCGATTGTTTTTTGCAAAAGTTCATTTTAACGGACATAACCAGATTGGCCGACCCGTACACGCTCATTCAATGGATGGACGATCTGACAGGATTAACGTTAACACTACCTCGGTTGAGTGGCCTGACTTCTACACCTTCCTGGTAGAGAAACTGAGCGTAAACTGAGGGTATATAAATCTTTAGATGCCTATAACTATGTGCTGAATGGTCACGTACAAGACTTGTGTTGTGTGGTACGATCTGAAGACGACCATGTAAAGAGTGACATTACAGTGCAATTTTAATTGATGTGAATATTTTCTAGAAATAAAAATTCCAGATATAGCAAATTCATTTTTTAACTATGTATTTGATTATTCTTTCTTACCAGGTTCTTCAAAAAGTCGTCACAATCAAACACAACAATGTAGGCTATACAATCATAGATGATTCACAATCACAATAGTTTCGAAAACATTATACGATAAAATTTCAAATTGGAGCCTGTACTCCGTCGATTCTTGCACCCAACAACACAACAAGATGACATTTAATTATAATAATAATATTTTAAGCTCCTTATTATGTAGCCGAATCAGTGCTGGTTTGTATTGGCTGTCTCCAGTTTTGCCTCCAGCTAACGCCGTGACGTAATTGTGACGTCGGCGCACAAGGGGTCTATATGATTAATAACACTGGTCTGGAAGACTAACGCGTCTATGTATTCACCTCCATTTATTCCGTCTCTTCTCTCAGACTATGCTGTCCAGATCTTCCACGATGCTGTGAAAATGGGCAAATTTGTGTGCAATCTGAGGCCTGACACAAGACTCCCCATGATGTTCATTGAGGATTGTCTGAGAGCCACACTGGAGGTTCTGGAAGCTCCCGCTGAGGTACTCGGCATGCGCACATACAACATCAGCGCCATGAGCTTCACTCCAGAGGAACTGGTACGAGAAATCAGGAGGCACCTGCCAGACCTGCAGGTCACATATAAGATTGACCCAGTTCGACAGGCCATTGGTAAGGGTCTAACACATCAGTCGAAATCCAATTTAAAATCCTCTTAAATATCAATTGTGGTTGCATTTTTTTAAAGTTTTGAATATTACCTTTCATGTAGTTTGCAAAATATAAAAGGTCTACCATGTTTCAAAGAGCACGACAAATAGAGTTATTGTCTCCTAAATGAAAGAATCTTTTCTGAACAGCCTGAAACGAGTTGTCAGTAATTTCAGTCTTACTTCCTGCATGAACCTACATACGTTTGTAACAAATTTGCATAATGCCAGCTTCATTGGCTGCCCACAAACAACATCTACTTGACTCGCACTCAAACACAAAAGGAGGAAAGGAGGGGTTTAGAGAGACCAAATCCTTGATTAAACCGTTTCAGACACTGAGAAAAGAGGTGATGCTGCGATGTATATTATGAGTGTTTTTTTTTACATTGGATGCATGTAAACTTATTGTAGGAGACTTAATAACAAAATTAGGAACATTTAAAATAGCATAATAGTGGCACTTAAAGCAAGCATTATTATATTTGGTGGACATTAAAAAAACAAGACAATGCAATTTCCAAACTGAACACAGGTCAGTGTGACATCTGTGTTTCTGTTATTTCTTCTAGCTGATAGCTGGCCCGAGATCTTCGATGACACCAGTGCCCGCAGTGACTGGGGCTGGAAGCACGACTATGGTTTGCCAGAGCTGGTTCAGGCGATGCTCAACTTCACTGGATCAGACTCCAGAATGTCTCAAGCAAACTAATCTCCATCTGCCATCATGTGTTGGAAGTTTTTGGGGCCTAATGGAAGGAATGGTAATTGGGCTCTGTAACTCACTGAGATCAAGTTCAAGTTACTTTATTTGTACCCGAAGGTAGATTTTGTTACTGGGTGTTACTTGAGATTACTGAAGGTCAAACTTTCTGCCTTTTTTCACATGTAGCATGTACTTGCACAGTTTTCCTGGTAAAGTAAACCAAAGATGTACATGGTTCAGTTTTATCCTTAAACTCCCCAATCAGCTTAAAGGTAGGGTATTGGATTTGCAAAACGGCCGGCAGATTTTGAAAATGCACAACTCAAATGGTCCTACCTTCTTTCCTCCAACTCTGGCCCTGACTCCACCCATTCGAAGAACATGGACGCGCAATCATTTTTTGTTTTTCGAGTTTTTCGAGTCCTGCCCATTCCACAGATGATTACATTGCTTAATTTTCATTTCAGTGCTTCTAACTCAGTGGCTGTAAGTGGGTTAGGAATAGGATTTCAAGTGATTTTGAAAAAATGGACAAAAAAGAGAATCACATACCCCACCTTTAACAATTAAAAATCTTACTGATCATACATCATTTTATATTATTTAAGCTTTAAATTTGTTTTGTGGACTATTTGTTCTGTAGCAAGCAGTGTGAAATAATTAGCTTTGGATGTTATATTCAGTGAATATACTGAACGATACATTATTTGTACTCCTAGAATTATTCACACTACCATTCAGAAGTTCGGGGTCAGTAATTATTTTTTTTATTTTTTAAAGAAATGTATACTTTTATTCAGAAAGGACACATTTGATAAATTGTGACAGTAAAGACTATTTAAAACAAATGCTGTTCTTTTGAACTTTCTAGTCCTCAAAACATTGATGATAATAAAATGTTTCTTGAGCATCAAATGAGCATATAAGAATGATTTTTGAAGGATCATGTGACTGAAGACTAATGCTGAAAATTCAGCTTTGCATCACAGGTATAAATTACAAATATATCAAAACAGTTATTGTAAATTGTAATAATATTACTGTATTTTTGATCCAATAAATGCAGTCTTGGTGAGCATAAGAGACTTCTTTGAAAAACATAAAAGTTGTACCAACCCCAAACATTTGAATGGTAGTGTATACTTATGAGATGATGTATGCTTGTGTGAAAGAAATGCAATTTCATAGTATAAAAACAACGATCCTAATTATGGTGCTATTTCTAAAAGGCACTATTAGCCTCTTAGTTTTATTAAAATAACCTCATCATGATACTTATACTGTAGCTGAATTCGTTTTTTTTTTTTTTTTTAATTATACAGACTTGACATTTGTAACTCCAGAATATAAGTATGTGTATTTGATGGTTGGTTTTAGTTTTTAATGTTGAGCTGTAAAAGGATTAGTGATTAAATTAATTCAGTAGCATTTGAGAATCACTGTCTTCTTCATTAGTATATGTGATACAGTGTAGTTCATCAAAAAATGTTATTCCAAACCTGTATGACTTTCTTTCATTACAAAAGAAGATATTTTGAAGAATGCTGGTGTCCAAACTGACTTCCCATTGACTTCCATTGTATGGGCAATGTTTAGAAAGTCATACAGATTTGGAACAACATAAAGGTGATTGACAGAATATTTATTGTGGGGTCAACTTTTACTTTAAGCTGTATAAAACAAATTTGGCTTGATTTTGGTCTTAAGAAATTGCACATAAAAAAAATTATTGTAGTGAAAAGTCACTGCCAAACTGTTCATATGCTTAATGAAATGCAGTCAATAAAACCAGAGCTTCCGCTGGTTTTCTATGGCCACTGCTTATTTCAAGGAACTCGTTTAGATGTGGGTATGAATCTTCTAATTTATCACTCCATTTGGTAAGTGAATTGGGTTGTAAAAATCAACCATATTAGCTGCATTGTGGATATGGCCTCTACAAACAGTGCACACAACATATACATAAAGAAGGTATTCATCTATTTTTATTATATTTCATGAATATCTCAAAATATACAACTTTTATAGGACTGTATTTCAAATTCACTTCTTCTTTGATTTTGTAGGAGTTGCCACACTGTGCTTTTCAGGGGAAACTGGTTGATTTGCGAAGTGCCTCAGTTTAATCTGCAGCAGATTCTCGGTGAGACGGGCTTCCTTCATCAGAGACTCCAATATAATTTCTCCTTGCGACTGCAGACAACTGCGCAGCAGCTCTTCTACCTCCTAAAAGGAGAGAATATGAGTCAAAGAAAAGTTTTTTTGCGATTAATTCTTTGATCCCATCTTTCATTTTATTCCCAATGAGTTCATTAAAAATCCCCCTGTGGTTAAAAAACAACAACTTTTGATTTAAAACAATGTAACTTTTTATACGTCTATGTTTTGTTTTTAATATGCTTTAAGTCAAACCATGTGCAAATTCATAAGTCAACACCATTGCTGAGTATTTTCTCCTTAAAACTGCAGTGAACCAAAGACAGTCTCAAAAACGTGGTTTGAAATCGCTGGTGTTTCTGACGTCACAAACTACCTTGTAACCAATCATGTCAACGTGTGATCATCCATGAGTGGATCTCTGAGCTGGTGTGAGTGAGTGGAGGCGGGACTAACTAGCATATTCATAGAACCGCATATACTAAATGAGGCAAGCTGTAGAGTTATATTCAAGCTATTTTAAGGCATGACGGAAAAAAATTTCAAGGAAAAAACGTTTAAATATGTCATTTTTGTGATCAAAGATTAGTTTTAATTTTAAAATCATTTACTACAGGGGGATTTTAAGCACTGAAGCCTCATCTACAAAAGAAGATAATCAAACATTTGTGTAATTCGTTGCTAAAACTCATTTGTTATATTTAGTAGTAGCAAGGTAAGCAGTAACTCCTAATCATTAATCATTCATCCAGTAATCATTTAACCATGACTGGGGCTTTGTCTGAAATCGCATACTCTCGAGTAGGTACTTTCATTTTGACTTCTAAAAATGTTCTATATAGTATGAATGTAATTTGGACGTACTAAATTTGCTTATTCTTCTTCCCTTATATTTTCTTTTTTCGTTCTCCTTTTCGCTCTTTCAATCATGAGCGCCCTCTAGCACAATTACACAGAGCACAACAACATTGTTGTCCAGTGAGAGAACAGAGAGAAAAGTGCTGGGTCTCAGAAGTAAATATCCCATTTATTTTCTCCCCAGAGAAATTGATTTTCCTCGACAGCATATAAACCTTTCAAGGCAGACCTACCACAAGCTCTAGGCTGTTAAGCAATGATATATGCTTCTGTAGAGCCTGCAATCTTAGTCCATGTGTTCATTTTTATAAGAAAAATCAAAGCTGTTGAAAAAGTGGCCAAGGCAGTTGTGCTCAACAGGGTTAAATAACAGAGCGGTGCTCCTTTAATCCATCTTATCTGGTAACTGCTGACAGCCTGCAGCTCCTTAAGATATTAAGCAAGAAGTGGTCTTCAGTACGAGGGTGATAACCATAGGACAATGCGCAACAGAAATAATCCTTTGTTACTTCTGTCAGTATGAATTATTACAGCCTTCACATTTCACATTGTGCAATAAAATGGCAAACTTTGCAAAATAAGTTTTTTAGGTCAGTGCTGGTGGAAGCCCTGCGGATACGCATCAGAGCCGCTCGCCAATAGCTTGGAGATTTACTTTGATGGTTTCTCAAAACGTAATTGTGTGCCAACAGCTACAAGGCAGCTTAGGATCATAATCCTGTTTTATATATCACCACTGAGCAGGAAACAACATTTCAGGTTGCTTCGGAGACACTGTCCAAACAATATGTCGACTTGATATTTATTCCTTTTGATAAGCATGTCAATGAAATGTTTACAGAGGCAAGCCATTACCATTACTTTTCAAAGCAATCATACTTATTTTTACCTGGTGGATGAAGGCTGTTAAAAACAAAATCCCATAGAGTAACATTTCTAGAGCAATTTCTAGATACGAGAATATAACACAGACTTTGGGCATGACCAGTAAGAAACCACCAAGTAATCACCCAGAACATCTTCGCAAATTTGAGTTTGTTGCTGGTTGCTCATCCGGCCTTCAAATGGAAGACTGTTTTGGCCTGCAATGTTGCCATCATCTCTTTGAGTTCCTCGATTTCTGCTTCTTATCATAAATCATCAGTTTGTGGTGTATGTCAACCATCACTAGAGAGTGCAACAATCTGGTTCCAGAAGTAAAAACTTAATTAATTTTCTCTATAGGGAAATTGATTTTAAACAATAACTTATAAACCTTTAAAGATAGCCTCACTGTGAGCCAGGGGGTTGTTAATTGATAGTACTTGCTCCAGTTGAAGCTGTCAGCCCGCATTACTTCAACTTAGTTTTAAAATAATTGTGTTTAACAGTGGAATTCGTGGTGAAAAACTCCATGACCCATGATGCTGTACAGAAAATTCCACCAGAGAGTCGAAAAAAGCGAAATACACCAAAAGATCTCTTTAGCCACTCCCATGAAGCACTGTGAATGTAATCAAATCGCTCTCCCTACATGCTCAAAATACTTAAATATTAAAATATATATGCATATTGTACAATAAACTTAAAATATATTTGTATATATAATCAACATTTTTCATTTTTACGTTTTATATTTCTCCATCATTTTTAATTAGATTATGCTGTTCCTTCACTAGAGCCGTAAAGTACAATTTTCAAATACTTTTTTGCTTCCAATCAAAGTTTGTAATGTTAGGATTCACCTCGTAGCTGATTGGATCGGTTTATGGCTTATAATGCTTTAATGAAGACTTTTTTGAAATCCCTATGGGAGAAATGAATGGAAAAAATACTTCCGGAGCCAATGGTGCTGAAAAAGTGGGCGGACACTTCTGCAGTCTATTACAATTCCTCTCCAAAGAAACATGCAAATTTTTGCCTGGTGGATGATAAACCAGGTGGAAAAATCACATAGAAATACACTAAAATTTTTTTGATATATCATAATAAATATCGTTATTATGAGAATATAACAGAGACCATTAAGAAACCAGGTCATAATCATTCAGAACATCAAAGCAAATTTTTGTCTTTATACTGTAAATAACTGATATTTTGTACCTGTTTGCTCATCCGGCCTTCAAATGGAAGACCGTTTAAACTGGCCTGCAATGTTGCCATCATCTGAGCTTCGGCCTTCTCTTTGAGTCCCTTGATTTCTGCTTCTATTTCGGACTGAGCCAAACGCAGGTCTTTCAGAGTCCGCTGCTGTTCCCACTCCACAGCGTCTGAACCTTCACAGAGGGGCTGCGGATGAGGTGGGCTTTCAATCTCAAGCTCGCAGCTGATGTGTTTCAGACTCGTCTCACCGTTGAAAAATGCCTGATAAAGCCTCTGATGAGGAACATATGTTTTCACAATGAAGTCCAGGAGAACAGCATGATGAGCAGCGGAGAGACGAGGCTCTATCTGTGATAAATGATCCTTGATGAGGCAAATGACATCTGATGGCTTCAAACCTAATAGGAGTATTAAAAGCAAAGAATATCTCATTTATTAATTAAAGACTCCAAATGATAATAAACAGACCATCTTCTGAGTAGTTATTCTACAAAGCCACCTCTTTTTTTCTAAGATTAGGACGAAAATGTGTAAAAGATATATCTAGATACTGTATATTCATCTAACTACATACACTATATTGCCAAAAGTATTGGGACACCCCTCCAAATAATTGACTTCAGGTGTTCCAATCACTTCCATGGCCACAGTTGTATAAATAGGCATGCAGACTGCTTCTACAAACATCTGTGAAAGAATGGGTCGCTCTCAGGAGCTCAGTGAATTCAAGCGTGGTACCGTTATAGGTTCCCACCTGTGTATTAAGTCTGGGGAAGCAATTGGGAACAACAGCAACTTAGCCACGAAGTGTTAGGCCACGTAAAACCACAGAGCGGGGTCAGCGCATACTGAGGCGCACAATACGCAGAAGTCGCCAACTTACTGCAGTCAATAGCTACAGACCTCCAGACTTCGTGTGGCCTTCAGTTTAGCTCAAGAACTGCATAGAGAGCTTCATGGAATTGGTTTCCATGGCCGAGCATCTTCATCCAAGCCTCATCACATCACTAAGTGCAATGCAAAGCGTGGGATACAGTGGTGTAAAGCACGCCGCCACTCTAGAGCAGTGGAGACGAGTTCTCTGGAGTGACGAATCATGCTTCTCTGTCTGGCAATCCGATGGATGAGTCTGGGTTTGGTGATTGCCAGGAGAAAGGTACTTGCCTGATTGCATTGTGCCAAGTGTAAAGTTTGGTGGAGGGGGGATTATGGTGTGGGGTTGTTGAAAGGAACTGTTAATGCTTCAGCACACCAAGACATTTTGGACAATTTCATGCTCCCAACTTTGTGGGAACAGTTTGGGGATGTAAGCCCGTCTAAATTGGTCCAATGGTGGTATCCGATACAGGTGAAGGTTACTGCATGTTACTGTCTTTCCTTTCAAGCAACACAACAAGATTAAATTAAATACATTTTCTCATATGTATTACCTCGTTATTTCATCTGACTCCATCATGGTAATTGGCTATATACCTGAGTTGGTCACAGTCACACTTACAAAATCAAAGATACTTTTGTATAGCCCCCATGGTTTTTGTATACACTTGAATTTAAAGTAACGTTTACTTCAGGCAGAGGAATGGACACTACTACCAGTACAGATATAATTCGACCAACATTACTTCTCTTATATTAGCTTTGGATTGGCCATGCCGTGGTTTCCCACGTACACTTATCTAAAGTAACATTAAATTAAAACAGAGGTAAGACACACCCAAATTTAGGTTGGTCAAGCAACATTTTTGCTACCCTAAACGGAAATTAACTTCTTGTCTTTGCAAACCAAATAAACTTGAATTAATTAATTAGAATTGGGAAAACTATTTCAGAGTCAGTAAGAATAAAATCAGATGTTTACAATTTATTGACCTGGTAATAAAACAATAATAAAACAATAATCCAATTCATAGAATAAAATCATTGGTCAATCATATATAATAACAACAATTCAGAGGGATTGAGGAATTGTAAAATATTTACCTGGCAATGAAAACTACACACAGCGATCGTGTGGGAAGTCTACCTACAGACTCCCCGAACCTTTTGCCAATTTTCCTTATAAACCCACATTATTCAATATGCTTCCAAATGGTGGTGTCTGTTATTATAATTCGATTTTGGTCCCCTATTGAGGGGTTCACAACTGTGGGATTAGAATTTGTAATTGAATGGATTCTTGAAACCTGTAGAAGAGATTTACATATGGCAGGTAGTTTGAATGGAGGATCTGGGGAAGGCACACCTTTAAGGGGCACACCACACTTCTCATTTTCTAGAACTTCTTTTAGCTTTGCATTATGGCTGGAAGAATGAGACCATTTTACCAGGCGCACTGAGACACTTTAAATGATACCAAACATATATACTTTTTGTACACACTTAACACTGCATAGGTTTTCAGTGAGTTTTAGGTGAGGAGGAGAAGGGGGAGATGATGAGACTGTAAAAGTGAGGTGTGAGCTGCACTGTGTGGTGGGTCCCGGATGTTGCTGTTACAGTTTAAATGTTAATTCTCAGGAGAGCCATTTGCTTTCTTGAGGGGTAGCCCAAACTTGATGGCACCCGCCTTACAAGGATGGCCCGATTCCTTTTCCAACATGACTGCGCACCAGTGCACAAAGCAAGGTCCATAAAGACATGGATGAGCGAGTTTGGTGTGGTGGAACTTGACTGGCCTGCACAGAGTCCTGACCTCAACCCGATAGAACACCTTTGGGATGAATAAGAGCGGACACTGCAAGCCAGGCCTTCTCGTCCAACTTCTCGGCCTGACCTCACAAATGCTCTTCTAGAAGAATGGTCAAAAATTCCCATAAACACACTCCTAAACCTTGTGGAAAGCCTTCCCAGAAAGGTTTAAACTGTTATAGCTGCAAAGGGTGGACCAACTCCATATTAAACCCTAAGGATCAAGAATGGGATGTCATTAAAGGTCCCATATTGTACACCTTTCTGAAGTTTTATTTTAGGTTTTGATGTCCTTAAGAATATATATTTGCTGTATAAGTACCAAAAGCCATCCCAATATATTTTTACAGCTCCTTTCTCAGGAGCTCTGCTAAGAACAGGTCGATTTTGGCCTGTATTAGACATTAATATTCATGATCCTCTCTTCTGATTGACCTGTTGTTTTCTGAGTGACGCACGGCCAGGCCAACCACAGGCTACTAGGTTCATGTATGCTGTAGCCTGCTATGGCTTGGTGATGCTCACAAGTAAGGTAAATAAAACACCTGTAATGATGGACATTGCTGAGGAAAATGTTATCCAGCCTTATATGTTCGAGCCGGACCCAGACCCCGAATCGGCGACGACAAGAGACAAACAACCATCTCCTTACTTTCGGCGTTATTGTAAGAGTATTATATTAACCATTACATCAATGCTGCACGCAGATTTAATGTCTATTCATTTCATTCTCTCTCTGTGCCTCGAGTTGGTTCATGTAGTGTTTTTGCGCAGCGCGTCTGTGTTACACATCACCACGTAGGCTCACTATTGGCCAACGCCGGTCATGTGTGTGATGCGTGTGACGTACAACACTGACGCGCTGCGCTAAAACACTACGTGAACCAAATCGAGGCCCAGAGAGAAGGAAATGAATAGTGGAATAAAGTCGTTATTTTTGTTTTTTTTGCGCACAATAAGTATTCTCGTCGCTTGATATACTTAAGATTGAGCCACTGTAGTCACTTGGACTATATTAACGATCTCTTAAATAACTTTTCTGGGCCAGCAAGTTTCAGTCCCTTAGAAGCCTATGGAGGAGTGATCCAGCTGTCAGATTTCATCAAAAATATCTTAATTTGTGTTCCGAAGATGAACGAAGGTCTTACGGGGTTGGAACAACATGAGGGTGAGTAATTACTGACAGAATTTTCATTTTTGGGTGAACTAACCCTTTAATGTTGTTCGGAAGCCTGTGTAATGATGTAGTTTCCTGGCGGTGGGCAGTGCTCGGGGTGGTGATTGAGTAGTGTTGACATCACATTTACAGAAGTCACAACGGCTTGTGAAAAGGCACAGCTACTTTATGCAAGCTGTGTGCATTTGTCTGTGGATTGACTGTTTTGAAACTTATATTGTAGTTACATAGCCCCTAGACCTCTGTTATCATGAAAAAAGCCAGGAAATGTCAGTTTTGACAAAATGGGACCTTTAAAGTTCATGTGCATTTAAAGGCAGATGTCCCAAAACTTTTGGCAATATAGTGTATCTCTCTCTGTAAAGCACCAAATCTATCTATCTATCTATCTATTAGGGCTGCACGGTTAATAAATTGCGGCTTTTTATTAAATAAATGCACAGTGTGTTAGTGAAGAGCGGCTTTGTGATCAGTAACTGCTGCTCCATCACTGAAAGCACTGTGAGTTTGAGTCACTTGATAATCCATGTTTTTCTCCAGTGTGCACTGTGCAGAATTGTTCAGGAGTTATTTTTGTTTATTTTTACCTAAGAGACACCATCAAACTGAACACAAAATTACAGCAAATGCAAATATATATATCCTAATCTCAATAATTAATTCGAAAACATATTAATAAATAAAAGTATTTGCGTACTATTTATTTCACTATGAACAGTCATCAAAAGCATAGCAGAGCCAGAGGGGACCAAAAGGGACATTGTCAAATGACCCACCTTTGAGTTTCGGCAGGAGATCTTTGGTGATGTTTGCCACTTGTGCAACTGTTGACCACGACAGTCCTCGTGTAATTGCTAACATCACATTCTCATACACAAACTCTTTATGTAAATACTGTCGTTTATCGTCACCATCAAACTCTGTCCAGTAAAAACAGCTGCTCAGACGTTCAAGACCGTCATCTCTCTGAAACAACACACATCAGATATGAGGTTTTAGACAACAGGTGCTGTGTGTTAATGCGCACAATCGTCCTTCAGTCAGTGATAACGTTACTGTATCGTGACTTCGGATGCATCACGCGCATCTGCTTCGTGTTTCTCGCACCTCTATCAACAAGGGCGCGCGCAGGTAAGAGTTTATATCTCGCGCTGTTTATTTTAAGAATAAATTGTGTTTATTTGTGTGAGAATGCCGTAGAGTCAAAGGCAAATAGCTGCAGGTTTACCTTCATCCTCGATATCTCCTGTAATGCGTGTATGGACGCCATCATGAGACAACTGCTGTTGTGTTTGTTGCCAGGGAAACCCAGAAGATTTATGTTCTGTTAAATAAGACACACTCGAGCTTATGTGTAAACTTTAGACATAAAAATATTGTGATTATAATATTAATTATTTGATAATACTGCACATATTAGACTCAATATCAAGTCATTTTGATATTGACATTGTATAGCTATAGTGCGTATTATTATCATAAATAAATTACTCTTGTTGGGGTATAATATTCATAATTTAATACATTTGATTAATATATAATAATATATTTAATTGAAATTGAATTGAAATGTTTCCCCGCTATAAAGGAATATAAAATATAAGAATATTAATGTTATCATTGATGTCATTTTTCCATGATATATATAACCCAACATATCATATTTTTTTAAATAATGGTTTTGTGTTGTAATCATGTCGTTTTATTTTAATAATTTGCTACATTTTCCACAATTTTATATTAATGTGAATATTTTATTATAATGTAAAATTATTATTAGTATTAATCATAATGTTGTTTGATATTCTGCTAAGCACAATATTTTTTTAAAAATATATATATATGAAAAATGTGATTATTGCATGCTATTTGCCTTGGTAATTTTTTGATAATAATTTTGGGTTGATAACATTAAGATAAAATCGCAAACATGACATAACGTATATATTGTCAACATATGCAGTGTAACTTTTTGTTGGTCAGCACAGGCCAATAGTTTTCTATATGTGTGTATGCATTTCTATGCCTAAACCATGAACAACAGCTCATTTTTGGAGATCTAAGAGTTAATTCCTTTTGGCACAGATGGCCACACAGTATAATCCTCTTTCAGAGGAGTCCCACTTCTCCTCCTCCTCCTCCTCCTCCTCTCTGGATGAAGGTCTGCCTGTGATAATTAGCCTAATGGAATGAATGACTGTGAATAGACAATATGCAGCTGTGGCATGTCCGTGGTTCGTCGTCGTGGGTGAAAAGTGACTTTCTTCACAGGAGGGAACGCCATGCTTTCATCCTCACCTGCGTGAGCCGGAGGAAGGAGCGCTCCTTTTTGTAAGAAAAACTGTTGAATTTTCTAAATGGATTACTTTAAAAGTATCGACAGAGCTTGGAGGTTTGGTGTCGGAGGATTTGGCAGTCGAGGCGAATTAACCTGTGCCTACAGGGTAAAGCCAATGTGTGGAATTAGGAAAGAGAATCAAGATGGCTGTATGTTTGGTTAATAAAAAGGTCTGTTTTAGCTTAATGGTGTTAGTGGAACATACAAAAAAAAAAAGGATTTTCTTACTTAGTAGTTTTGCTACTAGTTTTCCAATACAAATATACAAATGAATCAACCTAAATCAATATACATTTACTTTAAATGAAAAATTGCTTATATTAAGTCTTGTTTTCTGAAATATATCAAAATTAAGACAGTTTATGCTTAAAACATCAAAAATATCTGCCACAGGGGTATAAGAAAAATAATTTTGTTTCCCCTTTGAATTAAAGGGATAGTTCACCCAAAAATGAAAATTCTGTCATTAATTACTCACCTTCATGTCGTTCCCTGTAAGACTTTCGTTCATCTTCGGAACACAAATGAAGATCTTTTTGATGAAATCTGAGAGCTTTCTGTCCCTCCATTGACAGCTACGCAACTACCACTTTGACTCTTCAAAAAGTTCATAAAGAGATTGTAAAATTAATCCATATGAATTGAGCGGTTCAGTCCTAATTTTCAGAAGAGACGCGATCGCTTTATATGATGAACAGATTGAATTTAGTCTTTTATTCCCCGGAAGCGCTGCACTATGTTTACTACGTGAAAAGCGTAGGAGACTGACATGGAAGAGAAGAAATTGTTGAATCAAGTCGTTATTTTTGTTTTGTTTTTTACTTTTCTTTTGCACAAAAAAGTATTCTTCACAATATTAATATTAAGGTTGAACCACTGGAGTCACATGGACTATTTTAATGTTTATGTCTTTACTACCTTTCTGGGCCTTCAAAGTGGTTATAACATTGCAGTCTATCTGGGGACAGAAAGCTTTTAGACTTCATCAAAAAGATCTTCATTTGTGTTCCGGAGATGAACGAAAGTCTTACGGGTTTGAAACGACATGAGGGTGAAATTAAAGGATTAGTTCACTTCAGAATAAAAAATTCCTGATAATTTACTCACCCCCACGTCATCCAAGATGTTCATGTCTTTCTTTCTTCTGTCGAAAAGAAATGAAGGTTTTTGAGGAAAACGTGGACTTCAGCGGTTATCAACGGGTTGAAAGTCCAAATTGCAGTTTCAGCTTCACACGATACCAGCCGAGGAATAAGGGTCTTATCTAGCTAAACGAGAAGTCATTTTCTAAAAAGAATAAAAATATATATACTTTTAACCACAAATGCTCGTCTTGCGCGTCCACGACTTCATGCATTACGAAGTCACGTTGGAAAGGTCAGGCGGTAACCTGACGTAGGCGGAAAATGTGGGGAAGGGCGAAAAATTTTCTCCTCCAACTTTAAAATCGTCCGACATCTTTGTTTTACCTTTTATTATTTTTATTTTTTTGTAAAGGGTGTTTGACTTAGTCTTTGCACTTTCGCTTTGTAAACACTAGGTCGGTACTTCCGCCTAAGTCACGCGTGACCTTTCAACGTGATTACGTAATGTGTGGCGCATCACAGCTAGTGCAAGATGAGCATTTGTGGCTAAAAAGTATATAAATGTTAGATGGTTTCGCTAGATAAGACCCTTATTCCTCGACTGGGATTGTTTGAAGCTGCATTGAACCTGCAATTTGGACCTTCAACCTGTTGATAACTGTTCAAGTCCACTATATGGAGAAAAATCCTGGAAAAAAACTTAATTTCTTCGACTGAAGAAAGAAAGACATGACTATCTTGGATGATGTGGGGGTGAGTAAATTATCAGGAAATTTTAATTCTGATGTGAACTAATCCTTTAATGACAGAATTTTCATTTTTGGGTGAACTAACCCTTTAAGTTTATTTCTCTGACCCCATTGGTAGATATTTGTTATTTTGTTAAGCTTAAACTCATTTAATTTTGAACTCAAAACCAGTGATTTAATTTAAAACGCATTACAAGTGATTTTGCATCTCAAGTAAATGTACCTTGATTTAAGAATGTTTAGAAACTACTGAAGATAAAAATACTGAAGAAGACAGTAATTTTTTTGCAGTGTGAAGTAAGAGGTCTAAGCTAAAATGGGAAAATGCAATGGATTACAGACTGAAGTATTCATTCTATAGTATTTGTGTGAGAGCTGATAATATGTTTCACAAAGATGTTACCAGCAGATGAACTGATGCATTGCTTTGAATGTCAGTGTCAGTGGTTACAAATGCTATGAGTGTAGGCTAGCTGTCGCATTTCTTATTATGTAGTCATATTTACAATTCTCATCACAGAATGTTTTTATGTTGAAAATATCTAAGACTGTAAAGTATATTAATTAAGCGTTAACAATCTTGGTTATTATAGGCCTTTCATAGGCATTATGGAAATCATTTTACACAGTTTTAATTCTTTGCTAATTATTTAAATGATCTTGAACAGATCTGTTAAAGTTGTTTTCATGTCCCCTCCCTCTTCTCGTACATATCCCATGAGTCTTAAACGTGTCTCAGAAATCTGACAGCGTTGTATTGCAGGTTTCTCCCAATGGGCTGCCAAGTTCTCACTTACTAATTGTGGAAATCATGTGTAGCACTTTCAACTGTTAATTTAACCTTTAGAGATTTATAATTAGTGTCAAAAATATACACCTCTCAGAGGTGTTTAGTAATTAATTAGCTCTAAATGAGCTCTGTGCTTGGTGTGCCATTGCAAGAAATGGCAGCGTCGAAATCAAACATAGAATGTTAAAACATCCGTATTAATGTTCCCTCAGCTTGCGCGTAACAATGGGTCACTTGAGTACAAAGGATGTGCAGTCTTTTCCTGAGATTACAGTAAGCCTGTGCTTTGGCAGTACTAGAGTGAGCAACAATCACTCATGTCCTGTTACACTATGGTCAAGTTTAGTTTTTAAATTTCTTTTGGCCAGTATGCAATAGCCTGGAACACCCTAGCAACGCCTTGGTAACCACTCTTAACACCTTAACAACTCTATAGCAATGTCTAGGCAACCATCGACAATACCTGAGCATGCACAACAAGCGTCACTCCTCATCTTATACAGAAAATGTCTAGTTTTAAATGTTTAGCAAAGCACTTACTTCTGTGACAAATTAAAAACTGCATAAAATATTAAAAGTGCTAAATGGTTATAGTATGGCACTGCGGGATTCTGAGAGAGTAAGCAGCCATAGGCACTATTTACATTCACTTTCATCTCAAGGTGTCCTTAGAAAATGAAATTAAATCAGTTTGAATTAAGTACCAGTTTGATATTATTTTCAAACCATGAGGAAGGTTCATACGGAATATTCACTACGCAGTCAGTTATTCTATGAAGAGTTCAGATCTGCTGATTCTATATTTAAGTTAAATTACCTAATGTGTATGTCAAATCTGAATTTCATGAAGCACGTTAAAAACATATCAGGGTATATTTCACCCCCAAATATAATGAAAGAAAATTAAAAAATATAATGATATAACTTAGTGCTGTCAAAGCGATTAATCGCATCTAACACAAAAGTTTGTAAATAATACATATGTGTGTGTCTGTGTGCCATTGCAAGAATTGGCAGCGTCGAAATCAAACATAGAATGTTAAAACATAATGTTCCCTCAGCTTGCGCGTAACAATGGGTCACTTAAGAGTACAAAGGATGTGCAGTCTTTTCCTGAGATTACAGTAAGCCTGTGCTTTGGCAGTACTAGAGTGAGCAACAATCACTCATGTCCTGTTACACTATGGTCAAGTTTAGTTTTTAAATTTCTTTTGGCCAGTATGCAATAGCCTGGAACACCCTAGCAACGCCTTGGTAACCACTCTTAACACCTTAACAACTCTATAGCAATGTCTAGGCAACCATCGACAATACCTGAGCATGCACAACAAGCGTCACTCCTCATCTTATACAGAAAATGTCTAGTTTTAAATGTTTAGCAAAGCACTTACTTCTGTTACAAATTAAAAACTGCATAAAATATTAAAAGTGCTAAATGGTTATAGTATGGCACTGCGGGATTCTGAGAGAGTAAGCAGCCATAGGCACTATTTACATTCACTTTCATCTCAAGGTGTCCTTAGAAAATGAAAATAAATCAGTTCGAATTAAGTACCAGTTTGATATTATTTTCAAACCATGAGGAAGTTTCACATGGAATATTCACTATGCAGTCAGTTATTCTATGAAGAGTTCAGATCTGCTATGTTGTCATTACAGATTCTATATTTAAGTTAAACTGCCTGATGTGTATGTCAAATCTGAATTTCATGAAGCATGTGAAGAACATATCAGGGTTTATTTCACTCAAAATATAATGAAAGAAAATTTAAAATATAATTATATAATTTAGTGCTGTCAAAGCGATTAATTACATCTAACATAAAAGTTTGTAAATAATACACATGTGTGTGTCTGTATATATATATATATATATATATATATATATATATATATATATATATATATATATATATATATATATATATATATACATACTGTGTGTATATTGATTTGAAGGCACCAATATAATTGAACTGTTGTATATTGTTTTTTATATAGTAATTATGTAATTGTTATATAATTAAGTTACATATAATTATATGAAAATTTATCATTGTAATATTGTAATAAAAAAAAAACATGGATATTTGTGAGATTCACCAATAAGTATAGTGTCTTGTGATTGTTTGTAGTTGTTTCAAATGAATATACTAACAGGAGTGGCATGTTATGCCAGTCATCAGATATAAGCAGTAGAGAACTGGAGTGAATTTGACTGCAGGTGTATTTTCTACCTCAGTGTTTGTGGAATAAAACTGCCTGCCATCTGTGGTCAAAAAGCAGACGTCTCGTAGCTCTGCGCATCTCTGTTTATGCAATCCTGGTGTCGCTGTCATGTGTCTTATACTCCCCTAGAGTTCAGTGAAATCTCAAGATGATTAAAGAAGCTTTTCGTTCTATCCTTAGCTGCCAATGGCCCTGATTAGTGGCCCGACTATTTGTGGGAGGGCTTGTAAACCTGTGTCACTGCAGTCGTTTGCTTGGATGCTACCTGGAACGCTGCTCTGTATAGTCAGATTTTATTGTTATTTTTCATTTTTTATACTGGTTTTTTTAGCATCAGATATGATAATGTATTCTGTAAATGTAAGTATATTGTTTCATATACTATACTTTTTTAGATTGAGCTGGGCTACAGAACTAATGCTATTTTAACCGTCTAAATAGCCTAAATACGTCTAAATAATATATATATATATATATATATATTATTGATAAAGCAAATTGTTTAGTGAAAACATGAGCTTGAGGCAATATGTCATGGCTTGTGTGGTCAGATATAGATAAATTATCTACATTTTATACAAATAAAAGATACTATGTTAAGATACTGTCATTAAGTGTTTTTTTTTACTCCAGGTACACTTTTATTTTTCAAAATTTTGTTATAAGAAATCGGGTAAAACTATCTTTGCTCTCAGTTTGATACATAAACTTTGCTCAGAGATGATTCGCTTGAACTTCTTTAAATGTTGGATTAAAGTTGCCTATTAAGGACTAAGTACTAAATGCAATTTCAGATAGTCTAACTGTTTCTCAACGTGCATGAGATTAACCTCTGAACTGGGGCCTAGTTTTACTGTTGCTTATGCTACATAACATCACATGTCATCTAAAGTGTAATAGTTTAATACAAGTTTGACTGAGTCCTCATGGCATGACTGGATTGCAGTTATCACAATATCTGTGTTTTCTGTAATACCATGGTGTTCTTTGGTATTTTGGAGTACAATGATAAGGCCATGGTTCATTGTATGAATATGCTAATCATACCGTTCCATGGTACTGTATAGATCAAAGTACCATGGTACTCCCACATTATTTTGTGATAATGTCTGATGTCTTTAGGGTGGTTGTTTGCCTCCACATCGTGCTGCAAAGTCATTTAATGCACAGCTAGCCATGGATTATCCCATCCAATAGTGATATTTTATCAACTATATTTCGGAATGAGAGTTTGAAGACAGATTACCTGTCTTAGCTTGAGATACCCGACATATTTGAATGCCCTTTCACACCAAAGATAACTATAATGATAACAATAAAGACAGTAAGACACCGTTCTAAAAAATAAAAAATAAAAGAATAGCAGATTTCACACCACAACTTTAACAATTACAGAACAGAGAAATTATATTGTTGAAATCCCTATCAGAAAGATTTTTTTCAGCTGATGAATGATAAAAACATAACAGCCAATCAGAATCCACCAGACTTGAAAGAACTCAAGCATTTAAAGCAGAAGAGAACGCTTAAGTTATAATAAACTTAATGATATCGTCCACTAGTGTGGACGCTAATATAGTAATCTGCTAACACTTTAGTTTAGTGTCCAATTCTCACTATTAACAAGTTGCTTATTTGTATGCATATTACTAGGGTATTGGCAGTTTATTAGTACTTATAAAGCACATATTAATACTTTATTCTGCATGACCATTTTCTACATTCCTAAAACTACCCAATTCCTACCCAATACCTAAAATTAAACAACTACTATACTAATAATTAATAAGCAGTAATTAATAAGCAGGAGTTTGAGGCAAAAGTCGTAGTTAATAGTTAGTTAATTGTGAGAATTGTACCCCCCTAAGCCAAAGTGTGACCAGTTATCTTTATAGTTATCATTTTTAGTGTGAACGGGGCTTTAGGCTTGATCTTGATGTTCTGTTACTAGAAGAGTTCTCAATTATGTTTCATTTAAGTATCTCACTTTGTCTCACGTTTCTCCTATTCCTTGGCAGAATAGATAATAGAATCAAAGAATAGAGACATTGAGTTATTGTTGACGTATGGCAAGAAATTAATGTGGATTTGGTCTTGGGAGATTTTGATGAGAATTGTTTGAGTTTAGATTAAATATTCTGATTATTCTGATTACAGACTGCTTTCTTGGCAAATCTGAGCACAATTTGAGACATTGTTGAAACCTCTTCTCAAACCCTACAACAGAGACATTACTAGGGTCTCAATTTAATCAAATTTCTTTCTAAATGTATGGGATTGAATTTGATTGTGAGTTACAGATAATGTCATTTACATTTCCAAACTCTTCCCCACAGTTTGAACTGACGTGGAGGAGAGATGCAGAGGGCGGCCCCAGGCTTCTTCGACGCCGATACCCATTTTCAGAATGAACAGTTTCCTCATCCTCCAGCGTCATCTTTTTGCTCCAGCGTGAAATTGGCCAGCCCAGCCAAGAGAATTACCTTCTACAAGAGTGGCGACGCTCAGTTCAAAGGGGTCAAGATGGCCATCCATAAACGCAGCTTCAAATGCTTTGATGCCTTATTGGATGACCTTTCCCAAAAGGTTCCTCTGCCTTTTGGTGTGCGTACTATCACGACCCCCAGGGGCACCCACAGCATTAAACATTTAGAGCAGTTTGAGGACGGAGGTTGTTACTTGTGCTCTGACCGCCGCTACGTCAAGCCAATCAACATAGAAGCTGCAGGGAAAAGGCCCGCTGTCTGGCACCACCACAGCCACCCACATAATACTCGCCGGAAGCCCTCCCGACCTGAGGAACCCCCCTCGGGACATCAGCAGCACCATCGGCACCCCAAAAGGATTGTTCTAGTGAAAAACAATGACCCTGCTATTAGGCGATCCATCATTCTGAGCAGACGAACTGCTCGAAGTCTTCGCGTCTTCATGGACGAGATTTCAGAGCTAATGCAGTGTCACGTCAAGAAACTTTACACTTTGGAGGGACGCAAGGTCAGGGATTTCATTTCTTCAGCCATGCTTTAATTAGCCGGGTGAGGTATTTTAGGAGGCAGGTGTCAGGTCAGGACAGAACTGCAAGCCCTGGGAAATAAAAGTTGTTCTAGCTACTTACAGTATCTAAATGTATCTTTAAGGGTTCGTTCACCCAAACAAAACATTTGTGAACTCTCATTTTGTTTCCCACACATATGATTTTCTTTCTTCTGTGAAACACAAAAGAAGAAATTAAAGTATGTTTACATTGTTCTTCCATATACTGTAGTGACAATCGGCGCTATAAAGGATAAAAATCCATAAGACTTGTTTGCTAGTGTTCTGAGGAACGGACCAAAATTTGATTAAATAATCATTATTTACTGAAAAACTTGCCCTCCACCATAGCTGTCTAAAATCTTTTTTATGCATGCACATATTCTGTATTGATGGCAATGTTGCCATTGGTTTTCGTGTCTCATAACCAAAAATTTGAATGTGTATATGCACTATTTGAACACTATAGGGCAAGAGTTTCAGTGAATAATAAATGTTTATAACAACTCCTTTTTGGAGTTTGACAACCTTATGCAATGCTCATGTACATTAGTAAAGTAACTTTCTGCAAAGCATCTACTTTTTGTGTTCCATGGAAGCCATACAGGTTTGAACAAATATTAAGAAGATGAGTAAATGACTCCAGAGTTCTCATCATTGGTTGAACTATTTCCTATACCATTTAAAATCAGCATTTTGTGTTTAATTGGTTAATTTACATATTTACATAAATTAATATGCTGCTTTTGTCATTGGAGAGAACCATTTTATGATTTAAGGTTCACAATTCTAAAATGAATCTATTAGTGAAACTGTGTTAAGCATTTTAGATCAGTCACAAATAAGGTTAAATTGCCTATGTAGACAGTTATATTAAGTATTTGTCTCTTAGTAGTGGATTTGACTCACTATATGTATTTTGTCTTGTGTTTAATCACTGCTCTCCATAGATTGACAGTATTCAGAGTCTGATGCAGAGTCCTAGTGTGCTGGTCTGTGTGGGTCGAGAATCCTTCAGACCGTTGCTTATGGAAAGTTTGAAGAAGCACTCAGATGAAAAGCTTCCAGGAATGCGCACAAGGTCTCACTCTAGTATCTGCAGTGAAGGTCATGAAAGCAAAAAGAATGGTAAATATTTTTTTCTTGTTGTGAACACAGTTCGGGATAACTATCATTTATATTTATTTGATTTTGGTGAATCATCATAGTGATTAACAACCCATCTGCCCATGCACGTCTAATAATAGACTGAAGGTGAAACAACCATCCACCACCAACTCTGTGCAGTTAATGTATTGTCAACGCTGGTGAATCAAGAGCATGTTTCCAATATGCGTAGATATAGTTGCTTGTTGAAAAGATGTGATTAATCTTAATTTATTAATATTGTTTCTATTGTTTTGTTTTAACAGTTAATTTTGGCCTGGAGACAAAGAAAAGCATTATCCATCCAAGATCTGACTCTAGTAATAGATCTACAAGATTCTCTCTTTCTTCAGAAAAGTCCTATCAGAATGGATTATGCATGACACCAGGACAGTCTGGCTGTGTCAGCACCTGTCCTTATGTTAAAGAAGAAATAGTGAATGATGACATTGAGAAGAGAGTGCTTGTTAATAAAGACGGCAGCCTTTCTGTGGAGATGAAGGTTCGCTTTCGGCTTTTCAATGATGAGACTCTCCTGTGGTCCACCGAGATCAAGAAGTCATCAAAAAAAGAGAATGACTCTGGCTTTGTAAAAGACGGCGATTATCTTCAGGCTAAAGCTGAGTATTCAGACCCAGACTCCATCTCTGCATCTGAGGAGACTGATGAAGCCTTTGCAACAAAGCTGCATAAGAAGCATCTCGAGGAGTCACTTTGTCAGAACTGTTGCAACCACTGCCAAGAGTACGACATCTGGAAAAACCCCATGCACAAAGACCCAGGGACCTGCAAATCACCAAGTTCCAGTGGATCAACTCACAGAGTTGTAAGCAAAAAGTCATCGGTGGATAGTACGCACACAATTTCTCGCTCCAGTGGGGAATACACTGAGCATGTGGTGGAAAAGGCCTTGTGCTTTCAGCAGACAATGGAGGAAGGGGACACCAGAGTAGAATACCGTGCTGTAAGTCATTGCTGCAATCGAAGTGAAGTATCATCTGCTGAAATCACGTCAAAGAGCAAGAGATCTTGTGAGGACAGCTGTGAGAGTCACATTAAAAGTAGATGTTCTCATAAAGAACCTGAAATCTCTCCTACGCCACATTGTGCGGTCATTAAAGTCATGGAAGAGCGTCCGATTTCTGCAGTCAGCAATTCGTCCAAAGTGCTTGCGTCTTTGAAGGAAGATCTGGATGATGATTATGATGAGCTGCCTCCAAGCATCTCGAGAGTATCACACTGGTCTCAAAGTGACCATCTTGAGAGTGATGATCAACCCAATTGTGTTCATTGTTGTGGTCGCCAGACTTTACCAAGATCTTATTTGTCCCCCAGACCTCCCAGTACAGAATCAAGCAGTGTTGTTCACTCACTGAAGCTCAAAAAGTATAAAACCACTTTTGCAGCACCAGTAGAGCAAGACGGGATGTGTACAACATCTCCAGTTTCAAAAGTGTCCTCCAGATCCCATCCAAGTCACTGTGGAGCCATACCCCCAAGTTCAGCTTGTAGTACAATTTCTAGACATAGCCAAGCATCTTGTAAATCTAGAGACAAAACAAACAACCCTGAATCCAGTGCATCAGATGCTCTGGAGGTATGTGATGGTGAAGCTGAAAACAGATCTTTGAGTGCCACGTCAGGTGTGTCAAGAAGATCTGGCAAGTCAGCTGTATGTTCATGCTGTGGTGTGAATAAAATATTGACTGAGAATCCAGAGGGGAGTGAACCAGAGAAAGCTGATTCCATAATGTTGAAGTCAAACAAATCTGCTGCATCCATTTCAAATGCTTATGAAAACTGTGAACCTGTTAATAATACATTGGAAGTGGAAGCCACACGGGAACGCTCTGAGTCTGCACTGTCTAAAAATTCAAATGCCTCTTCTACTTCAAAAACCTCCAAAAGGTCCAACCGCTCTGCTCATGACATGTGTTCTGTTGGGAAATCATTGAAATATGAACATAATGAAACAGAAAGTGTTGAAGAAAGAACCAAAAGTGCCACATCAGCAATGTCAGCCAGGTCAGACTTTATAATTTCAGAGAGAGAGCTCACACCAGCCTTGGTCCAGACAGAAACCGATGAAGCTGGAGAAAAAAGCCAAGAAAGAGCTGTCAGTCCAATGTCTGCCCATTCAAATTTATCAGCTGTATCGAAAACATCCCACAAATCAAAATCTGCAAATTCAGAGAAAGCTAAAACGCCTAGATCTTGTAGTCCAAATGATTTCGAGGAAGTGCCATCAAAGTTACTTAATTCTCAGGGTGATAATTCAGAAAGTGCTGCTACTCAAAATCATACTACGTCAGATAATCATTGTGAACAAGACACAGAGTTTCTTCAAGAAGTGAGATCAACTAGTGCCATGTCTAACAAATCAGACCGATCTTATGAACATCCATCACATGCATCAGAGCAAACAACTAGGTCTGTCAAATCTTGTTGCGACTTACAAGACAAAGCCACTCCGAAGTCCATCAGTTTTGATGTTCAGTGTGAGCCGGAAACTGAATTAACCACAGAGGAAAGACTATGTAGTTCACTGTCCAAATGCTCAAAAACTTCTGTAAAGTCAAATGCATCCTCAAAGCATTCACACACAGAGTCTAAATCTAAGGAAAGAGTTAACAGTGCAATGTCTTGTAGGTCCTGCAAATCAAACCACAACTTTTCAGAAAACACAGTTACCTCAGTACCAAATTATGTAACACCTGATGAATGTGCAGCTCCAAAAAGTGAGTCAAAGAGAGCTACCAGCACAATGTCTCAGACCTCAGAAAAGTCTAATGCCTGCTCTGAAAGATCCGTCAAATCCGGTGCAAAGAGCCCTGCCTTCCAGGAAGTGGATAACGGCAAAAGCATGACACAAAATGCCTTAACTGTGACCACTCCATTGCCTAGGACAAAGAGGTCTCCATCTCCTAGATCAAACCATGACACTAAAATTAAGACTAATAGCCGAGCAACAAGTGGGATGTCAGTAAGCTCTAATGTATCCTCGCAATCCCAAAGATCCAGTAAATGTAATTGTCACAGCTCCTCAAGTGGTAATTTGAGAGAGACAGATCCTGAGAAGCAAAAAGAGGATGCCAAAGATGAATCTGAAGAGAGCTTGTCAGGAAAATCAAAACTGTCAACTAAATCTCTCATCAATAACATTAAGTCTTCAGGCAACCAGTTTGATGAGCCTTTAAGCCCAGCGTCAACAGCGTCTGTTTCTATCCGACTAGGAGAAGAACACAAGGGTGATGACTTTGATGAACGATCAATCAGTGGCATGTCAGCCACCACAGAGGACGGTGGACATAAGATAGAGAATGTAAATGGAGTGGATGTTGAAGAAAGGCCAAATACAGAAGTGTCTGTGAATTCTGCAATTTCAGACAGACCCAAAAAGTCCCATCATATGAACTACAAGGGTCCTGTTCAAGCCCTCTCGCCTGTCTCAGCTGAAAGTATTATGTCAGCAGAACTGAAGGAAAGCAAGTCTGTAAGCCAGTTAAATGAAAACAACATCAGAGTGCCCTCCACTTTGTCACTGTCATCTTTACAAAGTAAGACACCCTCCAGAGTTTCACAGGGAAGTGCTAAAAATACAGTTATGAAAGGAAGCGATTTTGAAGCTCTCAACAACACCAGCCATGCAGAAATGACTAAAACATCCTCAAAACATGACCAAAGTGAAACAACATCTGGAAAAGCTACACCAGCAAGTGATTGTTTACGTTCTTCAAAAGCCTCTGAACATTTGATGAAGTCCAAAAATGCCCAAAGTACTAGAGAGAATGATAAAAGATCTAAATGTTCTTCCCAATGTTTGGAAATAAATGGACTGAATATAAAATATAACTGCGATAATGATAGGGGCATGGTTAAGTCTCTTAAATCCTCCTCATCAGACAGAAGATCTGTGAAAAATGATACATCCAGGCCAAATTCAGCGGTAATGTCTGATATTTCCCAAAATTGTAGAAGTCTACCACAAGAGATGCCAAACAAGAAAAAAACATCAGTCAAGCATCCTGATTCCTCAAGCAACAGTGTTTTATCTCAGGCACTTTCAGCAGCAGATTTGTTGAGAGAAATTATTGGTAATGCAAGACCAGTGAGTAGAGGATCAAAGTCAGTTGCTTCCAGCAAAAATGTTGACAAGGTAGAAAATAAAAGCAAAAAAAGTAGCAGGAGCAAGCACGAGGAAGTCAGCATATCATTGGAGTGCAACAACAGGGAACTGATGCCGTCATTCTTACCGAACGCTTCCGCTACAGAAGTTGTGAATGACTGGCTTAGGAAGATTCCCATTGAAGGCCATGTTTATGAAATGGATGTCGAACTCACTGAATATATGAGCCTGGCTCAAGGTGATGAGTACACCTCTCATGCACCAGAAAGCATAATTGAGGTTGAGGAACCTCAGGAGGATCAAGCAGGTGGGAATTATATCCAGCAGGAGACCAACGACAGTTGCGGTGAAAAAGCACAATTGGAAACTCATGAATTGGATCCTGACCCTGAAGCATTAACCAAACAAGATGGTTTACAAAAGCAGTGCCATTCTTCGGTTCAGGTCATGAAGGTTTTACTGGGTCCAAAACTAGACAGATCCAGTAGTTTACCTGAAGTCTCCCCTGTTTATGGCAGAAAATTAAGCCAGTCTGCTCAAGGGCTGTTGGACTGCCTTGCAAATTTACGATTGATTGACTCAGACTCTAAAAACGAAAAGCAACGTAAATATAATGAAATCATGATGATCCTACAGTCGCTTTGGCTCCAAAAGCCCTCTGAGGATGAACAGAAAAAGCAGAACACAATGGAACATCACTTCACCGAGGATGAATTCAACCCACGGTCTTCATCTGGGGTTGATGTTAGCAGCGGCTCCACCGGCTCTGCTAAAGGTAGCATGAATGGCGTAGTAGGAAAAATAGAGACCACTCATGGCACAATACCACCAATTGCCGAACAAGAGGCATCAGTGGAAGATAAAGATGAAGAAGAAAATGAGGAAAAGTCTACAGCTCCTGCATGTGAATGTTTAGATCCATCCAAAGTTCTCTCAGATCCAGTAACTCCAGACATTGCAGAGCGAGTACAGGGGAGTCCAGTAAATTCACAACTGGATGATGACAAAGAAAATGGCATATTACATGAAGAAGATGTTGAAAGCAGTGATAATAAGAAAGAATCAGATCAAACACCACAAACAAGCTCTGGGAATGAGAGTAACACAATGAAATCTCAAGAAAATACAAGTTCAGGAACTCCACCGTCTGTTCAGAGAACTCCGCTAATTAAAAGAGTTTCACAGGACCCAGATCCTGTTTGGGTACTGAGCTTATTAAAAAAGCTAGAAAAGCAGTTCATGTTACATTATGCAGATGCCATGGCAGAGTTCAAAGTGAGGTGGGATTTGGATGACAACGAGATGCTCGATACAATGATCAGCGAACTGAAAGAGGAAGTACACAAACGGATTCAATCAAGTATTCACAGAGAATTGCAAAAAATCCAAAGTCGGGCTGGTAGGGGTCCGAGACCTCCGGGAAATACTCTGTCGAGAGAGTCTACGGCCCAGACTGAGCAGCGACGCAAGCGTTTTCGGGTCATGCGCAATAAGTCCATCTCCATGTCAAGGAGTGAGGAAAATTACACTGCATCTGGTACTGAATACAGTGATCAACGCAGTGACGATGAATACTGCCCATGCGATGCATGCATGAAAAAGAAAATGGCATCAAGGGCAGTCCAGCAAGCTCAGGCTTTGAGTTTGGCTCCAGTTATGATGGAATTTGATCTGCGGAAAATTTTACAAATGAAAAAGGATCCAGCCAAACCTTTAGAATTGAAGCTGGAAGAACAACGCACAACCAACTTGACTGAAGAAAACAACTTAGAAGTGGTTCATGAAGAGGTAGAAGATACGAAAGATGTTACCAGAGGCCATGATGTTGAGACGGCAGATCAAGAAGAGCCAGATGGTGCTCTCAATGCAGTAGATGGTGAAAACACAAACAGCATAAAATATGTATCTTTAGACTCTGGTGATGTGGAAGGTGGTGAAGATGAGGAGGAGAAAGAAGGTGAGCATGCGAAAGAAGTGGTAAATGGTGACACTGAGGGGAAAGAGGAAGTAGAGTTTGTTGAGGAAGAGACTGAAAAAGGAGATACAGAAGAGGATGGTGAGGAGAAAGACAGTCTTAAAGGAGATGCAGCAAATTCAGAAAACAGTGGTATGGATGTGGAGGTGGAAAAAGAAGTGGTAAATGGTGAAACTGAGGGGAAAGAGGAAGTAGAGTTTGTTGAGGAAGAGACTGAAAAAGGAGATACAGAAGAGGATGGTGAGGAGAAAGACAGTCTTAAAGGAGATACAGCTAATTCAGAAAACAGTGGTATGGATGCGGAGGTGGAAAAAGAGAATGAGATGACAGAAACTGGTGAGGAAACCGAATCAGGTGACAACGGAGCAGAAACTGAGGCTGGGGAAGAGAGTACAGAAGACAAGTCTGCAGAAGATGGTAGTGAATCAAATAAAGATCATACTCCTGAAACTACTGAAGGTGAAAAGTCAGATGAGACACCAAATGAAGAGTCTGCCAGTGAGAAGAATGCTGATGGAAGCCAAGATAGATCTGCAAAGGACGATGCCGAGGAAGATGGGACATCAAACACAGGACAGGACGAGGACCAGCCTGAGGAAAAGGCCAATGTGCCAAAAGTAAAGATCGAGGATGAGGTCAAAGGAGACACAGAAAATGAAATAGACAAATGTAGCTCTGTTGAGGAAGATTTTAAAAATGATGATCAATCTGATGAAACTGTTGCTGTTATCTGTGAGAGCACACTAGCAAAACAGGTAACAAGAACGTCAATGGAATCTCAACCAGGATCCGTGGAGAACTGCACAAATCAAACAGCGCAAGCTAAACTGAAAGATCTTCAGAGTTTCATGGAGAGTGTTGAAAGTCAAGGAGACAGCATTGTTGTGATTACTAAACAACCACCATACAAAGAGCCACATGGACCAGGAAACCTAAAGAACAAGTGCAATGGCTTGACTGAATGGCAAGTGTCTCCTAAAATAAGCAACAGGGCCAAGAAACAAAAGAATACGAAAGATTGACAATGATGTTATGGTGAACAATAAAGAATTTTAATATTTCATTTGTTAAACCCTCAAATAAAGCACTTTATTTTTGATTGCTAATGTTCCCTTAGATGGGATTTTAATATTTAAGATGATTAATCTGTCTTCAAAGACATCTAAACAGCTAAAGAGAAACTTTGAAGAGATATCAATTCTATTTATTGTACACTGTATATTTCCATGTAGTCAAGGTATTTTATTGACTTCTATTTAACCTATGGAATCATATACACAGACAGTGAAATACTTTATAAACAGAGTCTTACAGTCACAGAACATTAGACTGATACATTTTGAATTCTCAGGGTGCTGAATGTTAAAAGTATTATTATTTACATGCATTGTTCAACCAAACCTCAACCAGTGTTAGCATTGCATTACATTTATTCCATTTGCTAAATGGCACAATTATATTTCAAAATACATAATTGCAGATTATGGGCTAAGAATGGGCTATTACCCAAATTAGTATGAGAGACGTTCAGTTTAGCAGCAAACATGACTGAATATTTCAAAATGATTTATTTATTCATGAAGTGAAAAGATTTTCTTATGCTGCTAAGTGGTGCTTAATGCTGCATTTTACATTGTAAAACATCTTGACAGATGTGGTACTTAAAGCATCCTTGACCAAGGTTTGTTGTATGTTGCTATTGTATTGTATCATTTAATAAATGCTCAATTCTGAGAATGTCATTTGTTGTTTTCTTAACAGGCCAATGTCGACAGTAAACTAAACAGCAGTATAATGTTATTGGTGCACATGTTTAGGGTTAGGGGTTTATTCTAAACTCCTATCCATAAGGCCAGAAAGATGCTCAGTAAATAAATGCAGAATGCTTGAACAATTGTGTGACAAACCTTTCAATGTCACCAGACATCATTAAACTGCTCGTGTTGCTTCAGGTATCTGGCTATAAACATGTCAACAATTAAACTAACTTTTAACTGACCTGCTCAGCAAGATTCTCTTTATTGTTCCTCTGGCAGTTTTTTTAACTGAAAGCATGGTGGCAAATTTATTCAGATTTGTGTTTGTATCTACATGTACTTGTGTACATTATGTTTCAGGCATAATTTATCCTTCCTGTTTGTGCTCCAAACACAATTAATTCCACAAAACAGACTTAAAGATTTTGACCTTGCAGACGATTAACACGCGAGTTTTGCACTGGTAAGCACCACTATAACATGTTTTTTTATTTTATTTATTTTTTTATTCTTTTATGATGATGTGCTTTATTGTCAAACGTGCTTCCTCATCGGTGGGTACACACACTTGAGCACAAACACTTGCTGCAGAGTTTGAGTCCAGCAGCTTGAATAGTTCTTGCGTCATTCTAATCTCATTGCATTTGCATTGGGAGTATCTTTAGCTGAGTGAGAGGATTGAGGTTGACTTACATCAGTCATTAATCTAGTACAGCTATTAGTCAATAGCCTGTAAATATAGGTTATAATTCAGCAGTGTGCATAGGCTGTCACACTGGCCAACACTTTACAGCAAATTTACAGGAAACCTTTAATCTCAAATAGCCTAGGTGTGTTTATCCACTTAACTCCTAATACAACGCCCCCTTGTGTTGTGTTGGAAACATTAACATTAATTGTCAGTTTGGAATAATTAAGATGTTTTTGAAAAAGTCCTTATGCTTACCAAGGCTGAATTTATTTGATCAAAATACAGTAAAATACAGTAAAACATTAAAGGGTTAGTTCACCCAAAACATTTTAAATTCTGTCATTAATTACTCAACTTCATGTTGTTTCAAACCCGTAAGACATTCATTAATCTTTGGAACACAAATGAAGATCTTTGTAATGAAATCTGGAATCTGAGAGCTTTCTGTCCCTCTTTAACCTCGATTTTTTTGCTTAAAAAAAAAAAAAAAAACATTCACGAAAGCACCACAATGCATGCGTGTTGGAGATTGATTAAAAAAAAAATACACATCGCTTCAGAAAATTGAGGTTGAACCACTGGAGCCACATTCATTTTATGATGTCTTTACTATCTTTCTGGGGCTTGAAAGTCGCGGTTGCATAGCTGTCAACGGAGGGACAGAAAACTCTCAGATTTTATTAAAAAGATCTTCATTTGTGTTCCAACTATTTTTTTTTTGGCAGAACCAACCCTTTAATATTGTGAATATTACAATTTAAAATAACTATTTTCTATTTTACTATTTTTTTAAATGTAATTTATTCCTGTGATGCAAAGCTGAATTTTCATCATCATTACTCCAGTCTTCAGTGTCACATTATCCTTCAGAAATCATTCTAATATGCTGATATACTTAGAATAACAGTAAGTAGTACTGTATAGCTTCTCTAATAGTCACAGTGTGGAATTGATTAGGAATCGGTCAACGAAGTATTTAGAGCGTTTAAAACATTAAAGTCATTTGAAATGTTCTCAGAAGGAAGAAGGAAACCTGCCTTTAAAAAAAAGTGCATTTACAGTAATGGCAACAGATCAGGCATTTTAAAAATTCACATTACATTCAAATGTTCTTTATCAGGTCACAGAAGATACATGCTCCAATAATAGTTTACGGAGTCAACATAAAAGTTTAAAAATCGAAAATTCATTTGCAAAGGCTCTGCTGTCACCAAATGTTGAAAGTTGACATGCCATTTCACAACATCAGAACATCAGAACAGCCATTATTTTTTAGTATAGCAACATTGGTCAAAAAAGGTCAGTCAGCAATGGAATATTGAAACTAAGAAACATCATAATCACCTTAAGTAATACTAATAAGCAATACCACTAGTTACTAGTAATAGTCATTCATAATCATGTGCATGAGAGATTTATGTAACAGTCTTGATATGGATGGATGAATCTCATGAAACCTGTCAAGATGTCACCCAAAAATTAAATAATATTGTTTTTGCATTGTGAAACTATTTTTTATTTTTGACAATTAAGAACATTATATTACACACATAAATTTGTGACTTAAATGTTCTTAATTTTCATGAAAATAGTGTCACAATGCAAAACATTGTGCTTTTTTATATATAATACTCAAATTATATATATGAAGAGTTCCATCTGACATTTTCTTCTAGAATGATCTTTTTTATCAAGCTTGTATATTTAAATTCAGTAATTTCACTTAAATGGCAATGAAAATGACCTATTAATTGTCATTTAAGTGAAATTACTGAACTTAAATATACGAGCTTAATAAAAATGGTCATTCTATAAGAAGATTTCAGATGGCACTTAGAGGCTTTTGCATCTGAACTCTTCATATACATGTATATATATATATATATATATATATATATATATATATATATATATATATATATATAATTTGAGTATTTACAAATCAATTTCAAGACTTCTTGTACTGTCTTTATGTTGATTTAAGTTTTGATTGTAATGCTTTATAATGCATTTCAGTAAAAAAAAAATAATTGTGCGATTACCTCATGTTGGTTACATACTGTATAAGCTACTACATTCTCAAATTATTCTCAACTCTCTCATATCTACAGAGTCTACTCCAGTTCAGTAACAGGCTCATGTATGAGAGCCATCAGCTTCTCCTGCAGCTCAGTAAATGTTGGCCTCTCTTCAGGGTTTGGCCTCCAGCACAGCAGCATAATGTCGTAGAGCGCTTCGGGGCAGCCAGGCGGTCGCTGCATACGCTCTCCTCTCTGAATGGCTCGAACGCATGTCATTTTGTCTTGACCTGAGATTGTAAAAGGAAGAAATATACCAGAGTTCGGTGAGATGCAATCCCAGCAAACAGGGAATGTTCTCGTAACTTTCTCGTAATGTTTTCTTTAATGTTCACATAACCAAGAAAAAAAAGTTTTGAACCGAAATAATGTTTTCATAACCTAATGGGAGCATTAGCAAAGCATTCTTAGAACATTTATGTATTATGTTTAGTGTTTTTTTACTTTAATATTCATGTATTAAGCATGTTTACCAGGGTACGGGTCATCTCCATACGTGACAATTTCAGTTAAAAGGATGCCGAAAGACCAGACGTCACTTTTGCTTGTGTACTCCTGGTTATCAAAAATCTCAGGGGCCATCCATTTTACAGGGACCCTAATATCTGCAGGTACATGAGAAAGAACTGTTGTAGTTATTGTTTGTCTTATCATTTGCTTGCATGAATGTATACATATCAAATATCTCACCTGATGAAACCCTGTTTCCTGGTAGATTAATTTGAGCGAGTCCAAAATCGGCTATTTTGCAGCATTGCATGTCGGTAAGCAGAATGTTCTCAGCTCTCAGATCCCTGTGAACTATTTTGTTCTCAATGTAAGCCATTCCTTCTGTAATCTGAGAGATTCAGCAAAATAAAGAATTAGTTTACCACAGGGCCTTAATCACCATAGACACTGAGGGGAAAAGTCCGCCCCAATAATTAGATGGTTAAACTGTTTCCCCAAATTTCTTATACTTGCCAATATTTGACAAAAAGTTTTAAAAGTCAATTTTTTTGTTGGTTTTACAGTACTCATCAATGTCAGAAATATAAAGAGTATTGCAGTTATGCCCTCATAATCTTTAATTACAATAATATTAGCTCGACCCTCCCTCCTCCTCATCCCGTCCCCTCCCCCTCCCTTCCGTTTAAATTCGGGACTTCGTGCATTCCTTCTCCTTTTCCCTCTTCTTGCTATTTGTTCATCGGAACGCCGTCTCTTTGGTTGTGTGTCGGAAAATTGAATTCTAATGTTAGTCGTTGTCGTTGTCTAGGACATCTCTCCTCTAGCTTACTTCCCTCTTCATGCTTCTCTCTCCTCCACTCCCCACAGCCCCCTTCATGTGCACGCGCACTAACCCCCCAACCCCCACCCCCAAATCGTTCTTGTCGGTTATTGGCTGGAACACTGTTATATTTCGTGGTCCAGGCTGGGCCAGTTTGTTTTTGTTGCCGTTTGCAGAGCCTGGGCTGTCTACAGAGACCACGTTTTTTTACAGTGTGTTCAGGGGACTAGTGGATAGTGAGGAGATGTTTGCTGTATGTGACAAAAAATGTTTCGGCCTAAAAAACGTGTGATATCGCTTAGAGCACCTTTAATGCATTTGTACGATGAGGGCTTCCTCTTTCCTCGTTCCTCACCTCCATAAGTGCATTTAGAGAATTAATATGTCCTTCATGATGATCGATTATCGGGTCATGGGTTGAAGGACGGAGGAGTGAGAAAATGAGGAAACATTAAAATGAATATTGAGGAGCAGCCAATCTTGCATGACAGCAGCACCGAACGGAATTGCAGAAATAATGAACATGCCATCTCTCTCCCTAACATCAATATCAATGTTGCTGTGTCGGGCCGCCTAAACCAACAAAGCAACAAGTCTATGAACTGCTTACTTATAGAGATACAAATATATTATATTGATAAATATTGGTTATATGTAACCCTTGTACAACCACTCTTATTTGTCAAAAGACACTTTTCACAATCCTAATAGATAAAATCCTGCCCTACATTTCCCCAACCTTTTAAATAAATCCGACTGATGGAGTTTCCTGTTAAGCTTAATTGTTTTTAAAGGGTTAGTTCATCCCAAAATTAAAATTCTGTCAGTAATTACTCACCCTCATGCCGTTCCAAACCCGTATGACTTTCTTTCATCTTCGGAACACAATTGAAGATCTATTTTAAATCTAAGCCAGTTTTTTACTCTCCATTGACAGCTACACAACTACCACTTTGATGCTTCAAAAAGTTCATTAGGAGATCATAAAACTAATCCATATGATTTCAGCGGTTTAGCCCAAATTTCCTGAAGAGACATGATCTTTTTATATGATGAGCAGATTGAATTTAGGCATTTATTTACATTTAAGCATTGATCAGTGGACATGAACAGAAGGTTTAACAAACCTTTTTGAGGAAGCTCAAACGTGCTGCGTAACACGAGAATGAACCTCATTGGTTCTTGCAGAAGCTCAAACGTGCTGCGTAACACGGGAATGAACCTCATTGGTTCTTGCAGAAGCTCAAACGTGCTGCGTAACACGGGAATGATGTGGTAGTTGTGTAGCTGTCAATGGAGGGACAGAAAGCCCTCAGGTTTACATTTGTGTTCTGAAGATCAATGAAAGACTAATGGGTTTGGAACTATGAGGGTGAGTAATTAATGACAGAATTTAAATTTTTGGTTGAACAATCCCTTTAAGGAAAACTGGTCATATGATTTTTGATATTTGATATTTGCCCTGGTCTAAAAATTCTCCAGATCTCAATTACTCTCAAAGAAATCAAGTTACCTGGACAGCAAAATCCATCATGAGCGAAAACTCTAGATCTTGTTTCTCTTTGTGGCCTGGGGAAAGATATAAGCTTATGTGAATATCTAAATTGTATAATTTTTTTCTGTAAAAGCAATTTGTCAATTAAGATAAAGATTAAGGTAAAAGTATCTGTGGTGTTAATTATCTGCATACAAGTTAACATTAGTTCACTTACTGATGAGAAATGTCTTTAAAGAGCCATTTTTCATGAGCTCTGTCACTAAACAGACAGGTTCACTAGTGGTACACACAGCATAGAGCCTCAGCAAACGCTCATGATGCAGCTCTTTCATGATGTCAATCTCTGTTTTGATATATGGATAATTGACAACTGCAAGTAAAATGGTACAGACAAAAAGTTGCATCATAAAACAAACCAAGAAAAATTATTTATGAGCCAAAACATTATGACCAGTCACAGATGAAGCGAATATCATTAAACATTTCCTAACAAGGCCACATGTTAAGGTCTGGGCAGAGTAAATGGTAAGCAAACAATCAGTTCTCGTAATCAATGAGTTGATGCAGGAGAAATGGGCAGGAATAAAGATCTGAGCGACTTTGACAAGAGCCAAATTGTTAGTGCAAGGTGAATGGGTCAGAGTATCTCTGAAACGGCAAGGCTGGTGTGTTGCTCCCGGTCAGCAGTGGTGAGAATTTACCAACAGTTATCCAAGGAGGGACAAACCGTAAACCAGTTACAGGTGTGTTGGGTGCCCAAAGCTCATCGATGCACAAGGGCAAGGAAGGTTATCCCGTCCGGTCCGAGCCAACAGAATGTCTACTGTGGCACAAGTCGCACAAAATTTAAATGATGGTTACGGGAGGAATACCACAACACAGAGCATCATTCTCCTGTGTAGACGCAGACCTATCAGAGTGCCTATGATGACCCCTGTCCACCGTCGAAAGAGCCTACAATGGGCACGCGAGCGTTGGAGGTGGAACAAGGTCGCCTGGTCCGATGAGTCCTGCTTTCTTTTACATCATGTGGACGGCCGTGTATGTGTGCGCCATTTACTTGGAGAAGTGACGACGACAAGCCGGTAGAGGGAGTGTGATGCTCTGCGCAATGTTCTTCTGGGAAACCCTGGGTCTGGCCATTCATGTGGATTTTGACAGGTGCGACCGATCTTAAACATTGTTGCAGACCAGGTACACCCCTTCATGACCATAGTGGCCTCTTTCAGCAGGATAATGCACCTGCCACACTGCACACAGTGTTCAGGAATGGTTTAAGGAAGATGATGAAGAACTCAAGGTGTTTCCCTGGTCAAAAAATTCGAGCATATGTGGGATGTGCTGGACCAACAAGTTCAGTCCACGGCAGCTCCACCTCATAACCTACAGAACTTGAAGGATCTGCTGTTTACAGCTTGGTGATAGATACTACAGCACACCTTCAGGGCTCTTGTATAGTCCATGCCTTGGTGGGTCAGCGCTGATTTGGCCACATGCGGAGGACCAACAGCTTATTAGGCAGATGGTCACACCTGTAGGAGTTTCTTTCTTCTGTTGAACACAAAAGAAGTTCTATCATGACAACTCTCTAAAGATTTTTAGCATTGTTATGGATATTACTATGTTAATGTATTTGGTCTTGGCTGTTGAATTGCTGCTGTTGTTGTAGATTATTGCTGCTGCTGCTGCTGCAGAACAAGTACAGGAACTTGCAACTGTCAATACAAATCCAATACGCTGCTGCACAAATAGCATATACCAATAACCCCTAGCAGATCTTTACAGGTGGAGCTGGGGAAGGTGGAGGGTTTTAGACGAACTCTGAAAGCACGCTGCAAACTGCTATCGTGAATGATAACCAGTCATTTAAATGTTGAGCAACAAGCTCATTGGCTGCAGATGTGACATAAACCAATCAGCTTGTGCCAAGTAGTTGACGCTGTCAAATATCATCAGCTTGCATTAAGGACCCATCAGCCGGCACCATACAGAGTTTCATGACAGAACTAGGCATATAGTATACTTACTATGGAAGTCAATGGGTGCCATCAACTTTCTGGTCACCAGCATTCTTTGAAATATCTTCTTTTGTGTTCAACAGAAGTAAGAAACTCAAACAGGTTTGAAACAACTTGAGGATAAGTAATGATAAGTAATTTAAAATTTTGGATGAACTATCCCAAATGAACTATTGGATGATCTTAATCCTTCAAGCAGATTATTTATTTACCTTTTACAGTTAAATGTAAAGGGTAAAAAAATGATGGAATTCCATGTTTATGTCTAACCAAGTTGTGCATTTTGTCTGCTTTTGTATGATAAACACTGTTGGTTCGCCACTCAATATCCAACGTAAAATATGGGACCTGAAGTAAAACCCGTCGAGAGCCACTGAATTAACCGATTTATTAATTACCTTTGAACTCTTTGATGGCCACGTCTGTTGTCTTGTTCCAGAGCCCCTGCCACACATCGGCAAACTCCCCACTGCCGAGCTTCTTTATTCTGATTAGTGAACTTCTGTCTACCTCCCATTTGGAATCAAATGACAGAGTAAGAGGAGCTGGCTGGTCCAGCTAGAAGAGTAATGAACAGATAATTTGGAAGTGAGCTGAAAAAACGTATTTATAGGATGCTGCCCTGCTTTCAATAATCTGTAGGTTCAAACTCTTTACTGACCTTCACACAGGGTTCATGAAGCTTTGTGCAGAGTCCGCCTTCATTTTTAGAGTAAAACTCTACCAGCTCACGCAAGGTCTGGAAAGTTGTATGATGAGCAAGATAAAACTGCTTTTCGCTTTCCCTCTGCTTGATCCGGTAATGTCGTACATGAGGTCCATTCCTCACTTTAAATTAAATAATTACAGAAAATGTTATTCAGCTGCTCTGAAAGTTAAGATAAGGCTGGTTCATTTTTAAATGATATCTTTCTAATGTAGTTAGAGTGCAAAAAATACAGTTAAATGAAAAGCAGTAGAGGCTTGAGACATGATGTGTGTGTGAATCACATGTACCTGATAAGTAGTAATTGTTATTCTCATAACACTTCCAGATGAGAAATGCACCCTCATGGTTCTGGGGTCTCAGCAGACATCTCCTGGCCTCTAAACGCATTTTAACATTCTCAAAATACCATCTGAAAATAGATTGATACTAGTTTTTATGACGTTCATTTTTATTTGTGTCCAATGTATGTGGTGTATCAACATTCTACTGCCACAGATTAACTGAACAATAAAGTAAACAATATAATGGATGAATCTCGAAGAAAAAATAAACTCTTTCACATACTGATATATACGTACAATTTTATATACGCAATTTTATTTATATATAGGCATATACAATTATAGATAAATAAAACTGAAAAATAAATGTACTATTTATTTATTATTAAATTTATTGATTTGCAAAGTATCATTTTAAGTTTACTAAACTGTAATATTTATGCTGATTTTTAATTTTTTTTAATCAAAAAATATGGAAAAAAACACATTTTTTCAACATTATTAATTAAAATATGGAGGAAATGTGTTTATTTGATATTTAAATAATGTTACATGATCTTTATTTTATTATTTCTTATACTTGTCTCATGACAGTTTTCATGAGATTCATCCTAATAGCATATATCTTAGCGTTCTATCAGCAATTTCCAAACCCTGTGATCATTCTCATGAGTCATTTCTACAGAGAAACACAAACGAGCAATAACAGCACTGTAGCTGTTTCACAAAAACTTGTGAAACTGGAAAGATGGGATTCCAGTTTCATTCAGGGCAAGGATTCAAACCACAAAGCATGATATAACTCTGCACATTATTCATTCACACAAGCTCGAAATGATCAAAAGAACAACTCAAGGACTTACAACTCAGCCTCTACGCTATCCAGCGGCTTGACAAAGTCTTTAGGCACATATCCATGTTCCTGCACTTTAGATCCGTCACCCTTAGCTGTTTGTCTCCTCACGAACAACCAGTACTCAGTCTCTGATATCACTTCCAGAACATCTCCTTTCTTCAGATTTAAATCCCATATTGTGCGTGAGGGATAGTCGTGGATTGACTTGACCCTGTGACGGTTGATGGACGGCTGTTCTTTCTTCGTTTGGCAACACCGACAGCAGCGTTTACAGGAAGAATTCCCCATGTTCACCAGTCATATCTTCTCATGCCGTGTGCATAAGAGCAGAATGATGGCACAATGGCATGACTAGGCTACTATAATACCAACTCACTGTAGCCAGACAAGTTCCTATTGGTCACATTTAGGTCAAGGAAGTATTTGGTGAAAAAAATGATCAGAATTTCCCTGATGTCATCCAGTTGGGTTTACTTTAGCAAAAACAAAAGGCTGTAGCACGCTTGCATAGCTTTTCATTTGTATGACAAGGTGTTGTTGTAGATACTTTGTAGATACACGATAATACTTTACAATAAGGTTCATTAGTTAACATAAGTATTAGTTAGCATGTACTAATAATGAACTGCACTTTTACAGCATTTATTAATCTTTGTTAATGTTAATTTGAACATTTACTAATACTTTATTAAAATCTTGTTAATGCACTGTGAACTAACATGAACAAACAATGAACAGCTGTATTTTTATTAACTAACATTACCAAAGATGAACAAATACATTAACAAATGTATTGCTCATGGTTAGTTTATGTTAGTTAATACATTAACTAATGTTAACTAATGAACCTTACTGTAAAGTGTTACGAGTTACACAAAAGCCAAGCAACTTAAAACACTGTATCTTAAATGCATAATTTCAAAAGTAAACAATTTTATAAGTAAACCTCACAGAAAAAAATATGGATAATTCTTTTTTTTATAATTTTTTTTTTTAGTTAAATTTGCACACTTGCAAAGTATAAATGAAACCATACGTAATTGTAACATTTATGCATCATTTCATCGTGTGTTCAGTCCACAGTGCTCTTGTTTTTGAGGAGTTGAGGCAGGCGCTCACTGCATCTCGAATCACAGGATGACAGTCCAAATGACGCTGTGCTTCAGCATGAGTGCAGCCACTCTGGATCATCACCAGTGCAGTCGGGACAACCTGCCAGTGCAGGACATATCAGGTTGACAGTTAAATCTGCCTTTATAAATAACACGTTGCTTCATTTAATATGCAGCGCCAACTAAGCCATTCAGAGCAAAAGTGTAAACAATGTGGTTCCATCACACCTCTGCTCTACTCAACCAGTGATTTACGTTTGGGGCGGGGCTAGTTGTTTGTCTGGCAATAGTATGTGGGAAACCTGTTTAAAAACAATTTTTCAAATTTTTTGCAATTCTGCATGGTGACTAGTAGCTTTAATCTTTACTCACTCAATGTCACCATGTTGATGTCTTGTTGGTTGTTTGTACCCAGACAGCAACAGTCTCGGCTCAGATCCAGCCCACATCTGGTACACCTGGATTCCACACGGCCCGGATTTGGGCCGGATCTGGGCCAACACTATGTTGCTGCCTGGGCAATCACCTTTACTGCATACTGTATGCAGTTTCTTCAAGGCCACTGAAATGACTGAAAAAAATCATCATTTGAGTGTCGGACACCAGTGACCCATTCCAAATTTACACTATTTACTTTGTCAGCGAACATTACTAGTCTAGTGGTGGACAATTAATCCCTGCAAGTTCATACACAGAACAAAATTGTTTGTCGTGATAAAACTAAATCTGAAAATGTGCTTCTGCTCTGGAATGTTTTTCCTTCTCTGATGAAGTCAGTTTGACAAGTTGAGTATCCTTAAAGGGATAGTCCACCCAAAAATGAAAATGAACCCATGATTTACTCACCCTCAAGTCATCCTAGGTGTTTATGGCATTCTACTTTCAGACGAATACAATCTGAGTTATATTAAAAAATGTCCTTGCTCTTCCAAGCTTTATAATGGCTTTTCTTACACAAACTCATCACTTCACTTCAGGAGACCTTTATTAACCCCCTGGAGCCGTGTGCAGCACTTCTATGATGGATAGATGCATTTTTATGATGGATAGATGCACTTTTATGATGAATAGAGGCACTTTTATGGACTTCAAAAAAGAAACAGCAATTCATTGCCATTATAAAGCTTGGAAGAGCCAGGACATTTTTTAATATGAATGTCATATACACCTAGGATGATTTCAGGGTTAGTAAATCATGGGCTAATTTTCATTTTTGGGTGAACTATCCCTTTAACCACTCCCCTCCAACCGTCAGTCTGCTATGAGCGAGGGATGGAGGGGAGGAGCGCTAAAGTAAAACCCCGCCCTCTATTCAATATTCCGTTTCACTTGGAAATACGTCACAACACTGAAGTAAAGTCGGTTGCAACTTTCGTTTCACGTGGACTTTAACGTTAACAAATGTTAACTAATAGGACTTTATTGTAAAATGTTACCTACTATTCTTTGTTTGTGTAAAAAAAAAAAAACTTTTAAAAGTAAGTGTTAGGCTATGTAACCTGACAATTTTTTAATCTTTCAAACTTCTGTCTGCCTCCACAGATGTTCAAGATAAATAAACCAGTTCTTACTCGCTCGCGTGTGTTAGCTGCATCTGTGTGTGTGTGGACATCTGCTGCGGTCATGTCTTCAGTCAGATCGTCTGTGCTGTAGACGGCTCTCAGCAGGGCACTTTCACACTCAGTTTTGGAGCAGCCTGTGAACCGCTGACAGTGATTGTGTATAATTAAATGACCATGCACAAAGGGGTCATATTACAGTTCCAGCTAAATGACTTTTCAAACCTGAAAGCTATAATTCGCCATACAAATGATCTGAAGAAAATATGATTGTTCTTTGCCCATGCATAACTCTTTGTTACCATGTCAGGGTTTTGGTATATGGTTACCAAGGTATTTCCCAGGTAATAGTTTTAGCATGTTGCATTGTGGCTGCTAGAGCATGACATCCAATATAGTTTCTTTAAGAGATCAGTACGGAATGCATTACTGATACCTGTAAAATGTTGATGGCTCTCCTGTACAACTTGCTGTTAGTTACTCTGAGATCTATCATGTAATTCATGTAGACTTTTCCCTTCAGTACATGAGCTCCTGTGCTGATTGCATTAAGACACAATTTGGTTGAAAGCTCCCAGTGCTGTCTCTGTTAAATAAAAGAAGGATTGAAATATTTACGTATACAGGTATTACAATACAAGTATGTCAACTAAATATTACCTACCATTACAACTGAGTTGTCCTTCGCTGAAGAAAAAGGCCATGTGATATTCAGGACTGTATCAAACATGTGGCAAACTGTTTCCTGAAACAATAAATATAAGTACCTATAATATATATATAAATATTATTATTATTATTACTTAGTTTACTTAATTTATTACTTATTTGCACTCAAAAATAAAATGCTAAGTCGATGCAAATATTACCTGACTACATAAACAAACTTATGCATTTGTAAGAAATGTAGTTGAAGGGAAATGTGTTAGGAAGTGAGTTTTTGCTCCAGGCAAAATTCCAGCTCACTCATTTTACTCACAGGAATGGTGAATTTCTCAAGGTCATGAGCAATTGCATGCAAATTAGATGTCCTTTGCCTCAGTTGATTGGCCAGCACAGTCACCTCATTTAGGTCATCTCGAGAGAGACATTAAAATATATTTAAAACTCGACTCAAGGAACTGCTCATTTTACATTTTAACCATATTGTCAAATGCATTTAAATCGTAATTGATTCATGTTTGCTCACCATTCACTGTGAACAGAAATAAGATCATGTCATTTTGACTCAGGCTATGTAAGATGGTGTCCACAAAATCCTTGTGACCAATTATGAATTCTGGTCCCTAAAATAGTTGTTAATATATTAATAGCTGTTAATAAATGTTATTATAATAAATATTCATATACATGTATTACCAATGGTGTTTGATTACTGCAATTGTTTCACATTTAAAGGGATACAGTACTTTTACAATATGCATGCAAAAATGCATACAGGAATGAGTAGAATGAGTCAATTATGAAGTAAAAAAAAACATTTTTGCATAATCCATCCCTTCAAGTTGTTAAATCAATTGCTTTGAGCTCACCAAATATGATAGATCTCCTTCTTTGTTTTTCATTTCGCTGAAACCGTTGTTGATGAAACCTCTGATGTCACCAAAATCTGAAAAAATGAAATGTGGTTCTTGGTTAAAACATTTTCCAATATAACTATGCTTGCGCTGTTATTAATTCACCCATTTGTCAAATTAACAAATTGAAATAACATATCATAATAAAATGACACTGTAAACAGCACCTGCTCCATATGTTGGGATACATTCACTGGCATCAGTCATTCCTATTATGCCAAGAGTTTTCCATCCAAGATAGTACACATGTGCTTTCATCTGAAGGCTGTTGAAACATTTACAGAAATAAATCATACGTGAGCCTTTCATTATGATGAAACCTTCAACCACCTTATTGAGATACATTCTCCACTTTTTACTACATGCACCTGTAGTTCAGCCTATTCGTGTGCATGGGAAAACTCCAAGGTTTATGTTTTAGAAAGCAGTGAAATGGTTCTACCTCTCTCCTGCTTTGTGAATAAGGGCTGCAAGTTCATCACTGCTTGAGTAAGTAGTGTCATAAACCATCTCACTCGCTGAGATCCAGGCAGGCATATATCTGGATGACACATTTAATTTTAGTACATTACTCATGAGGGATATGTATACACACACACACACACACATATTCATAAATGCAATATAGTACTGATATATGCTTAAAGGGGTCATATAATGGTACATGCACTTTTACAAGTTGATTGTACTGAAATGTGTGTTGGCAGTGCCTGTACACAACCATCATAAAATGATAAAAATCCATCCAGTGGTTTTTTTTAATCTTCTTATATGTTTTCCCCTCTCTCGAATCAAGCCGTTCGATTTTGTGACGTCACAAAATCGACGCCCCTCCCACGATTGTTGATTGACAGCAGCGTTTCAACACAGACCCGCCCTCGCTCGTGAGCGAGCTGTCAATCAAAGTCCGCGCGGTCATTGTTGATACGCTGGAGCACTGTCTATGAGCAGAATGGCGTCTAAGCGATTGTGGTGTTCTGTTCTTGGGTGTAATAAGGAACACAGCAGTCAATTTGATGTTCCTAAATCCGAACCGCTGAAGACGCAGTGGCTGAGTTTGTTATCGAAGGGAATATTCCCCACGATCAACGTCAATGCTTTCATGTTTGCGCAAATCATTTCACACACCAGACTGCTTTACAAACGAGGTCAGTATAAAGCTGGTTTTGCTAAGAAGCTATTCGTGTTCCTGCTGAACCTCCAGAAGAAGAAGTGAGTGTAACGTTTTATTAACCTTTATTTGGTGCTTGCTGCACGCTTCGCGATGAATGGGTTTACACTCAGGGTACATTACGGCATGTTTTCTATGTACGACGTTCTCAATATAATTAATAATCCCACGTTTATAATGAGCAACGCGTTATGGTTATTGTGTTATTGTGTTACAAACGGTGAGGGGCGGGGTGAGCAAAGCTCATTATCATTTAAAGACACATGCACTTAAACAGCGTGCTGAAAACAAAGCTGTTTTTGACCAGGTAAAATTAGTGTTTTCTTACAATAATAATGAGAGTTTTTAATTAAAGTATATTACAAACTTTTAATTTAGACCCTGAAGAATCATATTAGCTTGTACATATATATGCATTATATGACCCCTTTAATATGTGCAATATATACACACAAAAACTATTTCACCTACTCAGTTCAGTTAGTGCCTTACATTTTTTAAGTATAATCAAATTGACTGTACAAGTTATATCAACTTAAATTACATTATACTGACAAACCCCTTAAAGTGCCCCTATTATGCTATTTTAAAGGTTCCTAATTTTGTTTTCCTAGGTTTACATGCATCAAAGGTCAAAACACACTTTCATTTTCTTATAATACACATTGCACATCACCACATTTTTCAATGATTCTCAAACGACTCGTCGGATGAATCAGTCTCTCTAAACCCCTCCTTTCCACGAGCCTGCTCTGCTACGATTGGTCAGACGGCCCAGTCTGTTACGATTGGTCTACCGCTTACAGAGCTTGTCTGAAGGTAAACAACCATTACCATAAATTAAGCGTAGCGTCAGTTCTGGCAGGTCATGTTAGTCAAGCTCGCATCAGCTGACTCTCAGCTGATACACATCTATCTATAGGAATACGACGCCTATCACTGTATACATATATAAGCTCCTTCAGTATTATCAGCAGCTATCACGCTTCTCAGGAGCTAATTACCCTCCTCCATCCCCAGCTCCTCCTCTCGCCCAGTCAGTATGGCATTCTGTTTCCCCTTGAATCAGAATAAATTCTCGAATTATGTTGTACTTTAAAATCTTGAATTAATGATATCTGCAATACATTCATGTTGGTTCTGTTCTGTTTACCCCAAGGGGGGTTATTGCTGCTCTCCCTGCTCTTATCCATGCTAGTCTGCATGGATGCACAGGGAGTTCTTGCCCAGAACAGAACCATACCACCAATCCTAACTGCATGCTAATTGTTAATCGTATTTGACGATAGTGGTCCTGATAGGACTGAACTTCAGCTCAGGAGGCTTCCTCAGTCCTCAGCGATTGTACACACTGTAAAGACAGTAACGATGACGTTGATTTTACCATATCAATCCGAGCACGAGTCCGATGATGAAACATTGGAAGAACTAGTTATTCATCCCGAACCTCCATCGCAAGGACGATTTGAGCAGGACCTTTCTCTGTAGGCGCATTTCCATTACAGATTTGCGCAAAACTTTTGCGATTTTTTCTAAATGTCAACAAAAACTATTGCGAAATGACGGCGTTTCCATTGACCGATGTTATGCGACTAGAACTTAATTTTTTCCTCTCACGATAAGTAAAATCATTCCAAAAAACATGGCAACGGACGTTGGTATTTTCTGTACTATATCCCAGCCACTGCACTAGCCATTATTATTAATCGAAGGAGATGTATGTGTGTTTTCCAAGCATTAATGGAACGACCCTTATTATACTTGTGAGCGGCACATATGAGGTGTTTCTGGGTGTTTCTCCCTCATATCTGCTCCGAGGTCTTGATTGTGGCATTTATTTGAGTTTTAGAATCCATTATTTCTGTAATTCTTTTGTCTTATATGAATTTAATAAAGAACTCGTATTCTGTCCAAACATACCATGTCATCTATGTCAGGTGACCTGAACTACTGTTTCCATTGCAGTTTTGCAAAATATTTCTTTTTCAAATTGCATGAAAAACCACCTCATGTGAGCGTAAAAACTTTTTTGCGATAAATGGGAGTTTTTGCGAAATTTACGTGTTTCCATTGGGCGTATTTTCAATTCGCAATTTCAAATTGCGCAATTTGAAGGGTAATGGAAACACGGCTAGTGATACGCTACTCAGTTTGAGGTACATTATGGTGAATGTATTGTTACTGTTTTGTGATAGAAGTGATATATTGTGACAGAAATGCATTAATTTGTTAGAGGAGAATGCATCAAAAAGAATTCAATATTATGTGGGTGTCAACCGGTGGCTATTTTTGGTGGCAAAAAAGAAAAAAATCTCATACGAAACTTAAATTTTTGTGATATCAACTTTAAATTTGGAACACAACTTAGTTAGCCATATGCCTCTGTTTTTATAGCATTTTTAGAGTAAATATTATCTTAGAGTATATTTTGTTTAAAATTTAAAATGTTTAGTGCAGTACATTTGCTTTACAGTAAACCTAAACTTTTTACACTTTTTTTTTAACTTGAGAAATAATCTGATGAGTGTCTTCTTTAAAAAAAGACCAACCTTATGTCTGTATTCCAAAGCATTCGTGAATTGCAACCGTTTTAAGTTTGGATAGTGCATTTTTATGTCTATACTCAAAAAGAGGTGACAGTAAAATCGAGAGAAAAACTAGTCGAATCTCGTATAACTTATAAAAAAAAATTTTTCACACTATTAAAGTTAAATTATTGATAAAGCAAAAACACATGGTGTCTTGACTTATTGATCTATAAAGTATCTCACAAAAGTGAGTACACCCCACATTTCAGCAAACATTATAGTATATCTTCTCAAGGGACAATACTATAGAAATGAAACTATATATATTTTAGAGTAATCAATGTGCTGCTTGTATAGTATATATTTACTGTCCCCTGAAAATAAATCAACATACACCCATTATTGTCAAAAGTGAGCACACCCTAAGTGAACATGTCAAAACAAGTGTCAATATTTTGTGTGAGCACCATTGTTATGTAGCACTGCCTAAATCCTCCTAGGACATGGTGTCACATGCCTGTCCTGTCTTGTGCTGCACATGGGTGTTTTGTTATTTTGGGCCATGTGCTCGTGTCTATTGTCTAGCCCCTCCCATCTTGTTATCTGATTATTGGTTAATTTGTCCCACCTGTCTGTCTCGTTACCCTCCTTTGTTTGTTCCCCTATTTAGCCTCCTTGTGTTTGTAGTCTGGTGCTGGTTCGTTGTCCGAGTTTCTTGTTCCTGGAGTCTCTGAGTTTTGAGTTTGTTACCCTGTCTGCATGTCAACAATAAATTTCCTCTGCATCTGTATCCTCGTCTCATGATCATCTATTCCGTGACGCATGGTTTCAGTAATTCCTGCTCTTGGGCTGGTTGCTTTCAGCAAACTCTTTGCGGGCTTTCTTGTGAGCCAGCTTCAGAAGAGGCTTCCTTCTGGGACAACGCCGCGGCCATGCAAACTGACTTGTTGCAGTGTGTGGCGTATGGTCTGAGCACTGACAAGCCGACCTTCCGCTTCTGCAACCTCTAAAGCAATGCTGACACGATCATGCGTCTGTTTTTTTGAAGCCAGCTTCTGCACCTGACGCACAGCACGAGGACTCAACTTCTTTGATCGACCCTTTGCGAGGCCTGTTCAGAGTGGAACCCGTCTTGGAAAACCTCTGTGTGACCCTGGCAACTGTAACTCAGTTTCAGGGTGTTACCAATCTTCTTATAGCCTAGGCCATCTTTGTGGAGAGCAACAATTCTAATTCTCAAATCCTTAGAGAGTTCTTTGCCATGAGGAGCCATGTTGAACATCCAGTGGTCAGTATGAGAGAATTGTACTCGAAGCACAAATTTTAACTGCTCTAATACAAGATACACAAATTTGTATGGTCCTGTCAAGCAGACAAAAACATGAACATGATGAATAGGACATGTGACTTTGCATGGTTAAATGACGAACAGCTATAGGTGTACTTAGGGTGTACTCACTTGTTGGCAGGTATTTTGACAATAATGGCTGTATGTTGAGTTATTACAGAGGACAGTAAATATATACTGCTATACAAGCAGCACATTGACTACTCTAAAATAGATCCAAGTTTCATTTCTATAGTATTGTCCCTTGAGAAGATGTACTAAATTGTTTGCTGAAATGTGAGGGGTGTACTCACTTTTGTGAGATACTGTACATATACAAAACAAAATAATACTGTACATATTTTAATATTTTAAATATATATGTGTACATGAAATTAAAACATAACTGAAATTGAAAACATACTCAGGTGTCATCATCTTGTCTCTAAATGCAGCTTCATGTCCGGCCAGAAGAACAGTTTCCAGAATGATTTTTGTTGCACTGCCTCCTTTCATCCTGGACGATCCACTGATGGCCTCAGCCTAAAGAGAAACCAGAGGTTCTTCAACTACGACAACAGCATCATTACTGCTTATGACTGGCGGAAGCTCCTTAAACAGCAGTAAGAACATTGATATTTATTGTTTGTGTGTTAATTTAAATAAGTATAAGCAATTTCTCAAACCCCCAATACAGGATTCAGCACGTATGCTTTTTTATGTCTCTGCTCTGCAGCCATCCTCTCTGCAACATCTTTAAAGTGAAACGAACAGTCCTGCATTAGCTCACTCCTGTAAGGATGGCATCAGTGTTAGCAATCTGTTGTTGTTATTGATAAAAAAATACATAAATTATAAGTTTGTAATAAACAGAAAGGCATTTGTTTTTGTCTTGATTAGCCTTACCTCGCCATATGTACGGGATTGAATCCCAGAAGCACTGGGGTGAAGATATCTAAGTGGTTCAGACAAAAATCCAGTTGCCCAGCAACAAATGGTGCCTTTGAAATAGAAGAGCATCATGAAGCACATTCGCAGGTGGCTTTGATATGAGCATGCATTATATGTAGGGTTGGGTATTGTTTGAAATTTAGCGATTCCGATTCTACTTAATTCCAATTCTTATTGATTTCTAGTTTTGATTCCAATAAGCAGAAAAAAAAACGTTTTGCAAAATGTTTAGTTGCAGCTGAATTCCATGAACAAAAACAGGCTAAAGAACTTTTCCACAAGGAACTTTGGCCTGTGGTTTTAAACAAAAATACCACAGAAAAAATAATTAACTATTTCAAGCATTATTAAAGGATAGGTAAACACTCAGTAATTAAATAAGAAGAAATAAACAAAGCAGCAATAGCACAAACAAATGAAATAAACGGTGTTTTTTGGATTTTTAGGTATAGGTCTAGGCCTATTCGGGTACAGAAACTGTAATAGAATTTAAAATCCCACTGCACTTTATAAATAAAATATACATTACAAATATAGCAACAAAAGCTGTTCAGTCAAGAACAGAGAATTTTCCTCGAGTCTTTACAAAGGTCGCACTCGCAGCCCTTGGTAAAGCATCAATTACCTTGATGCTCGACCTTTCGAAGGCGAACTAGGTCTGTCGCCGCAATCTTGATTTTCAACACATGCACTGCACTGTCCCTAGGTGGGCGACCTGAAGAATTGAATTGTGAACAGGCCACCTTGGGAGATGGGGGCATTTAGAAAGTGCACTTTCACTGAATCCCACATCTCCGCAAGGATGAGCCAAGAGTGGCGCTCCTGGACCAGTAACGTGGACATCGCCCAACCTAGAGCTTGCACCATCACCTTCGTAGCCCGGAGGGTTTAGGCCCTGTCCCAACTGGCACCCTAAGTAGCCTACTTGCGGTCTTCCAACGAGTCCGCACTTTCGTGACGCAATGCCACTTTAACAATTAAACTGATTTTTTTTTTTTGTACAGTGTAGGAAAGCACGGCTGCCAACTCTGCGTCAGTCTCAGACTGCAATATCACGCCCAAAGGCGGCAGCACAGAGGAGTCATCCACGTCAGAAGGCATAAGCCCGCCCTCCGATGCTGCAAATGACACTTCATCTTCCTCTCGAGCCCCAAATGAGAAATGAAGCTTGCCTGAGGACGAGCAGCCAAACTCATCCAAAAACTCGCCCGGTGGGACTGATCGTGCTGAGGAATGAGAGGCTTGCGGCCCGGGTACTGGCCTTTTACCCAGAGGACACTCTCAGCCTCTTGAAAAAGTGCGAGAGTCGTGACCAAACTGGTTTAGAACTATATCTTTATTGTTATCATTAGTTATCGCTAATAGTTGGTGTGAACTATCGTATTTTTAGTGGGGAGATTGCATTTTAAGATGGGGAGATTGATTATTTGAATTTATATTGTCTTTTACTGCTAAATGGAATGTTATTTGAGAAAACAGACTTCATACCGACATGCCACAGGATATTCCAATGAACAGCACATCCTTCTTTCCTGCACAAACCTGTTTAGAGAATTTAGAAAATTTAGACAAGTATGTTTAATTTTGTCATAAATATTAATATCATTATTCAAATATAAATACAAATGATTTAATATCTAAAAGTAACGTACCTCACTTACTTTTCTAATCGATTAGACTTGATTTTAAACAGATGGTGATGAATGGGTGAAAAAATAAAGACTTATACTGAAGGATGGATTGAGGTGAGCAATTTTGACTTGAGTCTATAATCACTTAGAAGTTAACACTTTAGTAATCACTCTGGCATTGCGATGAGGTGCCGCTCACATGTTCCTCTGAAAATGTGAAAGAATAGCCTATTGTCTCACCACAGGGAAACTGATTTATTACTATGGTAAAGCTGCATTGCATTGTTTGTGCTCCCTCTCCCCTCTTGCGTTCACCTTCTCCAGCGTGCGAGCTCCGAGCCCCGGGTCGTCCTCTGGAGCCTCCTGTGATGTCAGCAGGGCCCTTTAAAAACAGAGAGCTGAAATACTGCAGTGTCACACTGGAGTCTCATCTTATGCATCAAACAGACAGACTGTTTATTCACCTGTCACCTCCAGCTATGATGTACGAACAGATCTGTTTCTGTCTTTGGGCCTTCAACATCTCATTAAAGGACGTCTGAGGTGATAGAAAATAGAAATTGATTATGACGAATATAAAGTATAAAGTAATTTAACACAGTGAGGAAAATGTCATTCAATGTCAATGTTTTTTGTTTTTTTTTGTTTTTTTTAAATCAATAAATCTTTCTTAAACTCTATACCACCAAAAGAAATGCAGTACGGCCTGATGTTCCACAACCACTTAACACAATCAAACTCTCCTCTGGGTCCTGCAAAGACAAATCAGTTATGATGTTTTAACATTTTTAAAGAAAGTTACTTAAATTAATTAAAAGAAAAAGAAAATTACTCAAATTAAAAATGAAATGTGAAATATGTACAGTGCCTTACAAAAGTATTCGTACCCATTCATTTTTCACTTTTTGTTGTGTTGCTGCCTTATGTTAAACTGCTTTCAAATTACTTTTTTAACTTCAGTCTACACTCCATATACCATACTGGAAAAGCAAAAAAAAAAAGATTTGTGACAACTTTACAAATTTAAAAAAAACTGCAACAATTACATTGCATAAAGGTGATGATACACAGGGCAACTTTTTGAGCAATGCTGCCGTCAATGGGCAACCAGATGAGACACGGGGCCCATGACCGATCTAAATTATCCAGACAGAAATTTACTGCCCATTTTCAATGGGAAAGTGCCCAAGCATCAATTGATCAGCAAGATTGCCCAGCAACATTGCTCAAAACGTTGGCCTGTGTATCATCACCTTAAGTATTCAAACCCTTAACTCAGTACTTAGTTGAAGCACATTTACAGCCTCAAGTCTTTCAGGGTATGATGCGACAAGCTTTGCACATCGGGTTTTTCTGCCATTCTTCTACAGATCCTCTCAAGCACTTTCAGGTTGGATGAGGACGGTCATTTTCAGGTTTCTTCAGAGATGTTGGTTTGGGTTCAAGCCCAGACTCTGGCTGGGTCACTCAAGGACATTAACAGAGTTTGTCATAGCTGTGTGCTTGGGGTCATTGTCCTTTTGGAAGGTGAACCTTCTGCCCAGTCCGAGGCTCTGAATGCTCTGGACCAGGTTTTCATTTAGGATATCTCTATAGTTTGCTGTGTTGAGCTTTCCTTCTACCCTGACAAACCCCCCAGTCCCTGCTGCTGAAAAACACACATGATGTTGCTACCACCACTTTACTGTTGGGATGGTGTTGTGCAGGTGATAAGCAGTGCCTGGTTTCCTCCATACATGATGCTTGGAACTGAGCTTCAGCAGACCTTTAGTTGCTTATTTGCAAATTTCCAGTGGGTTTTCATGTGTCTTCACTGAGGAGAGGCTTGAGTCTGGCCACTCTGCCATACAGCCCATATAAATGGAGTGTTGTAGTGAAGTTTATCCTTCTATAAGTTTCTATCATCTGCATGGAGCTCAACCAGAGTGACCATCATCTTCTTGGTCACCACTCTAAACAAAGCCCTTCTCCATCAATTGCTCAGTTTGCAATATGTTGATTTGCTCAGCTCTAGGAAGAGTCCTGGTTGTTCCGAAATTCTTCCATTGAGGATTATGGAGGATACATGCTTTTGTGAACCTTCAATGCATGCTTTTTTTAGTCTTCCCCAGATCTGTGTCTTGACACAATCCTGTCTCTGAGCTCTTCAGGCAGTTCTTTTGACCTCATGGCTTGGTTTTTGCTCTGATATACATTTTCAGCTGTTAGACCTTTTATTGAGAGGTGTGTGCCTTTCAATTGACTTTGCCACAGATTACCGTTAACTCCACTAGTGTAGAAACATCTCAAAGATGATCCAGTGAAATTGGAGCTAAATTTCAAGTGTCCCCGAAAAGGGTATGAATACTTATGCAATAGAATTATTTCACTTGTTTATTTTTAATAAATTTGCTAAGTTTTCACAAATCTGTTTTTAGCTTTGACATCATTGTGTATGGAGTGTAGATGTAGAAAATGTAAAGCAGGTTTTAGGATATATTGCGAAAAAAAATTAAGGGGTGCAAATACTTTTGCAAGTATATAAATATTAGTGCTGGCTAACGATTAATAGCATCCAAAATAAAAGTTTATGTTTACATATGTATGTGTACTGTGTATAATTATTTTGTATATATAAATACAAACACAATAAATAAATAAATACTGACCCTCAGAATCATTTCAACCCTCTTTGCAACATCCATCATCGTTTGGATGACAGGTAAACTATACAGTCTCTAAATAACAAAATGCACAGGTCAGCATTGTATGGGAAACTCTTGTTAGGAGTGTAACGACTTAAGAAAACACAATCATTCCTCACGTATCCTGTTCACACCCAATAGGCCAAACCTGATAAAATGGGTCATGATTTATTTCTTTCTCAAAAATCTCAGCGTCGCATCGTTTCAGTATTTGCACCATCTGTTTGCTGTGCGCTCTGTCAATATCTCTGCTGATGGGGTTGCTTTTCTCTGTCACAGGTAGAGAGAGCTCGTAACACGACTGCTGTGTTAGACAGAAAACCGAGCACTTAAAGATTACCAGCATCACTCAAGAGCTCCTTTAATTACATTTAGGCTTACAGGGGAAGAAGATTTGTTGGTCTATTACCAGCTAAAGGACATTTGAAATGAAAGCACAGGCAGTAACAGTGTTCAGTTTTCACTCACCTTCAAGTGATCCATGTTTATCAGACAGAATGAGGAATTCAGCGTTTCAGTGCAAACAATGCACAGTGTAAAAGCATGAAATTCAATGCACTGAAAGGAAAAGCCCTGACAGAGAACAAAGTGAAGATAACAAAGTTCACCAAATGAACTTTGACTCATCAGCTGTAAAAAAAAAAAAAAAAAAAAAAAAAAACTGTGTCAACTTTGATTACTGCATATAATGAGGCAGTTTTCAATTCTATTCTATTCTACTTTATATGGTATATTCAATACTATATATTCTGGTTATTTCCTGTTTATTTTAATTGCACATAGCCATCTTTTTTCTAATTATTTTATTAATTTTGGGATTTCACATTTTTTTGTGTTGTGTATTCTTAATCGTAGTAGACTATTCCATTATTTAATTTACAAATTTGATCAATTTTGTCTTAAAGAATCATGCTTTATATTAATATGTGGTAACACTTTACAATAAGGTTCATTAGTTAACATTAGTTAATGTATTTACTAACACAAACTAACAATGAGCAAAACATTTGTTACAGTATTTATTAATCTTTGTTAATGTTAGTTAATAAAAATACAGTTGTTCATTGTTTGTTCATGTTAGTGCATTAACTAATGTTAACAAATACAACCTTTGATTTTAATTAATGTATTAGTAAATGTTGAAATTAATATTAACTAAGATTAATAAATGCTGTAGATGTTTCTTAGTTCATGTTAACTAATGTAGTTTACTAATGAACCTTATTGTAAGGTGTTACCGAATATGTTGTTGGGTGTTGGTTTAAAAACAAATACCTTTTTCTGTCAAACACAAAATCTGAGTCACTATTTTTTATTTTTAACCAACTGAGCCATGCTAAATTAGAATTCATTTGCATAATTTCCCAAGCCCAGCAGAGGGAATCAGCTAAATACATACAGCCATTTTTATTTTATTCATATTATTCCGTCTATCTGAAATTCTTGTGTGTTCATAATATAATAACACTATTGCAGTAGGCCTATACTATTCCATTCCTGATCTATTCTATTCTGCAATCATGAATGCTATTCTTTTCTCACATCTGATGTGAAATATTCAAGTATTTGAAATGGCTTTGTTATTAGGCTATAGCTTTAGTTTAGACTATATCACGTCAAAATGTTGCCTCTTCTTCACAGTTTCTCCTGATCTGGATGTTTGCCGTGGTCTATCGACGTGCAAGTTTGAATGGCGTCATAAATCGCGTCTAACAGATCTGGTGAGGGTGTTTTTACTGCATTCATCCCGGTGCGGGTTCGTGCGTCATGCGGCTACAGAAGGTGAATGAGTGACTGCTGAGAATCAATCAGTAACTGGCCACCTGTGGGTCATGTGCCCGCGATGCAGCGCAGATTTATTGGCATTCTCAAAGCGTCTTACTCGAGTGAGCGCATAAAGTGAGGAAGGCGAACGCGAGCTTTGTGATGGACGCCATGCGCGCTTACGCGTTACATTAGTCGCGCAGCGAGCATGTAACTGGTGGCGAGGCTGACGATTCTCGAGTCCCGTTGTAAACATAAAAAGTGTGATTTCATTAGCTCTTAAATCACTGAAAATAATCGCAAAAGGAAGCGTCTCCCTCGCTCTTTCTCTCCAGCTGATGCGGATTCGGATGGCAACAGATTGAGGTGCGTTGGACATCAGACTGCGTGGATGCTGAAGAAGAAGATGCTGCTGGTTTATTAGACTGTTTATCATCGTCACAGTGTAGCAAAGAAAATGCGTTGTTGATAATCATGTGATAATTGGAGGGATGTTAACTTCAGGTTACTTTTCCTTGGAAATTGGCGTCACTCATCTGGAATAACTCTTGAGGAAGATATGATTCACCTATTCACTTTTATGAGCCTTGTTCTATCTCTGTTTGGATGCCACATCTGCTTTGCAGGGGCGAGTAAGTAAACTTATGTTCCTTCTGTCGAATAAATGTCCTACAGTATGACTAATAATAAAGATCAAATGCAACATGCATCTCTATGCTTGTGCGCTCATGTGTTGATCATCATGACTACAGTCTATAAGCATGCTGTGTTATATAATCCTTTCAGTGTCCTTTCGAGCCAGCAGAGGAAGACATTAAGGAAATTGCCTTTTCTCTGTTAGTCGTTGTCTTTGATTTAATGGGCCAATAGATAGTGCTGAGAGAATGACCTGTGCTAGAGCATGTCAATTCATGGCATTTAAGTGCCAGTGCGATATATGGTATGTTCTTAAGGGGAATAACGGTCTTCATTATGCTTTCTTGTATTAAAGATGATTTGATCCATCTATTATTTTTGTTTCTTAATAGATTACAGTCATTGAAGATCTAATTTTGCACACCCTTCGACGCACTAAAAGTCTTTTAAAGTGCTTGCCATCCATGTCCTGCCAAACCTTACATCAAAGTTCACAGCTAATTGAAAGACTGGCAGCTCTCTCAATGCACTTATTCTTAATTAGACAATCTTACCAGAAAGCGTACCATTACTTTCTAAGCTGATGCATGTTCATGAAGCATTGACCTTGGTACATTACAATTAGCTTAATTCTCTTTTCTTGGCAAATAACAAGATAAAAAGGATGGGTGCGGATACTGACGCAATGTTTGCTCTCTTGCTGAGCTCTGAGACTGTGTATGATCCTAAAACACTGGCTGAATTGCCCTGCCAGGGTTGCAGTCATGTCTTATTGAGGACTAAATTATTAAGAAGGACCTGTTTAGCTTTGAAATGGAAACATAGATTGGGTTTAGTGTACTGCTGATATAGGACTCTATTATGATGAGCTGTACCCTACTGTATAACTGTACTAAAGGTTAATGCTTTTTCTATTTATTTCTGTTGTACATTTGTACTTATGATCAGTGTGCACTTTGTGCACTTTTTTTTACAGTGTCCTTGTTACATACATGTACTTACCATAGTAATAACAGTAAATTATGCATAAATACATGCAACTAAACCTCAACCAAATCCTAATCCTACCCTAACCCTAGAGTAAGTACATGTTGTTAATTAATATTAATCAGTACTTAAATATATAATTACACGACACCTTTAAATAAAGTGTAACCGTAATTTCTATAAATTTAGCATAATTACATGCAAACAACCCTAAACCAAACCTTGTCCTAACCCTATAGTAAGTACATGTAGTTAATTAATATTACTCAGTACTTGCATGTATAATTACACTGTAACAAGGACACCTTAAAATGAAATGAAACCTGCACTTTTTTAAGCCTGTTATTTCAAAACTGATACTGCGCATATTCACAAAAAAGCATTTAACTGATGTTAAACATTCTGTTGATTATGAGCAAATTTCTCACTTTTCTTTTCTTTCTTTTTCATTTATTTTTTTTGCTCCAGGATGTAACATTAGCAATCTAGCCTGTTTTATTCATAAGGTCATCTCAGTAATTGAATTGTTTTCTGTCTACCTCTTGAAGTAATACATGCCAATATATGCATGAGCTCTGGTTAGAAAGCATACTTAAGAAAATAAAGATGTCAATGCCTTTGGATGTGCATCTGGTCTTATGGTTCATACCTGGGTCATATCCCATAGTAGCTTTTTTATTTCGTATACAGTATAAGAAATTATTGGATATCAGCAAAATGCCAAATGTTAAAAATGTATGTAATAACATGTTTGCAAATTATTGACCAAACGAGTCTTGCCCTGCAACCCATTTTCCTGTCAGTTTTTAATCTTTTGTGCATTATAATGATATTTTTGATGTTATTTATACACCTACAAAATAAATGTGCAGGAGTTATTTCTACCTTATCTGACCATTGAAACATTACTTTTTAGCAACATTGTCAGGTTGATTCAGACTTTATATATATATATATATATATATATACATATATATATATATATATATAGTGCATATAAAGCAGATTTACATGTCTTTATATTGTATCAGAAGGTCATGCTTATAATGTTTATAATGTTTTAAAGTCCCTATACTGAACACATTCAGCAAAAAAAAATTATTAAAAGTGTCACAATGCATTAGTCTTTATCTTCTCTAGATTTTTTGGATTGTTATTTTTATTTTAAGAATATGTTGTTGGGTTTGACAAAACCTTCTGCATGTCCTTTTTCAGTCAAACACATTTTTCTCCTTGACACACAAAGTCAGAGATTTGGCAAAGCACTGTGGATTGGCAGTCATTTTGACCAACTGAGTCACGCTTATCCCATTAAAGAGAGGAATTAATATTAGAATTCATTTGCATAATATCCCAGCAGAGTGAATCAGCTGAATACAGAAGTGTTGCATATTTATGAACTGCATTATTGTAGTTGTTCATTGAGCCGGTGTCAAGTTGGTCCTTGGATGTCTCGGGAAGCAGAGACAGGATGAATCTATAAATACTACAAAGCGTCTCAAAATCCCTCACAAGCATCAGCCATTTGCATACAACAGTAACGTGTTTAATAGAATGTTTTTAAACATGACGTTCATGGAGCCTGAATCTTTTATTGAATATTTCAGCTTTAATTTCAGTTGAGTGCATCAGATGGTCGTGCTAAGAAATGATTCATGCTGGTGATTTGTGTTTCACAGACCGCCCTGCTGCTCCCGTCAATGTCTCTGTTGCACACCTGCGCGCAGATTCAGCCACCGTGTCCTGGAATATTCTGGACGGAGAGACCGTAATTGGCTTTGCCATCTCACAGCAGGTCAAACAAAGTTATTACAATGAGATTCAGCCCTACGGGCCTATATTGCAACTGAGGGAGTCTGACATTTAATATCTGCAATAAATATGCCCTCTAATGAATCTTTAAACGTGTGTATGTGCGTGTGTTTTAGCGTCAGGACGGGTTGATGCAGCGTTTCATTCGTGAGGTGAACACGACCAGTCATGCTTGTATACTTTGGGATCTGGATGAAGACACAGACTATATCATCCAGGTCCAATCCGTCGGACTCTATGGAGAGAGTCTGGCCAGCAAAAAGATTCACTTCAGGACGCTTAAAAAGTCTGAACATTTTCAATCCACCATGATGGATCAAGGTAAACATGTCTGTTAGATCAGCATTACTACAATGTCATTCATTTTATAAAGCACATTTCATGTTTTTTGTGAAAGATGCTATTAAGTGACTCAACCAGCACGTATTTCATTGATTTGTATTTGCTAGTTTTTGTCATCATTTACACTGAAAAAAATAAATAAAAATTGGTGTAGGATTTACTTTGAAACTATTTTCACTCAGAAAGTGCTAGTAAATGTTACAAATAATATTTAAACATGAACGTTTGTTTTTTTTACAACTTTGACTTTTTTTTTTTTTTTTTTTTTGGTGCATTAGCATACGATGAGCTCAAAGCTCACAGACATACAAAGTTCTGTCATAAAACTCTAGGCTGATCCTTAGGTCCTTAACTCAATCTGCTTGCAATCACATCATTCTATAGGGCACAGCTGATTGGTTCCTGCTGTTTCAGTAGCCAATGAGCTCGCTGCTCAACCTTCAAATACTTGGTCAGCATTTGAAGCATTTCAGAAACCCTCCACCTTCCCCAGCTCCACCTGTATAGATCTGCTATACGGCTAATTCATGTACGCTATATTGTACAGCAGGAGCATGTCTTACGTACATTACACGTCCAGTACATTAATCCTTTCTACTCAACATTGTCATCTTATCCATTAGCATGCCGAACACTCCCAGGGTTGCCATGACTGAAATGAACTAAAAGCCACAAAACTTTCTAATTTCTTGAGTTTGTTAATAAATGACATCCTCATTAATTCTGACACTTCTTCAATGATCACTTTCATCCTCTAACATGTGTTGTTGTCTTGTTTACCTGATCAGATGACCCTGCGGTTGAGGGTTTAGACATTTCCAGACACCTTCAGACTGGAGAGATACTGATCATAATGACTGTGCTACTAATGTGGGCAGGTAAAGGGCATTGTCTTGGATTTAATTAAACATAATCATTATAAACAAGTAAAAAAGAATATTCTGGTTGCAATGATATTCGTGATATTGTGTACCAAAGGAAATAATTTGACTTGTCCCTCCATTTAACCCTGTAAAGCCTGATTTGATGGCTTTTATGGCTCATATAGTATGATATACAAGAATATGGAGCTCATTTCAATATTATTCAGAGACTCAAACTGAGAAAAAATATGCAATTTAGTGCAGTTGCTGATATTTATATGATCAAAAAGTAAGATGAAATTCTGATTGTAATGTAAATCAATGAGACCTTTATAACAGAACTTACATAAATGCATATAAATATCAGTTGTCACTTTATATCTCTCAATAATATGTCTTTGTAACATGATATTTAAATGCTAAAGTAGTAGTTTTTATTGCACAAATAACTGTTCCTCAAAAGCTGGATTTATCACATTTGATACTCACATTTTAAGATTATTTTTCTAAAATATGATGTATGGATAATCAAGTAATCAAGTTTGTTCGGTCCTGCAAGTGTTCAATTTGAAATAATACTTACAATATAAATGTTATTCTTGTTATTCAGCAAAGTTTTGATCATGTTTATAATTTCGATGCCTTGGTTATTTTCATATCAAATATGAAACAATAGGCTTTACAGGGTAGTATCAAACCTGTAACAATATTTTAACTTTCTCTGTTCTGCATTTCAAATATTCTCCTAAGTATTGCTTTGTTGTTGTTTTTTTTACAGTGACCTTAAGAAAACTTTTGTCCTTTCAAACTCAATTGTGATATCCAGATGGAAGATAGTGTTTTGTTTTAATTAAACGTATCAGATCTGCGTCCCCGTAATCAAACTGATCTCTGTCTTGCTGCAGCTGTGATTGTGCTCTTCTGTAAGCAGTATGATATCATCAAAGACAACGATTCCAACAACCACAGTAAAGAGAAAAGCAAGCCGCTGTCTGGCCAAAGTACCCCAGAGTACCATAACGGAGGCCTGCTGGGCAGCAAGGTGAGACCTTCACCACTGACCAACACTGTGGCTTTCACTGTGGTCAGTGTTGCCAGGGTCGCGGTTTTCCCGCACAATTGGGTTATTTCGGAAATGCAGTCACGGGAAATGTACCGCGTACTTGTATAACGTACGGCGGCCGCCAAATGTTTATCTGTAGACAAAGACAAATGAAAATACATTATTTTATTGAAAGTGTGTTGATCCTTGGAAACCTGGCAACCTAAAGCAGTAGCACCTCACTGCAGTACACGAGATCCAGGGGGCGGAGTTGGATCCAGATCTAAGGGGTGGAGATTGGTAGGTTTAGGGGTGGGTTTAGGGATCAGGGGGTGGAGATGGGTAGGTTTAGGTATATGTAAGGTGGGAGGAGTTGGATCTGGATCCAACTCCTCCCCCTGGATGTCGTGTTCTGCAGTGAGGACCATCTCCCCTAAAGACCGCGGAAAGAGCAAGTGATTTATTAATCTTTGTTAAAATACAGCTGTTCATTGTTTGTTCATGTTAGTTCACAGTGCATTAACTAATGTTAACAAATGCAACCTTTGACTTTAATAACGTATTAGTAAATGTTGAAATTAATATTAACTAAGATTAATAAATGCTGAAGAAGCATTCATTCTTAGTTCATGTTAACTAATGTTAACTAGTGAACTTTATTGTAAAGTGTTACCACATGTTTTAAGGCAAAGACAATCTTATAGACATAGCATTTTAATCTGCTAAATGCGACTATAAGGCAAAAATGAATAAATCAATTATGAACATCATGATTTTCTATAAAGCTGCTTTGAGACGATGTGTATTGTGAAAAGAGCTATATTAATAGCCCAAATTGGACTTGAACTGACTTTTATGGATGGCTATGTCATTCATATTTGTAGCTTGCATTTTAAACAATTTATCATGCCAAGTGCTGAAAATTACAATCAAAGACAGAGTAAAAGAAGAATTAACAGTACCAAAGTTTAAAAAAGTAATTAACTGAAGAGGGATAATACAGATTAAATAACTAAATAAGCACATATACATATAAACATCTAAAATAAGATTTAAACCATAGAATAAACAAAATCAAAACGTTTATTAAGGACCTTTATGTGAATCCCGCAGCTTTCAGCTGTGATTGGACAGGGGGTAAATTGGGCTGGGTTTCATCACTTTTGGGCGGGGTTTGAGTCGGCTTTGGGATGGATATTTTTCTGGGACCTGGCAACCCTGACTGTTGTTTCCAATGGAATACTGCATTATCTACACCAGTCATTCCCAACCGTGGGTGCGTGTACCCTAGGTGGGGTACGTGTGCAGGCTCCAAAGGGTGCGCGATTTAGACTTTGCTTGGTTTGTTCTGCATTGGCGGAATAGGCATTTGCCAGGAACACAGTCAATCTCACCAACATCCCCTCAGCCTGGCGCATTAGTCGCTGCAAATGTGTCCATTTACAACGTGATTTTGCAGCGTTGAGTATTGTAGCCAATTACTGGCATGTCTGTTGAAAGTAATGTCCAATCAGAAGTGTTTAAGTTACTAGTTGTGAGAATCCGCCCAATATTCCTCAAAACACTGAATGAGTTTCTGTTTAGTGCCAGTTTAAGTTCTACATGTCTAATCCATTATAACAAACAAAGCGTAAATGCAATGTGAATTAGACATTTATTGTGCACTTTAGTTAGATTCATTGATTAAAACGGGAGTTTTCGCAACTGTGCCAAAATCATTGCGTTAAACTGACTGACAGCTTCAGTGATAATAAAAGGAGCGCTCGTTGTACCCTTTGTGTAATTCATTGCCAATTTATTACCAGTCAATTTAAGAACAGTTATTGTTTTTTATGAGACTTTGTGAGGCTACTTCAGTACAAAAAGTGATAAACTTTGATAAAAAAATGTTTTTAAACGTAGTGGTTTTATAATGTCTAAATATAAATGTAAAAGCAAAACGAGGAAAAAAAAAACAATATTAGGGAATGGAAATAAGTTCTCCTCTGTCGCCATCTACTGGTTATAGTGGTAATTTCATGTCTTTTTTATTTTTAAATAAGTGTTTGTTTTCCATCAAATGTTGTATTTAAAATATTAAAATTTAAAATGTGTATTTTGTCCAGTCTTTTTTACCCACAACATTGATTTGTTGGTTTAGTGTCAATGAAGGGGGCCTTATTGATGGGGTTGTGGGGGTACTTAAAGTTTTTAATGTTGTTTATATGTCTATGTGGTGTTTTTAATATGCTTTAAGACAAACAATGTGCAGATTAATAAGTCAACACAATTGCTGAGTATTTTGTCTTTAAAACTGCAAGACAGTCTCAAAAACACGGTTTGAAATCGCTGGTGTTTCTGATGTCACAAACTACCTTGTAACCAATCATGTCAACGTGCCGGCGGGCTTTAGCATATCATTAACTGCTGTGAAGCAGGAGAGTCTCTAAAGAAGCCATGTTATCCGGATATATTTTAACATTAGCTACACATTATTAGCTGTTTGATAATGTCAAGCATAAGGCTAATCATATTATTACTGTTAAGTGTCTGACGTTGTAAAGAGCGATACCATTGTGCAGTGTTTACCTCAGTAAGTTGGCTGAACGGATCTCTGAGCTGGTGTGAGTGAGTGGAGGCGGGGCTAATTAGCATATTCATGAAAAAAATTAGCATATTCATGGTTCCTCGGATAGTAAATAAAGGAAGGGTGTAGTTACATTCCAGCTATTTTTGAAAAAAACCTTTAAAAATTTAATTTGGGTGATCAACTATTAATTTTAAGGGATAAAAGGGATGAGATACTGAATACAGAGTAAACTATAAACTATAGAGTTCTTCAGTCACTGTAATTTACAAATTATTGTTTAATTAGCTTGTATGTGAAGATGTTCTTTTATGCTAATCCTAACTGATAACTTTAATGTATTTGTACAAATTTTAAGGAACACTTAATATTAATGTAATTAATGTCCAAGAAAGGATGATTTAAATTACTTAATTAATGACATTTTCTGATTGTCTGTGACCTAATATAAAGTGAGAAAGTTCTGTTTACTCATAATAACCATTAACAGCTCCCTTTACTACTGGACTGAAATACTGTACATCACTTATATGGTTAATACGTTGTTAACAAAGCATTTTAAAAAAAACAATTATTTGCATATGCTAATTAAACAATATTTATCCTATCCATATTAGAAACAAAGACTATAATTAACTATAAACTAATGGTTTGCAAATGATTTGTAAGTACTTTATTACTGTATAGCCTACCTATTATAAAGTGTTAAAAAAATATGCATTCAGCAAATATTAATCAAATACAATTATTTTGCGTTTTTAAATTCAGTTTTATGTAAATACTGTGTCTTAACTCTATAGTCTGATCAAGTCATGCAAATATGTTAAAAATCACACCTTAAATTACTCTTGATTGACTCTTCACATTTTGGAATGTAAGTTTAAATAAGGAAGTCTATAATAATACTGTGATATTCATTCTCACTGTCCATAAGTACTCAACATAAAATGTTTGATTCTCTCAAAACACACAGCTACTTTCCAAAAGACGTCAATGTAGAAACATACTGTAATTGTATGTTTGAATATTGCATGTTTCATTGTGGTATAAAGTAATGTACACTGCATAATTTGACGATGTCATACAGGTATTTCATATGCAGAAAATTTGGTAACACTTTACAATAAGGTCCCATTAGTTAACGTTAGGTCATGGGCGTATAGCTTGACATCTGGGCTTTCGCTTTGGTCATTCACCATTTTTATCACATTTTAGCTTTTCTATAGTAAACCTACATATTCACACTCCATGTAAGCTTATATATGGTAATATTTAATTTGTTTTAACCAGATATATCGCATGTATATTACTTGTAAGGGCTGTATATATATATATATATATATATATATATATATAAATTATTTTTTATTTTTTATTAAGCAAATAAACGAGTGAAAAATTACTCACCCTCTGCTTTAAAACAGTTTGGTTGTTATCTTCCAAAATGCAGATTCATCACAGCATAACTGTTTATTAATTATTTTTTTTAAAAACCACCAATTAAAAAGATCTACATTATATGCATATTTACTTTCAAGTTGAAAATATCATTTATTTGTAAAACTATATCGTAGTAGCCTATCTTCCAGTCGCAACGCTCATGCATTAGGTATGCATTAACTAACCTTACAATTTGTATATAGTACATTTGTATTAATATTATAGCAGAAGTTATAGCATACAAATACAAAATGCATTCATTGTTAGTTCATGTCAATTATGAATAATATTAACAGATACAACTTTTAATTTGAATAAAGTATTAGTAAATGTTGAAATTAACTTTGACTAAAATTGTTAAAAGCTTCAAAAATATTTGAATTGTCAGTTTATTGTAAAGTGTTATGGAAAATTCATAAAGATATTCAATCTTGCCTCAGTATTTTATTGATTTTTTTTCTAATCTCTGACCATTTTTACTCTTTTGTAGTTCCAAAGGACATCATCCTCCCTTAGCATCATCAAGGTTTAACCAAGGCATCATCAGGAACCCCGGTCTGTCACCAGACCCGTCAGCGGATATCAGCTCATCCTCTGATATTCAAGACGAGCATTAAAGGCAATATTAATGTAAACCTCTCAGCTCCCTCAGCCAAATCGGGAATTGTAAGGTAGTATACGGGTACTCAGTAGTATACTCCAATAAAGAACTGGACAATGAGCATACCTCTTTACCTATTGCATAAACTATAATCACAGGAGGAGCTACTGGTGCTATGAATATGATTGTGGAGTTCAAACACTGGCAGCCAGATATACAGCGGTTTAGATGTGTGTATATGGATTTGTTGCGTGAATGTGTTTCATTGAAAGAGGATGAACAATAATAATAAATGTGGCATTTCTGATTAATACATGTAAATTATTACAATAAATTCATCGTCAGCCACAAAAGTGGCCTTATATTATGCATTAATAATTTCTAACCACAGTGAACTGTATATCAATGGCTTGTTTTGTGCTTTAAGTATTAGCACTGTGTTATTAAATGTTTCAGACCCTCGTAGAGTTGATTGTTCAACAGAGGGGTTTACATGAGAACCAGTTCACCTGTGTTCGTAGAAATGGTTTGGTGTGTGGCATTTCTATAAAAACTTAGTAACGTTTCTATTAGTGGAAGCATATGTCTACCCTGATATTGTAATGTGTTAAAAAAAAATATTTTTTCTTCTTTGTTCCCTAAGTGAGAAGTTTTGATGAAGTTATGTACAGTAAATTAGCTACACATCGCTGTAGTTTTGGGCAATAGATAAAGAATGTAGTTTAAATACTGTATTTCACTGCAAAGGTTAGAAGCAAAGTTTATTAATATTCTTATTCTCAATCCTACTTTCCAATAAACGGAAAATGGAAAAACCATGAGTTTTGTCTGTTGGTTCTTAAAGAGGCAGACATTTCATATTATATTAAATCATATATATATATATACAGTATATAGGCCTATAGTATAGATAGATAGATAGATAGATAGATAGATAGATAGATAGATAGATAGATAGATAGATAGATAGATAGATAGATAGATAGATAGATAGATAGAATATACATATATTACATCTATTAAAATGAATATATATTATAATATTAATATTAGTATTTAAAATTGTAACATATATTTCAGACAGACAGACAGACAGACAGACAGACAGATAGATAGATAGATAGATAGATAGATAGATAGATAGATAGATAGATAGATAGATAGATAGATAGATAGATAGAATATACATATATTAAATCTATTAAAATGAATATATATTATAATATTAATATTAGTATTTAAAATTGTAACATATATTTCAGACAGACAGACAGACAGACAGACAGATAGATAGATAGATAGATAGATAGATAGATAGATAGATAGATAGATAGATAGATAGAATATACATATATTAAATCTATTAAAATGAATATATATTATAATATTAATATTAGTATTTAAAATTGTAACATATTATATTTCAGACAGATAGATAGATAGATAGATAGATAGATAGATAGATAGATAGATAGATAGATAGATAGATAGATAGATAGATAGATAGATAGATTATACATATATTAAATCTATTAAAATGAATATATATTATAATATTAATATTAGTATTTAAAATTGTAACATATTTCATACAGATAGATAGATAGATAGATAGATAGATAGATAGATAGATAGATAGATAGATAGATAGATAGATAGATAGATAGATAGATAGATAGATAGATAGATAGATAGATAGATAGATAGAGCGCTGCTATACTCTGATCTTCCAGTAGATGTCGCGGTTTCTCTGTTTCACGCTGAACTCTTTCAATCACTTCCTGTGCTGCACATTCCCATCACAACACCAGCAGCAATGAAACTTGCACACTTTCACTTCTTCAACTCATGGAGACAGTTCACAGGGATAAAAATCGACATGGACGAATAATTCCTCATGGAGAGACGTTGATGTTCCCGCTGCTGGCTGTCCAGTGGTTATAAACACTGGACTTTTATTGTATGTTCTCTTTTTGGGCTAGCTAGTCATGCTAGTTAGCCTTCGACTGATATCAGGATAAACACGAATTACACCCAAAATATCCTATTTTTTTCATCGATGTGGATTAAAATCAGGCTACAGGCTACATACTACGATGTGAGGGTCATATAATCGTAAATGACAGTGTTTCTACAGTCCTGTCTGTGTATTATGTATGTAGTTTAATTTTAGCTCACGCTAACATAAATAATAACAAGAGTTTCAGTTGTTTTGCTGTTTGAATATGATTTTTGGGGATACATATGATAAAACGTGTTTAATTCGGGGTTTATGAGGGAATTGAGGAACTCTTTGTTCGAGGGAGGAAGAGAAAAATGAGGAAGAGGAAGGTGATGGTGATGAAGACCAGCTCAACAGGGAACTGCTGATTATTAACAGACACATTAAGAAAAATGCCCAGAAGAAAACAGTCCAACCCACAGCCTGTCAAATGTAAGTCTGGACTTCTATCTCACTTGATTTCACCTTAATTCACAGTTTAACTCTATTTTCTGTTATTTCTTGAAAATAATGCCTGATTTTCACTTATTTTACTGTTGAAATCAGTGTGATTGTGATTATTTCTGTTGACAATAATCAACAAGAGCATACATTTGTGTGTGTGTGTGTGTATGGACATTGTTTTGAGACTATAACTATTCACATGGCCAACCATGACTAGTCTACAATAAATTGACTATTTGACTGTAATGCTTTGTAATCTCATAATGTATTTTCATACTGACACTTTTTTTTACAATATTGACACACATTTAGACTTAATAATGTAATGTCAGATCAGAATGTGTTTATGAAACACTTTTGTTGTAGATATGTTTTGTTATTGAGTCATATGAGTCATTTCTATATATTTTTTTTACTCTGGTTTGCATTTTTGTCCACTGTATTTTCGCTCGTTAACTTGCTTTTTCAGTACTTTCTGTTGAAATAGCCTAAGTGTTCATTTTCATTTCTTTCAAAAATGAATATACACAAGTTTAACCTTGAGCACGTCTTTCCTTTTGCTGTGTCCGTTAAGAAAACACAGCTCTTTTTAGTTCCTCTCGAGCTTTTATATAAGGTTTAAATGAGATGCCTTGACTAAGTTAGCAGAATCTCTTTCCAAAAGCTCTTGTTTGATATTGATTTACGTGTCTTTAAGAATCAGCCAAGCTCGGTTTTATCTCAGTGAAAACATATCGGCTTCCCCTTCTTCTGTCGTCATTCTTTCCTCACTCCGTTTCCTCTGGACAGATCCCCCTGTTCCTGCTGCGGGACTCGGGCTTGACCCATCTCTGACCCAAATCCCTCTGTTTATCTAGTGTCTCTTCACTGTTCCTTCCTCCTTCATTCATTTCTATCATATTTTTTCCTCTGCCCAGAGCTCATGTAGCTGTAGTGTTGTTATCCATCAGTCTTGTCACTGTTTAAATCCCATTATCATTGGCTGATCCCCTTTTATATGACTGAGAATAATTATCAGACAAATGCATCTGAGATAACCTCTAGAATGTTATACTTATTTAGATTATTTTTATTTTTTAATTTCCAATGCCGAAATAAAACTGCTGCTAAATGCCATACAATATAATGGTTAAATGAATATTTTTTCACAATATTTACTCTGAAAGTCCACTAAACCTTTTTAGGAACCAAATGTGTGCCATCCTTTGACACGTTTGCTAGTAGATTTAGTGGACTATGACTCAGGAGTCATCCAAGTGGACATGGTTATTTTCCCAATACTTAGAATCTTAAAATGAATACTTTCTTTTTAGTTTCATGTTTAAGAGTGATTTGATTATCAGATTGATTCCAGCATGGTAAAGACGTAGGCTATAACCAGTGCCGGCCCGAGCCTTTTGGGGGCCCTAAGCAGAATTTGATTTGGGGGCCCCCTCCCACCACGCGGAGTCACCTGTTCTTGACGATTATTGACACAATGTCACTCTATAATGTTACATTATAAATTAATACAATGAGGTTATGTATTAATACAAAATAAATACTTAATAAAAAATAGATACTTAAAAATGTTTTACCTTTGTCTTTACTCTTTTACTAACTCTTTGAAACTTCTGAAAAAAATGTCACAAAATATATTAAAAAAACTTATTTGCAAAATATCCTCCAACGTTTTGCAACACTTTGCAGTTTGAACGATGTCTTGTATGAACATAACGGAGTATGTTTTTATGTTTCCACTGTTCGATCGCGCCCGCGCCTCACACACATACACACACACACACACACACACACACACACACACACACATCGCAGCCTGTTCGTTATAGCCGTAATAAAATATAATAATAAAATAGTCAACCTAACATATAAAAATTACTCTGCTCTGTTTAAATAAGCCTACAATTCGTATTCATTCGTTCATTCGTTGCCTAAGCAACGCTCCACTGTGATGTTTCCAAGCACATTTTGGCGCATGTGAAGAGAATGGTTTTTTTCCCCTCGATATTGAATTTCAAGCACAATTTTGCGCATGTGAAGATAAGGATTTTTTTCCCCACGATATTGGAACGTGGGTGAAGTACAAAGAAGCCTATAATAAAGAATAGTTTACCATCCAAATCCATCGCGACGAATGTTAAACATTTTGATTCTAATGAGAGAGATACGCGAGCCCAACGCCGCTTTCACTTTCGCTTTTAAATTATTTCGTTTTGGCTTGTTTTTAGTTATTTTTTATTATTGTTCTGTTCTGAATATCATTAAATTTAAAGGATAAATCATTAATCAAATCAAATTTTTGTGACATGGCTTTACATTACCGTGACTTTGCGCACGAATTGTCTATGCACGCGATCGCGCATGACTCAAACACTGGCAGACACAGCAGCAGTTGTAGGCAGGTATATTGATCATGAAATCTGAATTTTCTTGTCTTGAATTATTAATCCATTCATTCATTTATGTCACTTGTTTAATTTAATTAATATGTAAAAAAATAATAATAATAATAATAATCGCTTGGGGGCCCCCTGGTGGCGAGGGGGCCCCAAGCAGCCGCTTAGTTCGCTTATGCCTCGGGCCGGCCCTGGCTATAACTGTATAACACAGGCTGTGACGTTGTACTGGTTTTATTGCAGTGGGAGCTGAAGATGGTGCAGCGGTTGGCAATCAGGAAAACCTCGTCCTGGAGAGTGACTTCCTCTTCGGACAGGAGCTGGGCTTTGGAGAAAATGACTACAGGATTGTTGGTTTTGAGAGGGACTCAGGTCAGTGACGTACATTAATTACTTTAATTCATCTTAAATTACAGTATTTTGCTGTACTATTCCATAGTTCAGCCAAGCATTTGCCAGATTAAAGGGTTAGTTCACCCAAAAATGTAAATTGTCATCATTTTCTCACCCTCAAATTGTTCCAAAACTGAATGAATTCCTTTCTTCTGCTGAACACAAAGATATTTTGAAGAACGTCGGTATCCCATTGACTCTATTTTTTTTCCTGTACTATTGAAGTCAATGGGGTCCCTCAACTGTTTGATTACTGACATTCTTCAAAATATCTTCTTTCAAATCTGTGTTGACCCAGAGAGAGCGGTTACCATGTATAGGTATGAAGCAGCTTCTCAAGCAGTCTTTTAAAACACACATTATTGTTATTTCTGTGTTACAAATATTCATATTATCACAGAAGTACTGGTATAAAAGTTTATTGTTCAGATAAAAACACTGATGTCTACGATAGCGATCAAAATAGAGCAAATAACGCTTCAAATAACGAATACATATACCGTTGAAAACATGTATTTGTCATTGAATCATTTATTCAAGAGATTCGTTCAAAAACGCTGATTCATCCAGTAATGAAACAAGTGAAGAATTTAAGAGTCATTGAATCATTCTTTCTTAACGATGTTAAAAATAATGAATTCAGATTAATTAAACTTTTTAAATAGAGTGCAGAAATTAACATTTAATCAAAACCTCTAGTAAATTGCATGTTATTTTGTTTAGTTGTCTGTTCAGAATCGTGGGAAAATCGTGATCTGTATTTGAAACAAAACAAAAAAAAAGATTCTCATTTTATCCAGAATCGTGCAGCTCTACTTTACTGTAATTTTGTTATGAATAAACACCTCATAAATTATTGCAGCTTATAGTCCATCTCAGGTCATCTATGTACTAGTGCTATGTATTTTGCTATACTAATCCATACTTTATTCCAAACTAAATTGTAAAAATATTTTTTCTTATTATTATTAAATAATTAATAAAATATTTTATTATTATTATTACATTATATTTAGTGCTAGGCAATGATAAATCGCATCCAAAGTAAAAGTTTGTGTTTAAATAATATATATTTGTATACTGTGTATAATTATTTAGTATATATAAATACACACATATGCATGTATGTATTTAAGAAATATTTGCATGTATATACTGTATATTTATACATAATTTATATTGTATATAAATATTTTATATATAAATAATATTTTTCTTAAATATATACATGCATGTGTGTGTATTTATATATACAAAATAATTATACACAGTACACACACACATATTATGTAAACACAAACTTTTATTTTGGATGCGATTAATCGTTGCCCAGCACTAATTATGTTATATTATTAATATATCTTTTAAAGCATGAAACCTTTGATATGTTTTGCCTCAACTTCCCATGTAAAGAAAACGGTTTTAAAACAGAAAAGCACTGCATAACACAGCATCTTGTGATCTCCCGACAGACTCCGTCACTGGCGACATGGGAATGCCGGTGTACGGCTTCAGCGACGAGGACTGCTCCAGCTACAACCGTCTCGGCATCGAGAGCGACTTCGAGGACCCGCGAGACACGGAGAGCGAGCGGGAGGAGATGGGCCCGGATGCCACGTTCACACCGTACCTGTCCTGCAGGCAGTGCGGGCAGCTGCTCGCCGACCCCCTGAGCGGGACGCTGGACCTCGCCCTGCATTGCCTCCAGTGCGGAGCCGAGGGCGGAGACGCCGACCGCCAGGACAGGCCGTTAGAGGAGGCCCACCCGGCCCACAGCGCGCAGGGGAGGATCCACCGAGGCAGATCCGCGACCGACGAGAGCGCCAGTAAAACATACGCGTGCAAACTGTGCAGTTTCAGCTCACGTTACTCTAATCACTTGAAGCGGCACATGAAAACGCACAACGGCGAGAAGCCGTACCAGTGCCAGCACTGCTCGTACGCCTCCGCCCAGCTGGTGAACCTGCAGAGACACGTGCGCACACACACCGGCGAGAAGCCGTACAAATGCGAGTTCTGCACGTTCGCGTGCAACTCTCTGGGCAACCTGAAGAGACACCAGCGCATGCACACGCAGGAGAAAGAGCTCAACTGCGGCGAGTGCGACTTCCGTGGGAACAACAGCCACTCTTTAAAGAAACACATGATGAGCCACAAGGAGGACAAATCTACAGCCTTAACGGAAGGTACTTGTTTAATCCACCACGTTGTTTTTACTTTTCAATGAATGCTCCTGCTGTTATTGTGAATGATTCGTCAGTGCACGTTAGGGCTGCACAAATCTTTTTTACTGTAACATAACAGGAGTGATTTCTTATTGGGTCATTCCGTGTCAGCTCAACTTTATGATAATATATATATTTTTTTTTTTGGTGAAAGAAATACATAAATGAAGAAGAAAGCCAAAAGTTTTCACCCTGAGATTTGAAGCCAAATTACAGGGGAATAAAAATGACTTTAAAAAGATGGCAGCATCATTATTTTATTTGTATACGGAGATTGGTTGGTCTATTAGTAAAATCTGTTCACTTTAGCACCGAACCCCATACTCCCAGAGCCCTTTGCTAAGGGCTATCCGGTCCCTGTACGACCGGAGCAGGAGCTTGGTTCGCATTGCCGGCAGTAAGTCAGACTTGTTCCCGGTGCATGTTGGACTCCGGCAGGGCTGCCCTTTGTCGCCGGTTCTGTTCATAATTTTTATGGACAGAATTTCTAGGCGCAGCCAGGGGCCGGAGGGGGTCAGGTTTGGGGACCACACGATTTCATCTCTGCTCTTTGCGGATGATGTTGTCGTGTTGGCCTCATCAAACCAGGACCTCCAGCATGCGCTGGGACGGTTTGCAGCCGAGTGTGAAGCGGCTGGGATGAGAATCAGCACCTCCAAATCCGAGGCCATGGTTCTCAGTCGGAAAAGGGTGGTTTGCCCGCTTCAGGTTGGTGGAGAGCTCCTGCCTCAAGTGGAGGAGTTCAAGTATCTTGGGGTCTTGTTCACGAGTGAGGGAAGGATGGAACGGGAGATTGACAGGCGGATCGGTGCAGCTTCTGCAGTAATGCGGTCCCTGTACCGGTCTGTCGTGGTGAAGAAGGAGCTGAGCCGCAAGGCGAAGCTCTCGATTTACCAGTCAATCTACGTTCCTACTCTCACCTATGGTCATGAGCTGTGGGTCATGACCGAAAGGACAAGATCCCGGATACAGGCGGCCGAAATGAGCTTTCTCCGCAGGGTGGCTGGGCGATCCCTAAGAGATAGGGTGAGAAGCTCGGTCACTCGGGAGGAGCTCAGAGTAGAGCCGCTGCTCCTCCACATCGAGAGAGGTCAGTTGAGGTGGCTCGGGCATCTTTTCCGGATGCCTCCTGGACGCCTTCCCGGGAAGGTGTTCCGGGCATGTCCCACCGGGAGGAGACCCCGGGGAAGACCTAGGACACGCTGGAGAGACTATGTCTCCCGGCTGGCCTGGGAACGCCTCGGTGTCCCCCCGGAAGAGCTGGAGGAAGTGTCTAGGGAGAGGGAAGTCTGGGCATCCCTGCTTAGACTGCTGCCCCCCGCGACCCGGTCCCGGATAAGCGGTAGAAGATGGATGGATGGATGGATGGATGTTCACTTTAGCAATCTTAGTCGCATTATATGCCAACGGTGACAGTTCAAAAATGGGTGTTTTTTTTTGCCCAAGTTTGCATGCCTATAACTCAAGAAGTATTAAATAAATTTTAATACCCCTCCGTCCTCTACAAAATATTGGATACATTTAATATTTGGGCTTTCATCGCTATTTATGTTTGTCTTTCTTCAGAAAAAATATTAACACAAAATTAAACATTTGAGCTGGTGAAGTTTGACATGGAATGACCCTATTTTGTTTTTATTCAGTAATTTTTATCTTTTTATTTAGTAATAATAATTATTATTATTATATAATATCCATATTGAAATATAATCACACAATTTTGTAAAAAAATAAAATCTTAAATGCTAGATTTTAATGTGAAATATACGATAATAATAATGTTATATGTTTGATTTTAATATTATTATTAATATTATAGTAATATTTATTGATATACAATCACATACTTTAAGAGACACATTTGTGCAGCCTTATAAACAAGCACAGCAAATCTGGAAAATCATCTTTTAAAATTACAATTTTGGTTTATCAGAAAATTTGCACTTACCCAAATTTGAGTTTGAGTCCCAGCTTTTGGTCCTTTCCTGATTCAGTTCCCCTCTCACTTCTGCTGACCTTTCATAATACATGTATAAATGCCAAAAATATAACAAAATACTAGTTATAATAATGTTAAATAAGGACAGATGTGAGTTAGCACTGGCATATGTGGAGATACTCTGGAGGATGAAACTCACTCTCAGTCCTGGTTCAAAACCTACACAAAAGTGTGTGTTGGTGGTGTTCCCCCACAATCCACTGCAAACTCTTTTTTGAAACACTTTTCCTGTCAATTCCTGATGGATAAAAAGTGCGACCCTTAATATTTTTTCTTGTTTCACTCACAAATGTGTCATATTACAGAAGTAAATTGGATTATGAATGCCATTTCTTGTTAACTTTAACTGACTCTGCTAGTCTGACGGCTTTTGAGTCTTTCAAAGTGAACAAAGCAGCACCTGTTCCCTTCAAAACTGCAGGTTTCTTGCTGGTGTATTTCCACTTGTTTACGACACTTTGCACTTTGAGCGCTTCATGCTGCAAGAAAAAAGAGGAAGTAGAGTGTGAAGTAAAGGGAAGTAGAAAGTGTTGGGTTCCTAAAACTGGGTTTGCTCAAAAGAGGAAAATAGCCCTTCAGCTTTTTTTGTTGTTTTTCCTTGTCTTTCAGAGTCGGTGGTGTCTGACCTCACTCTGCACATCAGCAACGACTCCGACTTCCTCCAAAGCTACGACACCCTACGAACGGACCGCCATCCCCCTGCCCTGCTGCACACCGAGAGTTTGGCCAAAGAGTCGGACCCTCTACCCGAGCTGCTATTCCCCTTCACGTGTCGCGTGTGCGGCGCGGTGCTGGAGGACGAGGAGGGCGCGACGGCGCAAATCTGCAGCAAATGCACATTAGACATGTTGTCCAAAAGCTCGCCCACCAGCCCGGAGAAAGACGACAAGCTGTACCCGTGCACGTCGTGCCCGTTCGTCACACAGTACCCCAACCACCTCGCCCGCCACATGAAGACTCACAGCGGCGAGAAGCCCTACAAGTGCCCGCAGTGCAACTACGCGTCCGCCCACTTCGACAACCTCAAGCGGCACCACCGCGTACACACGGGCGAGAAGCCGTACAAATGCCACGCATGCGACTATGCCTGCGGGAACTTGGCCAATCTCAAACGGCACGAGCGCATCCACTCGGGCGCCAAGCCGTTCCAGTGCAGCGTGTGCAGTTACAGCTGCAACCAGAGCATGAACTTGAAACGCCACATGCTGCGGCACACCGGCGAGAAGCCCTTTAAATGCCAGGAGTGCGGCTACACCACAGGACACTGGGACAATTTCAAACGCCACCAGAAGAAGCACGGCCACGCCGCCGAGGGCTGGCTCAAGATGCAGCTACCGGAGAAAGAGGACGAGGACGAGGAAGGAGAAATGTAGCGGGATCTCTCTGTTGATGTCTAACTCCAGTTGCCTTATTTTTATCAGAGGAATCCGTGCGGTAACGCCGCAACATGGCCGGTTTGCTGGGTTTTTTTTGTCGTTGTTTTTTTCACATGGAATTTGATTGTATTTTGTATTTGGTCCAACTGTTTACAGCAGCTGATCACAGAATCACAGGTTTGTTATTTAAGGTTTGTTATACATCTCAAACTCAAAGGGCACATTTATGCACCACTGGGAGAATTTCACAAAACAACAAAAGGACGAATAAGAAATCATATTTTGGTAACACTTTACAATAAGGTCTCATTTGTTTACATTAGTTAATGCATTAGTTTACATGAACTAACTATGAACAATATGTTTTTACAACATCTCTTAACCTTTGTTGATGTTCGTTAATAAAAATACATGTTAGTTCACGGTGCATTAACTAATGTTAACAGAGACCACTTTTGATTTTAATAACATTACCTAAGATTAATAAATGCTTTACAAGTATTGTTTATCTTTAGTTTGTTTACTAATGTAATTAACTAATGTTAACAAATGAAACCTCATTGTAAAGTGTTACCCATATTTTGCATAAAGAAAATGAGGTCTGTCTCTTAGAACCATTAAGATTTTTTTGCATTGTGAAAATATCTTTTAGACAATTTTTTTTTATTATTATTATTTACATTTATTACATTTGTTAGTTTTTTTGTAGTTTCTCTATTGCAGTAAAAAAAAAACGAATTTAAAAATAAATTGGCGTAAATTTCAGCGCAGCATAACATAAGTCTTTTTCACATTACAGTAATGAGAAAGATTTTTTTTTGTTTGCTTTCATGAAAATAAATATAAATCCTAAAACCAAACATTTTCCTTCATGCAAAATATAATAATTTTTCTTTTGAATTTGGATCAAATATGTTCTTGATGCGTTTTGTGAGATTTACTACAGAGCTCCTAAAGGGATAATGGAAAAAATAAATATGAGAAGGGAGGAAAACTTATATTTAGATTCTTTTGCGTTGTCTTTGCTTTCCCCCGAGAAACTTTACTTTCGCCCTCCGAAATGTTTCCGTTCCCCCAAGAAAAGAAAAGTTCCTCTGGAGGAAAGCAAAGCCTGGAATCTTAATTTTTCCTCCCATCACCATGTCCCTTTAGGGCCACCATAGATTCACACCTCTGCTGTTTTGGATTCTAGTTGAATTGCTGAATGAAAGGACTGAAGTAAAAGCAACGGGTCAGCGGCTGTAGATGTTTCATGAGGGATTCGATGACACTGAAGATGTCTGGCTGCTACTGTATGCTCACTTATGCACAATGACAGTGATGTTGCCTTGTCTTGAGGAGGTGCTGCACCTCCTTCCCTCATTTACTGTACATGAATTTCCTGGTGCCACTGCAAAATGCTGCACTGATCGGGGGTTTCATCCGCCTCCAGCACACTCATAGTTTTTCCAGGGCATTAGAGGGACACGTATGATGAGTGAGTCTCACGAAAACTGTTCACAAATGCTAGTGTCGTATTGAACCGCAAAATCATAATCAAGGGAATGTTTTGCATGAAGAATACGAAGGTATTCTTTTTTTGCATTGTGACATTACTGTCCCCCTCTACAATGTTCATTACTGTAATATTAAAAAAGTATATAAATTGTACAGTTATTGTATATATCGTGGTAGTATATGTTCTATCCCTTTATTTTTATGACTGTACTACAGCAAGTGATTTTTTTTATTGCATTACAGAATAAATGATTAACTGTCTTGAAATTGTCACAATGCAAAAAAAAAGTCATAATGGTCCTAAAATAGGTCTCATTTTCTTTATGCATTTTGTGTTTGTGTGTGAGTGTGTGTGTTCAAAATGAATCAATGTTTTCATGAGATTCACAATGATGTGGGTGTGCGTTAGTGCGTCTTTTGTTTGACTTTAAAATATTTCCTGCAGATTTATTTAGATTAAAGTGTGATGCCTACTGTGAGATTTTCTCTTAAGAAAAGTAATCATGGAAACCTGTAAAGGTTTATTTTTTTTCACACATTTAGTGGGAAAGACCCTGTTTTGCTTTTTTCTTTTGGTTGTGCAAACCAGTTCAGGAGGAAGAAGGTGGGGACCACACATGAATCATCTCTTTATTGAAACACAGCGAACAGATCACATTCAAAACAAACATCTAAACATTTTGTACACAGTCACTTTCATTCATATAGGATATTAATTGGTCCTCCCTTTTGTCCAATGTTGCTCTGTTACAGAAGTGGCACAGTCACTGAAATACACAGCAAGAGTTCAGTGCAATCAGGGAATTAGTGAAATAGAAGCACAGCACTGAAACCAATGACATTTGATTTGCCATATAGTGTAATATGATTATTTATGTACTGTATTTTTGTGGGTTTCATTAGCTTTCTGATTTTTGTACACAAATTGTTGGTCTGAAGAACTGTCAAGTGGCCTTTGGTTTCATAATAAAGATGTTTATAACATTTTATTAAAATAGCTGAGTTAAGACATTTGTAACAACAAATGGAACAAAATTGGAGCGCCGAAGAATAAATATTTAGTACAACACTTAATTACTGTGCGCTAATTTGATTGGACGAGCAGAGTTCTAACAATGATGATGTTTTGTTTCATTGTATCACTCCACTAGTTTGCTTTTCTCAACAAATGCAAAACAGTTAGGAAAGTAAACAGAATTGCTGGTCATATTATGCTAGATACTAGGGCTGGGTATTGACACACATTTCATGATTCAATTCTATATCGATTCACAAGCTTGCAATTCGATTCATTGTCAGTTAATTGAGGCCAATCAGGTACATGGAAAATATTCTCAAGGAAAAACATCTCTCAACTAATGTAAAATATACAGGAAACACCTGTTGGTAGCTTACATTACTATAAAATTAACTGATTGGTATAGGCTACTTACATTTAAATTACACAAAATGAAATTTTATACAAATATTGTTATAATAACGTTTTAATCAAAATTATGTTACTACTACTTTTTTTTTAAATATAAACATTTAAGTGGTGTCAGTCATAAATGGCAAATTTATTCAAACATCCATTAAATATTGACGGATGCAAAAAATATGCAATGTAGTTGCAATGTAGAACAAAATGTTCATAAAAAGTTCATTTTTCCAGCCGACTAACAAGTTTGTGGTCATTTTATGTTTTTTTTTTTCTGGGGTAAATGTAATATAAGCTGTTTTATTGACTCTGTGGTTGAAACCATAGACTGTAAAAAATAGGTTGAAACGCTGATTGGGTGATGAGACAAGATACGGATTCTGTTTCTTTCATCATATCCGTGTTCATTCATGTTTATTTCGTGCTGTAACTAGTAGTAAAGCGGAGGAGACGAACAGTGTTAGTACACAAGCTAAATACAGACATTAATGGTCATTATAACGTAGTTCAATCAGCATTTATCATATGATTTTGTAGGAGTTTTGAACAGGCGCGAAAGAGGGTGCCTATTAAATGTAATTGCATTTGCTTGGGGTCCTAATTTCGAGGAGGACTCGACAGCGGTAACAGCGAGCGATATGTCACGCCATGGCCTTTAGCCATTGAAGAGCGCCAAAACGGTAATTATTGTTTGAATTTCATAATACAATTTGAAAGCTGAGACTTTGCTACATATCAAAAGTAACAAAGCTTATTGTGAATTATAGGATGGTGATGAAATATTTCATTCATCAACCAACTGTAGAAGTAACGTTAGTTAGGCCTACTGTGAGGGAATGTCACGCGGGAAAGAATGGGATTTTAGCTAAAGTTGTTTGCGGATGGCATCTCTGCACTAAGTTGCTCTTTTGGTTCACATGGCCTTCAACATGTGCTTTTGATCAAAATAATGAGTCAAAAACACTTAATAATCAGTCAATAATATGTTTTTGTTGACTAGTAGGCAGTCGGCCACCCAAAGAAAACGGCAATAAACCCCCATCCTCTCCTCCCGTATCTGTAACAAATCATTCAAGTCTTAAAATTATACTTAGTTATGTATTTTTTTTTGTCCAGAAATATCACTTGTACTCATATTTGTATATATCACTTGTACTCATTTAATTTTTATATTTTTAATGCAAATTTTTGGGAGATATATATTTTTTTTAATATATATATTATTATATTGTATCTTTAATTTAATAATAAAATGTAAGGACATTCTTCACATTCTTTAACTTAATATACAAAATAACATTTCATGCACAAACTCTCACATTAGGTGTCTCTGCCGACCTCTTGTGGGGTAAATACATTATTATTATTTTTTCATACATACTACTTACCACTAGATGGCCTTATGGCTCTATATGGAGCAAATGAACTGTTCCCCTGGCCCTGGGTTCAGTTGCTTCAGTATGCATTCAGGTACATATTTTACACATTATAAAATAATTTTTGGTAAAGTTTTAGCATTTTTAGTTTTAATTTTGAGCTTTATTTTTTTTTTGGGGGGGGGGGGATTTTTGTAGTGTCAGATTTGTAATAATTTAAATTAGTCAGGTGGACAGCAGGGGACAAAAAATAATAAAACCTTGAAGAATATTTACTTGCAAATACTGATTTTAATAAAAAAAAAATCGCTTATAATTAAAATAGACAAGACTTTTCTCTTCGACAATGGTTTGTTAAAATTTTGTTCATTCATCAACTTAACAATATAGCCTAAAAGATTGATGCTTTGATTTAAGAATCGATAACGGTTAATCAAAATGAGATTCAATTTAAATCAAGAAATCAATATTTTAAACCCAGCCCCTCCAGATACACAATTTTATTGTACCATCTCCATCTAAATCAATATTGTTATATGTTGGGACATAATTATTTTGGAACACTAACAGGGTTGAGTAGCGGTTTAACAGTTTAAAGGCACACTATGTAAGATTTTTGGATCATAATATCCAAAACAACTAAAACAATGTTGTATATTTTGTTGATTTGTGTACTTGCATTATCCCAAATGTATCTAAGAAAGTTTAAATAAGCAGTTTTAACCAGGACACGGACCGTGTCATACCGGATCATACCTGCGTTACCCTCGATTTCTGGTTTTATTTTGTAGAAATCATGGAAACACCAAAGAAGCTTATATATATTCAAGCAATAAGCCCTGTCACTACTTGATCCGTACCGGAAACACGATCTGTACTGCTCATGTGCGAAAACGCGTCTCCTTCCTGTCTGAAGTATGTCGAAATACCCAGATATGGGAGCTGAACAAGTACAGTTAACATAACTTGATATTTTACTAAACGGATAGTTCCAGTCCTTGATTCTGATTGGTTGAGCCGCTTTTGAAGCCGTTGTAAATTACTCAAACACACACCTGTGACCGCATTACATTAGTATTACTGCGCAACTGCCGTTTGTGATTCTTTGTTGCTGCATGTGTTGCTTAGCAACCTCTTTGGAACTACATTGATTGGCGGAGGAATAAATGTGTTAAATGTGACAAGCCCTGAGAAACTCCACTCTGCGTCTTGCCTAACAACGCCCCATAGCTGTTCTAAATCCACTGTAAAACACAGCTTCAAGGGGCTTACTGCTTTTATAAAACAGTTACTCCATAAAAATATTCATTTTAATATTTATTTTATTAATAAAATAAACACCAGCAACAAAAAAATAACGTTATAACACATTTATTCCTCCGCCAAGCAGTGTGGTTCCAAAGAGGTTGCTAAGCAACATATGCAGCAACAAAGAATCACAAAGGGCAGTTGCGCAGTAATACTAATGTAATGCGGTCACAGGTGTGTGTTTGTTGAGTAATTTACAACGGCTTCAAAAGCGACTCAACCAATCAGAATCAAGGACTGGAACTATTTGTTTTATAAATCAGCATTATATTCTCTATCTGATAGGCATCTTGTAGTTTTATGTTAAAGGCACACAGTAATTTTTCGCCAAGAAAAGGAGATTTAAATAAAAAGACTAACTGTGTTGAGCTGTATAACAATGATTCGTTTTCTGTCGATGAATGTATCCAAACAGTTGCTCACCTGTCTAATAAAACACACACACAAAAAAAAAATATATATATAAGCTTCTTGGTGTTTCCATGGTTTCTATAAAATAAAACCAGAAATTATGGGTAACGCGGGTGTGATCCGGTATGACACGGTAGCTCAACACATTTAGTCTTATTACTATTTAAATCTTGTTTTCTTGATTTTTCTTGAAATTACACAGTGTGCCTTTAACATAAAACTACAAGATGCCTATCAGATAGAGAATATAATGCTGATATATGCTCAAATCAGTTGTACCCTTTACAAAACCATGTAATAGGGTTGACATTTTAAAATTTTCAACAAAACATATGAAGTATTTTAAAACACTAGCCCATGTTCAAGTAATGTATTTTAAGTAAATATATACATTATAGCAACAAAAAATTCTGAAACAAACACTGAAAGACTAGAGAAAGAATAAAGACAAATGCTAGCTTTTATTTTTAATCGAAATGTGCTCATATTACAAGACAAGATGGAAAACACAGGACTGGCTTGAAAAAAAAAAAAAGTTACTGGATTTGTCAATGCATTTAGAAAATATCTATAATAAACAAACATTTGGCTGATGCACATTTACCTTTTCTTTCCAGAACTGAAAACCAGACTGCACATATTTTATCATTGGTGTTAAAAATAATAATACACAACACCAGTGCTTTTGTGACATGGCAGTAATGCAATGAGCACATATTGAATATACTTTTCATTTTGGATGCTAATCCACCTGTTTTTTTGTGTTGTTGCTGTTGCTGGCTGAATTCACGGCGCAGTAGCTGGTTGAAAGGGACCAAACCTCTCTCAAACACCTGACTTGGTTCCGTTTTACCAGCAACTAAGACGTGTTTCTGAGGACAGGCGAGTTTCCAGCTTAATTCATCATCATATTTATAGAGGTGAGGAGGAGAAGCATCGATTTCCTCAGTGTCATTCGCACACGGGCAATTATCCAGTCATCTGTCTGATTAATCTCAGATCTAACTTTTTGCTTTGCATGTAGGATCATGTCAGCAGAAGACGTCCATCCACGTCATGATCTTCCTCCTGATGACACAGAGAGTGCGTGGATGAGCCGGTGTGTCCTCATTCTGGGGTGTCAGGTCAGAATTAGCTCTTCTCCACCTGTCCAACAGCAGCTGTTCTGTCACTCAGAGCCCTACAGTATTCATGTCATCATGGAGGAGCTCAGGAACATCAACATGTTTAACAATGGCCTGTGCTTGACTTTCACATAACCTTTATAAAGTCATTTGTAACCACGTTTGTAAGGTTGTTAAGAAGATCCTAATTCATACTTAAAAACAGAAGATGTCAAACTTTCTAAACCAGGGGCACTTTAAAATAAAATGCTCAGTTCTTGGAAAATCTCTATATCGAACATTAAAACATTTTCCTATAATATTCAGCATTTGTTCTGCCGTTGTATTTCCCAACTGACAGACATTTAAGTGTTTGAAAATGTTTGTAAGCTCTATAGAATCAGCCAAATCAACCAAGATGATATTTGAGGTTCTTTTGAAAATAAATCATTTTAAATAAATTGAACAAATTAACTATCTTAATTCTTCCTTATTTTATATATATATATATATATATATATATATATATATATATATATATATATATATATATATATATATATATAAAATAATTTGTTAGGCCTGTATATATTTTAAAAAAAAAATTTATATAGCATTTTATTTTATATAGCATTTTATTATATATGTATTTAAAAACAATTTAATATTTTATGCTTTTACATTTATTTTGATAGAACGATTATAACAACGTTATTAAACAAATTAACTATCTTAATGTTTTATTTATCTTGTTATAAAAAGCGATTATATACAAAAACATTTTAAATGAATAAAATATAAAAACAATAATTTGAAATAAATACAAAGTTATCGAACTAATTAACTATCTTATTGTTTTTTATTTCTATATATATATATATATATATATATATATATATATATATATATATATGTGTGTGTACATGTGTATATATATTAATTAAATATGTATATATAATAATTAAATATGCATTTCTGCAATATTTCCATTAAGATGGATGATAATGTGCTCTTGAGTACGTAATATAATTCAGTTTTATAGTTTTATATTGTCTTACAGTTTTAGGGAGCTGTGTGGATGGTGGTAATGATGATGTCTCTCTGAGGCCACACACTTCCTTACATTCCATAGATTGATTCCGTATATGGGGATATAAGGAAGTATGTCGTCTCAACGAGCAACAGCCGGATCTGTTAAACACACAGTACATCACAACTTTGTTTGTACAACTCAGATAAAACAGTCCAATACGAATGCCAATATCTAAGGCATATGGGAAGTTGACACACAACATGGACTTTTTCTATAGACAAGACTTGATGAATCTAGGGAAAGTGTTAAATCACCTTTTTCCCTTCACTGGCTCATTTTAAACATCCCTGCAGTGAAACAAATTAACATTTACAAATATTCTATGTATTATTAGGTCATAAAAACGTAATTCATGCTGTTAAAAATCATTTGGATTGATTTTAGATGGTGTTAAATGCTAACTTTTAAGCAGTTTAAAAATAACTTTAGATGGAGTTCAGCACATCACACCACATGACATGTCAACTTTCCATGAAGTCAAGCCATATCCCATTCTGGCCTGGCATGCATTTAGTGAATAACAGGCTATTGTCTAGAAAATTGCATGCTGCTTTTGCATGGCCTTTATAAAAAGTAAAATGGTTAAAAATGGCATTTTCGTTCTGAAATGCACTTGAGTAAACAAACCAAACCTCTAAAACAGAAGGAAGCGGTAAAGAGAGACTCAACCAAGATCTGCTTCTGCATCGAAAAGCCCTGCAGTCCGACAGCAATGTCAGTTTCAGCACAGGTTTCCCACATTACTTGCCTGTCCCTTGGCGCCCAGTCCATCAGACGGGACAAACACAGGTCCGGCGGGCTCTGTCCTCCTCTCTTCTGTGCGTATCCTCGTCCATTGCCATCTCCTGGATTGTGTCCAGACCTGGCTTGGCTTCCCGTCCTTTTCTATGGGTCGCCCTCCCCCTTGTTGGCGGCCTTCCACCTGTTGGTGTCTTTTAGAGGCCGGGGTCTCTCCTAGACCTCCTGTTCGCAGCCCTCAGCGCTCTGACAGGGCCAGCAGCCTGTGAAATCACACCTCTCAGCTGTTCACACTGCACCCACAGCGAGAGCTGCCATTGAATGTCAATGGCTTCTTAAAAAAAGCATGGGGTGGGCAAAAGACAACTGCCACCAGCTTTTATTGGGAGACAGCATGACAGAAAATGTTTTCTGGTGCACAGCTGACAAAGAAGTTTGTGTTTTTGGTGTGTATGCAAAAATATATCTCAGTGATATTAATGTTAATAATTATTTTGGTCTTACTGTAAACTTCTCAGAGTAGGGCTTCAGGACAGATTTTACATGCTCATGTCATTTTTTGTCTTTCATTTCAGTAGTGTCTATATATAGCCTAGAAGCTTGTTTCGGCCAGGGAATAAAAAAAAAGGTAATTGCGACCTTTTTCTCTCACAATTTTGGCATTTTCTTGCTATTGCAAGTTTATATCTCACTATTCTGAGAGGAAAAAAAGTCTGAATTGTGAGACTGGACAAAACCTTTGAGGTGAGCAACTAAAGATATGAGTAGAATTTAATTCTGCTAATGTCTTTTCTTAATATCATTTGGATTATGTTTAGTTGTGTTTTAATATTTGTTTTCTCTGTGGTGAGCTTGACTCATCAGAGCAGACATGTGACCCGTAATCTGTTTGTTTATTGATTGTGCATTAGCAGTTTGCCTACTTATATTGGTCACATGTCTCTACATAAGTTTGTCTGATTTTGGTTTAAACTAGTTTAGAGAACCAAATGTGCCATTTTAGCATGCAACTGTACAGCAAGAATTTTCTCTTGTTCAGTAGAATTATAGTTAAGGTGTGGTTAGATCTAACAATTCAATTTAACACACACACACACACACACACACACACACACACACGTTGTGTTTTCATGTTTTATGGTTTTTATACTGTACAAACTGTAGATTCTACCCCTAAATCTACCCATCACAGAAAACGTTCTGCTTTTTTAGATTTAAAAATCATCACTTAGTATGATTTATAAGCTGTTTTCTTCAGGGGACCAAAAAATGTCCCCACAAGGGCAAGATTTTCAGATATTGCCATTTTTTGGGGACATTTTGTCCTCATAACATAGAGAATACCTGAACCACACACACACACACACATTTATGTACAATTTAATTAATTGTATGTAATTTATATATTAAATATATGTCCTTATTTAATCTATATATATATATATATATATATATAATGAAATTGAAAGAATATATATATATACACACACACACACATAACCCATCACATCACATCTGCTCACCAAGGCTGCATTTATTTATTTAAAAACAGCAACATTGTGAAACAATTACAATTTAAAAGAACTTTTCTAGTTAGTAATAAATTAAATAATAATAGGATACATTATGTATTATTTAAATGCATATACATTTAAGTGCATATATATATATATATATATATATATATATATATATATATATATATATATATATATATATATATATATATATATATATATATATATATAATATATATCATTATATAATAAGGATAGGACACATTTATTATATGGAATTTCATCTCATTTGGCACAAGTGTAAAATAATTAATTTAAATATATAGGCTACATACAGACCCAGAAACGGTGACATATGCTAGACTGAAATAAAATGTATGCTGAAACTGTTAAAATGCGACAGATGCTAAATTACTGAAAGGTGAAAGATTGGGGCTGTGGGTTGAAATGGAAAAAAGGTTACAAATGACAGGTCTAACACTAATCCTAACTCTTAACCGTTGCTACAGTCAGAGGGGAATGTCTGATTGTCTGAATGTTGTCAACCAACAGGGATTATGATCCTGGAACATCTCTTTCTTGACATTGAAACACACTGACCACATTTATTATGCCTTTGCCTATTTTTGCTTGACTCTGGGATCACATGTGAGACGCTGTTCCACGGAGAGAAACAGGAGCTGCTGGGGAATGTGAACGTGGAAGCTCATAATGGCTAAGGTCAACACCTGTGTTCTAAAATCAGCTGGAGTGGAGAGAGATAGATAGATTTAGAGACAGAGAGCGGTCGAGCTTTAAGACTCCTATTGAAATTCAACTCTCAGTCTATTTCAGTTGCACACAGGAGCTGTAAATAGCCTTGGCTGCTTGTGTGCGTGCCTTCAGATCGCTCCATGACATGATCGTGGAAGCAGGCCACTTCATGACTCTGTTTCAGTCAAAATCATTGATTATTCTTTATATTGGTGAATCATTGAATTATTGAGTATTCTTTAAAAAAAACCCATAAAGGTGTAGATTAGTTCAGCACTTTTTCCAGTACATGTAGATGTGGGACACTGGGGTTAGCGATCACAGTTTTACTCCACTAAAAAACTAAAGAAAATATAGAAATAAATAAAGGTTTATTTATTTAAAGTAGACACAATATTTTTTAAGATTTAATTTATTTAAGATTCTTATTTTTAATAAGTGAACTGTCTTCACTAAAAAAACCCTGAACATTTCCAGAGTTCATTTGACACAATATATGTATAATGTATTGTTGCATTTTATTGCAAAGTATTGAAAAAAAAATATATATAATACATTTTTAGCTAAATTTAAACCGTAAACAACCATGAAACAAAACAATCAATGTTAATACTATAATTAAAGGTAACAAAATTATATATATATATATATATATATATATATATATATATATATATATATATATAAAAAATTGGCTAACTAATGTCAAAATTAATCTATATAATCAATTATATATACACACAGACACACACACACTGTACACATACACACTCAAACCAAACCAGTTGAAGACACCTTCAACATTTCTCACATTAACAGTTTATTCGCTATAGTTTAGAAAATGGTAATACAATATGACAAGAACTCAGAGTTATCAAATCAGTTGATATTTCACTGGTTTTGGCCATTCTTCTGTTAGACTGTCTCACGAATGAATTAAATTTAACAGCTGACAGATATTCAACCTAACTACACAATTAGATAATATCAATTTAGGTCAACCAATTACCAACAATGCTTAATTTTGTTCAGTCTGTGGTGTAAAAAGGTCGCATTAGCAATTAAAGAAAAAAACTTAAATTAAAGAAAAGTCAAATTGTCTGAATCATTTTTGGTCCCAAATTTTTATACATTTACTGGTAGTCCACTGTATGAAGAATTTTTGGGTTTAATGTCACAGTTTACTTTATTTTGCTATCCTCACTTACATGAATGAACCATAGTGTCCTGCACCCACTAGGAAAAAAAAAATCTAAAATTATATCTGGTGTCCGAATAATTTTTGGTTTGACTCTTTATATACATAAATACACTCACAGAGAGTATATAAATACTCTATTTATATGTTTGTGTGTGCATACGCAAATATTTAAAATGTGTAAAATTATTATCCTAATTTAAGATGGCAATAAAGCACAGTTACAGTTTTTGTATAGTTTTTCATTTTTGAGACTGTTACATACATCCAGTTAGATGTTACCCATTTATTATTGTATATTCTTTGTTGCTTTATAAGTTATTTAACATTACATTGCTTGGAAAACCATTCCTACATCATGATGTTGAATACCTTCTGTGCATGTACAGTAAGATGAATTCGATTTTAAAAATATCTCTGTGGAATTCATGAAGGCTTTTTATAGATAATTTCTTCAGAATGTTAGATCATGAACTACCAAATTACATTTCTATATCAACCCTGACTGATTTAAATCCAACATGAAGTGTTGAGTGGGATCAGCTAATGGCTTCCTCACATGTTGGTGCTGAATCATTAGCGTTTGAGCCATTAAAGTAAGAGGCCTGTGTTTGCCGGCCAGTTGCCGTTCCTGTGGTTGATACAGCTGTTCCATAAGGGCCACACGAGCAGACTCCTGAAAGACCTGCCATTGTGTACGTTTCTATCAGCGAGGTCAAAGGTACCGTAATCAACGGTTAAGAAACAGGTGGGGATTCTGACAGGAGATGGCAAATGCTGCTCTGGCCTCTTCGAGACCGTTTTATATGACAATGAAGACACAGATTCTTTGTTTGCAGGGTTGTAGGATCAGCTGAATAATGATAGTGACATTTTGAGTCGGATCTCCCTCAAAACAGAGCTTTTGATAATATTTTGTACTGTACAGTATGTGAAATGTGACAGTCGTGCCAGAGCCATTCTCAGCTCTTAAAGGGGCAGTTTGCCCATAAATGAGAATCTAACGATAACTACTAAATATGAAAAGTGAAACATCTGGACACATCACAATAATTAAAATTTGAGGGGAAAATGTCTCATTCACTAAGCATGCATACACACAAATGTGTGCGTGAAACGAACGATTTTAATAAATCACCAAACATTTTGTAATAAAATGTATTCTAAATTTATGAAAAAAATTTAGGAACAACTGAAACCACACGTACACAAAAAGCACTTACTCTCTACGGCCTTATCGTTTTAAGAAATTATATTTCATCCTAACACAACTATAATTATATTGATGTTGCTTTAAGTGTATTATAGCTATAATCCATTACATTATATAATAAAATGATTAAATAATACAGTTGAATTTCATCTTAAATACATTCCATCATATACAGTTAAAGAGTAAGAAAAGCGGCGTTATAGCTTCAGCGTCGAGGTTTCTCTGCATAACGCAGATATACGGGTATGTAGATGGCTAATGAGAGGTCTGTATAAAATATGTTGTGAGAATGGCACACTTGGCATTGCTCGAGGATTGGAAACAGCGGCAAGTTAGACAAGAGTGATGAAAGGCTGTGCAGAAAGCGTGTGCGGAAAGCGCTTATATGGAGATTGTTTGGCCGTGTTTTATGCAAATGACTCCTCTCATGCACACGACCACTCATTTAGAGTACTGCAAATTCACTAACATCAGAAAGATGTTAACACATTCATGTGCGTATGAATGTGTTGTGAATTAGGCAGAGGTTTTTCATGAGAAGTTATCCTGTACAAATATGAAATAATCCACTCAGTTATTACTGAATGAGAAACACTATTCCTAATTGTCATGATTTTTCTTTTTACTAAATTAAATTAAAAAAAAATATGGTAAGTAATATTATTATTATTATTATTATTAATTTTAGTTAATTTAAAACATATGTAGTACTATAAGCAGTTAACATTGTCCTGAACATCATCTGTGTTTCAAGGAAGAAAGTAAGTCATACAGGTTTGTAGTGAGTAAGTACATTTTTCTTTATTTGGTGAACTATCCCTTGAACATCAACACTGGAAACAAAAGTCAGCAGAAACACAACTGAAATCAAAATGTTCTGCTGAAACCCTAGTGATATTTACTCTGGGAGTTTGTTGGATGAAAGGTGAGCAAATGTAAGCGAGGACAGGCCATGATGAGTGCTTCTATGACTTCATGCTCAAGTGTGTGCTGAATACATCCAGATTCCACAAGCAAGTGACAGCTGTCAGATGTGGGAAACAGCTAGCCAACTCATAGTCACCAAATACATGCAAATGATCATTTTAACCATATAAAGCCTTCTGTATCACATTTTGTATGGCTGAAAAACCTGTTGTTCACAATCCAATACATTCCTTCTGTTGTCAGATTGATAGATCATGTATTTTGGCTAGTAAAAGGCCTTTTACAGTGAGGAAAATAAGTATTTGAACACCCTGCTATTTTGCAAGTTCTCCCACTTAGAAATCATGGAGGGGTCTGAAATTGTCATCGTAGGTGCATGTCCACTGTGAGAGACATAATCTAAAAAAAAAAATCCAGAAATCACAATGTATGATTTTTTTTAACTATTTATTTGTATGATACAGCTGCAAATAAGTATTTGAACACCTGAGAAAATCAATGTTAATATTTGGTACAGTAGCCTTTGTTTGCAATTACAGAGGTCAAACGTTTCCTGTAGTTTTTCACCAGGTTTGCACACACTGCAGGAGGGATTTTGGCCCACTCCTCCACACAGATCTTCTCTAGATCAGTCAGGTTTCTGGGCTGTCGCTGAGAAACACGGAGTTTGAGCTCCCTCCAAAGATTCGCTATTGGGTTTAGGTCTGGAGACTGGCTAGGCCACTCCAGAACCTTGATATGCTTCTTACAGAGCCACTCCTTGGTTATCCTGGCTGTGTGCTTCGGGTCATTGTCATGTTGGAAGACCCAGCCTCGACCCATCTTCAATGCTCTAACTGAGGGAAGGAGGTTGTTCCCCAAAATCTCGCAATACATGGCCCCGGTCATCCTCTCCTTAATACAGTGCAGTCGCCCTGTCCCATGTGCAGAAAAACAACCCCAAAGCATGATGCTACCACCCCCATGCTTCACAGTAGGGATGGTGTTCTTGGGATGGTACTCATCATTCTTCTTCCTCCAAACACGTTTAGTGGAATTATGACCAAAAAGTTCTATTTTGGTCTCATCTGACCACATGACTTTCTCCCATGACTCCTCTGGATCATCCAAATGGTCATTGGCAAACTTAAGACGGGCCTTGACATGTGCTGGTTTAAGCAGGGGAACCTTCCGTGCCATGCATGATTTCAAACCATGACGTCTTAGTGTATTACCAACAGTAACCTTGGAAACGGTGGTCCCAGCTCTTTTCAGGTCATTGACCAGCTCCTCCCGTGTAGTTCTGGGCTGATTTCTCACCTTTCTTAGGATCATTGAGACCCCATGAGGTGAGATCTTGCATGGAGCCCCAGTCCGAGGGAGATTGACAGTCATGTTTAGCTTCTTCCATATTCTAATGATTGCTCCAACAGTGGACCTTTTTTCACCAAGCTGCTTGGCAATTTCCCCGTAGCCCTTTCCAGCCTTGTGGAGGTGTACAATTTTGTCTCGTGTCTTTGGACAGCTCTTTGGTCTTGGCCATGTTAGTAGTTGGATTCTTACTGATTGTATGGGGTGGACAGGTGTCTTTATGCAGCTAACGACCTCAAACAGGTGCATCTAATTTAGGATAATAAATGGAGTGGAGGTGGACATTTTAAAGGCAGACTAACAGGTCTTTGAGGGTCAGAATTCTAGCTGATAGACAGGTGTTCAAATACTTATTTGCAGCTGTATCATACAAATAAATAGTTAAAAAATCATATATTGTGATTTCTGGATTTTTTTTTTTTAGATTATGTCTCTCACAGTGGACATGCACCTACGATGACAATTTCAGACCCCTCCATGATTTCCAAGTGGGAGAACTTGCAAAATAGCAGGGTGTTCAAATACTTATTTTCCTCACTGTATATGGTGGCTGAGAGAGCTCAATGCTCTGCAACTGATGAAAACGCACGCAAAAACACTGGCAAATTCAATTAATTTCAAATTGCGGTTCCAGCCAGGTTTGGGGTCCCCTTGAAACATTTCCGTCGTGGTCTGTGCTATTTGTAGCACGTCTCTGTATTTGATTGATTTGTGAGTATTTGCAGTGCGTTTCTGTATTTGTTTTTTTACATTACAAACTATCAGAATTTCATCTTACTTTTTGGTCATAAATATCAGCAACTGCGGCTCAGCAACTGCGGCTTTCTAAATATAATTTAGCCCTTTGAATTAAAGGGATAGTTCACTTTGAAATTAATTTTTGGTATGTTTTAGCTTACCTCAAAGGCATCCAAGATGTAGGTGTCTTTTTTTCCGGAGTAGTTTCAATTTTGATATTTTTAGGTCAAACCGTTCTTGTCTGTCAGTCATATAATGCAGGTCTATGGTCACTGTCTCAAAACAGCATGCACAAAGTCCAAATTAAACAATTCCCCATCGTCCAAATTAAACAATTCCCCATCGTAAGTACACATTGATGGCTTAAGACACGAAACGAGCGGTTTGTGTGAGAAAACGAACAGTATTATATAGTTTTTGTCCTCTTGTAAACACACACACCCAAATGATCAGAGGACGCGGGTGCTTCGGTCTGCGCAAGCGCCGGAAAGCGCCGGAAAAGGTCAGAGGGCGCGGGCGCTTCGATCTGCGCAAGCGCCGGAAATTATCTCTCGCGCGTGTACGTCACTCATTGTTTACACAGAGATTTCGGAAGCCTTACCTTTCACTGTGAAGATCTAAACATATTCAGACGTACAGGAAATGGCAATGGAAGACGATTTCGATATATCAACAGACAACGTTGAATTTTTTACACAACCATATTTATTTGAACCCAGAGTACACCGATCAAGAATCACGAATCACGAATGGAACATAGCAATGCCACAGCTACAAGACGACGACGAGGACATTGACAGTACCCCGTCATACACCTGCCTGACTGAAGATCCCGAGTTTTCTCCGCTGTTGAGCCGCAGCGTTTTGCACGTTGGCTGGTGTATGACGGGGTACTGTCAATGTCCTCGTCGTCGTCTTGTAGCTGTGGCATTGCTATGTTCCATTCGTGACAACATATGCTCTCTACTTCTGTTGGCATCTCACAACACTTGCTACAAGAACACCACCAATTTTGCAGAGATCTCTGTCTCTCTGAGGCTTGAAGACGTGCTGCTGCAGCGGATGCTTCCTCTATCGCTCTGAGTTCTTGATCGGTGTACTCTGGTTCAAATAAATATGGTTGTGTAAAAAAATTCAACGTTGTCTGTTGATATATCGAAATCGTCTTCCATTGCCATTTCCTGTACGTCTAAATATGTTTAGATCTTCACAGTGAAAGGTAAGGCTTCCGAAATCTCTGTGTAAACAATGAGTGACGTACACGCGCGAGAGATAATCTCCTGCGCTTTCCGGCGCTTGCGCAGATCGAAGCGCCCGCGCCCTCTGACCTTTTCCGTCGCTTTCCGGCGCTTGCGCAGACCGAAGCACCCGCGTCCTCTGATCATTTGGGTGTGTGTGTTTACAAAAGGACAAAAACTATATAAATACTGTTCGTTTTCTCACACAAACCGCTCCTTTCGTGTCTTAAGCCATCAATGTGTACTTACGATGGGGAATTGTTTAATTTGGACGATGGGGAATTGTTTAATTTGGACTTTGTGCATGCTGTTTTGAGACAGTGACCATAGACCTGCATTATATGACTGACAGACAAGAACAGTTTGACCTAAAAATATCAAAATTGAAACTACTCCGGAAAAAAAGACACCTACATCTTGGATGCCTTTGAGGTAAGCTAAAACATATCAAAAATTAATTTCAAAGTGAACTATCCCTTTAAGTTGATTTTAATTAGAGCCCAACCGATTTATCGGTCTGCCGATTTTTATTGGCCGATATGAGCCTGTCGCAGATATATCGGTATCGGCGTATATGACGCACGTGCCGCCGATATGAATTTTTTTTTACAGAACATAACGTGGATAAAATGCTTGTAAATTGTGTAATTACGTAGTTTGTCCAGCAGAGCGACTCCATTGTTTGCTACTGGCGACCCAGGTTACTGTAGTGACACCAGACAACCCTTTCACTTCAGTTAAAGGAGGTCTTTTCTTCAGATAAGGTGTAAGATGCGCACACATTAGCTTCCACTTCACTGACAAGGTATGAAACATGGCTAGCTAGCTGATGTAGCAAGTGAGTATAAGCTCGTTGTGAGAGTAAAAGACGGGGACATTGTTTATTTACTTACTTGCGACGCGAGCAACAACGGCCGTGTCCGGTGTAGACAGTGTTAAAGCTCATTCTGCCTATAACGCTATGTTACATCATCAAGCAATATTCCAATCATTTATATAATTATAACACTTTATATAGGGCCATTTTGCATAATGAGTAGTTTCACGTTTAGTACATTTTGCTGACATATTTAAAATAGTATTTAGGTAACAGTACTGTACATATGTAATTAAACATGTTTTCATTATGGTATTATTACTTTTACTTTAGTTAAAGATGAGTACTTCCTCCACTGGTTGAGACTAGAGGAATTAAGACTAATGATAGAAGATAAGGTTTTGCCAGTGACACTTTTGATATATTTATTGAGTTATTTTTTTATATAACGTGACTAAATAAAAAGACAAAGTCATTAGTGAAGATTATGCAACAGTATTTATAATATAATATAGAATAGAACATGCAATGCAAACTAGTTTGGTTACTATCTTTCACCCCGCCTCCATTACATATCTTTGTCACACAAGTGTTTGAAAAGTGTTTGAAAAGTGTTTGATCACCACATTTGAGAGATCATTGCAAAAAATGTTTATATATTCTGTTTGTGTATACTGTATTCTATATACAGTAGCAGTCAAAAGTTTGTACACATGAATGGGAAAGTGTGTCCAAACTTTTGACTGGTTCTGTATTATTAGTATACGCATAAATAATATTGCTACTGTATTATAATCTGCACATAAATCATATCGGCCGATATATTGATATCGGCTTTTTTACTCCCTAATATCGGCATCGGCCCCCAAAAATCCATATCGGCCGGGCTCTAATTTAATTCAACTGACATTTGAAATTGTTTTAAGCATAAAAATAAAATTTTTATCAATTCAGAAAAAAACTCTATCTTAAGTTATTTTGGATCTCAAGTAAATTATCTTGATTTAAAAAGCATTTTTTTGCAGTGTAATAATGTTGCAAATAGTTGGGTTAACTATGCAATATTAATACATTTAAATGTGTCAGTTTTGATTTACCAATTGCATGGAGAAAAACCAGGGAATCCCTGCTCTAGACTAAACCTGCCAGTGAAATCCCAGCCGCTCCTCAGAGGCAGTTGAAGCAGCAGCTGGTGAATTTCCCTCATACTGCATTGTGGGGGCTGCACATGGGCCACACGGCAGGTGGCACTGACCAGAGAACTTCTCCTCCGGCAGAAATGTCCCCTCTTTCCAAGGCCGGGATATTCAGCTGGGATATGATTAGGCCCTGTCTCTCATCCTTTAAGTTCCCGGGAGAACGAGAGGGAAAGGCATGTGCTTCTCGCACATTATCTGAATGGCAGACATGCCGCGTGAGTCCTGCTGTCTGACGGCGAGTCACAGCCGCTGCTCCCTCCTGCAGTCCTTCATGACAATTGTGCACTCACTTGTTCAGGAAGCTTCATTCGGCAGGACCTTTGATTGTTTAGGGATTCCTATGAAGAACAAAAATATTGTTAGAAGTGGTAGGGTACAACGGGGCACTGGGGTAAAAGGTGCATTTGACTATTCTCTTTTAAACCACTAGATGGCACAACAATTCTGCTCAGCACTTTTTCTTTACAACCGTTTTGATGATGCACGTGAGTTTGGCAGATCCTTGACGCGATCGCGGACAGCAATGCAAAGTTGATTCTGCGCTAGTTTGATATAATATTAAATGGCGCTTTTAAAAATGTTGTAGATTTATGTAGTAAGAATTGATAAAAATATTCTCTATATTTTGAGACACATGTTTTGTTAATGATTTTCAGTTTTGTTCAAGGTAAATAAAGCAACAGTTTTTCAAAAATGGAAGAATATGTAAAAGTATGGTATTTGGGGTAAAAGGCGCCCCCAGCTGTTGGGGCGGAAGGCACAATAATTAAAGCTGCATTCGGCAAGTCTGGCAGATTGAGCAGGGGGGTAATCGAGCTCTCGAATTCCGTACCACCCCCGGGGGCTGCCATTGGCTAACAAGCCATCACCTGCTGTTAGCATTCCATTGACTCCCATTCATTTTGACGTCACTTTGACAGCGAATAACTTTACATCTGAGGCATTTAAAGACTCCATTTGTCCATTGTTTATTTCTAAAGAAATATGAAAATGTATAAAAGGCTCCTCCATTACCTTGTATCTTACGTTATGGCCCTGTAGAAGCATTTTTTGTAAAAATAGGCTAACGATTGCGTCATAACCACGCGACTCGCTGTAAATTACCGTATAGACAGAAGGAGAAGCTCACACTCGTGGTCAATCGGAGGGACGTGGAGGCATGAAGTCCGATAAAGTCAAGGGAGAAGCCCATAGAGAGTCCATAAAAGCAACGGAACAAAATATTTCAACAACGTTTTGATTAATTGTAAATAATTCGGTATGTGGCTAGTGAAAACATATGAAGTAACATTCATCCACGAACAACATGTCTTAGCCTACCTAATGTGAAATAAAGAAATTAAGAAAAACGTTTCTGTTCAAGTGTTTTTGACCATGATTTATTAGACAAACTTGCATGATTTAACACCTAAATAGTATGTGTGCATCTGTGCCTATTTGAATCACTTTTAATAATTTTGGAAGATTGTGCTGACATGTACTTTACCTGTTATTTATTTTACTGTATATATATATATATAGTGAGGAAATGTATTTGAACACTCTGCTATTTTGCAAGTTCTCCCACTTGGAAATCATGGAGGGGTCTGAAATTGTCATCGTAGGTGCATGTCCACTGTGAGAGACATAATCTAAAAAAAATCCAGAAATCACAATATATGATTTTTTAACTATTTATTTGTATGATACAGCTGCAAATAAGTATTTGAACACCTGTCTATCAGCTAGAATTCTGACCCTCAAAGACCTGTTAGTCTGCCTTTAAAATGTCCACCTCCACTCCATTTATTATCCTAAATTAGATGCACCTGTTTGAGGTCGTTAGCTGCATAAACTTTATGAACTTTTTGGTCATAATTCCACTAAACGTGTTTGGAGGAAGAAGAATGATGAGTACCATCCCAAGAACACCATCCCTACTGTGAAGCATGGGGGTGGTAGCATCATGCTTTTGGGGTGTTTTTCTGCACATGGGACAGGGCGACTGCTCTGTATTAAGGAGAGGATGACCGGGGCCATGTATTGCGAGATTTTGGGGAACAACCTCCTTCCCTCAGTTAGAGCATTGAAGATGGGTCGAGGCTGGGTCTTCCAACATGACAATGACCCGAAGCACACAGCCAGGATAACCAAGGAGTGGCTCTGTAAGAAGCATATCAAGGTTCTGGAGTGGCCTAGCCAGTCTCCAGACCTAAACCCAATAGAGAATCTTTGGAGGGAGCTCAAACTCTGTGTTTCTCAGCGACAGCCCAGAAACCTGACTGATCAAGAGAAGATCTGTGTGGAGGAGTGGGCCAAAATCCCTCCTGCAGTGTGTGCAAACCTGGTGAAAAACTACAGGAAACGTTTGACCTCTGTAATTGCAAACAAAGGCTACTGTACCAAATATTAACATTGTTTTTCTTAGGTGTTCAAATACTTATTTGCAGCAGTATCATACAAATAAATAGGTAGTGAGATCATTTTAGAGTAGCATGGCATGCAGATTCTTTGAGAGAGAGAAAAACCCATCATTCTTCATCCTTTTGGTTTAATTTCCACTGAATTCATTTGATGAAATGAATGACACGACATTCATTAAATGGAAATTACATTAATTTCCGTTTAATTCATTTTCTTGAACAATGTTTTTTTTTTTTTTTTTCTTGTCAGGTTCCCCTTCAATGATAAAGACAGGTTGCAGCAGTGGATACACAATGTCAAGAGAAAGAGCTGGACACCAAACAAGCATTCTCGCCTCTGCTCCCTTCACTTCACACAGGACTGTTTCATCCCTGTCCAGGGACGAAAAAACACCCTTAAACCAGATGCGGTGCCAACCATCTTCTACCCTCATTGCCAGGTGAAGTCAGTAAGAACACAACGGTTAGTAAGACTAACTCTGACACACAAGCTGGTAAACGCAGGAACGTCAGTCATGACCATGACTACATCAGTTGCACTCACAGTGAACCACAGACAGTCGAGATGAGTATAGCCAGCTGCAGCCATAGCCATTCTGCAGATCATGGTGCACACACACTGAAAAACTCCCCCAGTCCTGTAAAGAGGAAGGTGTCATTTGTTCAAAGTAGCTTGCGTTCTTGCACGAAAAAATTGAAGCTTCAAAAGCAGAGAGTCAGAAGACTGAACAGAAAGTGAAGTCTCTCTCTTCAGTTGTCACTAGAGGTCGACCGAAATGGGTTTTTTCAGGCCGATGCCGATCTTTTGAAATCCGGGTCGGCCGATGGCCGATAAATGCTGCCGATTTATTTTGGCCGATATTTGGCCGATTATGTGCTTGTTTTTAACCTCTATTTGAAAGATAAAATGTAACACAAATAATTACTTAAGATTAGGGCTGGGGTAAACGATTATTAATTAAACGATTAGTCGGGCGATTATTTTATCGATTACTCGACTAATCTAACGACTAATTGGAATTAATTATCCTGTCTGTTATTCGCACATCTCTGTCGAACCGTTACTCCGATGGATTTCAAACTCGACAGCTGTCTGGGCACGAGGAAGTGCAGTGCCAAGTTTGACGTTGTTTGGATGAGAAATGCAAAAGATATGTTAAATATATCGGTAAAAGAAGCACTTAGAAGGTTGTGGTTTAAAAATAAACATTCTGACATAAACACACTGTCAGCTACAATGTTTACTTCTAAATAATATAGTATAAACGTGATAAATCCATTTGGATTAATTTGAGTAAAAAATGTGTTTTCTTTACCAAGAAAGTGGCAAGATGAAAACCACTATTTTCTGTTTCAAACTTTCACATAGCATCTTTAGGTTATAATAACATAATTCAAATCCAGATTTTGATTTTCAAAAATTTATTATAAAAACAGATGATGTTTTCCCAAAAATGCAATAAATTCATGAGACGTTTTTTTTTTTTAAATGCAATAAATCCATTGAATCAATATAAAAGTTATTTTTCATATTGAAACTGTTGAAAATACACAACAAAGTAAGTTGATCCACATATGACAGCCTCTGAACTCGGTCAATACTAACGTAATCTTATATACAGGCACGCACTGGACTAAACATACATTCAATCAGCGATCGCTAAGAAATACCTCCTGAACGTTTTTGACGGCGATCAGCTGTAAAATGGCTTGGTCCTGCTCGGTTTTCGTTGACTTTGAGTACAAGAATTGAAAGTTTTTTAAAAGATCCCCTGTGGTTAACGTGTCAGCATTCGACAGAAGTTTGACGCTGTCGTGTGAGAACAAGCAACAGTCGGCATTGCTCTTCATCCCGCGTGCCTCATCTTCTTAATCTCTTTACGTAAATGATTAGAGTTCGATGGCTTACGTTTCTTCCCTACGGCAGAATCCACCACCGGTTCATCAATGCCGTCAAATGTATTCATTTTTTTGTTTGTTTGATGATCAAAAAGTGCAAAGTAGATAAGGAAAACTAAGATGCCGGGTGTATTCAAAGCGCCACCGTTACCGTTTACAATGCGTGGAATGGTGCGCTGTGATTGGTTGAGCGGATTTATGGCATTCTGCAGAGAAAGGAGACTGGCGTTTGTCGCGGTTTGGAAAGAAAGGGAGAAAACATGACAGAATAACACGGCAGGCGGTGTGTGTGGCGAGCTGTACCTCCGGGAATGGTGCAAAAAAAATAAATAAATAAAGAAGCGTCGACGCAAAAAATATGCACCGCTACAGCACTACTTAAGATAGACAAGATTTCTCAACAAAAACATTTATTGAACATTTGACCAATCTGCACTTGTACAAAAGACAAAAAGACCTTGAGATATGTTTGGTAATTGTACCTGAATGAATTGAAAATTAATTTGCTACATTTCAGATTAATATATTTGTTTTCCTTAATTTTAATTAACAGTAACTTAACACTTTGCAGTTTGAATGTCTTGTATAAACAAAATGACGACATCGCAGCCTGCTTCACAGCTAAGGCGGAGCTACAGATTAGATGTCCCTAAAGAACCTGCGTATCTAACAGTAGTTCCGCATTACATTAATTAATTTGCACGCAAGTTTTATTTATTTTTATACCATGTAACGTTATTGTCCGTGTAAATTTATACACCGAACCTTGACGCCCGTACCGTTTCGGTTCAGTACGAATACATGTACCGTTCCACCCCTAGTCTACAGTGAAATACAATCACACATTACACTGTTTGGCCAGCATTTTAACCGTGTTTAATCCAGCTACTAGCTAACGTTATGCTAAAGTTAGCTGCTGACTAGCGTCACGTGCAGCGAAGCGATGTTTCTGTTATTCTAACGTCCGTTTTCAGAGCATCCAAGAGAAGCACAGGCATAACAGTAGCACCGAAATGAAGCACAGAAATCCACATTGATATTCGGTCCGGTAGATAACGGTCGTTAAGGCACCAGTGGAACTTAGCTCCTTCCTTAGGCACTGGATGAGGTCTACTCACTCTGCTGGAAAATGACTCTAGGCGCAGCGTGCGTCGAACATGTGTTCCACAACAACAACAACACTAGGCTGCCCACAGATGCGCCTGCCTAATAATCGGCTTGATATACTTGGATATTGGCCGATGCCGATTATGTTAAAAAATGCAAAAAATCGGCTGATTAATTGGTCGACCCCTAGTTGTCACTGATCTGAAAGAGAAGCTGCTTGTTTCCACCAGCTGTGGCGATATGCTGGAGGCTTCCTTTAGCGGTGTTGCTAAAGAAATTCTTACAAGGGCCAAGTGTAAGACTAAATCTGCTAGAATCTCTGATAATTTGAGATCTTTTGCCATGACTCTCCATTTCTACTCTGCAAAAGCTTATCAGTTTGTTTGTGACAGCTTTGATTGTGTTCTGCCTCATCCTCAAACAATCAGGTCTTGGTACAGCAGCATTCCTGCAGACCCAGGCTTTACAGAGGCATAATTCGCTGCCCTCCAATCCCAGGTAGAGGAAGGAAGGAAAGATGGTAAGGAGACTGTTTGTGCTCTTATGATGGATGAGATGACCATCAGAAAGCATGTTGAATATGCTGAAGGGAAATTCCATGGGTATGTTGATGTAGGATGTGGCAAAGTTGATGACTCTTTGCCAGTAGCCAAGGATACATCGCTCACTCTTGCTTTGCTTAGAGCCCGCATCAACGGGGCATAAGCATTTGCTGAATGAACCTGACTTTACACATGTTCATACAACACTCACTCTTGCTTTGCTTAGAAGCCCGCATCAACGGGGCATAAGCATTTGCTGAATGAACCTGACTTTACACACGTTCATACAACGCTCACTCTTGCTTTGCTTAGAGCCCGCATCAACATGGCATAAGCATTTGCTGAATGAACCTGACTTTACACACGTTCATACAACGCTCACTCTTGCTTTGCTTAGAGCCCGCATCAACATGGCATAAGCATTTGCTGAATGAACCTGACTTTACACACGTTCATACAACGCTCACTCTTGCTTTGCTTAGAGCCCGCATGAACGGGGCATAAGCATCTGCTGAATGAACCTGACTTTACACACGTTCATACAACGCTCACTCTTGCTTTGCTTAGAGCCCGCATGAACGGGGCATAAGCATCTGCTGAATGAACCTGACTTTACACACGTTCATACAACGCTCACTCTTGCTTTGCTTAGAGCCCGCATGAACGGGGCATAAGCATCTGCTGAATGAACCTGACTTTACACACGTTCATACATCGCTCACTCTTGCTTTGCTTAGAGCCCGCATGAACGGGGCATAAGCATCTGCTGAATGAACCTGACTTTACACACGTTCATACAACGCTCACTCTTGCTTTGCTTAGAGCCCGCATCAACGGGGCATAAGCATCTGCTGAATGAACCTGACTTTACACACGTTCATACAACGCTCACTCTTGCTTTGCTTAGAGCCCGCATCAACATGGCATAAGCATTTGCTGAATGAACCTGACTTTACACACGTTCATACAACGCTCACTCTTGCTTTGCTTAGAGCCCGCATGAACGGGGCATAAGCATCTGCTGAATGAACCTGACTTTACACACGTTCATACAACGCTCACTCTTGCTTTGCTTAGAGCCCGCATGAACGGGGCATAAGCATCTGCTGAATGAACCTGACTTTACACACGTTCATACAACGCTCACTCTTGCTTTGCTTAAGCATCTGCTGAATGAACCTGACTTTACACACGTTCATACAACGCTCACACACTTGCTTTGCTTAGAGCCCGCATCAACATGGCATAAGCATTTGCTGAATGAACCTGACTTTACACATGTTCATACAACGCTCACACACTTGCTTTGCTTAGAGCCCGCATCAACATGGCATAAGCATTTGCTGAATGAACCTGACTTTACACGTGTTCATACATCGCTCACTCTTGCTTTGCTTAGAGCCCGTATCAACATGGCATAAGCATTTGCTGAATGAACCTGACTTTACACGTTCAAACATCGCTCACTCTTGCTTTGCTTAGAGCCCGCATCAACATGGCATAAGCATTTGCTGAATGAACCTGACTTTACACACGTTCATACATCGCTCACTCTTGCTTTGCTTAGAGCCCGTATCAACATGGCATAAGCATCTGCTGAATGAACCTGACTTTACACGTTCAAACATCGCTCACTGATGCTTTGCTTAGAGCCCACATCGACGGGGCATAAGCATTTGCTGAATGAACCTGACTTTACACGTTCATACATCGCTCACACTTGCTTTGCTTAGAGCCCGCATCAACATGGCATAAGCATTTGCTGAATGAACCTGACTTTACACACGTTCATACAACGCTCACTCTTGCTTTGCTTAGAGCCCGCATGAACGGGGCATAAGCATTTGCTGAATGAACCTGACTTTACGCGTTCATACATCGCTCACTCTTGCTTTGCTTAGAGCCCGCATCAACGGGGCATAAGCATTTGCTGAATGAACCTGACTTTACATATGTTCAGCTGTCACGCTTTCTTACTTGCTGTAAGAAACCTGCCTTTACATGAGAAAAACCTGTAAGTAACATATTTTTGTTCGCTGTTACTCAAATGCTATCAACAAATTACATGAAGTTTTAAGGTTAAACTGTTATTTTTTGTTATTATACAGTACGTTCTGTTCCAATGTTACACTCAATTGTTCAATTGTTTCAGTTTTATCTGTTTGTGGCGTCTGTTTGTTACGTTTGTCTTGTCCTGTCTACCCACTCTGAGCCTGCACCTTGACGTGGTGAGTGGGCTTCTAACTAAGCCAGGCTAGATGTTGAGAGTTAAAGCCAAGATGCTGGTCATCCTTTCTCTTTTTCAGACATGCTGGTGGTTGCGGTTTCTAAGTTTTTCCAGTAACGAACACTGCTAAGTATGAAAGAACTTTTAACTCAGATTGAGGACAGTGAAGAGCAGCACACATGCAAATCACACATACAAAGTTTAGCTATACTTAGTCACTTGGCTGTTAAGCCAAGTAAAGTTAGATAACTCAGACAACATCTGTAGTTTACTGTATTATATGCTTTCTAGCCAACATGTTTATAGCCACCTATCAGACCAAAGCAATTAAGTGAGATGAATTATTTTCTCAGCTATGTTATTATTATGTCATTGCTATTACAGGTGTAATAGATCCTAGTGAACTTCTACCGCTGCAGCATCGAGAGCATCCTCACCAATTGTGTCACAGTATGGTATGGTAACAGCTATGCCTCTGACCAGAACGCACTGCAGAGGGTGGTGAAAACTGCCCAACGCATCACTGCTTCCTCACACCCCTCCATCAAGGCCATCCAGGGCAAGCGATGCTTGAGTAATGCACAGCATTACCAAAGACTGATCTCACCTCAACCAGACTGTTCACCCCATTCTCCTCCAGAATGCGTTACAGGTCTCTATGCACCCAGACCAGCAGGTTCAGAGGAAGCCCACTGACACCTCCTTGCCTGTACCTGATGAGCTGAACCATGTCCATGGGGCTGCTTTGACAGGGGCAACAAGGAGGTAGCCATCAACTTTGTGCACCAGATTTTCTGTGAACAGACCCGTCTCTTCAGCATCGAAGCATCATTTTCTTTTGCTTGGTTGTTTTGGACCTCCTAGCTCTGGTTGTTAACCGAGGAATTGGAAGCTTGTTAGTAGATTTTCTCTCCGCCATCACGCTTTGTACAATCCAACACACCTGCAAACTTCAGGTGTGTGCATGTGATAATAGGCTTGTTTGAGATGCGCCTTGCCTCGCCTGAAATGTATGCGAGAATAGGCTGCTGCAGTGAGAGGAGGAGTGAAAAAAGCGCAGGCAAGCCGGACAGTTCTCTCTTCTCGTCTGACACCTGTGAGTTCAAAGATGGATATCGCGGGATTTACACTCGTGCACAGTGTTGCGAATTAACTGGATGCAATTCAAGTTCTGTTGCTTTTATATGAAAATAAATCCATAAATAAACCCAAAGTAGGCTACTTGTTTAATTCCATTCCAAATACATGTTTATCAATCATTTTTTCTTTAATACAGACATACGTGTTTTTATTTTATTTTTTTATAAAAATTAAATTGCATAACCCAAAGAGATTGCACTGTCATATAGTTATAGAATATTCACGCATAACATATACACATAAAACATGATATCAGAGTTTTAAAATCAAACATTTTAAAAGAGGACAATACATCAGTTGTTTAAACCAATGAGCATTAAGCTGTGTCATCAGCAAGTCGTTTCCCATCGTGCTTTTGCTCAGCGCAGTCGGTGGAGAGCAACTGCAGAATCCGACACGTCCGCCTTGCACTCACGAGACATTTTTGACACGTCAGCATGACATCAGAGCAAGGCGGACCGCACTCGGACACATTTCTAACCGGCATGCATCTCGCGCTGATCACCGGTGATCGGTTCTGCACAGATTTTGCTCATCTCAAACAAGCCTATTTTAACGTGTGCTAGAGGGGAGGGGGGATCTGTGGCGTGTGCACAAACTGTGATGAGCCCTGCGCTGATTGGACCAGAAGAACCGGGGTTTTTTACCTGGATTTTTGCAAAACAAATAACAGGCTCCAGGTGGAGGTAGAAGCGCAGGTTTTTTCTATTACCGGCTGATTTATGTTGTTCTGTCGGAGCATAGTCTCGGTTTCAGTGAATATGATCAAAAAAATCTTGCCGACGGCAGCTTTAACATGATAATAAACAGATGGCTAACTTTTTTGACATGACATGGTTAGATTCAGATAGTAAATATCATATATTACTGGGTTTTTCCTGGCTCAAAACAAGGCAGAGGTGGTAAAACCGTGATCATATTTACTTATCGTATTTTATTAGTAAGATAGTTAGATTTTTAATTTTGGAAGGCTATTATATATTGTCTTTCCCACATTATTTGCGTTGGTGGACCGTGGTACCTGTAGGGGGGTCTGGGGGCAATGCGACCCCGGGAGAAAATTTTGTACAATTTAAAGATAAAATTATTAATCTAGAGAACTTTGAGAGTTCAAAATTAAGAGCTCCAACCCATGTTCAGTGTGCAAACTTAACAAAGGAAGTCTGTGCATTGACTTGTACCTGAACTTTAAAGGGGGCTCTAGGGCTCGTGCGCTAGAGATGTGCAGATCAGCTCTAACTTCACCTTAATCTGCTGTTAAAAATAAATCATCCACACACCAACCGCTCAAACATATGACATTCTCTGATTTAGATATCTGCGCCTGATCATCACATTACAATTATTCAAATTCTCAGTGTTAAGCATGATGATATGGTAACATCACACTGAAGTAGGCTGCTTTAAAATGAAAATGTATTTAATATAAAAGTTCTTTTGGCAAAATTACATATCCTTAATAGCCCTTCAAACTTAAATTGTCACTGTTTCATTACATCACTGTTGGGTCCGGTCACCTCTTCTCGTTGTGCAGCGTTTTTTGCCACACTTTTTCCTTCCCACAGACTTCCCACTGAGGTGCCTTGATACAGCACTCTGGGAAAAGCCTATTCGTTCAGAAATTTCTTTCTGTGTCTTACCCTCTTGCTTGAGGGTGTCAATGATGGCCTTCTGGTCAGCAGTCTTACCCATGATTGCGGTTTTGAGATATGAACCAGGCTGGGAGTTTTTAAAAGCCTCAGGAATCTTTTGCAGGTGTTTAGAGTTAATTAGTTGATTCAGATGATTAGGTTAATTTAGAGGCTTGTTTAGAGAACCTTTTCATGATATGCTAATTTATCGAGATAGGAATTTTGGGTTTTCATGAGCTGTATGCCAAAATCATCAGTATTAAAACAATAAAAGACCTGAAATATTTCAGTTGGTGTGCAATGAATCTAAAATATATGAAAGTTTAATTTTTATCATTACATTATGGAAAATAATTAACTTTATCACAATATGCTAATTTATTGAGAAGGACCGGTATATGGCTGTAACCAATCAAATTAAATCATTTACACTGAAAAATTCAACTGTATTAAATGAGATTATGAGATTGTTTGGAAAATAATAATAATAATATACAAACAAGAAATGTTGAAAAGAATGATACTTTAAAACTGAACCGCCTGTAGGTAGCTGTAGGTGACTGTCTTAATGAGTGAGTCATTCATTCAAACAATTCTTTCAAACTGCTGATTTATTCAGAATGAGGCGGTTGTTTATGAATGGGCAATTGAATCTTTGTCTCAACTGATTCATTCAAAACGCTGAATCATTAAGTAATGAAAACGCTGTTAGTGTTCCCGTTGAGATGTTTGGAACTATTTTCGCTGCTGAAACAGAACATAAACAGTCAATACTGCGTCTTTAAATGTAAGTGACTTAATTTTAACTATTTGTTTATTGGTAACTTTTTATTGAACTGTTATATAATCAGTGTCACATTTTCAATCGTGATGGAATTCAGGAAAACGGCACTCTTGGTCGTGTGATGTTGCTTAACTGCATATGTACTATAATATGTTATAAATAAAAACACTCCACATTTTACATTTTTTACCGCAAGATTTTCTTTGTGTACTGAGCTTATTTGTTTAGATTTCTCCTCGAGAGGCTGCGTGAGCCTCACAGCGCAACTTTGTTACGGTCAGTACATTAGGCTATATATTATCAACAATCAATTGGCACTTTCATTGAATGAAATAAAATCTGAATCATTCTCACGTTTTGGTGATTCCCTAGTTATTTTATATTTAGTGAGAGAGAGAGAGAGAGGACGCACATTGCGTTTTACCGTGATGAGAGTTCCTTGCCTTTATTAAACTCTTTCAGAACCTTTATTGTTGAATATTAAGTGCCCCCAACTAAGCAAGCCAAAGGCAACAGTGGCAAGGAACCAAAACTCCATCGAGTGACAATGGAGAAAAAAAAACCTTGGGAGAAACCAGGCTCGGTCGGGGGCCAGTTCTCCTCTGGCCAATGAGCGAACAGTGTATGGTTATGATTCAGGCAGCATTATAGGTCAGAAGTCAGATTGGATCAGAATATTTATCCAGTTCCATCTGGTTGAAGATTGGAGTCACGCCTGTATGGAGACGAGTTAATTAAGGATCAGTGCCGATGGCTGTCGTGTCGATGAGTAGTTCACAGGGGAGAGTCTAGTTGACAATCTCTGCTGACACTTCAGGGATGCATTGTGGTCGTGTCTAAGGCCTCGTTTACACTGTCAGTGAAATGTGACCCAATTCCGATTTTTTGCTCATATTTGACACAGATCGGATGTGTTCTATGACAGTGTAAACAGGAAAAAAACACATGCATTCGGATATTTCAAGATCGGTTTCAGGCCTCATTCATATGTGGAAATAAATCCGATATAAATCGGATATGTGCCAATGCGACTGTCATGTAAACAGGCAGATCGGATTTTCTGAGGCTATCTCAGCGGTTTAATGACGAGAGAAACCCAGACGCGTTTCTGCAAAGGGATGGATGGCCCGACGAAACGTTGTGTCGTCGTAGGAGAGGAATGTGGACGAACGTTGACACAACATATCAAAGGTTGGCTTGCTCATCCTAAAATTTCGGACCCACTGCTTCTCGTTAAAGCCCACCACAATATGCTCACACCAGTCCTGAGATCTCTCTCACACACAATAACTGAAGCATATGCACAGGCTGCAATGATGGCAACTGTTCCGCATTTGTCATTGAGAGCATATGACGTAATTTAGATATATTTTTAAGATGGAAGAATGCGGTTTTACAGATACTAGAAACGTGGCTTTCAAATGAAAGATTGGTATCAAAGAGCACACCCAGGTTCCTAGCCGACGACGAAGACTGATTTCTGAATTCTAGGTTATTACGTTTTTTGTCCAATAATGAGAAACTGTTTTTTCATAATTAAGTAGTAGGAAATTACTGTTTAAAATGATGATGATGATTATAACCCAGTTTATATAAATAAGAAGATTGATCATCTGATTTTCGACTTATTACTGTACCTGCCCTGAAAACCAATCTTTTAAAATATCGACACCTGCTGTTCTATTTGAAGTGCCAAAAGAAAACATTTGAGATCTCGAGCTGTTGTGGAAGCGAATCTTAGTACAGGCCCTGGTTTCTTTCCTTTGCTGCTGTCTGCACTAGGTTTTCCAATGCAATGAGCAATGTCAACATTGTTCGCCACAAAGTTATGTCCTCTTCGACAACCAGCGCTTTGCAGATCTCCATCACTCAATCTAAAAAAAAATTGACTATTTTTGACTGACAAAATGCAGGCGGCCGGAAAGTTGTTCAAAAACTTTTTTTAGTAAACTGTGTACACAAACAATTTACATCAAGTAAAGTTTCATGTTGTGTCGAGCCTTCTCAGTGTTTTAAAAATAGCGATTTTTGATGCTCTCATAGAAGTGCCGCAAGCACTCCCATTCAAAAGGCAATTTGACCGAAAACGAAAATATGGTCAATCTTAAAAGTGGCGTTTCCATCCTAATTATGCTTTTAAACGAAAGTTTGCCTCGAGTAGATTCCCCAAAAAGACCCTAAGTTGCATTTTGGCGAGTTACGCTTTAAGAGAGAGATGGGCGTGATGCGTTTAGCAGCTTATTTGCATTTTGCACTTTGCTTCAACTTGATGAGCAGATGTTTCCTGATAAAAAGAGAAGTTAGGCTTTAATTTAACTCCCTTGAGAAGCTGCTGCATCAGTTAACCTGAGATGTCTTTTGAAACTTATTGCCTCTGACAAAAGCTAAAATAAATAAAAAGCATTCAAATTTATTTATTATCTTTCCTTTCACTTAATACTCTTTCAGACATTGAAATATCCATATCTTATACAAAGAATCACATGTTCACAGATAATGAAGGATGTCTTTTTTTGGATGTCTTTTCATGAGGCACTGAAGAATAGTTCCTGGGTGTGTGTTTAAAGAGGAGAGCATGAGCAAACCTGCACATTGCTTGTTCTTGTAGGTTAGAATCTGATAGGCTTCCCCCATAAATCTCCCCTTTGAGGGTTGTGATATCAGATGTTATTAATGCTTCACTGCTCTTTTAATGAAGGACTCTCTGTACGTCTCTAGTGTTTTCGACGGTAAAGGCATCGATAGCGCATCGAACACCAATGGGACTGGTAAATATTATTTTTGTTCTGCACTCTTTGAAAAAATGTTCTATATAGAACCTTAAACGGTTCTGCCAGACGTTATGTAGAACCTTTTAGGGGTTCCTGTCATTTTATCGATTTAGTTTTAGTTCATGTAGTTTTAATTCATTTTTAATTATACTTAAATGTTATGAATTAAACAGCTTGTAAACATACTTTATCACTAGAAAAAATGTAATGAAACCATAAACATGAAAGTATTAAGCAATCATTTAAGACATTTCTCTTTATGTAGAACCTTTCTGGCATTGAGTCAAGAACCCTAGGGTTCTGTAAGTTTAGTTCTTTTCCATTTTTAGTTGAAAGCGGTGGCACCTAAAACTAAACGAGGCAAACTTTTCATGGGTTTTGGCCGTTCATTTACACGACAACAGCATTTTGGGGAGCCTGAAAATGCAAACTTCTGAAAACAATACTGTTATCGTCTCTGTGTAAACTACAAAAACACAAATTTGTGAAAATGGGTATGTCATGCGCATGCTTATTACATGTTCAGTCTATAGGCGCGTAGTTTCTCTTTACAGAGTGTAGTTACATTTACAAAATGTACAGAATATAGCGTTTTTAGTCGTTTTCACCGATCCGTGTGAATTTTACGTGAAAAACGCAAAGGAAAAACTTTTTCACATTTTTAGTACAACGTTGTCGTGTAAACGTACCTTCTGTCTTGCCTTAGTTCTAGTTCGTTCATTAGTTGTCATAGTGTCGAATTAGTCCTCACCTGTTCCCTGTTCTGTTGATTACCTTCCTCATGTTTTTAGACAGTCTTCCTCAGTTTTAGGTTTTGTGTTGAAGTTACATTCCAGTGTGTATTTCTATATTGTTCCTGGTGTTTATTATATGTTATTTCATAGTTTTTCTGCATCACGCATCTTTGTTTGGTTCATCACTACAGCTAAACTGGGACAATAGATCCCCATTGAACCCTTTTCTTTCTAAGAGTGTGATGTGATCGTGCTTTTAAAGTGTAGTTTCCTGATATCTTTATCTTTTTATCTTTATCTGATATCTTTTTTTTTCTTCTTCTCAGCATAACTCTCATCCGAAGCTTTACCCCGGAGATATTCTTGAGTTTCCCGGAAACAGTTACTTTTCTCATTTTGGAGTTTACTATGGTGAACGGGACGGAGTTCCTTACGTGGCCCATCTGACCATCAGAGGTGAGTGTGTGTGTGTGCGTGTGTGTGTGTGATCTGTTAGTGTGAAATCTGAAATCTCATAACTCATTCTCTCATCATCTCTCTTCAAGATTCAGACACCAGACTCCTCCTTTTCGGCCGAGCTATAAACGCCGCAGTAAAGCTTGACCCGCTTGATGTGGTCGGGAAGAGATACAAGGTAAGCAACTACTTGGATGACAAGCATCCACCTCGAGATTTCTACACTCTCATCAAGCCGGAGATCGATGACATCATGGCGAAACCCATCACCTTTGACATCCTGTTCAACAACAGCGAACATCAGGCTACAGTGTTTCGATACGGGGTTAAAAAGTCAGAGCAGGTAAGAAATGTTTTCTAATTCTAAACATGATTATCATTTTCATTGTAGAGTCGACTTATTACACTTGTTCTGGAAAACATCATTGGCAGTTGAGTAACATTTTTTAAAATTGTTTCCAGATTGAAAAAGTCTATTCCAAGATAGTTCCCACCTGGAAAGATTTATTTGAGAAGAAAAAGGTTTAAGGGACTCGTGCTGCATGAAGACAACAGTTCAAGATCATACAAAAACATACTTTCTTTCTTAAATAATTCTTAAATGAAACAAAATATTGGAACCTACTGATGTCAAATATGCAAAATTATTTGAAGTTGCATACAGTCTGAACAAATGGAAAAACCACAATACTCTTTATTGTATTGAATGTCTTGTGATGTGTATTGAATCTTCTGGTTCAAGTCTCGCATGTCTCCACAAGGAGGCGGCAGACAGTAAGTTTACATTGCGTTGAACAACAGGAATGATAAAATGTCTTCATTAACCAGCAAAATGTCTTTTACATATTAATTTTTTTTTTTAAGTGTCTAATACAACTAATATAGAACTGAAAAAATAAATGACTCTGACCTTTTTATTAATGTAAATGTGATAAATAATCTGCAGATAATCATGTGCAAAAGCCAACAAACTTTTGTGTCTCATCTCATCATAGTATAGAAATTAAATTGAATGTCTCTGACCTTATGGATTTATACTATAAACGTGATGAATAATCTACAGATTTTCATGTACAAAAGCCAACTAACATTTTGTAAAACTAGAAAGTTATTAAAATGGCTTCCACGAAAACAGAGTCATTTGTTCATTTTCCACTAAGTTAAAGCTTCATTTATTTTATTTTATTTTATTTTATTTTATTAAAGCCTCATTTTATTATTATTATTATTATTATTTTATTATTTAGAAATTCATATTAAATATCTGAGAATATATATATATATTGAAGACTTTAGAATTTTGACAACAAGCAGATAAACACCATCTGCCCAACAGGGGGTGAATAATCATGTTGACTGATTTATGGATAGAATGCATGGAAACAATGATGACTGAAGAGCCTCTCGTTGCTTTATTTTGGATGATCTCTGTGTTCACTGTGGCATGACGGAAAAGGATGCAGGTGTACAGTGTGTGAGAGGGACAGTTCCCTAAATAGAGGGTGATAGAAAAAGGTCATAAGACTAACTAAAAATCAGCATAAAGGGAAGCCTCCCACTCTTATGCAATCGGTGCAATCGCTTATGTTGCGGCATGTTGGCTACTTAAAAATTTCAGCTAATTATTCAAATCGGGTTTAACACTTAAAGGCTGGGTTTGTGATTTGTTCTAGAAACATTTTTCTTTAATGCTGGTTTAAAGTCTCTTCACATCCTGATAGCAATCACTAAGTTAAGTGTTCTAAGTGTATGTATGTATGTGTATATATATATGTGTGTGTATATATATATATATATATATATATATATATATATATATACACACAGTACTGTGCAAAAGTCTTAGGCATGTTAATACCCCCCCCCCCCCCCCCCCCCCCCCAAAAAAAAAAAAGTTTTTAAGTCAGTTATTTATATATTTAGCTGTAGTGTGTCAGTAGGAAATATCAGTTTACATTTCCAAACATTCTTTTTGCCATTAATTGTAATAATCCAGTGAGATTTCTGTATGCACAAGGAGTCTGACAACAGCCGGTATGATCTGATCTCACCATCATCGAGTCCATCTGTGATTACATGAAGAAACAGAAAAAACTGAGACAGACTAAATCCAGAAGAACTGCGGGAACGTCTCCGAGATGCTTGAAGAAACCTTCCTGCAAAGCTACAGTACTGTGAAAATTATATTAATATTAACATGCCTAAGACTTCTGCACAGTGATGGATGGATGGATGGATGGATGATGATATATAGATTATATATATATATATATATATATATATATATATATATATATATATAGATTGATATGCCACACCTGTGAGGTGGATTGATTATCTCAGCAAAGGAGAAGTGCTCTTGAATTATAGAAGTCTATAATGTGTTGTGTGTATGCTAGGTCAAAGAGATGTGTTTTTAGTCTAGATTTGAACTGCCAAAATAAAAAGATACATAATTTAAAAAAAAAAAGTATAATAGTATCTCAGTGATACTAAAATCACAGATACTGATATTTTCAAGTATTTAAAAAAAAAATAAAAAAAAATGGCATGCATAATATTATCTACAAGACTTTGAATGGAGGCTGTATGTTTGGTGGTTAAAACTGAAATAGTTACAAAAAAAATTGAATAAAACTTAGCAAACACTAAAATGATTTAGCAGACCAATCTTTCCTGTCCATCTCGTCCCTTTAGATGTTCATGGCTTTTAACAGCTTTTGCACAAAGTCATTGTGATGTACATGTTACTTTGGTGAGACTTCAGTGAAAGAGTCAAACTAACAGGCACATCAAAAATAATTTGCATAATTAATTATTCTGAATCTTATTGCCATTAAGAAAGTCAATTAACTCAAACGGTTACAGTGGCAGCAAAAATACACTGTCTGTCACAATGAGTTCTCTGTGTAATTTAGCTGTCTTGTTGTGTTAAGAATGATACTCTATTAAAAAGTTGTAGGCCTAATATTTAACTGGACTTCAATCTGAAGTTTTCCACTTCATGCATTCCGATCAAAGGATACATAATTGTTTATGAAGTAAGCCAATTTATAAGCACACAAAAGACATTGATAAAGGTAGGGGATTTTGTATTACTCATACTCACTCTTTTGACAGCTTCCTTTTTAAATATTATAGAACTTGTGTGAAAATCCTTTCCGGTAATTATATGAAAGTTAAATAAAAGCAAAGAATAAACAGTCGGCAAATACTCATCTGGTATATGCATCAGTTCTTTGTAAGAAATCCATCTGAGAATAGAAAGGCTTATCAGAGCAAAAGGAAATCACCGAACCGGAACCCCAGTTTCATCTGTTAAGGTTCTTCTCTATTGTTTGCGATATGAGTGCTAGATTGAATCCCAAAATTAATTTACTGAGCAGCATTAACACATATAACAGCAGAGCTAGAGCTCAAAGAAATCTCTCACGTCACTGGAAATAATTAAACCAGCACACGCAAAAGAAGAAACTATTACTGCTGCTTTTTGGATGAATATAAATACAACTAATCACTTGCACTTCTTATAGCTCCTATAAGCACAAATAATTAAAGATTAAAAAAATCAGCTTTACACCTAAGATCAAAAAGAAATATAGACAGAGAATGCATTGAGGACTAAAAGTATGGTAATTCACACTGACATGATGACTTGTTTCAGGATAAATGGACAGAAATGATTAATCAGTACTATCACGCACTCATAAATGCAAACTAAATACTTTTAAGTAGTCAAGTCACCTATATTTATATAGCGCTTTTAACAATATAGATCAGTGGTTCTCAACTCCAGTCCTCGGGACCCACTGCTCTGCACATTTTGTATGTCTCCCTTATTTAACACACCTGAACCAGATCATCAGCTCGTTAGGAGAGACTCCATGAACTGAACTGAGTGTGTCAGATAAGAGAGACATACAAAATGTGCAGAGCAGCGGGTCCCGAGGATTGGAGTTGAGAACCACTGATATAGATTGTTTCAAAGGAAATTAAAGTAACAGAGATTGTTTTGGCTTTACAGCAGCTCTAGAATAAAGTTATTGTCCAGCTAAAGTTAGTTTTGATTGATTCACTTCCGTTGCAAAGATCATTAGTTATTAACTTAGGGGCCGCTAACACGACACCGTTCTAACAGAAAACCCTTGACATGCTCCGGCCGCTCATTCGCACACCAACAGTGCCTGGTGTCTCGAGAACGCAAACCTTGAAATAGATTCCAAGAAAAAAAGGTTCTCTCTGCGCAAACCTCAAACCCGCAAAAACGCTGACGGCCTGCACATGCACATCACGTGTTTAGTCTATAGGTATGTGCGTTTGAATATATATGTGCACAGGCGTGTAGGTCCTTCTTTACAAACCAACCCTCAACAAACTACTTGTCTGGCCTTAAAATTTATAATACAGAATTTTTATCACGTGAACCGGAATTATCCCGAAAACATTTTATCTGTAGAGAGGTAAAGGGAGGGGAGGGAGGCCTTCACAGGGGAGAGACTAGCTGACACTTCAGGACTGCGCTGTCGTCGCATCCAGGCGCAGGTCCTTCATCAGATCTGGATACGGCCTGGATCCGGCGGACTGCGGTAAACCTCGGGATAAACAGAGAGACTTTTATTGGGTTTTGACTTTTATTGGGATTTATGGGAAGTGTTCCCGGTTCCGGCTGACCTAATCTATGCAGCCTAACATTGAATAATAGAAGTCTATAATGTATTATGTGAATGCTAGGCCAAAGAGATGTTTGTAGTCTAGATTTAAACTGACAGAGTGTGTCTGCTTCCCGGACAATGGTAGGAAGACTGTTCTAAAGTTTTGGTGCTAAACAGGAAAAGGATCTACCGCCAGCAGTCGATTTTGATATTCTAGGTATTATCAACTGGCCGCAATTTTGAGATCGCAATAGACGTGAAGGACTATAATGCGTTAAGAGCTCGTTCAAGTACTGCAGAGCTAAACCATTTAGTGCTTTGTAAGTAATCAGCAATATTTTAAAATGTATACAATGTTTAATAGGGAGCCAATGCAGTGTTGACAGAACCGGGCTGATATGGTCATACTTCTAGTTCTGGTAAGAACTCTACATCTTCAACTTCAGTACTCTTCAACTCGGAGTACAACTTAGTACAAACACCTAAACACATTACAGTACAAACACCTAAAATGAATTATTCCTCAAATCATGCATCTTGTCTATCTCTAAGAGATCAAAATAACGATAAAAAAAAAAAAAAAAATCTCACAGACTTGCATCGAAGAGCCTGAGCCTGATCACTTTTGAATTTGACTACCTAGCAACCACTCACATTTCAATGTAAAAATGGAGAATGTAAGAATATAGGTTTTTTTTTTCCCATTACAAAATGTAAACTACATTATTGCTGAGCTAAAAGCATACATACAAAATACTTTTGTAAAGCAATATAAATAGAGTACATTGCAGATCTTATCTGCATTATTCTTTATATTGTCGCAAAAATGTAAACCGTATTATCTATTGTTCAGCTCTATAGTTGGATATAGGCTATATTAAAGCTAACTTTTTTCTTTATACATACAGTACACTCATGTAAAACAATATATACTATACATCTATATTTAGCCATTTTTTGGGGGATTTGTGCGCAGAAAACAGTGCGTGGGTGGTCTTACGCTGGAATGGTTTAAAGTCATTAAATTGCACACAAAAGAATCGATATCCAAATTCGAATCGATTTTTGATTCCCAACACTATGCACATCACTGATATTAAGATATTATAAACATTAACATCTTTTAATGTTTCTAAAGCTGCTTTGAAACGGCCTGCTTTGACAACATTGTATGAGAACTGAACTGAGCTGAACGATGACATCACTGTTTTCTCCAGATAACTAATGATTTTTACAACGGAAATGAATCTACGCTGAACTTACTTAAAGGCCCACTGAAGTAACTTGGAATGCGCAGCTTTGTTTGATGCGTTGATGTAATTTCCACTTAAACAGGAAGCTAAGGTGGGACATATTGAATGGCTCCTCCCCCTTTTCAAATATCCAATAGCGTTTACTTTAACTCACAGACTGCAAGTCGTACTTGACAGCACCATGGAAGCGAATCCAAGCGCCAATGATGATACGTTGGATTTAATAGTAGAGGAGTGAATAAATTCTAGCCATTTCATTCTTAACCAGAGTACAGTTGGAAAACGGTATAAAACACGTTACAGGACTATCGCCTCCAGAACAACTCGCTTCAAAAACAGTTTCATCCCAATTGCTATAAACATTTTGAACTCTGAACGCTGAGGACTGTGGATTAAGCATGACCCCTTATGTATTATTATGTATCTATGTGTTTGTCTGTATGTATATGTATGTTATTTTATTTTATATGTTTATTGTTTGTTTAATGTAATGCTGGAACCTGTACCAAAGAGCTGTACTGAAAACAAATTCCACCAGCTTGGCTGTGTGGTCATTAAAATCAAATCAATCAATCAACAGAACACACATCTCCAACCCATGTTGCTCCGTGACGTGTCAATGTGATGTCCGGTTCATGAGCGAAATCATTCTTTTGAACCGGTTCTTTTTAGTGAACCGGTCGAACCAGTTCACCAAATCGAACTGAGGCCCTGTCCCAAATGGCGCACTTCATGCGGACTTTCGGTCTCGTGGACTTGAATTGCGCGTGCTCGCTGAGTCTACGAGTCTGTAGACCGTCCCATTCAGCATTTTACCGCTCTGAAGTGTGCTCAGCAGCGCCCCCTTTGTACCCTTGAAGCGGTCTTCCGCGAAGCCCACATAGAAGCAGGCTCCACGCACTTTAACTACCCAGGAATCCTTGCGAAAGGCCAATCAGACAACAGATGGGAGGAGATTTCACTCACAGATAATTGTTGACATGGCTGAGAAGAAAATATTACGGTTTTTATGACCTAAATGTACATTTTACCAGTTGTTACCTACAGTTTATACAAACATTATGGTCATCGACCAGTGGTTGATGTCTCAAACATAATAATAGCGTGTTTAATAATACGATCGCATTATGATTCATTAAATAAATAGAACCAAATGTCAGGGCTTTACTGAGTCACTCATATTTAAACATAGTATGAATATTGAAACCTGTAAATTGAAAAAATTGTTTAAATTATGTTTTAAAATTGTAATCTTAGTTCAAATGGAACATTATGTTGCCTATTATTATGTACAACTGTATACATCATTTAAATAAGCATGATATATCTATTGTTTAATGCCCAGGTGATATGCACAATATCAAAATATAGAACTGTAAAATTAGGATGTGTAGTTGACATACAGACGTCGGAGCGCAAAAATGTGATTTCTCCTGTCCAACAACAACCAGGCCGTTATTTCCGGCATGCCGATCAAGTCTGTCCCAAAAATACTTCTCAATGCGCCCTCGTGGACTCGCGCCAAGGGCCCTATAGGTCTGCACTACATGACGTCACCAAAGTGTGGACTCTGAGGAATTCCACAAGTCCGGAGTGTGCCATTTGGGACAGGGCCTGAATCGTTCAAAACAGTTCACATCTTGAGTCAGCGCTGATCCACAGTAAGTTACTTTAACTCGGACAAGCCTGATAGTCAATCTGGAGTATGTTACTCCAGTAACTCCAACAGTTGACTGAACTGAGACATGTTGTGCTGAGAGAACTGATGAGCATGAGCCGCTGATACTGAGTACTATGGTATGTAAAGCCACGGTCGCTTTGGTCAGGTGTTATTTATAGCATAGGAGGCGGGAGTCGCGGGACGCTTCAGATTCTAGAGAGCATTTGATTGGACAGAAGATGTGATGAGAAACTAAGGTCTGCGGTGATGTCATAAAAATCCATGATCCATTTTAGCGAAAGTGAGAGACTGTAAGTTTTGAATGCTTACATCTCCAAAATGCGAATTTTGTCATTGTTTTGGAACACACCAGCTTATTCATAACCTTAAAGGGACACTTTACCTCTGGAAAGATGAATGTGTATTTAAAATAGGTCATTTATGTAGAAGAAATGTGAAATTATTTTTGAATTTGGAGCTTTCTAGACAAAGGCTGAATCCCAATTCTCTGTCTTACCCCTTCCCCTACCCCTAGCCCTTGTTCCTCGAAACCGAGTGGTAAGCGCTAGGGTTGAAAACATACCCCTATGAAATGAGACGCCACTTGGTTACGTCATCATACATCATACTCCGGCGTCCCTGTGTGATACTGGACAGTATATTGTAACGAGTGGAAATAAGTATGGCCCCTTCAATCGGACTGAATTCATTCAAATCGGTGAATCTGAATGTAGTGTTTAACGTACATGAATGCTAAACAAGTGAAACAAGTGATCGGTTTATGTGCGTTTTAGCATTGCTTAAATTCCTGTGGTTTCGTATCAGTCGGGATCCGTTTGAAGCTGAATACATGATCTGCAAAGCTGGCACATGCGTGTCAGTGTCAAATAATGAAACGTTACACATAATGAATGGCGGCTGTAGAAAACAAAAGCCGAATCCCAGACATTAGTCAGAGAAATGCGGGACTGATTGTGCAAACCAGCAATGTATCGTTAGCATAGCCTAGCGTAGCAGACCAGCGATTTTTAAAAACGTTTCAGTTAACAACATGGTTGCAAATATATATGTACATGACTGTGTAGAGCACAAAACACGACTGTCATAATTTTTCAATCAATCATTTAAGCCGAAAATGAGACTTTCTTGATGGTATGCCCGCCTTTGTTGCCGGTTGCGCAGTGCATTCTGGGTACCCCTTGGTTTCAAGTAAGCTCGCGAAAATTCTTGGTTTTAAGGGGTATCTACCCCTTCCCCTTAGCCCTAGGATTCAGCCTAAGAAAAGCCAGAAAATGTATTTTTGGCTTATGTGGATGAAAGACAACAACTCCCAGAATGCACTTACTTGCTGCCCTAGGAGGCCACTCCCAAGCCACGCCTGCCGGTAAGAGAGGGCAGTTGACAACAACAAAGCTAAGCTACTAGCGAGTCTCTGTGATGAGTTTGCCCTGGATTTTGAGATCGCCCAAAATGTCTGGGATTCGGCTTTTGCGTTCTACAGTCGCCATTCATCATGTTTACTGTGGCGAGCAGGACGAGGCTGAGGGCCGCGGGAGAACGGCACAAGGCCGGTGGCGTAATTACTGAGATTTGCGTTTGCATATTCCGGTCTCGCATCTCTCACGGAGGAGCGGGAATTTTCTTAGCAATGTTAAAACGCACATCAACCGATCACTTGTTTAGCGTTCATGTAAACACTACATTCAGATTCACCAATCGGAATGAATTCAGCTAGATTGAAACAAAAGGTGTGCATGTAAACAATGAATGGCGACCGCAGAAAGCAAAAGCCGAATCCCGGACATTTTGGACTATCTCGACGGCTGGACATGTCCGGGAAAAAGAGGATGGCATTGGAAATCAAACGCACTGGCACTGATCTGTGATAGGTCTGTTAGCGCATTAGGTCCAACCCCCTATGGGCGGGTTTGAAAGGGTGGGAACTAGTGCTTGTAGTCTCAACCAGGCGGGTAATCCATCGACTGGAAGTTGAAGCCGGCCGTGTGCTGCCATCTTGTAGCAGAACTTCACTTGTGTTAGCACTCCATTGACTCCCATTCATTTTGGCGTCACTTTGACAGCGAATAACTTTACATCTGAGGCGTTTAAAGACATTTGTCCATTATTTATTTACGTACAAACAGGAGGAGAAGCTCGCAGGCAATCGGGGGGACGTCAAGGGAGAAGCCCATAGATACAAATACTATACAAAATAATTAATCAGAATACTTACTGCTCACTCTCGCCAAAGAACTCTTTGCTCAAGCTCGCCGTCTCTGCAAGATTAACGTTGGCAGTTTGCACGCACAGCTACTAGAAGATTTACATCTGTCAGACAGGTTGCTCACGTCATCAAGCTTAGTTTGAGTCGGTTTGAGTCTGCGCGTCAGGAACGGAAGTGCTAAAAAAATCGCTAAAAATGGGTTTCACTTGTCTCAATTGAGTTCCAATGAGATGGCTCTGTCCACTTCTTTTACTGTCTATGGTCTCAACAGAAATCCCCCCCCTCTTACACTTCCTCGATTTTTGCGTCATTGTGGGAGGAAGTGTTAAGAGGTAAATACGGATTTCTCCCGTCTCAGGGGAAAATGAGAGAGTGTTGCACGACCATTCAGTAGTATGACTGGGTTTCTAACAATGCAAACCTTAATGCAAATGGGTGGAGTGTTCCTTTAAGGCTAACATATTCATACTAAAGGCTAAAACACTTAGATTTTGATTTCAGGCCTTTAAAGGGTTAGTTCACCCAAAAATGAAAATTCTATCAGTAATTACTTACCCTCATGTTGATTCAACCCCGTAAGACTTTCGTTCATCTTCGGAACACAAATTAAGATATTTTTGATTAAATCTGAGTGCTGGCTCACTTCTTCATAGGTTTCTAGGTAATTTCAGGTTTTTGCGCACAAAACGTATTCTCGTCGCTTAATAAATTTAAGGTTGAGCCACTGTAGTCACTTGGACTATTTTAAACATTGTCTTTACTAGCTTTTCTGGGCCGGCAGATATCAATTACCTAGCAGCCTATGAAGGAGTGAGACAGCGCTCAGATTTCATCAAAAATATCTTAATTTGTGTTCCGAAGATGAACGAAAGTCTTACGGGGTTGGAACAACATGAGGGTGAGTAATTACTGACAGAATTTTCATTTTGGGTGAACTAACCCTTTAAACTGGACAATGACTTTCTTCTAGAGCTACTGTAAAGCCAAAATCAATCTTTGTTGCATTATTCTTCTGTTATCACTGTAAAGCTGCTTTGAAACAATCTGTATTGTAAAAAGCGCTATATAAATAATGGTGACTTGAAACAGTGTGTATTGTGCGCTATATAAATAATAGATTTGACTTGACTATCTTGAGCATGCAGCTCATAGAAATCCTCTATTGCAGGGTTCCTCAAATCTTGCTCTGATCAGGGTTGGAGCTAAACTCTGCTGGGATGTGGCCCTTCAAACACACCTGAGAAAGCTGAGAAATCACAGGTAGATGAGTTTGATCAGGGTTGGAGCTAAACTCTGCAGAGCACCGGATTTAAGGATTTAACTGCTGTATTGCGTGCACAACAGAAATTTGGATACAACTAATCTGCCTTGCAACATTTCTAATCAATTTGTGCAACTCACACTTGAAACAAACAGTTTCACCAATAAAGATGAGTGATTTTTGGAAATGTGTGGCCCCCAAATCTGCCGCTAACCTGCGATCTTCATGCATCATCTGTGGGACTGAGCATTTTGACGGGGTGAATTGTCCCTTGTGCACACTAAACCTTCGAGTATCAGAAGTTTCACTGATGGAGCGCCTGTCTGCTTGTGTCCTTCATCCGATGAGTATAAAGCGATACTGTCAAACGTCATTCTGAGAGTGAACTGTACGCTGTAACCTGTACAGTACATCTCACGATACACATCGTTTCAAAGCAGCTTTACAGAAAATCATGATGTTAATGTTTATAATATCTCAATGCATTAGCAGATACTGTAAGAGCTGAGTGATAATAGTTTATATTTTTCAATGATGCAAACAATCATGCAGTTGAGATTTACTACAGCATATATTGCTTTATACTGTAAGAGTATACTGTAATTTTGCAGGTTAAGTAGAATGTACCATTTGTCCAACTTTTAATAAGGCTGGGCAATAATATAGATTACATTTTTAAGACAGTATAAAGAAAACAAGCAGTTGAGAACTGCATAAGCTATAAGATAAGTGCACTACATATTTATTGTTGGGCTTTAATTTTTATGGTTTTGTTTGGCAAAATGAATGCATCTGATATTTAACCTGCATATGCAAATAATATACTAAAAAAAATGACATTTACAGATTTGGGAGATGCTCTTGTCCAAAGCAACCCCATGTCATGTACTACATGTAAATATTTAGTGGAACCATACATGTAAATACTTTATTTAAAACAAACACACCAATATCTAGATGCCAACAGCAGACTAAGGCTATCTGAAAACTGACCAGTACATTATATTCTTCCTGTTATCCATCCATGCTAATTAGGAAACATTTGTTTCTGGCCAGAACTTCAATAAAATATTCCATCATTACTGAAATTGCCTAAATCCAAAGCTGAATATGGTAAATAATTAAAATGTATAATCATTAACAAGAAAGTGTAATTATCTATTATACAAGTTTACATAAAGCAGAAACTTAACTTGAATCTTAGCAAACAGGAAGGATGTACTGTATAAATGCATGCTCTGTCCTCTGAGAGTTACTTTGATATTCAGAACATAATTTAAGGCTATCCCATTTGAAAACAGTGACTCGCTTGTAACTGCAAAACACTGAATCCTTTGTATATGAAATGATTTCCTTTGTATATGAAATTATTTCCTTTTTGAAATGAAGCAGTCGCAGTGGTTGTAGTGGCGAGCGCCTTCCTCTCTAAACTCCATTATAAGACAGTAATCTCAGGTCAAGGCAATCAGTCTGCTTTAACAAAGAGTGTAATCACAGCTCCGCCTCAGGAAATGACCAGACTGAGACTAGGCCTAAGACAGGACGCTTTTACACTTTAGGTTTGTTCATGTATTAAAGATGGAAATCAGACTATTACTGACTAAGAGTTAGTGCTCAACTGATATTTAGAGCAGCGTTCCTGATCAAATGCTGAAATGCTCACAAAGGCTGCATTTATTTGATCAAAAAACAATATTACTACAGTTTAAAATAACTTTGCTATTTTCATTTATTCCTGTGATGCAAAGCTGAATTTTCAGCATCATTACTCTAGTCGTTAGTGTCGTGTGATTCTAATATGATGATTTGCTGCTCAAAATATTTTATTAATTATAAAAACAGTTTTGATGTATCTGATATATTTATTTATATATTTATTTGTTTATATTTATATATTTTTATATATATTTATAAAAAAATGTGGTATATATATATATATAAAATCATTTAATCATCATTTATCATTTTTTTTCCTCATTCTACACACAGCACCCCATATTGACAGAAAAACACAGAATTGTTGACATTTTTGCACATTTATTAAAAAAGAAAAACTGAAATAGCACATGGTCCTAAGTATTCAGACCCTTTGCTGTGACACTCATATCAGGTGCTGTCCATTTCTTCTGATCATCCTTGAGATGGTTCTACACCTTCATTTGAGTCCAAAGAATGGGATGAAAGGTGAGATGGGAGAAAGTTGTAGTAGGTCAACCATCACTGCAGCCATCCACCAGTCGGGGCTTTATGGCAGAGTGGCCCGACGGAAGCCTCTCCTCAGTGCAAGACACATGAAAGCCCGCATGGAGTTTGCTAAAAAACACCTGAAGGACTCCAAGGTGGTGATAAATAAGATTCTCTTGTCTGATAAGACCAAGATAGAACTTTTTGGCCTTAATTCTAAGTGGTATGTGTGGAGAAAACCAGGCACTGCTCATCACCTGTCCAATACAGTCTCAACAGTGAAGCATGGTGGTGGCAGAATCATGCTGTGGGGGTGTTTTTCAGCTGCAGGGACAGCCAAGTACAGGAATATCCTGGACGAAAACCTTCTCCAGAGTGCTCTGGGCCGAAGGTTCACCTTCCAACAAGACAATGACCCTAAGCACACAGCTAAAATAACGAAGGAGTGGCTTCACAACAACTCCGTAACTGTTCTTGAATGGCCCAGCCAGAGCCCTGACTTAAACCCAATTGAGCATCTCTGGAGAGACCTGAAAATGGCTGTCCACCAACATTTACCATCCAACCTGACATAACTCGAGAGGATCTGCAAGGAGGAATGGCAGAGGATACCCAAATCCAGGTGTGAAAAACTTGTTGCATCTTTCCCAAAAAGACTCATGGCTGTATTAGATCAAAAGGGTGCTTCTACTAAATACTGAGCAAAGGGTCTGAATACTTAGGACCATGTGATATTTCAGTTTTTCTTTTTTTTAAATGTGCAAAAATGTCAACAATTCTGTGTTTTTGAACTTAAATGAACTTAAATGATTTTAGCAAATGGCTGCAATATAACAAAGAGTGAAAAATTTTAGGGGGTCTGAATACTTTCCGTACCCACTGTATATATATAGCGAATTCCACAGCTTAGGACCAAATACGGAAAAGGCTCTGTCACCTTTAGATTTCAAGCGAGACAGTGAAAAGGTTAATAATTTGTCAGAGGATGATTTAAGAGATCTTCGGGGAGAGTATGGACAAATAAGGTCTGAGATATAAACTGGAGCCAGACCATGCAAGGCTTTAAACACAAAAGTTAAAACCTTCTGTATTTGACTGGTAGCCAATGTAAATGTGATAAAATAGGGGTGATTTGCTCACATTTTTTCTTCCCCATTAAGAAACGAGCTGCAGCATTTTGAACCAGTTGCAAACGCAATAGTGAAAACTGGTTACTTTGAATAGAAAGTTGAAAAGAACAGCTTTTATTTGAAACAATCTTTTGTAATGTCTTTACTGTCACTTTTGATCAATTTAATGGATCCTTGCTAAATAAAAGTATTAATTTCTTTAAAAAAAAAAAAACCCTCACTGGCCCCATATCAATATATCATAATGATAGCAGATAACATACTTAAAAGAGAAGTTCTAGAGAGGTGCAGGTACTGTATGACGTCAGAACCCGGAAGATGAATTCATCGCTGGCTCCTTCCAGATTTTCCTATGGGTTTTTTGATTGAGTAAAATAAAGCCTGTGGTAAAAATAACTTCTTGATACTTTGACGTTTTGTTCTACAATGTACACGGCACACACTCACACCCCAAGCTTTCTTATCTAGTTACTAATTAATAACATACATTTTCAAATATGAGCACAACTGCTTCAAAATGTGTGTTTTTGCTATGGGTGTTTGTAATTTGCGTAGTAGAACAAAACGTCAAAGTATCGTCAAGTTATGTTTACCACAGGTTTTATTTTACACACAAATTGGAAAAACCCCATAGGAAAATCTCGTTGCTAATCAAAAAATGGCCGATGTCAATCAACAATATCAATATGTTTGTAGCAAACATTGATGATTTTTGTAGAAAGCAGAATTGATTCAGTTTTTTTAAAATGCAAATGATTATTTATTAGTTTTCTTTAGCAAAGCTGTTAATAAAAACAATTCATAATAAAATGTGATTTAAAAAAAATATTAGGTTTAAAAAAGGCAGTGGCAGATACAGTGTGCACCAAATATAAACAGCATCTTGTTTAGACTCAGTGACAGATGCTGTTCATACAAAATGTATGATATTTGAACAAAAGATGAAATATATGGGCAGTATAAATAGACACTGCCTTTAGAAAATCTTCATTATTGCAGAATATTACAAACGACTTCATATGTAAAGCAGTCAGAGGACTACTGAAATTCACTCAACTGACAATGGACTGTTATTATGCAATCAGCAAGCCTGGACATTAGAGCACTTGAGCTGAGCCGGTTCATTCACCCGCGTATAGTTAAATCAGGACGATCATCTCATAACTTGGGATGAACGGGGATGGAGGTTTTCTGGTGTGTTTCCTTCAGCCAGGAGATGAGGATTTTATTGAGCTCTGCAGGCCTGAGGAGAGAAAAGGGAAGAGATTGGACTAATCGGATCATGTGATAGAACCAGAAATGACTATGGCATTAAAATAATTACTAATGCTTTTGATTACTATAGCTCATGCTAAGAGTTAGAGAATTAAACAAATCATTGACCCTGTAAAGCCTACTGTATCATTTTTGTAACGTACATTTCAAAGGCCTCTAAATTATCAACATGATCCAAACTTTAATGAAAAACCTGTGCCATAGTGACAGATTCTGCGCACACAAAATGTGAAATATATTCATACTCAGTCTGCTTCATGCTTTTAATTACATTGTCTGGTTGATACTAGTTTATATATATATATATATATATATATATTTTTTTTTTTTTTTTTTTTCATTCATTTTAGTATTAAGTGTAAAAATGTCCACCTTCAGCTCGTGAAAGCTTTACTATTTTATTAAGTAAACAAGAATAACTTTTATATTGTAATATATTATATATTGTAATAGTTTAAGGTGAACACTCACTGGACCAAAGCAACTTAGATTTACTTGATTATCCATGCATCATTATTTAGAAAAATCATTTTATTTTTATTTGTTCATCTATCGATCATCACATTACATTATGTGTTAAAACTACAGAGTTTTGATCATGAAACTAAGCACTTAAATATCATCTACATAAGACATATTATTAGGAGATGTAGAGTGACAACTGATATTTATATGCATTTATGCAAGTAGTCTGTTATAAAGATTTCTTTGATTTACATTACAAGCTATCAGAATTTCATCTTACTTTTTGGTCATAAATTTCAGCAACCGCATTAAATTGCATATTTTTGCTCAGTTTGGGCCTCTGAAAAACTCAAGTATGAGCTCCATATTCTTTTATATCATATTATATGAGCCATAAAAGCCTGATGTATCAAATATGATACTCAACAAATGCAAAGGGTTTTTTGTCTAAAGGTTCAATTAACTGTTGCTTGTTTTTTTTGTTTTTTTTTAAATGAGATCTTCAATAGTAAAATATATTAACCACAAACCAACTCCTCAAGAGACAAAACACACTGATCCGTGTCTACCCTTAACAAGAGTGTTTGTCTTATGGGGTCACGGAGGTCACGTCACATGTCCTGCTTTGAAAATGAAGCTTACAGGTTCAGAACGTCAGCGTTCATCCATTGATTGCTGAAGTTCGGTGGAGGGTGGAGAGGTGGACGGGTCAAGAGATATTAAAATAATTTACGGCTGCATGGGGCCGAGTTATCGAGCCCTCGGGTCATTGTGGAGAGGACGGTTGAATCGCGGTCTGTTCTGATAGTAGGACGGGTAATTAGATGCACATTAACAAACACGACAAGGACATTGCCATTATGTTTCAGAAGACACATTCACACAGCAAAAAATACATTTCTATTCTGTCAAGTTTTTCCACAGTCAAGTATAGGCCCATGTGACTAAATTTGTTGTTGTGAAAAACAGAAGACACCAAAATCTGATAAATCGATCTGAAATAGCCCAGTTGAACTAACTAAAAGCTTTAAAACGCAGTCGCACCATGACCTGAATGGAAATAGCAGTTGGTGGTTAGGTTTCGACAGATCTGCTAACTGTACCAGTCATTTTTCACACTTCAAAAAGTATGTAAGTTGCAATTTCACGACCAACACTGTGGCTCATTTTTGGTAAAATAGTTTCACAAAAAATGACTTGGTGGAAATGCATTGGAAACTGGTCAGTTATTTAGAATTTCCTCTACTGAAGCCCCTTATTATAAAAGCCTATAATATGCAACGATGTCTTTGTTGATTATGGGGTGAGATGTGACCTGGATGGGTTTGTGACAGATTATGTGAGATTAGATTGGACTTCTAGTGTTTTTGGATTTGTATCTTTAAATCATGGTGAATGAGCAATGTTTTTCTCTATATGGTTGTTCAACCATGGGGTGAGCTGGATGTTTCTGTCAGTGTCACGTTACTGTTATTTATGTGATTGATTGGTTGACCGAGGTGATTGTGTTGTACAATCACTAAACCTGGCCTGACCCTGTTCAATGATGGAAACCCTGTATTCAGTCTATCCTTCATTTAAAACCAAATGCCTTCACCAGTCCTGATAGTAAACGCTCTCCTCTAAAAATAAACTGAATGGTAACGTGTAAAGAGTGCTGGTCTCCCTTCATTTTAGTAGTCTTACATGCTCAGGGCTGGTGTAACGCCAACAAAAGAAGCTCTAAAAGGCTTATAAATGACAATGAAAATAATCTGTCTGTCAGAAAATAATAGTCATATAATGTTGAGTTGACATTCTGAACATGCTTTCAACACAATGCAGTGTGTTGCTGATGTACATCTGCAAGGTTTTAACATGGCAAAATGTTTGGGTCATGTCTGGGTCATATTTCATCCACATAAAAAGGATAACAAATGAACTAATAAATATCTACAAATAAGCCTCTTTTTTATATTTTTATTATCAGTGAGATACTTTAAAATGTATATTTATATTAATAAAAGTTTTCATTTTAGTTTTAAAGTTAAGTCAATTTGTTGAGCGTTGTCGATTTTTATTAATGTTTGTTTTTATTTAAATGTCTATATAGTTTTAAATAATTTTTTAGTATATACAATCATATACTAAGTATTTACAACTGAAATGAGTGTAGCGTTTGATCTGAGAGACTGATGGGGAGAAGGATGAAGTTTCAGAAAATAAGATTCAAACATGCCTCACCCACTTGAGCCAGCTAACCTGACATTGTATTAACCTTTTTATTCTATCAATTATTACATAAGAGTGAACTTAAGTATTAAAGGTCAGACAGTCCGTCAATTATTTTGTTCTCTCAATTTACTGGAAACCAAGTAATCCTGATTCCTTGCTGACATTTAAGCAGCAGCACCCTGTAATTTTAGAGCCGTTCAGGCATGTAACTTGTTGCTATATGAGTGTTTGATTATGTTTGTAATCGTTTGATATGTCAATATATCTGTAAAAAGTCATTCTTGTTATGCAGTACATTTTATATCCCCATCACATAGTGTCAAGTCAATTTATAAAGATGCCAATCATAAGTGTGAATATTTAACAATTGCACTACTTTGAATTAAAGCAATGCTACTTTTAAAATAAAGTTTTTATTAAGATTTTTTTTTTTTTTCAAATAAAATGTTTTGAACAAAACATTCTAGTGAATATTGGGTAACACTTTATTTTGATGGTCCCTTTTGAACATTCTGTTGACTATTAGTAACTTTGCAACTACATGTCAACTAACTCTCATTAGAGTATTAGTGTACTGTCTGCATAATATCTGCTAACTCTTTATTGTGATGGTCCTCCAACAGACACTCTACTGACTATAAGTAACTTTGCAACTACATGTCAACTTATTCTAACCCTACCAGTCTACTAATACTCTACTAATACTCTAATGAGAGTTAGTAGACATGTAGGTGCAACGTTACTTCTAGACAACAGAATGTGTTAAAGGGACCATCAAAATAAAGTGAAACCGAATATTGTTTTTACCGGCAATCAATTCATAGTTTTTCCCCCCGTGTTCTCAATATCATTTTCCATCTTGTTAGTCTTTTGTAAAAACTCCTTTTAAAAGGCAGTTCCTCAATGACATCATCCTTCAGGAAGTGACATAGAAAAAAAATAGTGGGTAAACAGGCACAAACAATAGTTTCCAGTGACCCTTACCTCTCCATCTGAGTCCAGTGTCCACACTCCTCAATGTGGCCTCTGGTGAGGTTGGGGACCTTCAGACAGAAAACATCCAAGACATCCAGTTTACTGAATGACATCACACATCACTGCGTTTAGGCAAGTGTCGGAATTACCACAATTCACATCTTTGTCTCGTAATTATAAACTTGCCATAGACGGACATGAACATCTCAGAGTAAAAATGATGTGAACGCAGAATTAACATGAAGAAAGAATAGCTAAAGCTGTCTCACCAGGTTCTCCATGCCTTTGGCAAAGACTGGCAGAAGAACAGGGTCCTTTCCTGCGGTCACCATTAAAGCCGGCATCATGATCTGTGATGGCAGAAGCATTTTAAATGATGAACGAAAAACAATGCACCAATTTCATTCAAATAAATGTGCAATATATTATGTTTTATGCATGAAGAAAATTAAGCCTATGCTCCATTAGGATTTTTTAAATTATCTTATGTAAGGCTTAATTTTCTTTATGCAAAAATATCATTTCTTCTTTTTCCCTTTGATTTTGGGAAGGAATATAACCCAAATAAATCCTTTACCATTATCATTAGAATAATCTGGTATATGCTGAATATCCCAATTTCATAAGGCACATCAAGTTTGATTGCATTTGCAGCATGAAACAACATTTAACAGCATCAATCAATCTGCAATGGTATTTTTTTTTTTAATGAAAGAAAAAAAATTGGAAGAACCAGTTGTTAATTCCCACCCTAATAAAGATGCAAATTTATGAGTGATGCATTTATGAGTTAAAACACTTGAGCTCAAGTCATAGAGGGGCAGATGTTGGGGCAAAGGGAGCAGACACCATCTGCTTCCCTCAGGTCTAGCTGTGGTGTGTATTTGCTGGAATAAGGAACACTGGGGTATTTCTGGCCGTGATGGTGTCAGAGATCTGGTTTGCTGGCAGAGAGCCGGAGCACGGTGAGGACACTTGCCTTGGCCCTTGGCCTGGAACTCATCCAACGCCAGTTCCTCTCCCCGTTACGGTACCAGTTCAGAGGACCCCTGGGACAAAACAAGAACCTCAGTGACAACATGTCATCCACCAGGTGCATGAGCATGCATATATTAGCAGTGCCAGAAATTTCACAGATAGAAATAAAAATTCTGTCTTTACAAACCCATATTATTTTACGGGGAACGAGTCCCAGAGAAATACTGCTGTCCATGCAGTAAAATATTACTGATAGAAATCCTTGGTTGATGGAGATTCAATTATACCGACCTACTCATAATTTCTCTGTATTTTAACGATCGTGTAATCGTGTGCTTTCTTTTTAGTTCCAAAAATAACTTTTTGTGGAAAATCTCATGAAATCTAAACATATTTAGACTTGCTGTAACACATTCAGAGATGCTAAAATCTACAGACCGACGATAGATGGATGGATGGATGTATGCCAAAACTGACATCTTCACCTTTTATTTAAATATTATTAATAATTTGTAAAAGATATTGTAAATATATTGCAGTGATTTAATCAAACTTGGGTCAAAAAAAAAAGCAAACATCCCCTCTAGACATCACTTTTGCCCACTACTGAAGACTTTTGAGGATCATTTGAATCAGTGAGTTGTTGACTCAAGAACAGATACAATCAGATCGGTCCAATTCATTAATGAAATGTTCAGTGCGATTTGTGAAACGATTTTACCGGTTAATTGAAGAGAATCAGCTCGTTCACGAATAGCAATATCCAATTGCCTTGATCAATATCCTTTATTGGACCATTGATATCAATCATAACCTCTAACATTACAAAGAGTGCCGCCTAAAATCTGATGGAAATGATAGTTTGGTACGGGTTGTTCCGGGACTAACATGTCCTACTTTATGTTCGCATAAGAACACACACAGATACACAAATACCCATTTTGGACCCCATTTTCTCAGCGTACCTGAAGCCGCTCTTGGTGTACTGCTGAACGTAGTACTGGAGAGCAGACTCGCTCAGAATAGCACTGCGGGGCGGATCATCAGGCAGCCCCACAAACAATCCACCTGATGAACAAGGAAAACACAACGATAAGGACAGTGCATTCATGCAGGCTTGTGATGCTCGGTGCACAAACAGTTTGTACCGTTCTTCTCGAGTGCGACTCGAATCAAACTTGCATTCATTTCTCAATACAAAAACATAAAACCAAATCCGAAGTTGACTGAATATCAGAAACAGTTTTAATTGCTGACGCTAATGATGCTGCCAATCACTCTCCATTGTTCATCAACTAATACGAATTCCAAATGTTAGTCATAGTTTGATGTGCTTTCTTACCTCTCTGGCAGACTCCAGCAGTGTTAAACTTGGGAAATGCATCCTGCAGATTATAAAGAGAAGATATTGCAGATGGTTGCCTTTCAATCAGTATAACGTTTATAATGTATATGAAAAACATTGCCTAACCTACCTAGTTTAGTTTTTACTTAAAACCTACCCAGATGGTAATACACAAATTTGAACGCATCGCTTCACTTCAAAAGGCATTTATTTACAACCTGGAGCCGTATGGATTACTTTTATGATGGATGGATGCGCTTTTTTGGGCTAAGGTACCATTCATTCCCATTATAAAGCTTTGAAGAGTCAGGATATTTTTTAGTAAAACTCCTTTTGTATTCGTCTGAAAGAGGAAAGGTATATACACCTAGTATGGCTTGAGGGTGAATAAATGATGGGATAATTAACATTTTTGGGTGAACTATCCCTTTAATAACGTACTTTTCGCACCATCAGTCGCGCACTCGAGCTCCGAGGATCTCCCGCTCTTGGCTCATATTGAGTCAGGCTTCAGTGAATTGTTAACTGGAGACGCACTCTGACCGGATCATTTGAATCAGTGAGTTACTGACTCGAAAACAGATGCAATCTGATTGGTCCAATTCATGAATGAATCGATCGTTCAGTGCAATTTGCAAAAAACAGTAACAAAGTAAAAATACTTTGTTACTGTCCACCCACCACTGGTTGCTAGTGTTATTTTAGTATATATACTATTATAGTATTTATTCATATTTTGAACTTAATATTTCAGCTTTATTCTAATTAACACAATTTTTAATAGTATTAGATTACAATAACTTCATTGGCCAGGATGTTGCTATGCAGTTGCTAAGGTGTTCTGGGAGGTTTTTTTTTTTAGCACATTACTATATGGCCCACAGCAGCTCTAGAATAAAGTTCAGCTAAAGTTAGTTTTGATTGATTCACTTCCGTTGCAAAGATTATTAGTTATTAACTTAGCTAACACAACACCGTTTTAACAGAAAACCCTTGACGCGCTCCGGCCGCTCATTCGCACAACAACAGTGCCTGGTGGCTCGAGAACGCAAACCTTGAAATAGATTCCATGGTGCAAGCGTTCAACATTTTTGAAAAAACTTTATCATCTCCACGTAAGCTTAAAAAACGTGAACCTGTGAAAACGCTGAAGGCGTGCACATGCGTATTATGTTGAATATGTGCGCAGGATAAATAACATGGCTCTTTGTTGGATAAATGGCATCGATACGTGTGAATGCAATTATTGGCTTAGTGTCTCCGCTGACGTGCTCCTCTCCTCCTCCGCGGTGATTTCCTCGTTTTATGGCTGAGACGTGCAGCAGAAGGGGATTGTGTCTAGAGATCCCCGTCTGCCCCAACACCACAGTCATTAAGATGTGGCGTGTGCGACCTGCGCCTGAGTGATGGCCGGACGGCCGTTCGTGATTCATTACTCCAGGATCAGAGTCCCAGATGAGAGCCCTTTATGTGGCCCTCATTAAGATGCTAGGTCATTCAGCACGGCTCGGCTCTTTGATCCCCATCAGCACTGGCTTTTTGATGTCGGTGATAAACAATGTAAATTTAACAGATAACCCTATCACTTTAGATCTCGTGCTTAAGATTCCTGCTCAGGCAAGATTAATTATTAAAGTGCAACAATAATTATTATGGTTCTTTTGAACCTCTTATTAAGATACTGGCAACAGTGGCAAGATTATGATTATGAAATCTAGTTTTAACTTCCTAAATACTCACAGGTAGAACATAATTTTTGAGCCAAGAATACCTTTTTAAAGGATCATTTCACACACACAAAAAAAAATTACTGGGACAATGCCATTATTAGGCTTATAGGAATATAGTGCATATACCAAAACTGTTCGGAGCTTGACAGACATGATCACTATGAATGAACTGTCATTGTTTGGATACATGAAGGTTCTTTCTCGGCTTTGTATTAACTAATGAAATGAATTGAATTAATGTTAAATTAAACTCTGAAACTTACAATCTCAGAACTTGCAAAGAACATCAGTTTGAAGGTTCGTTCAAGGTTTTTCTCCATTTCAGCCTCTGCAACACCCTGATACAAAAGATAAGAATATTTATATGCAGAAATACATATAAATGGTATCATTTTACAGTAATGTCCCATTAGTTAATGGATTACCTAACTATGAGCAATAAATTTTTTATAGCAGAGCATTTTTTAAAATCTTTTTTAATGTTAGTTAATAAAAATACAACTTCATTGAGAAATATAATATAAATATTATTTGTAATGTATATAAAAATTACTTAGAATGAACATCACATAATTCAATGGTGATATTACTCACAGGCTTCTGAAAATATATCTGGTAATCAAAGATTGGCACGGCCTTGAGCTTCTCCAATGGATTTGTTTTTGGATCCACAGGAAAAAGGGGTGTGTTGAGAGACGCCACAGCCCTGCATGTCAAAAGTAAATGATTAACATGGGAAGCAAAAGTGTGAATGTCTGTTCAATGTGCACAACAATATGACGACATACATTCTTTAACCATTCTGTTAATGATTCTCTGCTTGAAATGTAATACCTCACTCTCTCAGGATGATACTGAGCCATGTTCCACACGAGGGAGCCGCCCCAGTCGTGGCCCACCAGGGTGACCTGAGGGATGCCCTGCGGAGCAGAAAGACTCAATTATAAACTGATTTATGCAATAATCATCAAACTGGGAGAATTTCACAAGGAAATGTCATGACATTAGAAATCATATTTCAGTCCAAAACTATGAAGTATGTATAAGATGTTTTACATTGTAACATATACATGTACTTTCATGATTATTTTCAATTATTTTCCCCTACAAATTCAAATAGCTGAAGGCAAAATACTAAAACAAACAAATAAACTAAATTGCAGAAGGAAAAATACTTAAATAATAAAATAAAATGTACTTTTATAAAATAAATATAAAATAATAAATAAATGTACTATTTTTAGGAATATTAAGTTTTATTGTACATGTGCATGTGCTGTCATGATTTTTTTGTTTTTTTTTTCAATTAAGCTTTTATTTTCAATTATTTTCCCTCCAAATTCAAATTCAAAATTACTGAAGGCAAAATAAATAAATGAATATTACTCAAAGCTAAATATTTAAATAAATAAATACACAAACAAAATTGCAGAAGGCAAAATTACGAAAGCTCGAAAAAAAGCTTTTAAAGAAATATATATACATACTGTATAGAATATTAATAATCCTAATTCTAAACCCAAGTCAAGACAGCAAAACAGTCTGGAAGAAGCAGATGAGAAGCAGTCCCCAACACTTGGGCCAAAATGTGTCTGAATATAACAAAAGAGGAAACAACTAGACAGCTAATTCACTTTTACCTAGTAACAGATAATCATACATATGAAGACCAATCATATTAGAGAAAAACTATGTAATGAATCATGTCACCTGTCATGCACTTATTCTATATAAACTGTTGTACTCTTTATGTCAGGGGGGATTCTATCTGAAATTGTTTTGAGATCCTCCCAGCCATGATTGAAAGCATATTGAAAGGCATTGTCTGGAGTCTGTCTGGTTTCTGCTGCACAGCAGGTTAGTGGAGCACTAGAGACCTTATTCTTCTACTCTCTCAGTCTCAATCCCATATGGAGTCAAAAACACAGATCACATGATTCGTGTTTCTCTCTGCCTTATTTACATACTTAGACCACGAACTCTAGGAGGAAAATGGAGGAAAATGACCTCCTTCACAGCAAAATGACAGTCAGACCGCCCCTCCCCCCATTAATGCCTGAGGGGAAATAAACTCAAATACCACTCACATAAGATTCTTTTGTGAAGATTTGTGCCCAGACATAAGACGGGCTTTGTGCACAACTTAACCAAATACAGAAAATGCTGCAAATACTTGCAAGGCACATATGATCAGGATGTTAAAATAAACAAAAAACTCATCTTTCAGGTCATCGACAACACCACTGATGAGTAGACATTGAACAATAAGCATGTCCCAGCCAGGTTCGTCACTTGTTATGGGTCCCCATGGAACATTTCCATTGTGGCCTGTGCTATTTGCAGCACATTTCTATATTTGGGTGTGTTGTGAGTATTTGCGGTGTGCAACATTATATCAGATTGCAACATAATCAGATTTCAACATAATCAGATTGCAACATTATATCTGTTGTTCATCTCTCTATAAATTACAGAAACGTCTGTCTGTCTGTGTGTCTGTGTGTCTGTCTGTCTGTGTGTCTGTTAACCACATATCTCTCGAACCGTTAGTCCGATGGATTTCAAACTTGACAGGTGTCTCGCTACGGTCACGAGTAAGTGCAGTGCCAAGTTTGACGTTGTTTGGATGAGAAATGCTAAAGATATCGTTAAAAATATCATTAAAAGAAGCTTGTTAAAAATATCATTAAAAGAAGCTCCAAGAAGGTTGTGGTTTAAAAATAAACATTCTGATATAAACACGATGAAAACCATATTTTCTGTTTCAAACTTTCACATAGCATCTTTAGGTTATAATAACATAACAATTCAAATCCAGATTTTGATTTTCAAAGATTTTTTACAAAAACTTATTATTTTTCCCCAAAAATGCAATAAATTCATGACATTGTTTGCAAACTTTCACATAGCATCTTTAGGTTATAATATCATAAAAAATTCAAATCCAGATTTGGATTTTCAAAGATCTATTATAAAAACGGATTATTTTTCCCCAAAAATGCAATAAATTCATGACACTTTTTTTTCCAAAATGCAATTAATCCATTGAATCAATATAAAAGTTATTTTTTATCATACTGAAACTGTTGAAATCAGCCATCGCTAAGAAATATCTCCTGAACTTTTTTGACGGCGATCAGCTCACAAAAACTGATTTTGCACGGGCACTTTGCACTGCTCCCTGAATCGACGCGCTTATTCATTTGTGGATGTAAACTGAATCTGTAAGTCAGCTATGCTGTTTACTTCTGAATATTATATTTAATTCTGGTGCGCTTAATGTTATCGCTACTGTGTAATAGTAGCCTATGTTATTCACCAACTAAACATAAGTTATCCTATTCAATGCGTTCACAGTCTCTTTCACGGGCATCATTTGTAGTTGCCTATTCACAAAATGTTTGCTCAAGTGTAGCGTTTTCTCGGAGTTCACTGTGTGCTTTCTACCATGCACAAATAAAAATGTCACTGAACTTTTGCTGTGTAATTGTAACAATGAGCACTCAAACACACCAAACCAACAATTACTAAAAACACACACAAAAACTGATTTTGCACGGGCATTTTGCACTAGAACTTAGAAGGTTGTGGTATACATAAACACTCTGTCAGCTACACTGTTTACTTCTGAATATTATAGTTTATTCACAGTCATCATTTGTAGTAACCTAGCCTGCTCCCTGAATTCAATGCATTCACAGTCTCTTTCACGGGCACCAAACCAACAATTACTAAAAACACACACAAAAACTGATTTTGCACGGGCATTTTGCACTAGTGATAACAAATAGCATGCATTTCTAGTGCTAAGCCAGACGGCAAGGTAGCCAAGGCACACATAGCCTTAGGTCACTAGTGTTTAGCCGGTCGGCAAAGTAGCCAAATCCCGTGAGAAGAAAAAAGTAAATATGTCTTGGCAATAGATCAGGGTTTTTTCCTGCCATGAACATTTACTGGCAGCTGCCAAAGCAAATTTTTATCTTATTTGATCAGTTATTGTGATTTATGAGTTATGTAGATGACTGATACGCTTGTGACAAGGCGCATGTTAACTGAGAAAGAGAACTAGCAGAGAGAGAGAGATACCATATCTACTTCCAGGTTTCTTCAATGCATTTAGTAATACAGTTCTTTCTGAATCAAAGTTTCAAAAAGCTCTTCAAAATGCTGTATGGTGTTCCATGCACCATGTACCGATGGCCAAGCACACTGGACAGCAAACAATTTCAGAGGCTGGGCAAAAGCTGAATAGGGCAACTGTCCAGACAAAATACTGCAATAATAATAATAATAAGCAATCTAGCACGTTGCATGACTGTTTATGTTTACTGTTAGAGGTCATAAACCATCATATTTTTGTCCTTGGCTGCCACCTCAAGATAAATGGGACCAAAGATACTGTGATGAATTTATTTCACGTGGCCAACAGGACAATGTCTCACTGCATGTCACTGACAAAGAACATGCTGAAAGAGTATAATGCTGAATAGGACAGTTATATAGTCTGGTCAAGTGAAAAAGAATGGCCACATTCAAAAGGAATATTTTAACTGCAGACATATTTGATATTCCTTCAAATAATCCATAGCAAAATCAGAAAAGACCAGCAAAAACTTATGCATGCATTTCAGGACGAATTCACTGAACGGATGCACCACTTTTAAACACAGTGTTTTTAGCACAAACACTTGCAAATCAAGTGCTATCAGCATTACAGCTTGCAAACCCACTGGTCTGTTCAACAGAGATTGTGAACCAACTCACAAATAAAAAAAAAGTCAGTTAGACGCCCTAAACCCTTCAGTGTTATCTGAGCAGAAGCAGTTTTATATCATGATATGTGCTGAAAAACCGCTGTCATTTTTTTTTTGCAAGATTAAACATTTACAAAACACATGCAATTGCATTTGACTGTATATGATTACACTTTGAGAATCATTTTCCATGCTGAAGTAGAGATCCTGACAGAGCCTCGTTCATTAAAGGTCTCTGTCTCTCTCAGTTCTGCTGCCACACATGGCTTTATGATACTTTTAATAAAATTGGGGAATAATGTGCAAAGCCACGTTAACACTTTAGCGCTCACACATTTGCTCAAGCTGAAGTCAACAAGAACACTGTACTTAAATGAAATGGATTGAAAAAGGGGAACTCCTCTGTGGTTTTTTTCTCTGTCATTTAGCTTCTCTATTTTGAGAGGTGTAAAACAGCAGAGCTCAATGGTCTGATAATGAGCAACACTGAAAATGGATAAAGAATATCTGGACATTCATACAAAACTAAGGGTACATTTACACAACAACGATGTGCTAAAAACAGAAACGTTTTTCCTTTGTGTTTTTCGTGTACAGACAACAATATTGTGAAAATGATTGTGAAAATGAATAAAAACGCTGTATTATGCATGCCAGGCCAGATGTCACTCAGATTGGCTATGTCACTTTGTAAAGAAACATTACATTCCTATAAACTGAACGTGTAATGCGCATGCGCACGACATCACCGTTTTCACAAAACAGTTGTCGTGTAACTCAACGGCCAAAAAACGCACAAAAAAAGTTTTCCATTTTTTAGTTTAAAACGGTGTCTTGTAAATGGCCCCTAAACCCATCAGTGTTGCAGAGCAGAAGCAGTTTTATAACATGATGTGTGCTAAAAAACTGCTGTTTTTTGTGACATTAAACATTTACAAAACAAATGTAACTGCATTTGACAGCATCCTATATGATAACACTTATGATTACACATTAAAGTAGAGATCCTGATATATATAAATGACTTGCGGTGAGTGAGTCATTCGCTCTATTCATTAAAAAGAACCGGCGCGTAAGATTAATCTGTTCACGAATCGTAGATATGTGCGGCCAGCATGGACAACCCCATTATGTGCCGTCAATTTATGCTCTATGAATTCTTTTTCAATTCAGACTGCAAACTCACAGTCACAACTCAGTTAAAACATCATTTATTTTGCCGTGGCGCTGTATATAGGAAACAGTATATTTTAGAGTATATTTAACAGTATATTCTGTCTGCTATTCAAAGGAATGCAGACATTCAGGAATCACTAATGTACTTTAACGTACATAAACCTATTCAAATAAAGAACCGGTTCTCGAGATCCATGCTTTAAGTACATGTGCTAACATGACACAGCCCTTCATCAAAGGTTTTTTTAATATTCTGTTATATAATAAGTAGCCTTCCTCAATAATCCTGTGATTATATGTTTGTGTGAAAGCAAAAACAGTACATACCATCTTATCCAAAAATGCCACCAAATCCTATAGGCCACGAGGGAGAGAAAAAAATATCAATTTCGTGAAACATAACAGATTTAATCTAGATGAACCTAATTTTTAATGGGAAAGATTTGCTTACCAGCATGATCTGTTCTTGAGAGTACTCCTCAATGTCTGCACAGACAGATGGGAATAAAACAGCTTATTCTATGATCTGTATCTTCTCATATGATAATAATAATAAACGTTAGTTAATGATAACTACAGAATATATTCTATCAGAAGGATGACACTTAATAAAATGCTTAAATAAAAAACTGTTTTAATGAAAAATGCGCTTAATATTTTGATTGCACTGTTATCATTTTATAAAAGCAATAAGGCCTTGAGATTTTGTAATATTGAGTATATGTTTAAAATACAGCACAGCCTCTCATATCTTATCATTCAAAACATGCACTCCACACACAATTAAAGTTAAACGTCAAACCCCATCACAGAAGTGACCCGACACGCATGGTGAAGAGCAATGCTGCTCGTTTGCACACTCAGTATGATGATGCAGCAATCAAAAGGGAACAAGAATGCTAGAACCCCTTAAGGCATTTATTTCAGTTATCTGGAAATTCATGCTGCTTTTAAGTGAAAGCATGACATTTGAGCAAGCAGCGCACGCCACACGCACGCACACGTTTAAAACAAACTCTCCGCAGAAGTTTATAGATTCACTTGCTCGTGCATTGAGTATGTATAGGACACTTCGGAGATCAATGACACTTTTTAGGGTTTAATGCGAATGAAAACAAAGTCAAACCTGACCTGCAAACAAAAAAAACAAAAAAAACACAGCTGTCAAAAAAAGCAAGCAGCATGCAAAGCGTAAAAATGTTCCGAGATCAAAAAACATAACCTATCATACATAACTGCTTATGTTAATGAGGCAATACAATTTCCAGTCGGAATTGCTTATTTACCATATCTTCAATGTCCTTGATCACAGGATGCAATTAAAAAAAAAAAACCTTAACACTTAACCTTGACGACTTCCTGGGAAAGACTATGCATTTTTAATGTACAATAAGCAAAAATAAAGTATCCAAGCTAAGTTTACGTACAAAAAACAATCTGTGTACTGATTCTGTGGATTGCAATTAGTGGTATTCATAGGTTAGGAATCTTGCTAAACACAACTAAGGGCTTTTCATACTTCGCCTTGGGGTTTTAAAGGCCATTTTTAACCCAGTGTTTAGCGATGTGCCATACTTTCTTTTTTAGTTTTGAAAGGAGATGAACACTGCCTCTAACAAGTGCAGTGTCTTTACTTCAAAGTTGTGAGGAAATGGAAGTAACGACAGATCCTTTCTTCTGAAATGCACATATTTGCTAGTGTAACAGACAAAATATATGGCGGGGGCATGGTTCGACATCAGCTGTTAACTGGATTTTAAAGTTGTGAGTGTTGCACTCGAGAGTGAATGCAGACGAGCGTGAGCTTGCAGGGGTGCTTTTTAAGCAAACTAAATGAGACGTCCTGCATACATCACCAGAGTGAATCGTTTTCATCATATGGTATAGGTACAGGCCTGGCAAGAAAAATCTAAGATTTTTTTGTGTAAAAATGAGATACACTCTATTAGAATTACAACTGACCAGGAGGTGCAGTGGAGTCGCCGTAACCCTTCATATCAGGAGCCAGAACCCTGAAACCAGCATCGGCCAAAGCCGGAATCTGATGAGAAACAATAAAGAAAAACAATGGTTACACTTTACAATAAGGTCCCATTAGTACATTATTAATAAATAAAATAAACTAATATTGAGAAATAGTAATAATGAGCACTAATGTGCCTAAACAAGAGATTTAGAATGGTTTAAAATAGTTTCATAACTGAACTGACTTGAGCTGAACAATGACACTATTGTCTTTTTTTGTTGTGTGGGTTACCACCTCTGATCTTTGACCATTAACTTATGGCAGACTCGCATCAATAAACTGATTTCATGTTGCATCCGCTGGAAATGTTGATGTTCCTCACCTGATACCTCCAGGAAAACCAACTCTCAGGGAAGCCATGGCACAGGAGCACAGGTGGTCCGTCTCCCATGTCCACATAGTGGATCTTCACACCAGGCTGAAAAACAGAAGAACACCCTTTCTGTCAATAACACATTGCCAGTGAACTTTGGCATGATTATGACAGAAATAAGCATTATAAATTACCTTAATATTCACATATCCATGAGAGACATTTTCAGGTTTACAAAAGGGTGGCTGGGGGTCACTGGTGACCTGTTGGGCAGAACATCTCGCACATATGTAGTAAATATAGATAGAGAGGTTATCGATAGCATCTTTTTTGGAGGCACACAGATGCCTCCACAACATGGTGGGAATTACATGGTTTAGGATCAGAATTCCTCACCTCTATTCCTGTAAGCTTCTGGATTTCCTTAAGAGTCTCAGTGATGTCCTTGACTTGAACAGATGTTATTCCCAAACCTTCAGCTGCCTTGATGCTTTCTTCATCCACATCCAGCCAGACTGCCTTAAACAAGTAAATTAAAATAATATTTGGTTACATCTTTAACTAGCAGGCTTTGAATCTGCAGCCAATTTTCAACTGCAGACCTTCTGAAATAATTTCCTGCACCTACTTCTTCAGGTTTGACAGCAAGTTTCTCAAGGGCCTTGTTGAAGATGTCTGGCTCGGGGATTCTGACGCCAACATGGCAGGATCGCAAAACCAGGTCAAAGCGGCTTTCCAAAACGGAGAAAATCCTGGCAATGGCATCTCTCTGAGGGGTGTCGTCCACCCAGATATTGGCCAGGACGCCTGTAGCGATGCCTTAAAAGCAGAAGCGGACAGTAGTGAAGTATTTTTACTCTGCTCAAGTACATTTTTCAAGTGCCTGTACTTTATCAGAGTGTTATTTTAAAGACATTATGCTTCGGAATGTCATGAAGTAAAAGTTTTCCCAAGAAAAACACTGAAAAAGTACAGATACTTGTAAAATGTACTTGAGTAAAGTAAAAAATACTTCACTACTGTCCACCTCTGTTTAACAGTTCACCCAAAAATGAATCATCATTTGTTGTTTCTACCTGTATGAGTTTCTTTTTTCTGTTGAACACAAATATCGCTTTAAGAGATAAATCGAAAATAAATAAAATATAAAAGAATTTCATATCTCACATCTCAAAACAAAAGCAACATACCGTGGTGACGAAGGATGGCAGCAGCATCAAGAACTGGCTTGTTGAATTCTGCCTGACCAATGACATTGAAAAGCGTCTGAGCTGAGAATTGGTCAGGTAAAGACAGACCCTGATCGGCGGCTGCCTTCTGACAGTCAGCATCAAACTCAGAAATCATCTGCAAGAGGTAAACAGAAATATTTTTGTTGCACTAAATCAGACTGGATACATGTTATATCATGTCAGACGCACAAATACGTTTTCTGCTGAAGTAAAACATACTGAATAAACACTGACTGAAATGATTAATCATGCTTAACATGAATGAAAGAAAATGACCTGAGTTAGGGTGGTTTTCCCTTTCTCTGAGCGAGACAAAGCATTCTCATTGCCAAGTTTTGCATTCACATTCTTTATGAAACCCCTAGAGAGAAAAAAAAAACATACCTTTTAAAACAGTTATTTTAATATTGATAAAATATACTCTTAAATCAAAATGCTAAAAGTTGTTAAGAATATATAAAAACGAAAAAAACGTGTTTTATTTATATAATTTAAATAAATAAATAATAGTCACATACCTTGAAACGCCAGTGGTTTCCTCAAACTTCTGAAAAGTCTGGGCATGATGAGGGGTAACAACACCACCCCACAAACTAAACAACACTGCCTTCTTCATTGGAAACTAGTTTTATTTCCTTTTATTCAAATCTAACAAGCCTCTGTGCAAAAAGAAAAAGGAACACAGAGGAGAAAACATTATACAACTTTCTACTTAACTTACTTCTGCCGGGACAAAAACACAGAATTAGCAGGACAAAGTTCATTGTTCACTGCGGCCAATAAGTAAAGATGGGTTCAGTAAAGTCCAACATTTACCTGATATGCCGCAGATTCTGGGACAGTTCCCGCAAAATTAGTGACCTCAGTACAGTAGACAACTTCTACAACTACTGATGTGAGGATAGGCACTGCCGCGATTCATAAACAGACTCTCTGGGCGTATTACGTAACCTATTGAATATTAATCACGTTACTTGACGTTCACCAAATAAGCGTAACTGATTGGCTGAAAGGAAGAAGTTCGCAAGAGGCGCGATGATCATCATTTGGCGAATAATTGATATTGATTAGATTAGGAAAGGTTATCATATCAAGCAACGTCAACAGGACCTATTTAATATTCATGAGCTATGCCTTGATTAAAGTAAAGTCTCTGATATAGTAGTTGCAAGGGATCAAATCAAATGTCAAAAAGTTAATCGCAAACTTTGTCAAATGTTGTAACTATATTATTTAATATTAAAATGGTTACACGTTATTTTAAGGTGTCAGTATTACAGTGTAATTACACATTTAAGTACAGAGTAATAATAATTAACTACATGTACTTACTATAGGGGTAAGAATGGGGGTTGGTTTTAGGGTTAGTTGCATGTAATTATGCATAATTTATAATTATTAAGCTACTATAGGCTGCATGTATAACAATGACACTGTAAAATAAAGTGTTACCATTAAAATATAAACGATAATAGATTAAAATAACACAATAACAAGTAACAGTTTGCAATATCAAGAAGCAAAAAGGTTTTGTAGCTAAAATAAACGGAAGCTGATGAGACAAAGCCAGTCGAGACAATAAGTAAAGCTCTACGGTTAGGTGAATATTTTACGCGAAATTGGCTAAACCTAAAACAAATTGTGTCAAATTAATATGTACTTGCTCATTGCATTATTTGATAGTGTAATGATTGAGGACTTTGCACGTGCATGTTCACCCCTCCCACTGGGGCTCTCAGTCCGTCAGTGCGAGTCTGAAGCCGGAGCAACGATCAGCACATCCAGCAGTCATGACCAGTCATTGCACACGTCTCTAGCGGACTTATTATGACTATTGATATGGGGCAAAATCATTTCAAAGTATTTTTGAAGAATCTGTGGCTGCTCTTTCTTATTGTGGAACACGTTAAACCTGGTAAGTGCACTTCTTTTTTTTTTTTACTGGCGAAAAATATATATAAAAATATGGAAATCGAATTAATTAGGCTAGTTCATGTAGCTTATGTATTTAAAATCATTTGCATTTGTATATGAAACACGTAGCCTACAATGTAATGCAAAGTATCTAAGCTATCAGAAAGTTTTAGATGAAGTATTGAGTGTTAGGATCTGAACCTGATTTCACCAAGTGCAACATGTTCCTGGATCAGCATCTTTGTTGATCCTGGAACAACATTCCAATTAACCAATCAGATTTGAGGGACAAGTGTACAGTTTATGAAGATTAGGGTTATGTGTTTCTGTGCATCAGCATCAGTGTTATTAACCTGTCATTTCCCTCTGATTTTAGGGTCATTTGTAATGTATAGGGTTAGGACTAAATTTCCGGACAGGAATGTTGATCCAGGAACATGTCTCTTTGGCAAAAAAAAAAAAAAAAAAATCATGGTGACCATTAGTATCTTATTCGCATATATCTGTGGATGAGAGCTTTGAAATGCATATTAATAACATTTTAAACATTTTCTTTTTTGCACAACTGTCTACATACAGCATATTTTAAGGCAAGACACCCCATTTGAATAGGGTAAAAAAGTAAATAACTAATAGATATCACCATACTTCCCCAGTTGGTTGATTGGCTACATTAAGCATTGCAAAAAAATAATAATTCTGAAATGTTGTTTAAATATGCAAATTAGGTGTTATCTAATTAAATATGCATTCATTTGCATACATTTCTAGAACAAAAATCTGAACATTGAATGAAGTCAGGTTCAAAATATTATTTTATTTTTTTACATATTAAGAGTCAAAGGTAAAATTTTGATATAATAGAGCCTAAATACTGTCAACAGCCAGAACAAGCCATTCCTTTTTTAGAAATAAAATCAGACAAATTATATATGAACAAATCCCTCTGTAAAACCTTCAGAATATAGAATAAAAACAAATGTTTTTCTGGCTAATTGCAGGAGAAAAAGATATGAACTGCAATTAAAATCTACAGACACAAATAGATAAAGTGCTCTAAAGATACACTTAAAAGTGTATTTTGGATGTTTTCTTTCCACCAATCCGAAAAAAACTGTTTTTGTAATGTCTCGCCATAATTCTATATGGAATCTTAAGTCCATTGGAAATGGTTTTAAACAAGCTAAAAAATCAGTACTTATGCATATACAGTGGGAATCAAAAGTCAAAATAGAAATTCGGAAATTAATATTATAATTTTTTTTTTTTCAATTCAACTGAAAGGAATGCGACAAAGAAGCATTTTCAGATTATTGATATTATTATTATTATATTCTCTTTTTTTTACCTTGTGGTTTACCTTTCAACACACTGTATGTTTGCATTGCATTGGTTTCTTTCCCTGAGTGACTCCACTCTTCTTTCCATTTAGATTCTAATATGAAGTTTCCACCCCCTGTACTAAGAAAAAAAAACACACATCACAAATCACTGTACGGCTGGATTAATTAGAGCTGACTGCAGTGATTAAGGAACAAATAGTAATTACAGTGAGGAGGCGGCTCTGCTCGGCCAGTTTTTTCTTTTACCCAGCCATAACTATGACCTACTCAGTGTTGCTCATCCTCCACTGTGCCTTTCCAAAACATTTATCAGACACTGTAATCAATTACAGTGCAGAATTAATCAGTTATCACTAATAAAATAAAGTGCATGATCAAGATCTGTCAGAAACTCTCTCTTTGTCTATGAATATCTCTTGCAGCTCTATCAGATGGTTGGATCCATGCGCATGCAGAAGACAAACTCTTTAAAAAACTCTTCCTCGGTTACAATAAGTGGTCCAGACCTGTGCGGAACATCAGTGATGTTGTCATCGTCAAGTTTGGTCTCTCGATCGCCCAGCTTATTGATGTGGTAAGTTGATATTTTGCATGTTTTCTATGCTTGATGCTTGTCTCGGTCCTGGTGAGTGGCAAATTCAAAGCATCAATCCACTAAGACCATCTTACAAATGCAAGTCATTTTGGCCATACATTTAGTAGCGTTAACAAGAGCTTTACATATTCTAGGGTCTCTGTAATATTCTGGTCTCCAGAAATGGCTCGAGTCCCTCTTTAATGGAAGTCTGTGGGATTTAGTCATCTTACCAGACCGAATGTTTGATGCTAACTTCATCCTCTGATATTCTACAGGACGAGAAGAATCAAATGATGACAACAAACGTTTGGCTGAAACAGGTGACTGTTATAATCATAATTATAGTCTGTTATAGTCATAATTATGTGATAAAAAGTAATAAAATTAGATAAAATTGACAAGATAAAGTCGAAATTATGATATACTAAGTCATAATTATCAGATTAAATGTCATAATTATGAGATAAAATGTAAAAAAAAAAAAAATTACATCCCGTCATATTATAAAGATATAAAAAGTTGTCAAATGATGTCATAATTATGATATAAAGTCAAAATTACAACATACTAAGTCATAATTATAAGATTAAATGTCATAATTATGATAAAACATCAGAATGATGACATCCCATCATATTATGAGATAAAAAATAGTTATGAGATAAAAAGTCATAAAATTAGATACAATTGGAAATTGACAAGTCAAAATTATGAGATAAAGTCAAAATTATGATATACCAAGTCATAATTATAAGATTAATTGTCATAATTATGAGATAAAATGTAAAAAAAACTTACATCCCGTCATATTATGAGATAAAAAGTTGTCATTATGAGATAAAAATTTGAAATGATGACATAATTATGATATAAAGTCAAAATTACAACATACTAAGTCATAATTATAAGATTAAATGTCATAATTATGATAAAACATCAGAATGATGACATCCCATCATATTATGAGATAAAAAATAGTTATGAGATAAAAAGTCATAAAATTAGATACAATTGGAAATTGACAAGTCAAAATTATGAGATAAAGTCAAAATTATGATATACCAAGTCATAATTATAAGATTAATGGTCATAATTATGAGATAAAATGTAAAAAAAAAACTTACATCCCGTCATATTATGAGATAAAAAGTTGTCATTATGAGATAAAAATTTGAAATGATGACATAATTATGATATAAAGTCAAAATTACAACATACTAAGTCAGAATTATAAGATTAAATGTCATAATTATGATAAAACATCAGAATGATGACATCCCATCATATTATGAGATAAAAAATAGTTATGAGATAAAAAGTCATAAAATTAGATACAATTGGAAATTGACAAGTCAAAATTATGAGATAAAGTCAAAATTATGATATACCAAGTCATAATTATAAGATTAATGGTCATAATTATGAGATCAAATGTAAAAAAAACTTACATCCCGTCATATTATGAGATAAAAAGTTGTCATTATGAGATAAAAATTTGAAATGATGACATAATTATGATATAAAGTCAAAATTACAACATACTAAGTCAGAATTATAAGATTAAATGTCATAATTATGATAAAACATCAGAATGATGACATCCCATCATATTATGAGATAAAAAATAGTTATGAGATAAAAAGTCATAAAATTAGATACAATTGGAAATTGACAAGTCAAAATTATGAGATAAAGTCAAAATTATGATATACCAAGTCATAATTATAAGATTAATGGTCATAATTATGAGATAAAATGTAAAAAAAACTTACATCCCGTCATATTATGAGATAAAAAGTTGTCATTATGAGATAAAAATTTGAAATGATATATGATGATATATGATAATTAATGATATAATGATATAAAGTCAAAATTACAACATACTAAGTCAGAATTATAAGATTAAATGTCATAATTATGATAAAACATCAAAATGATGACATCCCATCATATTATGAGATAAAAAGTTTAAATTATGACAAGTCATAATTGTGATATAACGTCAAAATTACAACATGTATATATACACGTCAAAATGCTGAAAAAGTCGAAATTATGATATACTAAATCATTATAAGGTTAAATGTCATAATTATGATAAAAAGTCAAGTAACTGATGAACAGGTGGTTACGTTAAATAACCATTTTTTAGTTTTGAAGAATCACATGCTAATAAGAAGGCATGTGACTTTGCAAAACGTACATCAATAATTGCACTTTCTTTAAAATAAATTAAATATAGAATTTGGACATATACAGCATAGTAATTATGGTAACTCTTTAGAATAAGGTTTCATTTGTTAACATTAGTTAACTAATGTTCAAATTAGCCTTCCTGTAGCTCAAACAGTAAAGCACAGAAATGCCAAGATCATGGGTTTGATTCCCAGGGAAAGCAACCACTGATAAAATGTGTATATTGAATGCAATGTAAGTTGCTTTGGATCCTGCAGGAATGGAACGATTATAAACTGCGCTGGAACCCCTCCGAGTTTGACAATGTGACGTCTATTAGAGTCCCGTCAGAGATGATTTGGGTGCCTGACATCGTCTTATACAATAAGTAAGTACTGATGTATATTTCTAAAAAGGTTGTGACACACATGACATATGCAGGAAGATTTTGGTGGTCCTAGGTATTCGGAGATTAAACATTATCGTTAAACTAACAAGATGTCCTGTTAAAACTCTGGAAGAAAGAGGGCGGTCCAAGTCTTAACGGCTCTATTAATATCTGTAGCCCTTAGATCCAGCGCTCTGGTGTTTCTGTAACATTAATATGTGAAATCAAACAGACATGGCGTGAAATAAGATGTTAAGCACTGCTGTAGTTGATTAAAAAAAGGTGCATGTTTTAATCTCCTAATAAAATGTCAAATGACTATTGTCTATTTTTGGAAAAACCAGGTCTGTCTTTATCTAGGAGGCAAATTTGATCTCGACAAATAGAAATTGAGGTCCTCTTGCATCATCAGACCTGAAGCAAATGCTAAAAAAAAAAGTGATGTAGATATTTGAAGTAATTATCGCAATTGTCATGGAACATCTTCCTAGAGGCATAAAGAAAGTTTCTACTCCAGATACATCATCAAAGACACTTCCTATAATTCATCCATATTTTAAAGAAAGCACTTTTAAAAGGCTCATATCATACTTTCTGTGGCTCATTTATAACGTTAGTAAATATTTAAGTTTTTTATGGCCCTTTAAATGCAACATGCAATTTTCTTTTCTTTCTTTCTTTCATTTTTTTTTTTGCTGAGGCTTAAGACTTAGATCATTTCTTTTACTCCGCAATGATGCATTAAATTGGTCAAAAGTGACAGCCAAGACACTTATAATGTTACAAAATATTTATATTTAAAATAAATGCTGTTCTTTTTTGAGTATCAAATCATCATATTAGAATGATTTCTGAAGGATCATGTGACACTGAAGACTGGAGTAATGATGCTGAAAATTCAGCTTTGATCATAGGAATAAATTACATTTTAAAATATATTCAAAACTAGAAAACGGTTATTTCACCTTGAAATCATTTTTCACAAGATTACTGGTTTTACTGAATTTTTGATCAAATAAATGCCGGTAACACTTTACAATAAGGTTCATTAGTTAACATTAGTTAACTACCTTAGTTAACATGAACTAAGAATGAACAATACTTCTGCAGCACTTATTAATCTTAGTTAATATTAATTTCAACATTTACTAATTATTCAAATCAAAGGTTGTATTTGTTAACATTAGTTCACTTCAAAACGAAAATTTCCTGATAATTTACTCACCCCAATGCCATCCAAGATGTTCATGTCTTTCTTTCTTCAGTGGAAAATAAATTAAGTTTTTTGAGGAAAACATTTTAGGATTTTTCTCCACACAATAGACTTCAATGGCAACCAGAATGTTGAAGTTCAAATTAATGCCGTTTCAAAGGGCTGTGAGTAAATTATCAGGAAATTTTCATTTTGAGGTGAACTAATCCTTTAATGCACTGTGAACTGACATGAACAAACAATGAATAGCTGTATTTTTTATTATACATTAACCATTGACCATTAACAAAGATTAACTAATATAATAACTCATTGCTCATTCATTGTTACATTTACTAAAGTTAACTACTGAAACTTAATGTAAAGTGTAACCAAAAAGTCTTAGCGACCCCAAACTCTTGAGCAGTAGCGTAAACCGGTGTGGTTTTGTCTACAGCGCGGATGGCGAGTTCGCAGTGACCCACATGACCAAAGCCCACCTGTTCCACACGGGGAAGGTGAGTTGGGTTCCTCCCGCCATCTACAAGAGCTCCTGCAGCATTGACGTCACCTTCTTCCCGTTCGACCAACAAAACTGCAAGATGAAGTTCGGCTCCTGGACCTACGACAAGGCCAAGATTGACCTGGAGCAGATCGAGAACGCCGTGGACTTGAAGGACTACTGGGAGAGTGGCGAATGGGCGATCATCAACGCCGTGGGAACCTACAACACCAAGAAATACGACTGTTGTCACGAGATCTACCCGGACATCACCTACTTCTTCATCATCCGTCGTCTTCCTCTCTTCTACACCATCAACCTCATCATTCCCTGCTTGCTTATTTCTTGCTTGACCGTGCTGGTGTTTTACCTGCCATCGGACTGTGGAGAAAAGATCACGTTGTGTATTTCCGTCCTTCTCTCCCTCACCGTTTTCCTGTTGCTCATCACTGAAATCATTCCCTCCACGTCTCTGGTCATTCCACTCATCGGAGAGTACCTGCTCTTCACCATGATATTTGTCACCCTCTCCATAGTCATAACTGTTTTTGTGCTCAATGTGCACCATCGATCGCCCAGCACCCATAAAATGCCCAGTTGGGTTCATTCGGTGTTCCTGGACCTCATTCCCCGCTGGCTCTTCATGAGACGCCCAGAACCCGAGCTGAAGCACCGCAACGCGACCAACCTCAGCACATCTAAAAGGTGGCTTCAGCAGGAGACCGACGTGGACGGGCAGGACTGTCAGGACATGGATTTCGGGGTGGGGATGGGGATATCCGCGTCCATCTCGTCCCCGTCCGCCGCGTCTCTGCACCTGTCCGACTCGGAGCCTTTACTCCAGAAGTACGAGCTCCGGCAGTTCGGACACGTGATGAACCTGTGCCAGCGTCCAGCAAAGCTCACGGACCTCGTGTCAGACCCCGGTCTCAGCTTCTCACCGTGTGTCCTGAAGGCGCTGGACGGGGTGCGCTACATCGCTGATCACCTGCACGCTGAGAATGAAGACTTTTCAGTGAGTCTTTCAGTCAGGCAGACGTAGGGGATTATGGAAGCCTCTTTCTGACACACAAAAAAATAAAATCATATCATAATAATAGAAAGTTGTAATTATGAGATAAAATTGGAAATTGACAAGACAAAGTTATGAGATAAAGTCGAAATACTTATAATATTAAATGTCATAATTAAGAGATAAAATGTCAAAATTATGACATCCCGTCATTATGAGATAAAAAGTTGAAATTATGATGCCATAATTCAAAATTATGACATACTAAGTCATAATTATAATATAAAAAGTCATAAAATTAAATAAAATTGGAAAGATGCCATAATTCAAAATTATGATATACTAAATAATAATTATAAGATTAAATGTCATAATTATGATAAAAAGTGAAAATTACAACATGCTAATTCATGATTATAATTTAAAGATTAAATGTCATAAAGATTTGATGTCATCAAGAGATAAAATGTCAAAATGATGACATCCCGTCATATTATGAGATAAAAGGTTTTCATTATGAGATTGAAATTATGATGCCATAATTATTTTATAAAGTCAAAATTACGACATGCTAAGTCATAATTATAAGATTAAATGTTGTAATTATAATAAAACATCAAAATTATGACATCCCATCATATGAGATAAAAAAGTCATAATTATGATATTATGTCAAAATTACGACATGATACTAAGTCATAATTATAATATAAAAAGTCATAAAATTAAATAAAATTGGAAAAATAACTAAATAATAATTATAAGATTAAATGTCATAATTATGATAAAAAGTGAAAATTACAACATGCTAATTCATGATTATAATTTAGTCCAAAAATTAGAAAATTGACGTGAAAATTATGAGATAGTCGAAATTATGATATACTAAATCATAATTATAAGATTAAATGTTATAACTATGATAAAAAGCAAAAATTACTAAAGTAATATAAAAAGTCAAAATGAGAAAATTAGAAATTTATATGAAAATTATGAGATAAAGTTAAGATACACAAGTCATATAAGATAAAAAGTTTTAATCATGACTTAGTATCTCATAATTCTTACTTTTATCATTATTATTATCAATTTAAACTAAGTCATCATTTTGACATCCTAAATATAATTTTGAGATAAAAAAGTTAAAATTATGACACAAAAAGCCATAGTGAGATAAAAAGTTGAAATTATGACATTCAAAATTATGACATCCAAAGTCATAATTATAAGATAAAAAGAGATTAAGTTTAAAATAAGAAATAAAGTCAGATATAAAGTTGCACTTATGGGAAATAAAGTAATAAAATAAAGAAAGAAAAGGTAATAGTGAGATATAAAGTCTTGATTTATAGAAATCGTTGCAGTTACTAGAAATAAAATTGCAGTTACGACAAAAATGTTGACAATAAAAGCAGTGACCTTTAAAAAAAAAAAAAAAAAAGATTAAATGGAAACAGGCTGATCGAAAAAGTGCAAAACCCTTTGAGTGAATATTGCATCCTTTTCTCCACTATCTAAACAGATATTCCTCATCTTCACGGCCACTGACCTCATTACATTGTCCACAGTTTTCCTGCTCTGAGCACTTTTGAACCGCACTTGTGTTTGCTTTTTGACAGGTCAAGGAGGACTGGAAATACGTGGGAATGGTGATTGATCGTATCTTTCTGTGGATGTTCATCATCGTGTGCCTGCTGGGAACGGTCGGCCTCTTCTTACCTCCCTGGATATCAGGAATGATCTAAGAGCCGTGATACACACCAACATCAAGAGCTCTGATAAACACTTGAAGCCAAGACCTTTTACAGGGACCATTAAAAAGATGGCAAACACTCTAATATATATATATATATATAAAAGGTCGTTTTTTTTTCTCTCTTCCTTTGATGAAAGGGAATATTTGAGGACGCAATTCATTGTTACAACGCAGGAAAAGCAACTGAATGCCCTGACATTTAGTACTATCAAACTGCACCCGGGTCCTGTCGTTTCCATGCATAAAGAGCGGGGCCGTCACCGCCGCAATATGCAAAATTAACCTTTGGGAAAGAGGCAAACGCTTATGTGACCCTGATGGGTGGCAGTTCAATTCAGTTCACTCTTTACCCTTTATCCAACTGTTCAATGAATCGTAGATTACATTTCGTGCCGCTTTCAACAGCAATTATCTCCAAGGTCAGAAGGCAACTATTTATTTATAACTTTTTTTTTTTTTAAGTCTTTGAAAACACAATGCTTTTGATATTGGGAAGGTCGAGCAATTATCCAAGACGGGTCTGTGGACCATTTGGGTCAAATGGGACCTGGGAGAAAAATGACATTTACGACTTTAAATTCCGCTCGTCTACTGAACTAAAACACTATTTTGAAGTAACATGAAGAGCAATTAAAGCCAAACTAGGATCTGCCTTTATCTGCTGGAATCGAGAATGAATCGTGACATTAAAATGTCTCCTTCGGTTGACTTCATAATTACTGTAAGTGAGACTATCTGCCAGTCATGTATCCCTTAATAACTCTATTATACAGCTGTGAAAAAAGCCCCCAAAAGACTAATGATAAATGAGACGACATGAGCGCTGTTGCCCTCTGCTGATGATTGTGTAAAACACCAGAATTTCCACTGTCATGAAAACAGAGAAATAAACAATTCAATTGAAATTATGACAAGTCATAATTATGATATAAAAAGTCATAAAATGAGATAAAATTGGAAATTGACATGTCAAAATTATGAGAAAGTCGAAATTATGATATACTAAATCATAATTATAAGATTAAATGTCATAATTATGATAAAAAGTCCAAAAAAAAAAAGTCATGATTATAATAAATTCATAAAATGAGATCTAAATAAACAATTCAATTGAAATAATTAAAAAAAGGTAATTTGATCAAAGGCATTTTTGACATTAAATGAAGGTAAAAAATGTATTAAAATATTTAATTGAACTTATCTACATGAAACAAATTTGACACATTCTATATCTAGTAATCCAAATTGATTAAAAAGTGAACTCTCAATGATGTGAAATATATTACAAATTGTTAGTATTTTAAATTAAATTAAGTCTTAATTTATGGTGGCACTGAAAAATGTACTTTTGTGATTCTAAATCAGTTGTACTTTATAGTAATGCTAATTATATTGATGTTCTATTTATAAACCTACTTGTAAAGTTTAGAAAATTAAATAAGTTAATACTTTGAAATGACAAAACTGCAAAACGTCTGTATTTATTTCCTTCCACAAACTGCAGAAATTAAACATCTTTGACTTAAACATCTTAAAAAGGCTTACAATCATACATTCGTGAAAATATATCTGAAAACATTCAACGTCGAAAGCACTGCTTTCGGAAGCATAAATAAAGCGAGTTGTGCCAGGTCATTTACAAATAAATTCATCCTCTAGCTTTCTCATTGGATAAAACCCCCTGTTTGACATCCAATCAGGGATCAGATCTAGGGTGTGGCGGATTTGGCTATATTGGCTCGTACTCTGGCCTGGTCCACAGCGTCCAGGAGGTTCTTGGAGTCCATGGCCAGCGTGTGAGCGGCCGTCAGCATCTGTTTCTTACACTCGTCCTTCAGAGACGTGACGGCGTTCTGCTGAGCCAGACGCATCTTACTTATCAGCTCGGCCAGATCTTTATTCAGCAGCTTCTGAGTTCCTTCAATCTGAGGAACAGAGAGGACAACATACTTTATACTGCATTTAAGTGCATTCTGGGTAAAACCATCTATAAGGTTTCGTTCAAAATAGCTCACTAAAGCTACGTTCACACTACACGCGACACGATACCATTCATTTTCAATGGGGAGCGGGCGACTTCCGGCAACACGCGCGGTCGCGACCGTTGGCGACTGGATGGGGCGTGTCTGGCGACGCGACAAAGTTGAGAAATGTTTAACTTTATGCAAATGAAGAGCGACTTTCGCGAGCGACAACCAATAGGAGTGAAGTCAGTGGAGCACACGTGATCCGTCACTCTTCAGTGCAGCGTCTGACCGAGGCAAGATGAATGAGAAGTTTATTTTAGCAGTCAGAAACTGTCCAATAATTAATGATATGTCTCCGTGTACATACAGTGGTACTCGCCGTGCTGACTCCGAGCCCGAATGGTTTCGTGAACTCAGAAAGACCAGTATTTGCCCATTTGCTGCAGTTAAATAGCCGCGATAGCACAGGGCACTCGCTGTTTCTCATTCATCTTTAATATTATGCATTTTATGTACTGATTCCATTTATATTTAGACTTTTCCTTCCAAAATGTTAGCTTGTAGCGGCAAGAAAACAGATTTGTTGTCTACAACACGGAGTAACATCCGTGAATGTCACTCACAAACATTACTAGGCAACCAGTAGTGAGAACGCCCACTAACGACCTCACCGCCAGCCACTGGCGAGTGAGTGGCGACATGCAGCGATAAAGTCGCTTGTAGTGTGAACGGGGCTGAACCCAGCTAACAAAAATATGTTCAATGAACGTTTTGCTAATGTTCCCATTAAGTTCTCTGAACGTTAAAAATGGAAAAATTTAAAGTTAAAAGGCGCTATACGTAGAGTTCAGAAACCCTTGTTATTAGCGACACCGGTGGCTGTTAAGTGAACTGCAGCCAGCAACTTCTTGCTTGTGCTCGCATTCATGCACACATAACATGCACAGAATGGCTTTCAGCATTATCTTGAACATTGTATAAGCATTCATTTCATGTGTCATTGAACGAAAGAGAGGCTCTTGGGAACAAGCGTAAACGGCAAAAACATCCCGAGTCCTTCACATAGAAATCAGTCTACAGGCTTTCATAGACGAGCTATAAAGTTGGGAAAGGTTTCATTACAAGCTGTTCACACATTGGCAATACAAAAAGCGATTAATACATGAAAATTCTTACTTGCAGTATAGCCCTTTTAATTTGATAGTTTTTTAAAAAGTATAAGAACATTACTATGTTCCGAAACTAAAACATTTCCGAAAAAACATTCAATGAATGTATAAATACAAGTCAAAATTATGAGATTAAGTCGAAATTATGATATACTAAGTCATAATTATAAGATTAAATGTAAAAATTATGACATTCCATCATATTATGAGATAAAAGTTGAAATTATGACAAGTCATAATTATGATATAGTCAAAAAATTACGGCATGCTAAATCATAATTATAAGATTAAATGTCAGAATTATGATATAAAATGACAAAATTATGACATACCATCATATTTTGAGATAAAAACTTGTAATTATGAGATAAAAAGTTTAAATTATGTTTCTGTGCTAACATTTTCAGCACAATATAAAAAGACCAGATAGGTTTTACCGAATCCTCTATTAACGTCTCTGGAAGAATGTTTGCTTGTACAATCCAGAACGTTCTGAGAAAGTTCTCTGTTCGCTGGGAAGTCACTATGGCTATATTTTCTAAATCCTTTTACCTCCGTTCTGATGGACTCATGTAGAGACGGGAGGATGTCGTCCACACTGCGGATCAGACTGCGCAACGTCATTCCTACCGACTGCAAAATAAGACAATAATGACCTTGTCAAACAGAAACACAACTCCAAACATGAAGCATTAAGCATAAATGACCAGAAATAAGATGTTCAAAGTTGACCCACCTTCACCACATTGACGTACTCTGAGGCTGGTAACGTGTTGACATCGTTCTTCAGCTGGACCACGACCTTCACCATCTCCATGACGTTATTGTAGACCATGTCATCTGTGCGGTCCAGTTCTGCTGTGGGAGCCGGCTACAATGGTCAGAATCAGTCGTGTTAATATGTGTAGCAAATCATTGCAAATAATGTTTTTAATAAAGATTTTATCAGATGAAATTCTGAGAATTTTTCTTGCATTATGGTTTAAACCATGTCAGTGGTATTTGAGTTACTTGAGTCATTTTGTGTTTTTGTTTTTGTTATTGTTATTAAATATTTATATTTAGCTTTAATTTATATTAAGCCCTATTTGGACAGGACTAGTTTTCTAAATGACGTTTGAGTCACAAATTTTATCACTCGACGTTTGTGATTTCACATACCGATTCGGACGGGACGAACATCTCTATGTTTATTAGTTGGGAGTGTGTATGTATTTTAATTTATTATTTGCTGATATAATTTTAATTTATTATAAAAACACTATTTATGTAAACTTCACTAGTTTATAGAAGTGGCTGTGGATAATAGACCCACATAATTAAGCAGAGAAATCTAGACAAGTGTCTTACTCTTACCTGACACTGATATTAAAATGAGCAGGCTTCGCAGTTTCCACGATTTTGCTCTATTTGTTCATTTTATTGGTAACACTTTACAATAAGGTTCATTAGTTAAAGGGATATTTCACTGCTGGAAAGATGAATGTGTATTTAAATTGGGTCATTTATGTAGTAGAAATGTGAAATTATTTTAGAAGTTGGTGCCTTCTAGACTGAGAAAAGACAGAAAATTTATATTTTTGGCTCATATGGATGAAAGACAACTCCCAGAATGCACTTGCTTCGCTGCCCCACGAGGCCACTCCCAAGCCACGCCTACCGGTTACAGAGGGCAGTGTCGGAAGAAATGATACAACTAGGCTACTAGTTGACTCAAAACTGAGACAGCACAGAGTAGCCAGTTCAGCAATGAGGTTTCTTTACAAAGATAAATTAGGAAATTATGTTTACTATATTATTCAGTAAAACGATATGTTATTGCGAATATTATTGATACTTGTTCATCATTGTGTCAGTGTTTTATTCGCTGACTTGTTTGTATTTGTTACGTTTTTTAATCTTATTTCAATTAATGTTTATTTATGGTTTTAGTTTTTGTTCCTATATTAACCTCGAACCATGTATGTTTCACTTCTTTTAAAAAAAGTCATTAGTCTCTCTATGTGATTTAGTCCTTACTCTCATTTGGTGGTGCTGACCAAAGCTACTGCATAGCTCGGATACAGAAGGTTTCATTTCAATTTCACCAAGGCTGAAGTCTAACGATATGTGGTGAGGGAATCGTCCCTCATCCTCTTTCTACTGACCCATTATCAAGGTGAGCTCAAAAGACCCAAAGCTTATCAGGTTTTAGTCACAGAGCTCCCAGTAAAACCCGTCGCTTTGATTGATGCCATCTGCTCGTCTGCAAACTTCCAAAGGAAGGCTGACAGTGACACCTTTACTCATCGGCTTCAAAAAGAGATCAGAAGTCTCTTCTGCCCTTCAACCCCGTCCTAACCGCATTAAGACTGCAATTACCTGAGCGGACACCCGCGGGGGCTTCTCTGGGGGACCCTGGAAATTATCTGAGAGCCAAACAGAGAAAAACAAAAGTGTGACAACATAGAAGCAGCTTTACTATGGATCCTATGAGTTATCATTGAGATTGTGACAGTATAAGTATATATAACTACTGAAATATTTCCGATCTATTCCTTTAATAATTAATATTTAATCACGTCAAACCAGAGGTGCATCAAAAACAGTGCTGTCATTGTTAACTAAAACTGAAACGAAAAACTATTCAAAATCTTGTTCTGTAACAGAAATAAAGCTGAAATAAAATAAAATATCAATATTACAAGAAAAACAAACACAAACTGAAATAGACCACATTCAGACAGCAGCAAAACATGGTCGTCATCTTGTATTCGAGTCCTTATACAGTTCCATTCACACACAGTTAAGTCATTTATGGGAGTGACAACTGCATTCTATATCTGAACTCATGCATGTACATTTTCAGGACTCACAACCGCATTCTCGGAAAATGCGCTGTGTGAAAGGAACCGCACTGGACAACTAGTTGTCTGTCACATCATGCAGTGCGAGAGAGCCACTCTGCGCTGCACAAACGCATGTCTACCGTGTGTTTTCATGGGATTTCATGTGTGGTTTCAGTAACTTATAGCGATGGAGATATGAGAGTTTTAGATCCAGCCACTGTTCTCCACTAGAGCTGCTCCTGTCAGTTTTGTGCTATGCTCTTACATGAGATTCAAATGACTCCGCTCTCCACCCAAATATAAACGCTGCTGTCGTTTAAAAGTGCAGTAAGTGATTTCAGAGAAATGCTGTTGAAAGCGGATCGGACCGAGCAGCACAACGCACTTGTAGCCAATCAGCAGTAGGGGGCGTGTCACTCATGATGATGGAGGAGAGAGAGTGAGCCAATCAGCATTAGGGGGCGTGTCACTCATGATGGGGGAGGAGAGTGAGCCAATCAGCATTAGGGGGCGTGTCACTCATGATGGGGGAGGAGAGAGAGCCAATCAGCATTAGGGGGCGTGTCACTCATGATGGGGGAGGAGAGTGAGCCAATCAGCATTAGGGGGTGTGCCAGTCATGATGGGGGAGGAGAGAGAGTGAGCCAATCATGAGTCCTTTTTTGTGAAGCTTTGTTTTGCTTCGCTACTGCTATAAAGAGACACTCACTCTTGCATTGTGTGTTCATGCATTTTGGAGGCGGAGCACTGAAGGGAGGGATGTGTTTGTTTGGGTTAATTCCAAATATTAACAGTGTTTTTCAGAAATCGCTTACTGCACCTTTAACCCCCTGGCGCTGCTCACGTAGCGAGACTGTCCTCGCTGCAGCCTGTATCGCGGTGATGTACTTGATTAATCAAATAAGTAGTTGATGTTCGACGTGCACGCGCGATTAATCTCGTATTTAATGTAATTTAAACTGTAATGCCGAGTTAAAGATAGAATAAATAGATACAAATGGTTGTTTCATTAGACACTACTAGCTATAGAGTATTTAAAATGTATTTAAGCAAGGGCATAGTGTTTTGAATGATGTATAACCTATGTATTATTATTATTATTTGTTTAATTCCTTTAATTTGGTCCTTTATGAATACAAATAGACTGAAAATATGTATAACTATTGTCTTTATTTTTTCCACTCAGTCTGTTTTATATAGCCTAGTCTTCTTTGTTATTTGTTTAATAATTCTGTAATGTAGCATTTATTCGTTCATGAATGAATCAAATATATTATTTTCTCTCTCACTCGCTATGCTATAGCCTACATGACAGATTATAAGAGTTATACTAAAATATGTGGGACATCTTTTTTTATGAGATTTAATAAATGAAGATGACAAGAAGAAAAAGAAGATAAAATATCTTGTGTCTGGTATCCGATCTGTTAAAACATCACAATGTCCAACAAATTCACAAACTGTTGGGGACAACGTCAGGTAATAACATTAATACATAAAATGGGAGAGAGGCCGCACTATGCTTAAATATATTTTATTTTTATTTGCACAGACGCGTTTCGGCGCGTGCCTTCCTCAGTGTGCAGGTTGCACACTGAGGAAGGCACGCGCCGAAACGCGTCTGTGCAAATAAAAATAAAAATATATTTAAGCATAGTGCGGCCTCTCTCCCATTTTATGTATTATAATTATCTAGGCCAGCACTCTTAAAATTGACAAGTGTATACATTGAGTGAAGCCTGCTCCTATCCACATTTACTTAGGTAATAACATTAATACAATGAAAACAATTATATTTTTTATGCAAATTAAATCCCTAGAGATAGATCACTGTTCGAATGAATAAAGACATTTTACATATATTCATATAGCGTTGAATGCTCTACAAATAATTATTGATAACAAACGATATAGCTTATTAATTAGCCTACATTACTTTGCATGAAAAATAGCGCTATCAAGTTATCAAGAGAGCATTTAATCTCTATCTAGGCAGACTTTTTCCTTCTAAATATTTTGAAATTGAGTGTACAGCCTACAGTTAAACTTATTATCTCCGATGTTGTTTTGAGTGTTTTAGACAATTATGAAAAGCAACTATAATGAACAAACATTTATTTGACTTGACTGAGGCATGCCGCGTTATTAGTCATGTGAACCTGTCTTTTCTTTCATTTTAATTGTCATTTTTATTGATGAGAATGTTTATCTTAGCTATTAGAATGATATAAAAATCGATATACACAAAATGGAATGGCATTACATATATGGGAAATTACATGACGGATAAAAACAGACAAAAAGAGAGCTAGTTTTAAAACTCAACTAACTCCGTCAGACTGGATATCCTAATAGTTACTGTAGGCTATTGCAACTTCTGCATATCTATCATGTTACAGTGCTTTGTGTAAACTTATGGATTACATTAATACTATAATGGATGATAAAAGCTCTAATTTGGGCAGTGTCGTTGGAGATAAAATAGGCTACAAAATGCATATCCAGTATTGCAAATCTTTGAAGCTGCCATTAAGTTATGGGCCATAATGTAAAAGCTTTAAATGTTTAAATTCATCCACTATAGCCATTATTATGTAATATTTCATACAGATTTTATTTTTGTTTGTTTTTTATTTTTGGGCATAGACCTGAAAAATAAATTTCCAACGTAAACTCTTGTAAATCTTGAATGCTTTGGAGCACAGACTTAAGTTTGGTCTCTTTTTAAAGAAGACATATTAGGTAGATAATTGCTGAAGTGAAAAAAAGAAAAAAAAAAGAAAAAAAAAGTGAAACTAAAAAAAGTTATAGAATTTAAGTATAGTATAATGAAAAATGCACAAAAATACTTTTTAAATTGCATATATATACTGTCTCCATATATATTCCCATATTTCCAAATCATGTTTTACTCAAAAAAAAAAAAAAAAAAATCAAAGCCATAAATCTAAACAAGCTGAGCTTTTAGTAAGATTTTGTTTCGGCGCAGTACCATATGTTTTCACTAGATGAAATACATCTCCAATGCAGTCATTTTCAGACAATTTTTTCAGGACCATTTAACCTTTTCGAATCATGTCCATGATGCAACTTAAATTTGCTGTTCATCACTCAAGGCTATCATATTACTTCAGAACGCTTCAAACAGATTTTAATGACGACTGCTTAATAATCTCTGCTTAAGTAAAATATATGTAATTGTGTGTTAAAATGAACTGACCTTGGCTTGCCTCGTTTTCTGACATCTAAAATAAAGAAGAATATGTTAGCAGTGTATAACAGTAGAAGACAACGGTCGGGATGTGATGAAGACAGTATAAAAGAGACATATATTACCACTTTCGCCTTTGTGTCATCATTGGCAAACGGATCCTGAAAAAGAAACAGAGAAACATGAAGATAGCCCTAAAGTCAACATGAAATGCTGTTCAACCTGATTAACTTTCATAATGTACGGATTTCAAGTGAAACGAGACAAAATATAGCACAGAAATGCATGCAGAACAGAAACGTCAATCAAAAAGGAAAGACGTTTCAGTGGCGGAGCATGTCGTTAGACTTTTATGAAATATTAGAAATACTAATATTGTTTTCTTCTGAATAATTATTAATTGTGCATAATATCAAGAACATGTAAACAAGATTAAGAGAGAAAGAACGTTTTGCTAACGTTCACATGAAAACATTATTTCTGAATGTTCTGTGAGCGTTAAAAACGTCCGGATTTATGTTTTAAATGTTTAAAAACGTTCTTGGTTATGCAAACTTCAAAGTCCCCTGTCAATAATTGTATCCATTAAAACTCATATTTGATCACCAAAATGACATATTTAAAGTTTTTTTCCTTGAAAAAAAAATTATTCATGCCTTAAAATAGCTTGAATGTAACTCTACACCCTTGCCTCATTTAGTATATGCGGTTCTATGAATATGCAAATTAGCACCGCCTCCATTTGCTCACACCAGCTCACAGATCCACTCGTTGACGATCAAACGTTGATGTGATTGGTTACAAGGTGTAACAATTTAGTTTGTAATGTCAAAAACACCATCAATTTTAAACAGCATTTTGAGACTGTCTTTGGTTCACTGCAGTTTTAAATGCAAATGAGCAGCTGCTGCTTGCCCAGGGGGCGGAGCCTTACGAGCTCACGCTCAGAGCCAGGACAATCTCATGTCACATAATGATAATATCACAACAGAAACTCTCAGTAGCGGTGTTCATTTCGAGTCGGACAATAATGCCTACAGAATCAGAGAATATATGTTGTATGGAGATAGAACAGGTATAGTTTTAGTTTAATTACAGTTATAACTTATTTGTCATCTGCTTTTATCCACTATTAATACAAGTCTGCTTTAGTGTCCAAATGATGGCCAAAAATATAATGAGTTCAATGAAGTTTATTGTACATCACACAAAAGATGAAGCATCAGTTTTACTCCAGAAAATCACTCTAAGAGCTGAATAAACACCGTATAAGAAGTGCGCATTAAAGCCTTATCCATAAACTCTCTCTCTCCCTTTCATTACCATCAACATAAACAGGGAATTACAAAAAACACTCGTTACAACTGCACTCTCTATTTCATTTCTGCCGTGATCACTGATCATCAGTAACGTTAACTGTAAGCTAGATCGCGAACAGTTGGTACTGATCCATCCTCGAGTATTGCTATGCTCATTCTTACATCTTATAACAAAACACCTCACTCGCTTAGAAGACATTCTTGTCTACAGCTGCGCCGGCGTCGAAACAATGTTGGACTGTGTGTTTAGCTCACTCAGGGCAGGTCTACGCTAAAACTGCAGTGTCAGTCAACAGTCGTGGGAGGGGCTTGTGCATAAGTACGTCACATTGCCCCGAATCTGAGAACGGGTTGTTCTGAGACAGTGCTTCTGATTTATGAAGATTTAAAAGAAAGCACTGGGTGGATTTTGATCATTATAAGGTGGTTGTGTACACACACTGCCAACACACATTTATGTTCAAACACATTGTAAAAGTGAATTTTGCATAATAGGTGCCCTTTAAAGACCAGATGGCTTTCTATTAATGTTACTGGAAGAACATATGTTCATAACTTTGAGAGAACCTTGCCAGGACATCAGCCAAAGTTCTGAGAAGGTTCCCTGTTGGCTGGGACGGCTCTGACGAGAGACAATTGATGACTTACCAGAAGCTTCTCTTCTTTCTCCAGCCACTTGTTGTCCTCCACCATTTCCTGTTTCTGCCTCATTAAAGTTTCCTGCACACGCTGCCTGTCCAGTTCCCACAGCCGCTGGGCGTCTTCCTTACTGCTGGGCTCAGGAAAACCACGGTCCTTCACAAACACACACACACACACACACACACACACACACACCCACACTCAGTAATGCAGCTTTTATTCCATGTCTGTTATCATTAAGTCCATCAATATGCTAATAGTACTCAATGTCGAAATTATGCATTTATAGATTAGTCTATAGATTTATAGATGGAAAATGGGCCAAAAATGTCTTCTTGCACCAGTGCTGTTTTCGTTGACTAAAACCAAAAACTAATATTAAAGTACTAAAAATATTATTACATATTTTTAAAATTATTAATATTATCAAAAATAGTTTTCAGTAATTAAAATAAAGCTGAAATAAAATAATATAAATATGACATAAAAAAGCTTGAAAACCTAAAAATTGGAAATTAGGCAACTAACTAAAATAAAATAAGTTGAAGAACAAAAATTATTAAAACTGAAAGAAATATAAATTGAACCTAAAAAATGACAAAAGCACATAAGAAAATTAATAAAACAAACTAAAAAAAAGAGAAAACAGCCAAAATATCAATAAACACTATAATAGTATATAAACAATTCTAAAATAGCACTCTCTTGGACTATACCAATTTTTGTCAATAAGCATTCCTGTAGCTCAAACAGTTCATAGAACTAGCAAAGCCAAAGTCCTGGAATATATATATATCTTAAATACAATGTTATATGTGCCAAATGCATAAATATAAATGCAAATGAAGTCCAATCAAATGCTGAATAGGAATATCCCTCCCTCTGAGTGAGTTATAAATACCACCTGCTTCCGACTAGCATCATGAAGCAATCATAGTTCTTCTGTGTCTTCTGTTGCGGTAACATTCATACTTTATTTCCTTTCTCGACCATAAGTAGGTCGCAAAGGAAGAGGCTGAAACTGATTCATTGCGAAAGTCTCTTTTTGAGTCTATGGCACAAGCTGTCTTGGGTGTTTTTGCAAGGCTGTGACATCGACTAAAGGTAGTTTATTACATAAATAGGATGATTTTTTGCCCCAGCTGAATTTCCTGTTTTAATAGGAAATACATCAACACAGGAAATAAAACTGTAGCTATCAAGCAATCTCATGGAGTCTTTTAGGTTATTGGGCAGTGTTTGTTGGTCAGTGCGTTTAATTGGCTTTTTTTTTAATCTTCTAGCAACACTGCAAAATTTGATTTCCTTACTCAGTATTTCTGTCTTGTTTTCCAGTACAGATATCTAAAACTTTTGTAAAAAATTCTGTAAAAATATATCAATATTAAATGAGTTTAAGCTTAAAAGAAGAAGAATTGTCTGCCAATGGGGTCAGAAAAATAAAACGTTATTTTAAAGTTTATTTTAAACCCAGCTAAAAGGGAACGTTCTCAGAACTTCAGCTAAGGTTCTCTCAAAGTTACAAACAAACATTCTTCCAGTAACATTAATTTTTAGAAAACAAGACGCAATATCTGATGTTATTTTGCTTCTCAAGTAAATGTTAGGATAATTGTACTGGAAAACAAGACAAAAATACTGAGTAACAGAATCATTGTTTGCAGTGAGATGATCTAGGACATCACAGGATGCAGTATTTTGCAGTACTGAAGGCAGGTGGCGCTCTTACCCCCATACTGCCACGGCGAGGGGACAGCGGCAGGGTCAGCGTGAGCGTGCAACGCCAGTCTGGCGGGCTGGAGAGGACAGGCGAGCTAACGCGCAGAGACTCGGGCAGCTGGAAAGCAGGTCGCATGAGCAAGAACACACACACAAGCAAAACTAAACCACACGATAAAACATTTCACACAATGACATGCATAACATGGCGGTTTCAAGCACGTATGCAGAAAAGCAAGCCAAAACCACACGTACTGGAAATGGTGTGAATTGACCTAGATAAATGTGACCAACATAAAGCTGTTTATAGTTCATAGTTAGTCTACCAATTTTAAATGCATCATCCACAGAGTAAAACACAGGTGTATTGCTCAGGAGTTTCTCTTTCATTGCTCAGAAGACGTAGTGGATCTCTAAGTTATGTTTTATTTCAGTATTAACATCATCACAGATGTTTCTCTCAAAATTTCTTTGAAATATATACAAATAAAGCTATAAATTGAGGGAGAATTTGAGTTTGAGTTCATATTGAGATCTCAGAATATGAGACTATGAGGAGATCTCTTCTGAAACACTAGAGAAGTCTTTTCTCAGGAGAAACGTGTGAGGAGCAAAAGACTCTCCATTTCATTTATTGCCGTCTATGAGAATGAAATGAGATCTATGGACCGTTTTGTGCAGTTAAAGCAACTACAGACATTATAGGAGGAAAAATCACCTGCCAGTGTAGATGTGGATTGAGAGTGTTGAAACCAGATGGTTTCAATCTTGATGGCTTTTCATAAAACAAGAATGGATGAACAGAAAAAAATATATTATATGATAAATAGTGTGTTAAATAGTACAAGAATAACCGTATGAGAGAAACAGAGAGTGAAAAGACAGACACCTTCGGTGGAGCGTCATGAGACGGCTTTAGGCTTATGGAGCGGGTTCTGGTTCTCAGCTCATCCACCTCCATTTCCTTCTCCATTTTATGAACATTGCTGTGGGAAGCAAACAGAAAACATTTTGTCATTTTTACTCCTATTATATATTATTATTAACATTTTTATGTGCTCATTTTTATTATGTACTTATATATTTTTTACATTTTTTTATTTTATTTGTAATAGATTTAATTTTTTATTATTATTTTATTATTACTATATATTTTAATTTTTGTATATATTATTTTCCCGACCACTTATAGTGTTAGTCAGTATGATTTACATGTTTATTTTTAATTTTTAATATAACTTTTAACATTTTAATTTTATAATGTTTAATATTTTTATAGAATTTTAATCTATTTTATTATTACTTATATCGTTCACGTTCATGTTGTTACAACATTGCATTGTTAGAATAAAAAAATAATAATTAATGGCCAACTGGCGATTGGCACGGGTTCATATACTCGGCAACGCTGATTTTTCCTCGCATTTGGCGATTGGCGAGTGCTAATTACGTTCATTTAAGACTGACATTTTGGCATAATTGTGTGTGTGTTATTGTTCGTTCAAGCGCGAAAGAGAACTAGATTCTGTCAAGTCTGTGCACGTGATACTGGCGCTCGTCTTTCTGTGCGTTGTGTGTGTGTGTGTCAGGACATTCACAGACAGAGTGTTCTCTTTTGTCTTGCTGGGCTTGAATGGTTTAAAAGCATTTGCATGAATAAGAGTGTGATCATTTAATGTAACGCTAGCCAAAGGATGACAGAAAAAACGGACGCTGCGCGTTAACTGTGTTAAATATTTTGAACACATTAAACTGGAAAAAATGTATTGCATGCATTAATGTTGACAGCACTAATATATATATATATATATATATATATATATACACACACACACACAGTATATATACATACATTTTTTACATTTATTTTAAACAAATTATTTTATAATTAGTTTTATTTTATTTTATTAGTGCTTGCACTAATTGTCAATTGTATTATTTTTTATTTTATTTTGATTACATACATATATATACACACACATGTACACACACACACAAAAAAAAAAAAAAATCACATTCATTTCTATGTTTTTTTTTTTACTTTTTTTTTTATAATTTTTTTTTTTTACAGTTTTTTTTTGGGTTAGAATTAGACCCGTTTTGAGCTCTGAAACGTTCAGGGTTCAAACTGACAACCCTACAGCTCTTTGACGACTAGGGCAGGCCGGCCAGCGGTGTTGTACCTCAGCTTGCACACTAGCTCAGTGAAGCTGGGTCTTTTTATTGATTTTTTTTTTTATATAATTGTTTTGAATGTGTATTATTATTTACAATTTTAATATTTATTTATAATAATTTTAATATATCATTTTATTTAATATTCATTTTTCCCTCAATGTCCACTTACTGTAAGTGTTGGTCAGTTTGTATTATTTTTATTAGGCGTTTGATGACTTTCAGTGTCGTACCTCAGTTTGCACACTAGCTCAGCGAAGCTGGGTCTCTCACGGGGGATGTAGGCCCAGCAGTGGGTCATGAGGGAGTAGAGGGTTGGCGGGCACCTCTCGGGTTTAGGTAGACGGACGCCCTGCTCCAGCTGGTTTATCACATCCTTGTTCTCCAGCCAGAAGAACGGCTGCTGGCCTCCACTCATGATCTCCCACATGCACACAGCTGAAAGGAGAAGCGTAGGAAGCCGCCAAGAATCAGGAAACTGCTTTAGATGTTCATTGCAAAACTTTGATTGTGAAAAGTTTGGTTCGTCACAAGAATCAGCATTAAATCAGCAAGAATAACAACAGGAAATAGGGATTTACACCATGACGATGGCTTGAAAAATCCTGACGATTACATTAATTTATTGCCTAATATGTTCAAAACAGTGATTCAGCTTTGAAAAGTCTGCGTTGCGCTTTGCAGACGTGACACAACACGTCTTGCATCCTTAAACGCATTCATCTCGCTAACGCTACGTCACTCTTCAAAAGTCACTAACCAAACATCCAGACATCACTGGCCGAGGTAAACCGTCTGAAGTTGATGGACTCTGGCGCCATCCATTTGATAGGTAATCGAGTCACGGAGGCTTCGGAGAGAGAACAAAGTGTCATTTGACAGCATTCGGCATAAGAAACGAGAGTTAAATGAAACTGCTATATTAGAGTTAGATTAAAACAGAGAGATCTGTGACATCTAGTCAGAGCTTGCCTTTGTAATACTCTTCCTCTTCTATGTATCTGGACAAGCCAAAGTCTCCCAGCTTCACACAGTCTGGTTTGGCAACCAGCACATTTCTCACAGCAATGTCTCTGATGGGAAAACAGTGAACTGAGTAACTTGATTATCTATGCACCACTAACATAGGCTTTGTACAACCACATGCATGAGATACTATATAGATGATTATAAAAGGCGATATGAAAACACGTACAATAAAACGCTGTTTAATTTATAATGCATGTGTGAGGTGTGAGAAATCAAATCCTGATTTTGTCTTAAAAGTTATACTTTTATAATAATTCATAAATTAATACCTTTATTCAGCAGGGATGCATTAAATGGATCAAAAGTGACAGCAAAGACATTTCAAATGTTACAAAGATTTCTATTTTAAATGTATGCTGCTCTGTTGAACTTTCTATTCATCAAATAATCCTTCAAAAAAAGAATCACGGCTTCTACAAAAATATTAAACTGCAAAACTGTTTTCAACAGTGATTTTATAAACTATAAAAAATGATTTTTAGCGGCAAATCATCAAATAAGAATGATTTATGAAGGATCATGTGATACTGAAGACTGTGTTCAACTGTATTAGAGTTTAATAAGATACATACAAATTGTGATAGTAAAGGTTTTGTTTGGTTTTGTATTTGTGAATGAACACTGTAACGCAAGACAATTTTTCAGACTTTGACAAAGTTATCATCATCATCATCATCATCATCATCATCATCATCATCATCATCATTAGTAATGATACTGAAAATTCAGCTTTTCATCACAGGAACAAATTACATTTTAAAAATATAGTCAAATAGAAAACAGTTATTTTAAATTGTAATATTATTTGACAGTATTATGGTCTTTACTGTGTTTCTGATCAAATACATGCAGCCTTGGTAAGTAGAAGAGAAATCTTTTAAAGATTTAAAAAAAAATCTACAAGTAAATATCACCCAAAAAAACGATAACCAACCGAGAGCAAATGCCCAAAATTCCAAACTAACTAGGTAATAATTAATGTTCACAATGATAGCATAATATATTTAAGCAAAGAGATGTTTAATTTGGGACACACAGGTCAGAAAGTGTATCGGCGTACCTGTGTACCATGTTAACACCCTCTAGGTAAGCCAGGGCTTTACTGATCTGCACGCTGTACAGGAGCAGGGTGATATTGGTTAGTTTCTGCTGGTTCTCCGTCAGGTAATTTCCTAGCTGAAGTAATCACAGAAAAAAACAGGATGATATAAAAGTCTGATTGCATAATGTACTGTTATGAGCAGTGCCAGATTTACCCTTTATTGTGACATTGGAGAAGAGTGATTGTTAACAGATATAACAGAAAGTACCTTTAGAAGTCAATATACTGGAAAACAATCCTATTTCCTTAATGAGTAATTTTGTGCGATTTAACAATTCTATTGTTGTCAGGGTTCTGTCCCTTCAATCTGGTTTATTCTCGGTTTGGTGACATCCACAAGGTTTTGAGTTCATCCGCATGATGCGCTGGGTTTAAGAAACCCTTTATGCCAAAAAGGTTTTATATAAGGTTCTATATAAGAAGAAATATCTTAAAAGATTGCATAATACTTCATGTTAAACGGGTTATTTCAAATTTTTCCAGTGATAAAGTATGTTTACGAGCAGCTTAATTCAAAGGGCCTTATCATACACCCGGCGCAATGCAGCGCAAGTGTTTTTTGCTAGTTTCAGCCTGACACAGTTATCATTTTCACGTCCTGCGCCACATTGTTTAAATAGCAAATGCATTTGCGCCCATTTGTGCGCCCATGGGCGCGCTGGTCTGAAAACGAGGTGTGTTCTGGCACATTGTTGGTGCTTTGCTATTTTGAGGCAACTGAAATAGACTGATTTTTTTTGTTATTTAAAGAGCGCGTTATTAATATGCGCCTATAGGCAGCATTCACAACGCATGTACACTTTGTCCCGTAGATGGTCTGCTTGCCTTCTTTAACCTCACGCACGAGCAGATCCATTTCCTCGCTAGAAAAGCGTTCAGTTTTTCCGCTTGTAAATTCTGCCAAGTAAATAGCGAATCCGCCATGGCGCGAGCGCAACTGGCTTTTAAAGGGAATGGGAGATGAGACACTGATTGGTTTATTGCACGTTACACCCAAAATACACACCGACCATTTTTCCTGTAGTTAAACTAGCAAAAGTGGATTGGACACAACCTAAGTGCACTTGCACCATGTGCTTTAGAACATGGACTTGGTCCTATAAATGCATAATATGGTCCTATAAAAGGTTATATATATATGAAGCGTCTGACAGAACTGTGTACATGTTCTATAGAGAACCTTCTTTTCTAAGAGTGCAGAATTTAAATCTGTCTCATATTTGAACAAGTTTGCATCATTAATTCTGTTATTTTCCTGTTTAATTGATGTGAAACTGAATAAAGGTGACTAGACTATTTTCCTGTAAATGAGCAAACCGTTGTCAAGCTTGAAATCAATGAAATAAATTAATCTCACCTCTCCATACTGGTAAAGCTCCATGACAATCCAGACCGGATCCTCTTCGATAATTCCTATGAGTCTTACAATGTGTGGATGGTCCAGTTTCTTCATGATCACTGCATGATAATATTTTAAGGGTTTTATTGTTAGGCATCAATTTGATTCTACAGGTGGAAGATAAAATAAGCCCAGTGAAGCCATGGATTGCAGTAAATTTAGAACCGCCAAGTAATGTAGTTCTTCAGAAGCGGAATGGTTTCCAAGCAACACACAGTGGTGCAGTAATACTGATGTAATGCGGTCACAGGTGTATGTTTGTAGAGTAATTTACAACAGGTTTAAATGCAGCTCAGCCAATCATATTCAGGGACCGGAATTATCCGTTTTATGACAACTTACAAGCTTCACTCATGAACTTCTCCTTCACATCAGCTGTGCAGTCCTTGCATGTCTTTACAGCTACATTCACTCGCTCCCCTGTCTAAAAGAAGACACAAGATTTGTGAGGTTCCTGTCCAGAAAGCTGAACTTGAATAGGTTTCTAGCGATTTCTACTAAATCCTTGTGATCCGCTGTATATTTTGGCCTGTAGGTGTGTGACTGATGCACTGACCTTGCTTGTATAAATCCCATCATGAACCTCACCAAAGAAACCTTCGCCCAGAATCCGACCGAGCACAACATCGTTCCGTGAGAGGCTGAATTTACATGCTGGAATATAAGGGGATTGATTTAAAGATGTCAAATAAATAAATAATAATTAAAAAACAATTTATCAGTCCCTTATATATTTTTTATTTTTTTTTATATATTTTTGTTCTTACATGCAACTGGTTTATTTTCTGGTATCTCTGAATAAATATCTGAACCTGTGGGGGAAAAAAAAACATTTAATGAAACAAAAAACTGTATTTATCAAACAATCTTTTATAAAAAGCGGATATAAGCAGTATATATATTTTGTTTCACATACTTTTACTTTCCATGTCAGAGCTGGTGTTTTCCATACTGCTTTGCAATAGAAAATTTGAAAATTAGACAGGATCAATCAGACAGAATCAGAATGTATTTATATATACCTTATATTTATATATACACACACACCACATATACACACACATATATATATATATATATATATATATATATATGTATATATATATATATATATATATATATATATATATATATATATATATATATATATATATATATATATATATATATATATATATATATATATATATATATATATATTCCCACACTGCTTTGAAATAAAAGATTAGACAGGATCAATCAGACAGAATCAGCTATAAAACTATCAAATTAAATTATATAGGACAAAATACAGAAAAAGCTAAACATCACTGCTCACCTGCCGGGTAAAGGAGGTAGAGAGATTCGAGCATCTCTGTCTGGTAAACACAAACGGTAGTTTGTTATTCATATGGTGGTAAACACAGCGTACAGTATGTGGTTTACACTAGCAATAGAGGCGCACTGACGAGGCGAGTCAAAAACTGTTAAAGTAGAGGAACTATTTCCATTGGTTTCATTAGTGGATACTAATTTGAGATAGATGATGATGTTGCTTTCATGCCCTGGTAACATGAAAGAATAACACATATGCACCTTTATTAGGCTGCACTATTAAAGTCGCCTCGTTTCCATGCTCCAAACGGCAGTAGCCGTCAATTAAATCCACCATGTTCTCTGCGATGGCCAGAGATGCTGTGCTGATGGACAAAGGCTGAAAAAGACAAAACTTTTAATGTGCATTATTTTAATCTTCATAAGAAAGTCAAGGAAGGTAAACAGATCAATCAAGCTTTCATTTCAGCAAATATGTTTAGACACATTTAGATGCATTTACCTGTTTAGCTCCGTCTATAGATATATGTAGCAGCGTCTTTCCGTCATCCTGAAGGGTGTATTTAATACTGCGAATTTGCGCAAATGAGGCTAGTAAGACCGGCTAATAAGGACACAAAGAAAGCCATGTTAATATACATTTTAATTTTTTTATATATTGGATATAGAAATCAAACGCATATGAATCAAATTAGTTGGTTTAGCAAATAGATTTTCCATCAGTTATTTTCATGCCTAATTATGCAAAAAAATGTATTGTAAGAGCTACTGTTACTTTCACTGTTCATATTGTTGCTCTGTCATATTTTATCTTTAATTTAATAGCACAGTGAATATTTAGAGCTGCTCCAGCAGGGCTCAACCAGTCAAAAGCAGTGAGTGATGTGCTCTTTGTCTTTTGTTGTTAGATTAACATTGAGGACAAAGACAGCAGTACTAAGGTTTATTAGGCCGCTGTCACTTTAAGAGCATGTATCCAACATACACGTTTTCTTTTCAACGGTTTACGTTCACTTTAGAAATAACCAACTATACGGCATTTTGACAATTTTGTTTAAATTTGTCCATTCAAGCTCAAGAAGACATGAAAGAGAACTTGATTCAATATGCTATTCACGCGCTGTCTGAGGGGCAGCTTTCTGAGTGTGCTTCGGATGTTTGCGCACAGAAAACTAAATTATTAATTATTAATTAAATTTGGAATTTAATCGACCCTTCGCTAAGCCCCGCCCGAAAACTGCCACAGGCCAATTGTGGCTTAGCAACCGTAACTAGGCAACCGTAACAAATTTCACTCACCCTGCTGTGCAGGAACATAGCTGTTCCTCAATTTGTGTGTTTCCCATTTGAATGGTCAGCGTATGAGGCGGCTGCTGCTTGCGCTGGGACCAATTTGATTAAATTATTCTCTAATCGGTTGCATAATTATGTTGTGGATATATCCCTCAAATGCATACTGCAGTCCCTTTTGTCTTGCTCTCTCAGATATTTCACCTGTTCGCCAAAAATTATCTCCTTGGGAATGTCTGACACCTGTGCATTCATACTGTAATCGACGTGCCAGACGCGAAAGCTTGTCAGGCATAGCAACAGTAACTAAGGAGGGCGGGGCTTAGCGAAGGGTCAGTTAAATCAATTTGTCCATTTACCCTTCCTTTTAGGACCTTCTACTTTTTACTTTGACCTTATTTTAGTTATTTTACCGTCACCATCTTTCCTCTCTGTATAGGATTACAGTAGTTCTAGCAACTGTTGTTTCCTAAATGAGCTATATCGGTTATTAGTAACCCTTATTCCTGTTTCTTCTCTACCCCTCCTCACTCCTTAGTGCCAGGCCTAGTGCAAGAAGAACGGCTACCGATAAACACACTGTAGGCCCCATGTAGAACTAGAAACACCTCCCATTGTTTGTCTTTCTTTTTGACCTTGAGGTGTTTGGTGTGTCCCTGCTAGCTTAGCAAACAGGCTACCCTATGTTTATGAGTCTACTCCAGCATCACCCACAAGTGACACCTTCTTAGCCATATCTCCAAGCTAAAACTAAATAGGTAAAACCCTCCTTTCTTCCTTTCACTTTCTGATTTTATCTTGTTTTATTTTAGTTTTACTTGTTACCCTCGCAGTGACAACCAAGAACCATCGGTATTTTGAGTAACAGTTTGACGACACGTACAAGCCTTTCAGGCTCTGGCACTACCAACAGCTGGACAGAGCAAACACAGGACGAGTGCAGAACTGTCTCCATGGCAACAGCCCAGGTACCAGCCAAGACACTGGGAGAAGCCATGGAAGACAGCACCCTCAACCTGCAAACACCACAGGATGACCAACCGCAGTCGACAACAAAATCCTCCCTCACATCCTTCACACAGTGTCAATCGGAGGCTGCACAAGGACAGCTGGACAAGCCTGCCTCAAAAGTTAAAGGAGCTGCCGGCACAAGCAAGACAGCTCCCTGAACAGGACTCACCAAAGGAGTACTGCGAATGACAAGCTTCTGACTCCTTGCCCAACACAGCTCAAGCAAGCTCACTTCGGCACCGCCACAAGAGCAGAGCAGCACTCCAACCTTCAGACTTCTCGTGACTGAGAGGCTATAACGCAGGTTTCGTAGGTTTTGCGTAGGTTTGCGCAGATATAACTGATAATCGTTTGCACCTTGGAACCTATTAAGGATGGACAGGCCATTCTCAGAAGTTAAAAGCCTCCACTCAAGTTCCTCCTCTCTCTTCCTGTTTCTGCTGGTTGCTGTGCGTGTGGGACAGGAAACCCAGTTCGACCACGAGGTCGTTGGCCGGCAGGCCCAGCACATCAAGCCATGAGCAACTTCCTCGACCATGACGGAGTCGGACTAACCATGCAAGTTCATCATATCTTCTTCATTCAATGCAGAATAAATCGATTGCAACTTCAACGACTCACGGAACCATCAAATCAGGAACTTTACGAAACTGCTTCAACTGCAATGCAAATATCGTACAATTAACTGACTAAACGAGGTTTAGTAATAAGCTGTGAACCCTTCTACGAGGCTTTGAAAATAATAAGCTGATGGTTCTTTTCATAGTTAAATTAATCTTTTCCATAGCTTCATTCCCTGTTTCCGTTCCCAGTTTCATTCTGTCACTTACCATTTTACCCATATATGTGTGATTGTGTGTATGTGTTTGTTTAGATTAGTTGTGTTTGTGATTTAGTTAATAAACCTTGTGCACAATACATATTTAGTTCTGATTCTCTGCTTGCATCAGTCAATTTAACGATTTCTGGTCTTGTTACACGCTCTAAGCGCTGTACATGCTAAGAAAGAATGATTTTTCTGTGGCCATGAAAAATACACTTTTCTCAGAATTAATGAATAGTAAAAAGTGTTCGTTGGACGAACTGATTAATTGATTTTAATATTAATTTAGCCACATCAAGGTAATCTTGATGTAGCTAACAAGTTATGATTAATTATTAATATAATTAATATTTCCTCTTTGACCTGATTTGTTACAAAAGTTTTTTTTTTTTTTCATTTGAGCTAAAGCTAAAGTTTAAGTGTGTTACTAAAATAACACACTTAAACTTTAGCTTTAGCTCAAATGAAAAAAAAAAAAAACTTTTGAGATGAGCTTATCATTGAGATACTATTATAGTAATATTAATATTTTTAATTTTGTGTTTTTTATTAGTGTTTGTTTCAGTTTAAGTACTAATAAAAAACACAAAATTAAAAATATTAATATTACTATAATAGTATCTCAATGATACTAAAACTAACACATGATCAAATATATGTAGACATCTCGAGTGTATTTGGGGTACTCTATTTGACACCAATGATTATGAGGCTACATTTTTTCCATTGTGGTCAATTGACAAATAGAAGTGGTTATTTTCGCTTTGATGGGTGAGTGCTGCCTTTTAGAGTAAAGGCAGAGCGGTGGCATTAACGTGTTAGGGGATCTTCTTACCACGGAGTTTTTGTCTGTGCGTTGCCGAATACCTTTGGGGCCGATGACCAGATCCACAGTGACGCTCCATCCTTGCTACAGAACAATCAGACATTTGCAGCATTTACAACATCACAATTACTGCTTGATCTACATTGGTCACTTAGACCATACTTGAATCAATGTCATGGATGCAAAAGATAACAAAATGTCAAAGCGACATGTTATCTATGCGACAGAAAGATAACACAAGCACATTTTTCAAGTAAAACATTAAGCAAAAGACGATTATTATGATTAAAACAGAAATAAATAAATAAATAAATAAAGTTAAAAGTATTAATCTAATTTCATAGCCACTGCAAAAGTGAAATTTTTGCAGCATGTAATTGCAAATAACATTTGCCTCGAGATTGTTATCTAATGCAATGACCTTCACACATTTCGGACTGAATTTATCCATCCACCCAAAACTAGTTCTCATGCTGTTTCAGAGTAAATCTCACACATCAAACATTACCATCAAACATGGCTGTACTGTACTAAAAAAAACAACTTACCACCAGCTCACAAGGAAAAACCTCATCGTCAAAACTGGAAAAGACAGATAATGTCTCAAAGAACTTCATGATGCACTGCTCCTCCTTCAGCAACGCAAACTGCTGAAACGTTTGCTGGATCAGTTTTCTCAGGTGCTTCGGCTGTTCCCCACCAGACATATATGAACAACATTTTATCATTATTAATCAAAAATCACAAACGCTGTTAGTGTGTTTTGGATCGCTTTGCTGACTTATTCTCAAAGAGGTCAAGCAAATGTTTTTACCTTCATATTGCCGATTAATTCTTGAGGGAAGAACAATTGCAGGCCGACATCTTTCCTGACAGGAGCAGAAATGTCATCAATGCACTGTGCATATCCTTGTGTAAAACTATCTTACAGCACAAGACAAACTACTTACTCCAGCAGTTCAAAGTTGGATTTTTTCTCTAGGCCGCTGGCATTCATGTCTTTATAAAACCTCCTGTTAGAATTGAAGAAAAATGAAAATGACTTTTCTGCAGCATTCTATGTAATATGTTGTCTTTTATTATTACATTTTAGTTATGCATTTTGCAGACGCTTTTATCCAAAGGTATATATACATTTCTATCGGTTCTTGCATTCCCTGGGAATCTAACCCATTGGCGTTGGCGTTGCCTTATTAATTGGTTTTAATTACCATAATAACCATCATTATAAAGTGGGTTGAGTTAAATCTGAAGTTATATTAATTATGGCATTTTCTTTACTTGTTTTCATGTGAAGTGCTTGGTACTTATTCTAAAGCTGTTTAGTGTAAAGCACTTCAAGCTGTATACAAATAAAGCTCAGAATTATTATTCATTTTTTCAGTTGATTCCTAGCAAGATTGTTTAAAGGGTCATATCATGCCCTTTTACAAGTTTTGATTTCATTTTTGGGGTCATTGAGAATAGGTTGTCATGCTTTATGAAAGTTGAAAGTAAAAAAAAAAAAGGTGATGGAGTGATAACTTATTTTAATGAATCCGTTTGAAATTAAATTAAAGGCAGGGTAGGTGATACTCCATCACTTGCGAGACATCAAACCTTTGTTCTAGAGACTTTTTTTGTTATGCTGGTTGAAAGTCTCTTCACATCCTGATACTGATAGCAATCACTAAGTTAAGTGGTCTAAATGTATATATATCGTCTGTGCAAGGTTGGCCATGGTTGGCCAATACGATGTCCTTCCTGTTCGTATTTCCATACCTTCACGCAGACATCACGCCATCAGCGCGTTTCATGCTATGCAGAGTTAGACAGACACATGTCAGTCACCTTGAGTTCAAATTCAAGACTACAATGGAGGCGTTTCAGGGAGTTCAGAAACAGTGTGCAGTGCACTGATATAGACAATAATATATCCCTTTGTAGTGACTTTGTGCTTTGGAACTTTGCAGAGTTCCAAAGCACAATAAATTTGGAAATATAAAAAAGCAACTTGAAATAATGTTCAACTTACCTGATCTCCAGACAGCCCAATTGCAGTGCCATCCCATCACTAACTTTCCTAGCACTGTGCTGCATGTAGTCACTGCGAACCTGCGGAACAACATCAAACAAACAGCTTTATAGATGTGCAAAACACCATCATGCAATCTGGCGGCACTTCAGTGCTACATCAGACATCCATGATGCTTCAGTGCATATGGTGTTTCCTTTACTATTCAGTGTGTTCTTTTAGGATATGGGGTGGTGATTTTGAAGAAACACTCCCCAAGTGACAGGTACTGACCTGCTGGTAGAAGTAGAGCATTGTGGTTTTGTCTTCTTTTAACTTCTCCAGGAAATCAGGAGGAATGTAACGGATCCTCAAATCATATCTGATCATGATAGAAGAACAAAAACAGAGTTAGTAACATATATATAAAGAACTGATTTCTTTATATATAAACCCTCAGACTATACTGAGGGTTTAGCTCAAATATATGAATTAAGCAAGTTGTTGTTGTTGTTGAAGAAATTAATATTTTTATTCAGCAAATGCGTTAAATTGACCAAAAGTAACAGTAAAAACATTTATAATGTTACAAAAGATTTATATTTCAAATAAATGCTGTTCAACAAAGAATCCTGAAAAAAATGCATCAAGGTTTCCACAAAAATATTAAGCAGCACCGTTTTCAACATTGATAATAATAAGAAATGTTTCTTGAGCATCAAATCTGCATATTAGAATGATTTCTGATTGTGACAAGACGGAAATAATGATGCAGAAAATTCAGCTTTGCATCACAGAAATAAATTAAATATTAAAATGTATTCAAATAGAAAACAGTTAATATTTCACAATAATAGTCTTTCTACTATATTTTTGATCAAATAAATTGAGCTTTTCAATGGTAGTGAATACTATGTAGTGTATACGTGTAACTATGTCACCCTAAAATAAAGGGGTGACAGATACTTTAGATTGAAAATATTAAAATGGGCAAAACATCTAATAACTAAAAATGAATGACAATATATCTATTTATATTTATTTAAAAATTAAATAATAGAAAAACACTAACACTTCATTTTAGGGTGACATAGTTACACGTTACTACATGTACTTACTATAGTAATAATAGTAAATTATGCATAATTACAAGTCACTAACCCTAAACCAAACCCTGACCGTAACTGTACAGTAAGTAAATGTAGTTAATTAATATTACTCAGTACTTATTTGAGTAAGTACAATGTAATTACCCTCATAATTACCCTTACTTTTTGCTGTATGGGACACACACACCTCCACACACACACACACAAACCTCCACTCCGCCTCGACGTGCTGCTGTTCATATTTCAGCTCCACTTCTGCTACGGTGAGGTTCGGGTGCAGCCAGTGAACCTCGTCTGATTTGAGGTGTTTGAGCAACAGACCGTAGCATTCGAAGAACAAGATGTTGGGACCAAGTCGTCCGCTGTCCAGGATGGACTTAATAATTCTCTGCAGAACAAAATCACACGTCAGATCCCTCATTATGACAGCAGAAAGATGCGCTTCATATTGCATTCATCATTAATGTGTAAAAATGCACGTTCATCTCCTCACCCTGATATTCCAGGAACTTTCACATTTGACCAGTTTGAAGTTCTTGCCCAGGTTGGCGCTGTTGCTTATGAAGCATACTTTGAGGATTTTCACCGCCCCCCTGCATTTATTCCCCGTCTCCGCGGACACATGCGGGTGACCGGGAGGAGGCGGTTTCCATGACAATGTATTGGTGTCACCCGACATCTCTACACAGGCTCAACTGACTATCAGCTCTGTAGAGAGAAATACTACATTCAAGCTCAGGCACGACGATGATGCAACAGAGGAAATCACTGAGTGACAAAATATGAGAACATGAAAAAAAAATTATTCTAGAGATGAATTATTGTATTCTTAGTTTCATGTCCATATATTTGCCAGTTATTTGAGGTTTAGTTGTAGGTTGCTTTGTTAAGTTTTTTATTTTGTTTTACATTTACACCTGGAAATATTCAAAAATGGGAATCTGAAAACAAAGAAAAGTTATCAAATCAAATCAAATTATTATTATTATTAATAATACTTCAATCCTACATAGAAAAGGCAATTTTGACAGTAAGCTCAACCATCTTAAAAACAGCTTAAAATATATTTTACTTGGAACATTAACAAATAAAATATATGAAGTAACTACAACAATAATAATATTGATAATAATACTTCAACCCAAACCCTAGGACAAGCTGTTTGGAAAATGGATGATAATAATAATAATAATAATAATAATGATTATATAAATAATAATAATGTGGGATGAATTATTATTACCATCATTATTATTAGAATCGGTTAATGAAAAAAAAAAACATTTTTAAATTATTATAATGATTTAAATCTTAGAACTATCAAGCTTAACTGTCTTAAAAACAGCTTAAATGTAGTTTTATTTGAAACATTAAGCGTTTAGTGATATATTTGACTATTCTAAACAATATTCGGTCACATTTCATACACAAATCTCTTATTACAGACAAGAGCAGTAAAAGGACATGACGTTCTTGATTAAACACACTATATTTCAACATGTTGAGACTAATGCAACATTTCCTACCTGGACGTGCTCCATGTCTTTGATGTATGAACGAGTTTACTCCTGTGCTACCATATGATGTCTGAGTCACAGGAAAGACAACATGACAAGTTAAAATAATGACAAGATGTCAAGCAGAAGCAACTGCCACTTTCAGAATATCATAGAAAGACAATAGGAAGTGAAATGTAGCATGGTTAAGCTTTTCTCAGAGTCTTCTACTATAAGATGAGTGCCAATCCTGAAAAACACTACCTCTATTATAATTCTCTTAAACTCATCAAAACCATCAACCACAATTCTGGTTTCCTGTCATGTGGTATTGAGAGAAGTTACAATATGTGTTTGGAAATTGCGAAGGTGTTAAACATTCACACATTTGCATTTGTAAAGGAAATAAGTGCTTCACAAGAAACAAGAGGTAAAGAGAGATGTAGGAAGTACTACTACTAAAACAGTTAGTTTGAATCAAATGGCAGAATATTTTGCCCATTGTTCAAGACATCAGCTGAATATTTGTGAATCATGACGACAACAAACACTCCACAACATCCATACACATGCACTTCACCTGCTCAGACAGTGTCATACTTCTGACTCGGTGCTAAACACCAACATTAAAATAGAATCTCATTCTGAACATGGAAACATCTAAAGTTTGTAACACATCAGCACCTATTGAACTTCCTTCTTAAATGTTACTCTGTGACTTCAAGGTTAGAAACTGTCATAATCTCTAATTCAAATATCAAAATTAAAATGCGTATCAGACCTGAGAATGAGCTGATGTTCAGTCCAGCTATCTCTCACTCTCTATCTCTCGTCCGCTGTTCGTTTAATTAATATGAATCCAAACTAAGAGAGAGTGAGCTGAATTCCTGACGTGAGTGTTTTGGACACACCCCACGCGTGCCACTGACTTCCTCAAACTACACGGCAGTTCATCTCTCACACACACACACAGAGAGAGAGAGAGAGAAAGAAAGAGAGAGATCGAGATCATATAAACTGCATTAAAAGCTCTTTTTGTGAGGACTTCTCAGACATACTGTAGGTTTTCATAGATATTTACTGTAACATCGACAGAAACATGCTGACATTATTAGGTATGAGGCAAAACACTTTACCCAGGTAAACATCTCTTCAGAAAAAAGTAGTTTCTTTGGCAGAAATAATGATACATTTTTGGCATGAATTTAATTGAGTAATATGTGAGGAAAACAATATAATAAACATTGTTAATTTCCTCAATTTAGATAGTTCATGCAGTTCTTACAAAATAATACATTGCTTTAAATTTTGCCATTTATAATATTATTATTATTATTATTATTATTATTATTATTATGGTTTTGCTGAAAAAGGGAAATAAAATTAATAATCAATAATGTGGGATACATTTTTATTATGCTTTTGTTGAGAAAGGGAAATAAAAAGAACAACAATAAAAAATAATGTGGGTGCCAGCAACAGAAAAAGACAAGGCAGATAACTTCAACAACAGGACGTTTGTTAACAAGCGAGTTCAGGAATTAGTAAGCAGGTAAGTCTTATGAGAATAGAACGATCTCAGAACTTGGCTGAATGATAAACAGTTTTGTTTGGTGCAGGCAACCATGATTGTTCTTCTGGGCCATAACTTTCCCAATCAAGGAGGTATTCTAGGCGGCCGCCCCGCCGTCGGGAGTCCAGGATGGTGTTGACCTCAGCTTCCACTGGAGGAGGAGGAGGAGGAGGAGGAACGTTGTCAGCACCAGACCCTGGGGAAGAAGGGACAAGAGGATTAGTGAAGGGCTTGAGGACGGAAACATGGAATGATGGTGAGATGCGGTTATGAGGTGGAAGGTTCAAATGGTACTTTGTTGATCTGCCTCTGGACGGTGAATAGACCGATGTAGGGGGGACTCAGCTTGCGGCAGGGCAGTGATGACATATCTGATGAAGTGAATGGTGTCTCGGTGGAACTCGCATTTTTCAATCTTCAGGTAGAAGTGGTAGTCAAGGAGCTTCTGGAGGACCTGTGTCACAGGGGGACAATGTTCGGCCAGGTTCCGGAAGACGACGACACCAAAATGGTGGAGGAACTCCCGGAACACCTAGTTCATAAACCCTTGAAATATGGAGGGTGAGTTGGACAGCCCATATTGCATGACGAGGTACTCGTAGTGACCTGATGGTGTGATAAAATCATTCTTACACATGTTGTAGGCGCTACTCAGGTCCAATTTAGTGAAGATGCGAGATCCACATAGATGCTCCAGGGCTGCTTGGACCAGAGGAAGAGGGTATCGGTATTTGACGGCATGCGAGTTGAGAGTATGATAGTCAATGCAGGGACGCAAGCCTCCGTCCTTTTTCCCAACAAAGAAGAAACTTGAAGTAGCAGGGGAAGTTGATGGATGGATGAACTCCTGCTTCAGAGCCTCCTCGATATACTCCTCCATTGCCTTCTGTTCCGGGACGGACAATGGGTAGACTTTGCCTTTGGGTAAGGTAGCCACAGGCAGCAAAAATTGATGCCACAGTCCCATGGCCGATGAGGTGATATCTTGGTTGCCAGCTGTTTTCTGAAGACATCCTGGAATGCTAGGTACTCGAGGGGGACCTCCTGTGGATTGAAGGTTTCAGGCCTTTAATGGAAGTCAAGTCAAGTCATCTTCATTTATATAGCGCTTTTAACAATGTAGATTATTTCAAAGCAGCTTTACAGAGATTAGCGTATAATTTAAGGTAACAGAGGTTGTTTTGGCTTTATAGCAGAGTTAAGTTTTTTCCATCTAAAGTTAGTTTTGATTGATTTGCTTCCATCGCAACAATCATTTGTTATTAAATTAGGGGCCGCTAAGACGACACCATTCCCTCTACACAGACTTTAAACGCGAACCTGTGAGAAACGCTGATGGCGTTCACATGCGCATTTAGAATTGGTTCTATAGTTATGTGCGTTTGAATATACGCAGGTTTGGAATTCCCTACAAGCCAAGCCTAAACAAAGTACTTGTCTTTCCTTACACATTTTGATAAAGAATTGTATTTTATTTTGTTGCTTTGGGGTAGGAACGCGAAACGAATTTTCCCGACAACGCCTTATCTGTAGAGTGGTAACGGGATCCTCCATAGGGAGAGACTAGTTGGCACTTCAGCACTGCGTTGTCATCGGGTCCAGGCGAAGGTCCTTCGTCAGATCTGGATACGGCCTGGAGTAGGCTGCAGAAAAACCTCAGGATAAACATAGACACTAAAATTAGCGTAGATACCATTCTTCTCATGATGTAACGAGTACATCAGGATTTATGGGAAGTGGAATTAACAGTGATAGGTACTAGAGTGGGGGTTTTCTTAAAGAAGGGTTGTTTCACAGATATTTTCTTGACTGGTTTCAGACAGCTCATGAAGCAATGTTCCCTCCACAGCAGGATCTCACAACTATTCCAGCAGATCGATGGAGAGTGTTGTAATATTCACAGGCATCCTAGGATGACCTCATATGTGGAACCCTCCAGCACCATGAACAAAGTCCTTTCGTGATGCAGATGACCGACGAGGAGTGTCGAGGTGGGGGTGCAGTGTCGGATAATACCACGGCCCATCGGCTTTCCCAGGATCGAGTGCATGTGGAGAACTTGAAAACAGGGTTTTCTGGGTAGACTAAGTTTGCCTAGAAGGTTGAGAGAGATGAAATGTCCTGCTGATCCAGAATCTGTGAGGGCTTTCGATGGAACAGAACAGCGACGAGCAATTAATACGACATCAGTTCTCGTCAATAGTGGGACTGATAGAGGTAACTGGATAGTTCCTTACCGCTGGGCATGGTGGACGGACTGGACAGGATGGTAGCAGGTGTCCTACAGTGCCACAGTACAGGCTGAGTCTGTTAGCAATTCTCCATTGATGCTCCACATTTGACAGGTGGAAGGAGTCGACTTGCATAGGTTCAGGTGCCGGAGGGTTTACAGATGGTGAGGTGGATGGAGGATGCAGAGCGGGCTGATCGAGCGTGAAAGCAGTGAGGCGTTGGGAAAGCCGGATGGAGTGCTGAATGAAGTTTTTGATACCAATGATGTCATTGTAGATTGCCATCTGCTGAAGAATGGATGAACTGAGACCGTGATGATAGGCAGTGATAATGGCGGTCTCGTTCCAACCACTGGTGGCAGCGAGGGTACGAAACTGAAGGGTATAATCTGCCACGGTGCATCTCCCTTGACGTAATCGATACAGCTGATCATGTACTGAGAGTGAACTTGACGTTTGGCCGAACACTTCCTTGAAATGGTTTGTAGCGTCTGGATGAAATCACGATGACTTATTCATTCCAAATTTCAGAAAGCTTTTAACCTATTGGACTCCATGTAAATCACAGTCCTAGCGCCAATGAGTCTGGCTCAAATTGCTCCATTGACACATTAGTGTCATGGTAGAGATAAAACAGAAACAGTTTGGAACTTTTTCTTGAGCTTCAAAAAGATCTTAATAACCTCGACTCCTCTCTCACAGCAAGCAAAAAGTCCAGGGGGCAAACATTCACAAATATTCTTAATTCTAACACCATCATAATCCATGCAAATTAGGCTGTCAGAAGGAGACAAAGAGACTCTCTCCCGCACAATATTTTCTGAGTGTTATTGGTCATTTCACCCAAAAAAGGTGTGGACGAACATTTCCTTAAAGGACGATGACGGTGGATCATCGTCTCTCCAACTTTATTTGCTCTCCAAGTTTGTCCTCTCTCCGAGTTTTGTTTTGTGTTTTACCTCTGTTTTCTTAGCTTTTTGTCTTAGTCTTATCTCCGGCTTCTGGCCTTGTTTTAGTCTCGACGTGCTCATTCATTTCTATATACGAGTGAAATGGACTTGCAACTTTGCTTACAAGTAAACCATTTGAACTTCCCGCGAACAACACGCGCTCCGGAAGAACCGAAAGAACGCTTCAAACTCACGGACACACCGTGGACGGACACTCACACACACGCATTCTAGCTCAACATCAAAGATCCATGCAAGTATTATTTCTATCGAGATTTAAATGCGTTTAAGATTATCTGCCCCTGCTTTTAGGTGATTTGATTCTTTGCTGGCTCTCAAAGGTTAACTGTTTGTGATATTTTGCCTTTCTGTGATCTGCCCTTTCTTTCTTTCATTTACTTTCGTTGTTCTGTTTATATATATTCTTTGTTTAAATGTAGTCGTATGTTTTTATAGTTTCATTTAGTAAAACCCATTATACGCTTGATTGTCTCTGTCTGCTGCTCACCGAACAAAGTCTCTTAAATGTGTGACCTTAAGCTACAAGCTTTATATTGCTGAGTACTTTTGTAAGTAATCTTATAGAACAAAGTTATTCTTCATGACCAGAAGAATAACCTTTCTTAACAGTTTATAAGAAGAATAATCCTTCTTGAGAGTTGATAAGAAGATTGTATGGTCGGTTCGGTGGACGAACGGATGATTCAATGTGAAATTAATTCTGTTAAAGGTTATTCTGAAATTTGATCTATAGCCTATCTGTATATTTAGAATTGATTATAATTTGTTGTAGTTAATTGTCTATATATACAGTGAGGAAAATAAGTATTTGAACACCCTGCTATTTTGCAAGTTCTCCCACTTGGAAATCATGGAGGGGTCTGAAATTGTCATTGTAGGTGCATGTCCACTGTGAGAGACATAATCTAAAAAAAAAAATCCAGAAATCACAATATATGATTTTTTAACTATTTATTTGTATGATACATCTGCAAATAAGTATTTGAACACCTGTCTATCAGCTAGAATTCTGACCCTGAAAGACCTGTTAGTCTGCCTTTAAAATGTCCACCTCCACTCCATTTATTATCCTAAATTAGATGCACCTGTTTGAGGTCGTTAGCTGCATAAAGACACCTGTCCACCCCATACAATCAGTAAGAATCCAACTACTAACATGGCCAAGACCAAAGAGCTGTCCAAAGACACTAGAGACAAACTTGTACACCTCCACAAGGCTGGAAAGGGGTACGGGGAAATTGCCAAGCAGCTTGGTGAAAAAAGGTCCACTGTTGGAGCAATCATTCGAAAATGGAAGAAGCTAAACATGACTGTCAATCTCCCTCGGACTGGGGCTCCATGCAAGATCTCACCTCGTGGGATCTCAATGATCCTAAGAAAGGTGAGAAATCAGCCCAGAACTACACGGGAGGAGCTGGTCAATGACCTGAAAAGAGCTGGGACCACCGTTTCCAAGGTTACTGTTGGTAATACACTAAGACGTCATGGTTTGAAATCATGCATGGCGCGGAAGGTTCCCCTGCTTAAACCAGCACATGTCAAGGCCTGTCTTAAGTTTGCCAATGACCATTTGGATGATCCAGAGGAGTCATGGGAGAAAGTCATGTGGTCAGATGAGACCAAAATAGAACTTTTTGGTCATAATTTCACTAAATGTGTTTGGAGGAAGAAGAATGATGAGTACCATCCCAAGAACACCATCCCTACTGTGAAGCATGGGGGTGGTAGCATCATGCTTTGGGGGTGTTTTTCTGCACATGGGACAGGGCGACTGCACTGTATTAAGGAGAGGATGACCGGGGCCATGTATTGCGAGATTTTGGAGAACAACCTCCTTCCCTCAGTTAGAGCATTGAAGATGGGTCGAGGCTGGGTCTTCCAACATGACAACGACCCGAAGCACACAGCCAGGATAACCCAGGCCCGGTTCTACGGGGGTGCTTGAGGGTGCTAAGCACCCTCAAATAAAAGTGAAAGCACCCTCAGATGAAAAATTATTATTATGCACTTATTGCGCGCGCACTGCGCTGCGCAGACACCAGGGAAAACGTAAAAACATTCAAAATACCTCAGCTGATAAACATCATGTCGACAAGACGCGCTGTGTTCTGTAACCTTTTTTTTCCACTGCCCAGGGACAAGCATGTGAAGAGTCAGTGGCTACAGTTCATATTTACTAACACAGAAGTTTAGCCCGAACCTCGCGTCATTTTAATGACGTTTCTCCAACATAATGTTCTCCAACATAAATGCTTTCAAGTCTGGATTCACAAGCCGTTTGAAGGAAGGTTACAGTACTGAATATATTTGGATTAGCTTCTTCCTCCTCCTCCGAATCACAACCTGTAAGTATTATTATTAATAATTGTAGCATGCTCAATAAGTATTTTGTGTAACGTTATGTGTGTTGTGTAACGTTAAGCTAGCGCAGCTTCTTGGTCTTTTGCTGTCAATTGTTTTGAACTGCTTGTGAGTTGAGTTGTCTGTCATAAAGAATATAGCAGCAATACCTTGGTGTAATAACGTTACTGCAGCAGTGCTTTATCAATATGTTTATGCATAACGCTAACAATGAATGACTGATTGGGTGTTGATGTGTTGTCATGGTTGTCATATTGTACAGACCCAGCAGTCAGCGCTAGTGCATTATGGGTAATTGTTTGTTGGGAGTTGATTTATGCGTTATTACAGCAATATGGTTGGGGTTTGTGTTAGTAAAGTTACGTGTGTTTATGTTCAAGTTAGGTTGGATGTTCTTGGTACATTTTCTGCCTTGTTATGTAAAAATGTGTCTCTCACCGTCATGGAGAGAGACGTGTGTAAGGCAGTGACTTTTGGCCATTCTAGGAGTGTTCAATTGAAGTTGAAGCCGGTTACAACAAGGGTATCACCACAGTGGAAGTAGGCTATGTGTGGCATGTTTTAATGTTTTGCAAAGTGAAGATTGCTGCTTGTTTACATGATATTCTATAATTTACTGCCAGATCGCATATTGTTTAACATAACAGCAATTACAGTAGTATTGTTGTATACAACATCCCCAATTTTGAGATACTATGTTTCAGACTGATGACTGAGCTATTTCCTACGATTATGTAAGCAGCACCCTCACTATATTCAGAAGCACCCTCAGTGATTTGGTTCTAGAACCGGGCCTGGGATAACCAAGGAGTGGCTCTGTAAGAAGCATATCAAGGTTCTGGCGTGGCCTAGCCAGTCTCCAGACCTAAACCCAATAGAGAATCTTTGGAGGGAGCTCAAACTCCGTGTTTCTCAGCGACAGCCCAGAAACCTGACTGATCTAGAGAAGATCTGTGTGGAGGAGTGCGCCAAAATCCCTCCTGCAGTGTGTGCAAACCTGGTGAAAAACTACAGGAAACGTTTGACCTCTGTAATTGCAAACAAAGGCTACTGTACCAAATATTAACATTGATTTTCTCAGGTGTTCAAATACTTATTTGCAGCTGTATCATACAAATAAATAGTTAAAAAATCATACATTGTGATTTCTGGATTTTTTTTTTAGATTATGTCTCTCACAGTGGACATGCACCTACGATGACAATTTCAGACCCCTCCATGATTTCTAAGTGGGAGAACTTGCAAAATAGCAGGGTGTTCAAATACTTATTTTCCTTACTGTAGATACAAAATACATGGGCTATGTATTCCCTTTTTGGGAGATTTAAAATGTGTAGGTAATAATTGATCATAACCAGTATGATTAATTATTAATTATATATTCCCCTCATTTGAGCTAATTCGCTAAAGGTTGATGAAAGTTGATGGTAACAGGACCATTCAATTCCCAAATGGATTTTGCCCACTGTAACACTCATCCAGACAATAGGGAGATATGTGTGATTTTCGCTTGATCAGTAGCGAAACATTGAGATTGCATCTCAAAGTAGAGTGAGCAATGTAACAGAAACCCGCTGCACTCCTCCGCCTCGCCTGTGAATGTCGCTGGACGGGCCATGAGACTGGCAGAGGCAGATGTAGAAGAAGTGGTGACGAGTGGTTGCAGTGATAGACGTAGCGCTTGCACCAGATCGACAAATGGATCTGCTGTGGGATTGACATCGCTTGAATCTAATCCACGCTGCATATTGGTCTGGTCTTTTGTCAGCAACAGAAGAAGACAAAACGGGTAACTTCAACAGGATGCTTATTAACATAAATGTTCAGGAATCAAGCGAAGTAAGCAGGTGAGTCTTATGAGCATAGAACGATCTCAGATTGTAGATGAATGATAAACAGTCCTGTTTGTTGCTGGGGCTGACTGGTGCAAGCGGGCTGATTGACTGAAGATGACTGGTGAAGGCTGAAGACAGATGACTGAAGAAGATCTCAGAGATGAGCATACCAGGTGAGTATACTAGTGATCTTCGGATCTTGAACGAATCGTTCTATTGATCCGGTTCATAGGAAGTAACCGGTCGAGCCGGTTCATAAATCGAACTTTAGTTCCAGGTTGTTGACGAAAGAAGCACGAGCCGAAGTAGCACGTCTGACTCAAAAAGGACCCGAATGAGCCGGTTCAACCAACGGATTATCGAGGAGTCTGATAAGTGAGTTGGCAAATACTATGCAAGCCTGTGGCACGTAGTGGAAATATGCTTACTATGACTACTGTTATTAAATAACATTTTATTAAAACCTGCAAAAACATTTGTCGAGAGATATAAAAAATTTTACAATAGTTTGTGCATTCAGATTATATTTTAAGTTAAGCGAAATCAAGGAGTTTAAAAGACTGGTTTATTCTTTCTATATACTTAAGACATGTAGAACATATCCGCATTTATGCATGTCTGTAATGTGTGCTGTAGGTGCGAAACATTTAGGAATCTTATCCATGATGTAGGCTACTCAAAATTGGTCAGTCATATCCGACAAAGGATCCGCGAATTAAACTGTGACCACAAACACTATTAACTTAAGTGAATGACAGGCAATAATCAGCTATTTTATTTGAAAGTTTCAATATGCATTGGCACAAATTACTTTATTTGAATGTTTCTTTGATATAACATGTTACTGAGTTGTAAGAAAATAAATACGTAGTACCATCACTGCTTAGTGACGTAAGGAACTGATGAATCGGTTAATTGAAACAAACTGTCCAAAAGAACCAGTTTGCGGAAGTGAATCGGACTTTACATCACTAGAGTATACACAGGTAAGGAGCCAGATAAGGTGGACTTTACATCACTAGAGTATACACAGGTAAGGAGCCAGATAAAGTGCACGGTAGGAACAACAAGACCATACAGCGGTGAACTGGGAGGTGACTGCTTATAAAGGATGCTCAGCTGTGATGAGTGGGTGCAGGTGTGACTGAAAGACTGAACTGAGAACTGAATCTATTGGGTGGAGTGGAGAGGTCTAGTGCTGAAGTTGTGTTCTGACTCTGTTACAGTGGGATGAATTATTATTATTATTATTATAATTATTATTATTATTATTATTATAATTATAATTATTATTATGCTTTCGCTGAGAAAGAGAGAAAAAAAATGAATACTTTTTTTTTTTTAAACAAACAAACAAATAAATACATTTAAAAACTCTTATGTTAAAGTTTGGTGTGTGTGCCATATTGTGTCATAGTGAAAGTGTGTTTAGAGGATGTTGAAGCGGAAGTGCGTTTTACAGCAGAGGGCACTACTGATGTTCACTGCAGATCTGTCCACCGAATTGCAGCTTTACATTTGGTAGATTTACGATCTTGAAAACTGAACTGCTATTTGGAAACAAAAAAAAAGTTCTTGGAGTGTGTGTCTGTGTCATGTGATCCTGGATCCTTCGGCTGAAAGATGACAAATGAACACTATTCAGAGCTTCATCATGTGTCCTTTTACTTTCTAAAAAAGGTAAGTACTTTTTGTTTTTGCAAAACTCAAACACTATTTAATGAAGCTCAAAATGGAAGCAGATTATGACACTGAGTGAAAATATATTGATATAAATTTCCTTTCAGTTCATAAAAATATAATTTAACAACCTTAGCCCATTCTGATGCATCACAGAGCATTCAAATTAGAGCAGTCTAAAATAAAACTACAAATAATCTATTGCTTCCTTTAGTTTACTATTACCTTGTTTCCTAAATTTAAACTTTTAATTTGCACTAAACTGCCTCAACTATTTAACTGCAGATGGAAATAGAAGGTTTCGGTTAACAGGTGCAACTTTATGATCAGATAAGACGATGATGAAAACCCCACTGCAGAACCAATTACAAAATGTTTCATTATTTCTTAAAGGGATACTCCACTTTAAAATGAAAATTCTGTCATCATATACTCATCCTCATGTTGTTTCAATCCTTTATGAATTTCTCTCTTCTGCTGAACAGAAAGGAAGATATTTAGAAGAATGTCAGTAACCAGAAAAGAAGTAGGAAAAATATATACTATGGAAGTCAATGAGACCAGAAACTGTCTGGTTACTGATATTCTTGAGGGTGAGTATATGATGACAGAATTTTCATTTTAAACTGGAGTATCCCTTTAAAGCTAAAGTCAGCTTTTTAAAAAATTAAATAGGGCCTATTTTGTGAAATCTTGTGGAAAATGTTTAAAACATTAGTTGCTGCGCGATAAATTCCTTTTAAAATAAAATATAATGAAAAACACAGAAAACAGAAAACACCCTAGAACTAATTACACTTATAGTAGCAAATAGTGATCTGATCAGGGACCATGTTTGCATGCACATCATTTGCTCATGGTAATTGGGTTGATGCATTTACATGACGGTTACGTACGCATAATATGACCTGATTCTCATTAATATCTGAAAATTCTCATGCACGTAAACGCAGTCAGTGTCCGTTTAATTAACAGTGAAATCAATGCAACAACCTTTTTTATAACACAAAAAAGGCTCTCGTCCTTACATAAATAAGAGATTCCTATAACATACAACTAAAACTCACTTTTGGGATGTGGTGGGTGTATAACTAACAGATTTTATAATCATATGCATTGTATATTGTTAGCTTACTGATTTGAGATGAAGATTAGTAAGACGGTGCCGCAAGTATTCTGTTCACTGGACATCAACAGGCCTACAAGCAAGCATAAACATAAGGAAATAGATGTAAAATTCATATTCAGTTATACATGCATGATTTATCACACATTAAAAGCACACATAACTTAATTAAAGAAGACCATCAGCTCATAAAAAACATTATTCACTATGAAACTGCTGATGGCAGCAAATCTCTGCCAGTACAAGTTCACCACAGGACACATTCACAGAAACACTGACCTTTCTCAATGTGTGAATGAAAAAGTGTGGCTAAGCTGATACAAGAATAACGCAACCATAATTTACATTGGCAGCATTTACATTTGATTGGATTGAAAGATGCACATTGTAGGATGCCATGTACAACAACACTGTCATTGTAGACATGGATTCTGACAGTACAGATTCTAATATAGATTTCTATGCACCATTTATCATCAGAAAGCCCACTTTTTTATCCTCCTCCATTTTACAGATGAAGCTATGAGACAAATAATAGCAGGTTGAGAAAATAGCTTGTGGTTATAACCCCGGAAGTCTCTGAGCTTAAAGAGAAAGATGACATTTCCTGAACTTCCTTGAACCCACTCAGGCCTTTAGACATTTGCTGCATTTATAAGACGACACAAGCACAATTCATTAGTCAGCAGTATGAACTGAACTTACTTCCCATTTTTAGAAGTGCTTTTGAGTTATTGAGGGTTTTTTGTGTGCGTTGTGCCGACCTCGTCTATGTTTGTTATGATATGGTTTTGCATCTTATGGTATTCACTGCATCTTGATGGGTCATTTTGATGCACTAAAAAAGTGCATAACGGATATAAGAAACGAGTGAGGTAAGCATGATCACTTTTTATCACAGAAATACATACAGCATGTGTATCTTTTAAAGATGCCCAAACTGCTCAAGACTATTTTAAATGCAAATAAACTGAAAAAAAAAAAAAAAGTGGGTAACACTATTTTACAGTGTCATTGTTAAATGTTACAAGCAGTTTATAGTAATAACGGTAGCGCTTTATTTTATAGTCCTGTTCCGACCGCAGGTACATACTACACATGTACGTACAATAACTGGGTTATAATTAGGTACTAACCCTGAACCTACCCCTAAACCTAACCCATGTAGTTACCTTATATAACCAGTACACCAGGTGCACTGTAAGTACACATACTATAAAATAGTGTAACAGTAATAACTATAAATTATGCATAATTACATGCAACTTACCCTAAACCAAACCCTAACACTACAGTAAGTACATTTAGTTACTTCATATTACTTAAACGTATAATTATAGTGTAACGAAGACACCATAAAATAAAGTGCAAGCAAAAAGTGTTTAATTTTAATTGTGACATTCTGTTTACAGATCAGTAATACAGTCAGTGCATAATGTAATACTTGCATGCATTGACCTCAGTTGGGTTGCGGATCGGAGTTGCAAACTTTGATTGTGTTATACTGTATGCACAGATATGGTTAAGAGCTCAACGCAGTCTAACAAATATTTGAGTAGCAGTTTCTAAAAATGCTTGTAATTGAAAACACACGTACAGTGTTTTAATAGTCTGTACTGTAGTGAGCACTAGGTGAGGTGGGTTTACCTCAAGAATAGATAAAGTTTAGATATAAGTATAAATGAATCTTGAGATGTGACCTTTAGCTGAGTAACGTGAGTTGCGTCTCAATGTTGAGACTAACCAAAATAGATATTTTGTCATTTATTTTTAGCTTGAGGCGCACAAGAGTTGATGCGATTTTAATTTTATGCAAATACACACAAAGTATTTAAATATGATGGTGTTAAATTCATAAGTATTTAATTCAATAAATAATAATGCAGAGGATAAAACTGAAAAGTGATCCATAATTTCATGCTCAGAAATCTATAACAATCGTCACCTTTGAACTACAATAATAATTTATTTCTTAAAAATAATAGATTAAAAAATAAATAAATAAATATATATATATATATATTTATTTATTTATTTATTTTTTATTTTTTTTTTAATCTATTATTTTTAAGAAATATATATAATTTATCATCTTCATGAATTCCAATATTCCACCCGAACAGTTTGATGGAGAAATAAATTAAAATAAGTAAAGAATAATTTTTACACATATTACACCAACTACAGCTATGTCTCAGTAAATGTGTGATGCACAACTACTGAATTCCAAAAACTGTTAATAATGTACACGGTCATACAACAAAGCTTGTTAAACCAAGAAGAAGAAAAAAAAAGAAAAAAACGAGGCCGACAGAAAAAAAACAAGCCTTCAATTGGTGCTAACTTAAAGACTGTTTAGTTTTTAAGTCTCTTTTTTTTTTTAAATAGACAGGGTTGAGATGATGTTGTGCCTCAGTAGTGTCTTTTTTCAAGAAAGTACAGATCTTTCAGTTTTGTTTGTCTGTACACACACACTGTCACTTTTAAGTTTACTTCAAAAGGTCTAACAGTCGCCTTGTTCCACTCACTGGTCAGAGTCTGACGGCTTCACGCACTCAGAGTAAAGTGAAGATGGAAACTTTCAAAACCACAGTGCACACTTGAGCCTTTTGACACTCAGATGCTGTGTTAATCTGATTCAGAGAGTTGAACAAATTATCTGTTAGCACACTTTCTTTAAACAACACGCTCAACACTTGGTCTCTCTCAAACCACACATGAGTAAAAGTACACACATTATTCTGTACATTTGCAGACATTGTTTTGTAAGACAAACCTCAGACTGGTAATACTTTAGAGGTAGAAATTGTATTTTTTAATAAGTAGAGGCAAGTACATTTTTAAGCCAGTTTTGCCATGAGAGATTAAATTCACTGAATTTATGTGAAAATGTTTGTACAATAATAATATTTTTTTTTAGGACAGCAGCATCTTTCAAAGATCTCTTAGATACAGATCAAACTGTCGTCCTATATTCTGAGAAGACCATGTGACAGGAAGTGATAAGATGGTGTCTATACTTCATATTCTAGATCTAAGAGGAAGCCTCAGACTGAGTCATGGTGTGAATTTACTGTATCTGTTGTGGGTGGAAAAATAAGATATTATTAGTTTGCTAAAGACAGATTCCTGTCGGTATGAAAAAATGAACAAATTAATCTCAGACACGATCTAGACTTTGACAAGTGTTTGAAAAAATAAAATGGAAATAAACTGTGAACAACATATATTAAAGTCGACATGAAATTAAAATGTGCGCTACAGTAAAGTCCACCACGACTGCATTTATATAAACAAGGCTACAAAAAAATGTGATATTGTGAAATATTATGACAATTTAAAATAACTTTTCAATCTGAATACATTTTAAAATGTAATTTATGCCTGTGACAAAGGTGAATTTTCAGCATCATTACTCCAGTCTTCAGTGTCACACGATCCTTCAGAAATCGTTCTAATATGCCGATTTGCTGCTTAAGAAACATTTATTATTATCACCAATGTTGAAAAAAACAGTTGTGCTGCTTCATATTTTTGTGGAAATCTTTTTCCCCTCTTTGATAATCTAGAGACATGATAAATGTATGTCACTTTTGATCAATTTAATGCATCCTTGCAGAATAAAAATAGAAATAAAAAATATATATTACTAACCTAAAATATTTGAATGGTAGTGTGTATAAAACAGGTTCTGATCTTATTGTGCACAATTAACTGGTGCAGGTCTTTCCTACAAGACAAAAATGTCTTTGTAAACTAAAAAATATAAGATCTTGCTCTGTCTTGTCTTACAGGAAAACGCTATTTTTGAAAACCGCTGACGGAATAAGCAATGATGGAAAAGTTTCATGGTGACGTTCAAACCTCCATGTAATTACATCCCCCTCAAACCATTAGTTTAACAGTACAGAAGCGGCACTTTAATCTTTCTAAAGATGACAGAAAACCTGTACGAGACGAATCAGTTCAACAACCACACCAACAGGACCTATTTGCTCCAGCACAGCCCAAGTGCGTTGGGAGTAACTCACTACGGTGTACCTAACGTAAGCTTGGTCCAATCATCTCCAATGTCTCCGCTACTCAACCACGAGCAACTAACATCTCCTGGCACTCCAGCACATGAACTTTCTCCAATGCTTGACATGCCAAACAGTGCCGGGAACTGGGAATATGATCAGTTTGGAAGGTCATCATGGGGATCTTCTTCTCATGAAGAACTAGCAGAGACTAATCGAATCTACCCGTTTAACATCACGCCTCAGAACAACTCATCACTGACTTGCAAAGACAACGGCAGTGCTTCTCATCCTCAAAGGTTGGACTCATTCTCGCAGGCCTTCCCTACAAAAAATATTCACCCTCTCTTTGTTGATAGTAACAGAACAGATGATAAGCACTCAGAAAACCACATTTCAGGGGGTTTGCACTTACCTCAAAGTCTTCCAGAAGGATCGGACAGGCAATCCTTGGAGTCTCCAATTTTTAACACGATGGTCATCCAAGGCCAAACGCAAATGATATGTGAACAGCCCGGCTTCCATCTGTCAGAGAGCCAACATTCACTGCACGGCCTTTACCAAAACCACCAGCAGTTTCACTATGGATACCAGCAACACAAACAGAAAGTGAACAACATGGAGCAGGTAAACAGGAGTCTCCATAAGCCACAAAGCCCTTGGCATCATCAGCACGGTTATCAAAGCCACCCAATGTCATATCCAGTGGCCTTGAATCAACAACAAAGAGGGATATTTGCACATAAAACTCACAATGACTCTCTAGAGAGCCATGAACCTGCTCAATCACCAACCTACGGCCACCGTCAAGACTTTAAAGTCCCAGAGCAGCAGATCTTCCATTACCAGGACCAACAGCATCTTCGTTCACTTTCCCAACCTGGCAATCCTTACCTCACCCTTCAGTCCCAAGATCAATCAATCCCTGCGAAGCAAAACAACATGTTTAGTGATCACTCCGCACCCAGCACACCTGTGTTTTCAAGTCCCAAAGATGATCAATCTGGTTTCAACTTCCCTCAAAGAAGTGAAGATCTTTGCAGTCCTCTTTATCAGAGCAAGAGTTCAGGGGTCTGTAAAGCTCTTCCACAGGCGACTATGAGAGGAGATATTTTTCATCATCTCACCGCACATGCGCCTCAGTGGTCACAGGTACCGTATTTTTTATTTTAATACTTCATTAGCAACTCATTTTTATTAACGTTAAAGGTTTCTCAAAAATGTCTTGCAGGCATCTTCACCAGATATTCAAGATGAGGCTATTTCACCTCATTTCAGGTTTGACTCTAACAATAACCCTCCTTAACAACTTAGTCAAGTCAAAATTATTTTTATAGTGCATTTCACAATACCCATTGTTTCGAAGCAGCTTTACAGAAAATCATGTTATGTTTCTCATATCTTAATATATCTTCATGCAGCATTTAGCAGATTAGAGCTGGACGATAATATAGTTTAGATTTTGTAATATTATAAACAATCAAGCAGTGAAGATTTGCTATAGAATATACCGCATAACGTGAGTCTGGGTAAGGTTAGGGTAAAATAAATTATAACAATTTGGTGTAGTGACAAGCCTAATTATTATTTGGTGATGTTTATCATTGACACAGTTAAGTGATGCATTGAAATGACAGGATAAAAAAAATCTGATAATATCGCCCATCCCAAAGCAGTTTAACATAGTAAAGCAGTCATGGCATAATACTTACACAATACATTGTACATAATGCCTTAAAGCCCCTAAGTGTGCAAACCAAAGGCAACTGTGGCAAGGGAAAATAACTTGCATTATTTATATATTATACAGTAGTCAACATTTGAAGTGGATGAAAACCTTTCAAAGTTATACATGAATTTTGAACAATACCTGTTCTTGTCTTAGGACAACTTTGATAAACTGTTTTGATCCACTTCAAATGTTGACTACTGTATAATATAGTATGTGGATTTGGATTTCTGTAGAGCAGAACCTGGGTTGTCGAGAGAGGAGGGATCTCATACAAAGATGAGATGCACCGTATGTCAGAGGGAGTTCAAAAGTCTTCCGGCATTGAACGGCCACATGCGCTCACATGGTGGACTGCGAACACACCCCACATCCATCAAAATGGTACGAACCACACTCATTTTGATCATCTATGGAGTTGTTTGAGTAAAAGACAGAGGTTTGCATGAAATACGGCATGCTGATTTGCCCCACTGATTCAAGTTTCTTTATTTTAACAGAGAGACGGGCACATTCATCTGTCTACTGAGGTTGCTCAAACCAACCCCATCATCTTACCTGTGTCAGTACCCGTCAAGGATTATCAGGCCCCAACCAAACTTATGCTCAACCTTCTGTGCCCAAAGAAAGATGATCAAAGCAGTTTAATTAAGTGTGGTACACAGTCACCCCTCGCGTCTGTACAAAACCACCCTTCCTGTGTGAGTTTCTGGCATTAATACAGTTATTTTTAGCCACTGCTGATCTTGAACATCACTTCAGCTTTCTGAGAATAAGACTGACGATGCTCAAAATTAGAAATAGAAAAAAAAAATATGCTTCAAATATTTAATTTCTGACAAAAACTTTATATATATATATAAAAAAAAAAACTAAATTGGAGTTTTGTAGCTGTTAGTCTGTTACAGTAGCTTCTAGGCTATCTATATTGAAGCTGACACATTTTTGACAATTTACTTTTAGCAATATATGCATTTAAAATGTGCATTCTCTCAAAAATATTGATGACGCATCTTGCATTTAGGAGCCTGTACAAATATGTGCCCATCTGAATATTCCCTAAAACAAATGTCCCTCTACCTAATGCCTTCTGCCACCAGATTTGCATTAGCAAGGGGCAAATTTATGGCTGTGATGTAAACTAAAGGCTATTTCAAGAAACATATTTGATGTTTTGACAAATTGGAGGCTAAACTTATACATTTGTACAATTTCATTTGTTAATTTTTGAATGATCTGCATGCACCCCACTGATTTATGTTTAGGGGTGGACCTTTATGCTTTTTTTTTTTGATCGTACAAATTTATCCGAAATCACCAGCTTGTAAAATAGTTACATTTTCTTGTGAGATTGGGTTGGCTATTTAAAGTCGGCATGAAACTGACATTATAAAAAAAACTCTCCTTCTCTGTTGTGAAATATTGTAAATTTGGATGAAACCTCTCAGACAAAAAAAAAGGGTGGGACTTAATTTTGTCCGTTGGGAATTGATTGGATGGTTGAATCATTGTTTGCTGTGATCTGAGTGACAGGTTGCGTTTTGATTAAAGATTACAAGGGCACATGCATTTTAAAATAATAATGATAAATCATTTATTAATAAACACTACAATGCTGCATACAAAAAAAAAATATAATTAATTAAACTGCCTTTACATCCAATTCAACTCTGAAAAAATGAGGAAACACAGATTGTCCAGTCTTTTCAATCATATGATTTGTGATCTACACAAAAAAAGTTTCTCTTCTAAACTTGACTTTTTTGCTTTTAGTTATTGCTATTCTCTAAAATAATAATAATGTGGGACAAATGTAAACCAATCAAGTACTTGAAAATGATTTTTGAAATAACTGAAAGTGTAGTTCCAGTATGCTTTCCAAGGAACAATTTTGTCAATTAGAATAATTACACATTACGTTGTGAGGAAGAGTAGAGCTTTTGCTTAGACTGAAGACTGGTACATACATATGTTTTTACCGCTTTATTTAAAGAGAAGACTTAACATTTAGCATGCTAATACTGAATGTGCTATTGTTTGCAAACAGTTCACTAGCTATATAGTATAATTCAGTGATATGTCAAAAATATATATCTATAATTGAATAAATTCAATCCTGTCATGAAACCATGTAAAATTCACTTTAAAACTACTTCATTTGGTTACTTTAAAATTACTCAAACAATGTTTTTCATAGCTTCAACATTATCAAATGAAGTTATGTAATCCCTGATTTCTCATTACGCATTCTAGATAAAGAGATCCGTCTCGGATGAAGAATGTGCACCAAAGCAGGTAAAAAAGAGATACCGCCACTGTCTGGTCCCATTGATGATTCCTCCGCCCAGTGCCGGTCAGGAGTCCCGAGGCGCTGTGCTCTTCCGCAGTCAGCTGAGGACAGCAAGCAGCATGGGGGACGACGTGCCGTACACTCCTCCACCAATGCTTAGCCCCGTACGCCCGGGCTCGGGCCTCTTCAGTGCCGTCAGCGGAAGAGGAAAGAGCAGTGGGGTCGAGTCTTCTGCAGACGGTAGTGATTATTATATCTCTAGATTTTATGACAGTAACAAACATTAAAGAGCTATTTTTACTGAATTCTGGCCTGTTCACACCAAGGAAAATAACTATGAAAATAAAGATATAATTCTAAAAATCATCCTAAAAAGTATAGCAGAGTCCACACCAACTAACAAAAATGGCACGATGTCTTTGGAATAATTTTCAGAACTATTATTTCCAGCTGATGAACGATAAAAACATTGACAACCAATCAGAATCTATCCTGCTTTCGTTTTAGTTATCATCCTTGGTGTGAACGGGGCCTTTATTTTAGATGCATGGTGAATGCTTGTTACAGTAGCTGTATTTTCATCTTTATAATAAGCATTATCCATCTTTATCTATAACTAACAGGTGTTAAGGATGACTGTGGTGAGACTTCAAGGGAAAAAGCAATTAATGTAACTCCGTAAGTAATTGTTTTTACGTAAAGATAATATGGGTTTAAATTCAATCCCACTAATGGCAACAAATAAAATGTTTTACCTTTGAAAAGCTGCTGCCATGATGCTTGGTGTTGTGGGTGGTTGCCAAGGCATTGCTATACGATTGCTATGGTGTTGCTAGGTAGTTTTTTACTGGCCCAACTAATACCCAGAGTTCATCCTCAAGTCTCAGTGGTATTCTCTTCTTTATGATAAGATGGGCACATGGTGATGGAAAAGTATGAAATGAAAGAAAAAATTATATTTCAATGCTTTTGTGTTCCCAAAACTTCTACCCAGAAACTTTGCATTTGCTCGCAAAAAAAAAAAAAGAAAAGAAAAAGAGAACAAAAGGGTTTTTCACGCGAATGCAGAAGCACTGAAATAGTTTTTCCCTCCCATTTCATATTTTTTTTTCATCAGGTCTGCCAGATGGGGAAAAAAAGCTTATTCACTTAGAAAAGTAATATCCCACCTCCTCAAGTTGCATGATTTAAGGTATACATACCATAATAAGATCGAAAACATTAGACACTTCACCTTTAAGCTCAACAATGTGTAACTGCAAATTATTTTATGGTCAACTGCTTGCTTTATTTATTACATTTAAATAATGTCAGATTAAAATAACCAGTAAATAAACAGTTCTTACATGTTCTCTACAGTCACATTAATGTTGGTAAAGAATTTCAAGCAAAGATCCCAAACATTAAGAGTAAAGCCCTCATAGAGGAAGATACCCATAATGCTGTCCTTCTGTGGTTGCCCACCAAAGACCTGGATACCCCTGATAACCAGCAGAAAGGTAACTAAAAACACACATGTATTTCACTTTTGTGCTTAAAGAATGCAGCAACTACAGTGATTTTACAATGCAGAGCGGGCGTTCTTATGAACAATGCAAAGCAGAACATAAAATTCACAAAGTAATAAAGTTAACTAGGCTAACAATGTTACACAAAATATAAACTAGATTAGACTAGGTTCCTTTTTTTTTGTCCACAGTTAGAAGAAAGAAAAAAAAAATCTGACTACCATTGATTTTTCCCCCCCTTTTAGTGGAAAACCTTCTGAAAATGGCTTGCTCTAGTGTACTACCCGGTGGTGGAGCAAACACAGAATATGTCCTTCACTGTCTTTTTGAGTGCAGAGGAGATATTATGGTAATTATATTTCTTATAATCGCTTCCTGACACTAAAACTTGTCTAAAAAGCCTAAAAATAACTATTATGTTCCAGAACACCCTGGAAAAGCTTCTCCTGACAACGCTAAACACATCCAGCCTCAAAACAGACTATCATTACGCAGGTGCGTGACTCTTCAAAAGATTTTGTACCCAAAAATAAAAAGAGGCATTAATTTTGTCTTTCTTATTACTGTGCTATCCTTATATGCAAGAAATCCTTCCTGATGAAGTATAATACGATTATTAATTAAGAAAAGGGACTTAAAATACTAAATGCATCACATTACAGTATTTCTTCTATTATCATCAACTAGGATCAGACAGGTGGACACTTCAGGAGAAACGGCAGCTGAACAAAGCACTTTTAAATCATCACAAAGACTTCTATCTCGTCCAGAAAATGGTAGTTGCAGTCATGCAATAAATAATAAACTTTTGTTTTCTGTAAATACATTAGCATTAATTTGGTTTGGTGACTGTAAGAATGTTTTTTATTTATTTAGGTCAAGTCAAAGTCAGTGTCTCAGTGTGTCGAGTACTATTACACATGGAAAAAACGCTTGCGTCTGGGTACGAGAATCAGTACAGCTCTGGCTACTCCTGTTCAAGACCAGCGGGTGAGTTACAGCATAGCTTACTAGTAATACTCCTCTGGGGGGCAAAAGCAGTGACCCAAGATTCAGTGTTTAAACACTTAAGATGAATTTATAGAACATTTAAAAGTGCAGACGCTTTGATATGTTATCTTATTCAAAGACATTCAGACATTTTTAAGGGTGATTTAGGTGTATACATACTTTCTGTAGTCAAATTATTACATTCATAGAGTGTTAAAAGACTTAAATGGGAAATGCTACTACAGTCATTAGCTTACATCAAACTGATTTGAATTGGAATGATCTATAGTAATAAATATTTTTAATGCATAGCCTATATATATTTCATTAGGGAGACTGGGCGATAAACAACACTGCACAACCGAACAAAGAATCCAACAGCAAAATATCAGAAAACTCCAGCACTGTGTTTGTCTGTGAAGTGTCAAACTCTGTGAGTATCTGTGTACATACTGAAACCTCTAGGTGCTTTCTCCACTTCCTGCCATTTACACCTTTCTCTAAAACAAGCTGTATTCTGCCTCTGCATTCTGTGACATTTCATGCACTCACTCATCTACAGTATAAGTCGTGTTAGTGTAGCAATCACCTATCAGCTAGGGATTTCAATTTACATAAATTCACTGTTTAAATTAACGATCAAGTAATCGATTATTCAATAACCTTAACTTCTTAAATCCGAAGCAGGGGCACTACTAAGTTATCATGTTACTTAACCACTTGCTTATCTAGCACCAAATAGGTGTCGTTTTAAAGCTTAGAAACTTGGCTTTACAGTGAATATAGGGAATATGGCCAGCACAAGTGCTTTCAATTTGCTGACATATTAGAAGTGCTCTATTTTCATAGCATGAAAAAAATAACTGTTACATAACAGACTTGTGTCATTTGTCGTTGAAAAGGTCTCAACTAGCAGAATACAAGAAGCATATTTGTTTCAGTTAGAGTTAGAGTTTCAGTTAGAGACCAAACTTTATTATAACTTTAGTATTTGTATGAAAAAGCGTCATCGATGCACCTGCAAACAGTATACACGAGCGCCACGTTTTGGTTTGTAACTTCGCGCAACATTAGTAACCCTTAGTAGATACAGCATATCTTTATTTAGAGCAGGTGGTGTCGAACGAGCCCAAACACAACATAAAACAATGTGTTGATCACGGAGTGACATGACATGCTGCTTGGCTAAAGCTATAGGACTTCCAACTTCCAGTGTTTTCCAACATTTGAAAGTTCAACCAACTAGGGAGGAGGTGTAGAGACCAATCGGACACTGTTTTACAGCTGGAGCTCGCTTGGATTGGTTTGATCACTTAGATTGACAGGTCTTGATTTACCATGAATAGGAGTGCACAGCTGAAACAGCGCTGGAAGATCATCACTCATAAACCAAGTAGTTATAACATTCAGTAAAATCACTTGTTTGGATGGTATTTTAGACCCTTGGTTAAATGACTAGCCTACCTAATCCATTGCATGGCTTGAAGATGTTAATACACGTTGGGTGTGTTTTAATCAGCTCCCTAGTTCAGTAGTCAGGGCACTGACTATTAACAGAGTAAATGCTCCGATATAGAACATAGCTGAGTATCGGACCTAGTCAAAACCACCTCACTCTCACGAGGCGTGTGCCCAGGTTCAATGCAGACAAACAATAGCAGATCAGTTGTCACCTCACTGCACAGACAAAACATGCGGTGCAAAAGATGGGAGGTTGTAAAATCTAGCAAAAGTGTTGGTGAGAAGACCAACCTGCCGCTAGACAGATGTCCTGAATCGACATCCCTTTAGCCAAAGCCCATGAAGAAGCCACACTCCTAGTAGAATGAGCGCAAACTCCAAAAGGAAAGATCTCATTCTCAGAAGCATACGCCAATGCTATTGTTTCCACAATCCAATTAAATCCAAAGGCGGTTTCGAAACTTTCGCCCTCCAAAACGGACAAACAGCTGTTTTGACAGCCTAAATTGCTAAGATCTGTCCACATAAGTGCGCAGAGCGTGAATGGGGCATAAGGGGCGTGGCGCAGGCATAGTCCCCTGAGGAGCAAGCGTTTGAGGCTTTATAACTTGTGCCCTAAATGACATGGAAAGCACCATGGGCACATAGCCATGTCAGTCTGACTATACACTCATCCTTCCCAAATTCCAGACAAGCTGTTCTGTAGATAAAGCATGAAAGTAACCCACTCTCTTCGCACATGCCAGAGCGTGAACAAATGTTACAAAATTGTGCTTCCCCACTGAACGACATTCAATGGGCAGATGGAAAGCAGAAATAGCAGTCACATACACCTTTAAAGTGGACGGTGTGCACCCGTTATCCAAAAAGTCCTGTAGAAATCCTGGGTCTTCATTTCTATATTTACACCATGAGGCGAAGACCTTCCATTTCAGGGCATAAAGGGCATACTAACTTCCGCATTAGTATCCAGCACACGTTGCAGCACAATCAACATCTGCCTCTCGCGCTGACCTGCCAGTTCCACAACTCTGGACTGGGATGTCATAGTGCCCATCGCTTGAGATAACGGGTCCCTTCATAATGGAATTGGCCACGGGGGAGCCGTCTCCGTTGTCCGTGGACCGTGCCACCACTGGACAGCATGTCCGCGCCACAATTCAGATGGCTGGAGACATAAACTGCTTGCATCGATAGGAGATTCCCGTCCGCCCACAAAAGGAGACGCTCAGCGGGTGAGAGTGAATACCCTCTTGGTGATTGATGTAAGACACCACCGTCGGGTTAGTGTGCTCATACAGCCGCGAGTCAAAAAATGCGCATCTGGCCTCTGGCGTATGTTTGTAGCACACAAACTTTCAACCAGAGCTGAAGTGGTTTCATATGCAGGAGTACAAGCTGGCACACAACTCCATCAGTCCCAGCAACCTCTGAAAGCACTTCAGAGAAACCAATTTTCCCGGCCTGAATGGTGCGAAAGAGTTGAGCAGAGAACGTACGTGCTCACACACTTTGTAAATGCCCTCAAAGCCAAAGCCAGCCCGAAGGGGAGGACTTTGAAATCATACGCAGTGCCCTCAAATGTAAATCTCATTCTGCATGCCAATTGAAGCGTATAACTGCTTGTCATGGTGTTTATCACCCACTCTGACACCCCTGTAAGCGCACGCTATGCACTGGCGCAGTGAGAGAGAGGTTGTAGCACTCTGTGATGTGACTGAGGTGGCTCGCTTTCCATTGGCGACAGTGTGACGCTCTCTTTTAGAAGGGTGATATTGACATATCAATATCAAGGTCAGTGGCCGATTGCAGCTTCCTGGAAGCCTCCAGATCTGGACCCCTCTCGAATAGGGGGAGCAGCAAGCCCGCAAGATTTCCTCTTGGACTTCCAGGGACAATAGAGCGGGTCTCTGGGGGGGGGCGCAGGCTTCGTGATCCTGCTGCAGAAACCTTGCTGGCTGTTCCGGTGGTGACCAGTTGAGGACCAGGTCTTTAATAGTCTCTGAAAGAATCCTCAACAGCTACTCATCCACCGCAGCTGGAAGCTCGGTCACCTCACTGCGTTGAGCCTCAAACTCCTGACAGGACCAATCACCCGAGTCAGAGGCCGCAGTGGACATGACGTCATCGTCGTCATCCTCGCCTGGATTGCCAACAGAGATCAGGTTACAGGCTTCATCAGAGGAGAGAAATCTGGTCTCAGAATAGGACACAGGAGACCCCAATCGATGCACACGCTGGAGCTGCGTCGACGTGCAAACATGACAGGGGCCTAATGCACGTGGCTGCCTCTTCCTCTCCTTCCACTACGGGAGGTGGAGGCGAGGGGGCAGCCAGAGCACAGTTCAGGACTGTGGAAACCCTGGCACGTAGGGTCCTGACTGTCATTTCCTCGCAGAAAGAAATGGGCACAGCCCAAGTAGAAAACACACACATCATGCATGTCGGAGAGCTCGATGGGTCCACCACACACACATGACATTCCTTGATGGACATCATATTCCTGCCAGAAAACAGAGAGAATGTGTTGTCCTCTAAAAGAAGAGATCAACGGCGAGAAGAATTCAATGCTTGCTTCGTGAAAGAGGAAGAGAAAGATTCTGAGGCAATGGCACTGAGCACTGAGCTATATAGTGAATGGCTCCACCCATAGCTTGCACTCTCAGTCGCCATTGGCCAGTAATTTTAACTGCCGTGATGCAATCAGGCTTCAGTATTCAAGGAAGGAGAGGGATACCCCATAGCATTAGCATGCAATGTTGAGAGACCGACTTGAAAGGGAACTACACGCTCTGATGATGACCTTGCTTAATCGACCCATCGATAGGTTTTATCAATTAAATTAATTGATCGTCACTTAATTGTTAGCATACCTACTAGCAACCACTCAGAACACCTTAGCAACCAAAGAGAGACATGATCAAAACACCCAGAACACTTTAGCAACATCAAAGCAACACAATTCAGGTTGATTGAGACACTTTTTCCCAGTCATCTCAATGGCAAAATGTGTCCCAATCAACCTGAATTCACCCCTACATCTTGTTCAGTGATATATAATTCCCTTGTTGATAATGCTCAGTCTGTTGCATTATATAAAATGTAAATGTGTGTTATATATAGTATAACCTATTCTGTTCAATACAGCAACAAATGTTGCATATTCCTAATAATGAAGACAATTCTTTGCTAACAATACAAGTTGATTTTAGTTTTAGGATTTGCTTTAAAAAAAAAAACAAAAAAAAACATAAGATGATTAGATAATTATTTAATCTAAAATTACATGCTGTCATTATTTACTCACCTTTATTTAGTTCCAAACCAATTCTGTGGAGCACAAAAGGAGAATTTTACGCAATTACATTTCTGAAAACTTCACATACAGTTAACACTTAGGCATATTCTTTTAAAGTATATTGTCTGTAATAAGTAGACTTTTTAAAAGTATGCTGAAGTGCACTTCTTTTTCACAATGGATCTTTTCCATACAACTTCTGTCAAGCTGCAAAAACACTATAAAAGCACCATCTGCAAGTACTCCATACAACATATAATCTTTCCCTCAGAAGAGTCTTATTCCAGAATAGTTTACTGACAGTTAAAACAGAATAAGTTACTCAGACAAAGATAGTGTATGATTTGGTATATAGTGCATGAGTTGCATGCTTTTTTTATGGCGTTGTCCATTTTGCAACTTATTACAGTTGTTTTAATAAAACTTATACTGTTGTTCTAAGGAAACATGGGGTTGGAACAAGTAAACATTTGTCTCTGGGTAAACTATTACCATCTTTCTCCCAGCAGACAAATGGAGAAACGTGGAACCAGAACAGTCTCCGGCTGCTCTGTAGCTCTCCAGCCGAACACAGAGCGTCCACGGTGACCCAGTCTTTGGGTTCGGCTTCTGTGAGAAGTTCTCCCTCCAACAGCACCACCAGCGGAGACACTGATTCAGCCCTCGTCTTTCCCTGCAGTGAGTGTGGAAAGTAAGCTGCGTCCTGAGTCAAAAACAGAAACATCTTCATACAGTTATGAATCACAGTGGTTGCGGTCTGATTCACGATATATCTCTTTTCATAGGGTGTTTTTGAAGGTGAAAAGTCGGAATGCCCACATGAAGACACACCGGCAGCAGGAGGACACACAGTTGTGGCAGTTTCCCAGGGTTTCTGAGCCAGATCATGTGATTGTGACACGTGGTTGCCATGTTACACCACTAAAACAAGCCATAAACCTTCATTCTTTACCATATGACAGAACCACAGAAGTGAAAACATCCTTAAATGACATGCGCAGTGAGTCAGTGCAGGAAATAGATCACCCTCTGAAGACGCTTCCTGTCCATAGTCCACTGGACTATATTCCAAGTTAGTAGCTTAAGTTTAGCTGACTGAAGAAGGACATTCTTTGTAGACTATAAAACAGACTACTTTATGTAAATGGTACAACTATATATGTATATTAAAACTAATAAGGCTATGGCATATCTTTGGTTTAATTTTTGGTGTTAAAACTAATGAAATGTGCTATTTTTTATCTGCTTGTATTTTGTATCACTTTTTTTATTTGTAATTAACCTCCAGTTGACTATTAAACACTCACATTCACAACACATGGATGTCTTGTGCAATATTTGCATTGCATATTTTTCCAGTGTAAACGATATAAGTTTAGCTTGTTGATCGATGGGTGATTTTATCCAACTTCTCACAAATAGTAGCTCTTCTCTATTTCAAGCAAAAATATTCAACATGGTTGTCATATGACCTCATGGCAACTTTTTAATATGCACAATACACAAGCTGCATGTTGAATTACTAGGCCTCTATTTATGAACACAGACTTTGTCAGTTTGCAATCTATGACATCTGTAGCATAATAAAGATACTATATGGTCGTAACTGTATGTCCCGCATATACATTAATTTTGTTACTGCAGACTGAAAATATGGGCTTTTGATACAGCAACACACACACACACACACACACTCACTGCAAGGAAAGTACTAGGGGGTCTGTGACGAGAGAAAAAACTTAAACCTACATACATACATACACACACACACACACACACGTAAGTAATGGATAATGTAGAGCGAGGCGGTTGTTATAGCGAATACAACCCCGACAGGCTGATCAGGACCCCGACGCGAAGCGGAGGAAATATTTTTGGTTGTTGTATTCGCTAACAACCGCCTCGCTCTACATTATCCCGCCTATTACATGGCTACCTACCAAATAAATCAATAATTTGACACAAAATATTGATTTAAAAAGGAGTTTATTGATTTAAAAACGATTGTATTGCTTCCGCTAAAGAAAAAAGTCTGTCGACTCTGCGTCCATAGCAACACTCTGTTTTTCATGGCAACGGTGAACTATACTTAGCATTCTACATTAGAATTCAACCAAGCCATGTAATAAATATATATATATATATATATATATATATATATATATATATATATATATATATATATATATATATATATATATATATATATATATATACATATATATATATAAAATGCTAATATTAGTATTCAACAATTAGCACGAAACACAGGGCAAAAATAGTGACATTCGCAAGTACATTTGTTCTAAATAGTTTGCTATTTTAACTGTCAAGGTTTAGTTCTAATTAAATTATGTAATGGGTCGTAAATAATATACATATATACAAATACACACACACACATACACGCACACATGCACACATGCATATACATACATACTGTACATACATATGTACATGTATGTATATAGTAGTCAATATTTGAAGTGGATCAAAAAAAGTTCATCAAAATGGTCCTAAGACAAGAACGGGTATTGTTCAAAATTCAAGTATAACTTTTGATGAACGGTTTTTGATCCACTTCAAATGTTGACTACTGTATATATACACATAATATTTTATTTAAATAAAAATTAGATAGAAAACAAATAAAAGATAGACTAAAATAAGTAAATGAGCAGTAACAGTACAGTGCTACAATGAGTTGGAAAAAAATGTAATAGAAACTAAATATGTTTATTTATGATATTATTTTTTCACAAAATAAATTGGCCTTTTCCACAAGAAACTAAACAGATGCATTTAAAAGTTTGAGGAGCTTAGGATGAGCGTCCCTTAGAACAAGGGTGGTATTGTGTGGGCCCGTGGCAAAATTGAAAACCCTTGCACAAAATCATTGTTTTTCTTTCACCATTGATTCACCTGTCCTACACAAAAACATTGTTTGTCAGAAGTGGGATTCGAACCCACGCCTCCAGAGGAGACTGCGACCTGAACGCAGCGCCTTAGACCGCTCGGCCATCCTGACATGCTACATGCTAATCACATGCTAATATTAGTAGTCAACACTTAGTGACATTCGTAAGTACGTTTGGTCTGAATAGTTTGCTATTTTAACTGTCGAGGTTTAGTTCTAATTAAATTATGTAATGGGTCGTAAATAATTGTCCAGGCCCCTTCAAAAGTAGCAACAGAAGTCTTTGTTAAGTGCCGTGGTCTGGAAAATTATTTACGCCTGAAAAATGACGATGGGAAACTGCGGGTTCGAATCCCACTTCAGACAAACACTATGTTTTGTGCAGGTGAATCAATGTATGCACGTGAATAGTAATTCAGGTAGTAAGCTTTTTTTGAAACTTTTTAGAGAAAAAAAAAAAAAAAGTCATTCAGGTAGTAGCAATGGAAGTCTTTGTTACGTGATAACTGTTACTTCTCTCAGCGATGGTCGAACTGGGCCAATCACAGTCGTTTGTGATTATAGTCAAATGTACGTAATTTAATTAATTTTACAGCGATTACTAAGTTGCATTTTTGTTATATCAACTACATGTAGTTGCGGTTATTATAGTTAAAATGTTTAATAAAAATAAATGTTTCCAGTAAGTCAAAACACTTACTCCGACATCAATGTGGTTCAATGGAGGATACGGCTTTGTCGCCCTTGAGCGCCCCCTGGAGGAAGAGCCTGCATGTAGCACAGACTACAGTGTGCCGCTAATGGTCGAACTCGACAGCTGTCGAGCAGGGTTCAGTTCCAAAGATACGACATTGTATTTGCTAAAATAATATATGGATCAATGCATTTGTATTTAGAGAACAGAAGCAGTGTGTGATTATCAGGGTGTCCAGAAGGGAACCGTTTAGTGGACTGATATGGACTACGTCGAGTCAACACTGAACTAAACAAGGTAACGTTACAGGAAAAAATTAGCCTACTTCTATTTACAATCAAAATACTCGATTAATTTACCCTGTACACCAATAACGTGACATGATATATATGATATACACTGTGCAATGCAATATTTTTGTGGTTAAATTATATAATATTATTTAAACTGTAAAATTGCATTTAAAAAATACAATAATATTAAGTTAGCATTATAAATTGCACTATAAATACAATATTATTTAAAGGTACATTATCTAGCGGTTAAAAAAAATGCATTCATTTTGCAGAAGAGGATTGTTTTGATTGATTGTGTTTCAGTTCTGCAGCGGATGAATATGGTTCTTTTTCATAACTAAACAAACACTAAAACACTAAACATTAACTATTAGGCTATAGGCTATAGCATAATCAGTTTAGATGGAGGATCACAAGCGGACTGGCTGAAGATGTTACTAAGTTAATCTACTGACAACTATAGTGACATTAAATGACCCTTCACAATAGATAATGTTTTACTATGAATTTTAGAGCTATGGCAATTTATCTGTTTAATAAAATATCTTACTCACCTGCTGAATAACGCCATCTCTGCGTCGCCTTCACAACACTTCAAACCCCTCAGTTCTTCTCACTGTTGATTCTGGTTTTATTACTGGTTGATTCCCCGGAGGTTCAAATATTTAGCTGCAGATTAACCTCTCTCGCTCGTTGTGACAACTAACCTGTACCCCTCCCACTGTCCCAAACCATACACGTTTTGTCAAAGCATACAGATGTTATGGATCAACTGGTGATCGTGGTAAATTGGGACATGCGCGTGCATCCAAAACATTTTACCTGGCTTCCCAGCATGAGGCGGCAGATTCGTCGAATGCCATTTCCCACGGAACACAAATAAACAAAATGTTTTCCACAATGCTTGTAAATGTTAGTATCATTAGTGGACTGTGTTGTTCCCTTGTTCTCTGTTCTCATGTGGGCCTATTTCACGCAGGGAGAGTTTTGGCGTGTTTTCATGTCTCGCCTCGCAACGCTATTTTGAGACGTTTGTTTTAACGAAACTGATTATGATGCTTTAAATAAATTTGAGCGCATTAAATAAAGATTTTTTTCTTTGTGTATAACGCTAGTGTATAGGCAGTATTTATGGCTATATTTAAATATATAAAAGCTATATTTATGGTTCATTTACGTTTTGAGTTTATAAACTTTTATAAAACGTTTGTTTTATAATTATCTTTAACATTTATGAAAATTGATGAACAATACTAGAGCCTGTTTCATCATTCATATTGAATGCAAGATCATTACACAGGAGCAAATGGAGAAAACTTCAAGTCTTTCACATTGCATTTAATGCATTTTATCCATCTGGTCATCATCAACTCATGACCTTTGACTTGCTAGTGTCATCCTTTACTTTTTGAGCTACAGGAACTATTTTTATTTTATTGACTATAATATTTTACAATTTATGCGATACTATTTGCTATTTTATTTAATTATTACATTGCTACTATAGTATACTCATACTCAATTGTATTTTAGGCTACTAAAAGTGAAAATAATATAGGGTAATAATAATAATGCTATAGAATAAAACTGCCACATATTCTATATTGAACTATTACATTTAACGTTATATTACAAATATATTTCATAAATTTAAACCGGACTCAAGTTGTATAAATGTTTTACCGCTGTAAATGTTTAAGGATTATCTTATAATTAGGGGTCCACGCTGTGATATTAATATTGCCCACAAGATGGAGCCGCAGGATACGGAATATCTTAAAGTTCCCCTGTGGTGTTGTTTATGTCTATGTGGTGTTTTTAATATGCTTTAAGACAAACCATGTGCAAATTCATAAGTCAACACCATTGCTGAGTATTTTCTCCATAAAACTGCAGTGAAAAAAAGCCAGTCTCAAAAACGCAGTTTGAAATCGCTGGTGTTTCTGACGTCACAAACTACCTTGCGGGTGGGCGGGCTTTAGCATATCATTAACTGCTGTGAAGCAGGGGAGTCTCAAGAGAAACCAGGTTATACAGGTATATTTTTCTGTTGATATGAAAAATCGGGTACATTTAGCAATATAGTGGGTGAATTATGTATGTGATGTATTATGATCAACTGTGTTCTTCAAAGTTGTTCAAAGCCTTTGTAAGGATAGGTTTGTGTAACATTTGCAACACATCAAGCAAAAGGCATTAAAAACTTGATTTTCACCACAGGGGGACTTTAAAACTCATCTTTGATCACCAAAATGACATTTTTAAATGTTTTTTCCTGTGGAAAAAAAAAAAAAAATCCTTAAAATACCTTGAATGCAACTCATTAATTTAATATATGTCGCGCATAAATATGCTAATTACCCCGCCTCCACTCACTCACACCAGCTCAGAGATCCAATTGGTCAACTTACTGTAGTAAACATGGCATAATAGCAGTTCAATTCAGCCATATATGTTTGAACCAGAAACTGATTCAGAAGAAGAAGTGAAAGAGTGAATTATAACAGGCTCGTATACTTAGTCGATGTATCAGAATGGTAATGCATTAATGTTCTTTAAGACAAACCATGTGCAAATGTTTGAAATGTTTTTATTTTCATTTTATTCATTTTTATTGCATGTTTCTGTCATTTTTATTTCAGTTTTAGTTATTTAAATAGCCTACTTTGTGAAACTACACAAAAAATGTGAAATCTTGCCTTTGCAAGCAGCTTCATATTTTATTTCAGTTAACATTTATTTATTTTTATGATTTTGGTTTTAGATTTAATTATAATAACAGGCCCAAACAGCACTTTAGCAGAAAGATTTGTAAATATGAGACGGTTTTTCCTCAATCTTGCAGATATGCGACAGTGGCCCTTGTTAAGTGCTAACCAATGTTTTAATGTAACTCACACAACAGAGAAAACTATGGCTTCGGCACAACCTCCAAACTTCTCCTGGGTGGACCCTGGTAAGGTGGCAGGACTGGCAATGCCACGAATGACGGCCCACTATCAGTACCTGCTGGACAACGGCGTCAAGCACCTGGTGACCCTGTGCGAGCGCAAACCTCCTTACCACGACACCTGTCCAGACCTCACTCTTCATCATATCAAGATTCACGACTTCTGCGCCCCCACATTTGATCAGATCAAGAGATTCTTGTCCATAGTGGAGGAGGCCAGTGCGAGAGGACAGGTAAAACATTCTTCATGCACATCTGTGTTCTGCAAATATGTGTTAAGGATCTCTGTGTTTGTCTACTGGACTTTGGCAGGCTGTTGCGGTGCACTGTTTGCATGGTTTTGGCCGGACGGGGACGATGCTCGCCTGCTACCTGGTGAAGAGCAGGAAAATCAGTGGAATCGACGCCATTAATGAGATAAGAAGCATACGCCGAGGGTCTATTGAAACCCGAGAGCAGGAACTAATTGTGGTGCAGTTTCATCAACAAAACAAGGTGTAAAATAAGAAAAATTATATTTTTAATGCAGATGCTTACGAATAATGTTATATTAAGCAATAAAGAATTATTTATTTCCAATGTATGTATTTATTTTTGAAGATCTTGACCTTATGGGCAAGGCTGTACATGTTGCTATCACTGAAAAATATGAAAAAGCAGTGCAACTGTAATTAAAGTCACTAAAACATCCTGCTATTTCCACTATTAATACATTCCTACAGGACATTTCTATGACATAGTGCACTATGTGAAAAGCAGTGGTGAATTTAGATAAACTAAGCCACCTTTTTAGTAACTGAAATGAAAAAGTGGCCTATCTTATATGAGTTTACCTTATGTGTATACAATTTTAAAACTCGCATGCGGTTCAGGAGGATCTGGAAACAAATCATGAACTATTCAGCCTTGTTCATTTTTTAAGACACCAGATTGTCTAAATGATGGTAGCCTCCAGAATAAAATGATCTTAGTGGTTTTGCCTTTTCATCAGGACACTTTGACTTTACTTGAAGTGACCATTTCCAAAGAAAACAGCTGCTGACGCTCCTTAAAGCTCAGATTCTCTGGGGCTCGCTGTGTTTTGAAGCTTTTGTGATCCATTTCACTGTAAGAGTATAAAAAACCCCCGATTATTACAGGTTTTTGTAAATAACCAATGTGTGAAACAAAAAGATCGCAAGAGCTATGTTAGAATAGACATTTTAAAATGATAATTATTCTTATTTAAATCCAGTTTTTGTGAGTTCTGTCCTATATAATAACATTTCAATACCATCATATTAAAAAAACAAGTAAACAATAAAACACAATGACAAACACAACAGTCAATGATATAGTAAAGATAAAACTGAACTGGGATCTCAGAATAATTTTCATAAATGTCAGATTAAGACTAAAATTATAAATTCATTACTGGGCCTGAAGTAACTTAGGTTTATTTGATTATGCATAGTTTACACATTCAGCAGTTTTCAGAAAAATCATATTAAAATGTATCAATTATGATCCATCAGGCTTTAGAATAACTTTTATTTGTTCGTCTCTCAATCATCAGTGTATTGCACAGCATTATATGTTTTAAAACTACAGAGTTTTGATCATAAAACTAAGCATTTAAATATCATGTTACTAAGACATATTATTGGCAGATATAAAGAGACAACTGATATTTATATGCATTTTATGTAAGTATTATACCGTTATAAAGATCTCATTGATGTCAAGCTATCAGAATTTCATCTTACTTTGTATAAAGATCATAACAAATTGCATATTTTTGCTCTGAATAAAATGGTGTTTTTTTCTTCCTCAAGTATGAGTTCCATATTCTCACTATCAAACTATATTATGAGCCATAAAAGCCTGATGTATCAAATATGATACTCAACAAAACTCTTTTTAAACTCTTTTCCTGCCAGCATTTTTGCTAGCCACCGCCAGTTTTTAAATTATTTTCACAAAACTTTTAGGGCCCCCAAAATATTTTGTTCATTCATTCTCTTTTTTTTTTTATCAACAATTGAATGTGATTAAGTTTAATTAAAAAAAAAAGCACCATTTTGAGCAAAAAGCGGATAAAATCATGTTGTTGTTGTTTTTTTCAAAGACTACAACGTGCATAAGCAAAGCTTCTATGGCCCTGTACCAAATGGCACCCTAAACCCTCATTCACTATTCCCTATGTTAGTCCACTAATACTGTTCAGTTGAAGGAGTGAATAAAAACGAGTGAGTGAATTCGGACAGCTGTTGAGCGTAGGCTACATAGGTTGTACACTCGATAATGCAGTGCAATGTGGGATTGAATGAGTGCACTCAATAATGTCCAATATGGTTTCAGACACCACTACAAATGGCGGTCCCCTCAAATAGTGCTCTATTCGAGGGTGTAAGGGGGGATTTCGGATTCAGCCCTGGTTTCTGCTTCTTCACCTGTGTTTTGATCCAGAGATTCTGTACTCTTTCAGAAGATCTGTAATAGCGCCCCCTACCGTATAACACTGAAAACATAGATTGCCGGAAAATTCCGTCAATGGCAGGCAAAGAGTTAAATATTTTGTCTAAAAGGTTCTATAAACTGTTACACTTCGAACTATTCGATTTTTTGGACTATTATTTAATATTTCAGGCTTTACAGGGTTAAATTGAACTGAAAAGTCATTAAAATAAACGTAGTCTGAGAAATATTGATTAAAGTAAACAATGAAAATGACACTCTCCCCTATTTTGGAGAGTTAAAAAGCAGAATTGCGGTGAATAATTATGAATTTTGAGTTGAGACGCACCTAGAAGAGAACTTCATGTCACATCCCATAGATTCATGTTTGATTCCATCTGCAACTCCAGAAATCAATGTCAGACAAATGTATCAAGTCTAAACCAATAGTAATCAGTGACTGATTTTGAAATACTGACCAACAATACCTTTCAAACTGTCCTCTTGAGAAAAGTGGCCTTCCTTATTCTGGTCAGCCGTGCTTTCATTCTTCTCACAGTTACTCTAGGATGACATTAATATAATGTGTTTTAGTGTTTAAGTGTCTTTCAGTATGTGGTGTGATGTTTTTAAAACCTCTGTTTCATATGTGTTTTATTGCTGTTGCAGTCAAAGAGAAAGTTTTTTGACAATTAAAGGGATAGTTCACCCAAAAATTAAAATCAGCCCATGATTTACTCACCCTGAAGTCATCCTAGGTGTATGACATTCTTCTTTAAGACGAATACAATCGAAGTTATATTAAAAAATGTCCTGGCTCTTCCAAACTTTACAATGGGAGTCAATGGGTATATTTTTTTGGAAGTCCATCAAAGCGCATCCATTCATGATTAAAGTGCTCGAAACGGCTCTGCGGGGGTTAATAAAGGCCTTCTGAAGTGAAGCAATGCGTTTGTGTAAGAAAAATATCCATATTTAAAACTTTATCGACTAGCTTCTGGCAGACGGCCGTACGCAAGTTGCCTTACGCCAAAAGAGTAACACTTGACGATGTATGACGTAGGATGTAGGAGTAGCGTAAGCTTTGACGCCTCTCGCGGTTCAAATAAACAGGGCTGGGCAACCGCGTTCCCTGCGTACATCATGGGCTAATTTTCTTTTTTGGGTGAACTATCCCTTTAAGTAGTTTTGTTATTGTTATTGTGATGTTTCAGTATACACATACAGTAAGAAAACTCACCACTACATCACTTCCTGTCTGAAACCTCTTCCGTTCTGCCCCGGAATGACTCTCATCATCATCCTCATCTTCATCCCCGTTGTACTGGTACTCCTCTAGTCTCCTCTGGAACTGCAGCTCTAGAGAGAGTCTGCGCAGACGTTCACTCTCCTCTAGGGTGCGCCACACTTTAGCCTGGAGATGCTGCACTTCCTGTCCCAGCCGGTCTGTAGCAGCAAGTTTACTCGTATTCTCGGCCACTTTCTGCTCAAGATTAGCACTTAAACGTTCTGAGGCTGTGTTATTCTGGGATGTCTTCACAGATGAGTGGAAGACAACAGTTTTTTTCTTGAGGACCTGCTGTGGTCTTTGAGATGGTGATGTATTGCTCTGATGTTGATACCGATGGTGTGCTGGAGACATCATTTGGGTTTCCGCAGGCTGGCGGAATGTGCTAAATGAAAGACTGTTGGCTTGTGGTGAGTAGGGGACGTCCATTCGTTTCGGCTGCGATAGAGGGACAGACTGGGTGGTGGTCGGGATCTTCCAGAGTCCATTTTTGTGTCCCATGCTGGACAAGCTGGAATCCATTGGGCTTATGGTTGAAAGGCTGTTCCATTTGCTCAGTTCTTGCTGTTTCTTCAAGTATCTTGATCTGTCCTTAAGAGGCCGTCCTTTTTCTACACTCCAAAGATTGTCTTGAGAATGTGCCTGTTTCTGTGAGATTCAACAGTTATTCTTTGTGAATATGGGTGCAATAGAATTAGAATTTGTGTGTGTGTGTATATATATGTATATATATATATATATATATATATATATATATATATATATATATATATGTGTGTGTGTGTGTGTACATACAGTATATATATATATATATATATATATATATATACACTGTATATACATATATACAGTATACACATACATATTATATATATATATAGAGAGAGAGAGAGAGAGAGAGAGAGAGAAAGAGAGACAAACACACACACACACACACACACACAATAATAAAATGTAAAACTTTTTCAGTTATAGTCAATTATGACTATTGATTAGTAAAGACATTTGACTGGTTCTTACTAGTTAAAAAGGCTTATAAATCGGCCAAAACATGTTTTTATTTAAATCTAGTGTTTTGCACATGTTTCTGTGATGAGTAGCAGGGATGTAGTGGAGGCTAAACGCACGTAAACGCCGTTTACGCACCTCACAAAATTTGGAAATAGCGTTTGCCCACCTCCAAAGTGCGTTTATCCACCTCTACATTGCGTTTATCCACCTCTGAATTTCACGTTATGTGAGCGGACTTTGCTTTTCCAGTGCGTGATCGCCGATCGGCACATGATTCGAGCATTTGGGCCGTTAACTACAGAGCAGAATGCACGCAAACACGGAGCAGAGAGCGCAGCGCGCCGACACACACACACACACACACACGGAACAAAGAGAACGGCGCACACACGTAGCAGAAAACACACGCTCATGTCAAAACCCAACTGTTCAAGAGATTCAGAGGGAATCAAGCCTGCACCAGGTTTAAGATTTTTCCCTCTACAGGGAAACCTTGATCCACATTTTTCTGATAGACCAAACAATCAATTAATCGAGGAAATATTCAACAGATTAATCAACTATGAAAATAATCCCAAATCCCTAATCATTATGCACAAGTGCATTGCATTGGAAGCCCTGGATATAAGCCTCCCTCTCGATCTCTCTTAAATATTTTTGTTCTCTCTGTTTTGTCATTTAATAAACTTCAATTTCAACCATATTATTCCTTTTTGAGTCTCTTTAACAAGAACTTAGATTAATGTATGAATTGAATAGTGATTGTGTGACCTATGATGAGGGAACAACCAGTGATACCCTTGGTAGTACCATCAAATGATAGCCTATAGCGATGTCATCAGGATACACATACACCGGAAGGCAGTGGCCCACCTTACCGGGTGACCACGTCGTGGTCCACCAGAATTTATAGTTTACCCACCTCTTTTTTTACCACTACACCACTGATGAGTAGGTTTAGGTTTAGTTTGGGTTAGGCCATAGAAAATATCATTGACCTGTTTCACAACTAGCCCCGGTCTCCTCTATCTGCAAAGTTATTTTGCTTCTGATGAAAAGACATCAAACATGGCAATAAAAGTGCAACACACAAATACCATAATGCTGATCTTTTGCTGATCCCTGGAAAATGCAGAAACATGCTGAGGTTTTTCTGTGGTTCCGGGTACTTTATTGCTGTGCAGTTTGGATGCTGGCAGGGTCAGATATTCTCTGTGATAAGATTCTGAGTTTAAAAGAGTGTTTCTGGGTTTCACCTGGGGTGAGATATAGAAATATTAGATAGTGAGGTCAAAAAGAGCAAAACATGTATCTGTACCAGGGTTATTATCATTAACTAAAACTGAAACTCACACCAATACCATAAAAATATTATTTGAAATAAAATAAAACATATAGGCTACATACATACATACATACACATGCATATACACTGACCTAAAGGATTATTAGGAACACCTGTTCAATTTCTCATTAATGCAATTATCTAATCAACCAATCACATGGCAGTTGCTTCAATGCATTTAGGGGTGTGGTCCTGGTCAAGACAATCTCCTGAACTCCAAACTGAATGTCAGAATGGGAAAGAGAGGTGATTTAAGCAATTTTGAGCGTGGCATGGTTGTTGGTGCCAGACGGGCCGGTCTGAGTATTTCACAATCTGCTCAGTTACTGGGATTTCACGCACAACCATTTCTAGGGTTTACAAAGAATGGTGTGAAAAGGGAAAAACATCCAGTATGCGGCAGTCCTGCGGGTGAAAATGCCTTGTTGATGCTAGAGGTCAGAGGAGAATGGGCCGACTGATTCAAGCTGATAGAAGAGCAACTTTGACTGAAATAACCACTTGTTACAACCAAAGCATTTGTGAAGCCACAACACGCACAACCTTGAGGCGGATGGGCTACAACAGCAGAAGACCCCACCGGGTACCACTCATCTCCACTAGATTTCATTTATTTCATTTATTTATTTTTAGAGCACATTTAAAAACAACCCTAGGTCGATCAAAGTGCTGTACATAAACAACAAAGGGATAAATACAACTACACAATATGTTTTAGACTAACAACATCTGTTCAAGGAAATAAGATCTAAGCATCGATTTAAAAACAAAGATAGATGTTGCTGTTCGAATGGCTACAGGGAGCTTGTTCCAGAGTGTTGGGCCAGCAATTGAAAAGGCTCGATCACCAAGGTGTTTCAATCTGGACCTAGGGATGGACAGCATTCCTAAATGTCCCGATCTAAGTGGGCGCGAAGAGTTGTGTGAGTGCACCAGCTCAGCAAGATAAACAGGTGCAAGATTATGTAAAGATTTAAAAACTAGGGTTAAAATTTTGAATTCTACTCTGGATTTGACCGGCAACCATTTCAAGGAAACTAAAATTGGAGTGATATGCTGATACTTACGTGTGCTTGTCAGAAGCCTGGCAGCTGCGTTTTGGACCATTTGCAATCGCTCCATAGATGACCGGTTTATCCCAAAATAGAGCGAATTGCAATAGTCCAAGCGGGAAGTGATGAAAACATGGATAATTTTTTCAAAATTCTTTAGAGATAGAAACGATTTAACTTTAGCTAGGCGACGAAGATGGAAGAAACACGACTTAACTAATGCATTGATCTGCTTATCAAACTTAAGGCCGGAATCAAATCGAAAACCTAAATTTTTTGCACATGGTGTGACCCGTTGGGTTAAATAACCAAGGTCATAGGTGCTGACATTAAAAGCATCACTAGGCCCAAACAGAATCACTTCTGTTTTGTCTTCATTTAATGTCAAGAAATTATTTGTTAACCATAATTTAAGTTCCTGAATACAATCAATCAAAACTCCTATTGCATGTTTGTCATTAGGTTTTAAAGGGAGATACAACTGGGCATCATCAGCATATAAGTGAAAAGAAATCCCATATTTGTGAAAGATTGAACCCAGGGGCAGCAAATATATCATAAATAAAATCGGAGCCAGAATGGAACCCTGAGGGACACCACAAGTCAAAGGAGCAGTGGAGGATGTATGTTGTCCAATATGAACAGAGATCTTACGGTCACTTAAGTAGGCCTGGAACCATTCAAGAGTGGTACCTGAAAGACCAATGCGGTTTTTTAAGCGAGAAATGAGTATGTTATGGTCTACCATATCAAAGGCAGAGCTGAGATCTAGTAAGACCAAAGCTACAGCATTTCCGGTATCAGTAGCCAATAGAATATCATTTGAAACTTTTAGTAGAGCAGATTCAGTACTGTGTAATTTTCTGAAACCAGATTGAAAAGTTTCATACATATGATTTGTACTAAGAAAAGCCTGTAATTGAGATAACACCACTTTCTCCAAAATTTTTGCCATAAATGGTAACTTAGAGATTGGTCTAAAATGTGCCAAGACTGATTTGTCTAAGTTTGGGGCCTTTAACATTGGAGTAATTGATGCATGTTTAAAGAGCAACTTGCAGGTTAAATTTGTAACTGAATTAATACTTGATACTGTCTGAAGAGGTTTTTTAAAAAACACATATGTAGAAATTACTAATGAAATCTAATTGGTTGTAGAGATTTTGATGAAAATGTGCTAGGCTCTGGAATACGCCTTTCCCCCTATAGCAACGCGTCATATGACGTATGCCGAGGTAAATATGAGCTCGCGTTCAGCCAGCGCTCTCATTGTGGGTGTAGTAGTTAGAGCAGTAGTGAGCGACAGAGAAAGTTTTAGATCGAGTTTTAGAGAAGCCATAATGGTAAATTATTGTGTTTGTGCTGGTTGCACAAAATCCAGCCTGTCAGGACATCGTGTCCATCATTTTCCTTCTAGGAAAAACAAGGCTTTTCGTTCTTGGGTGCGTTTTGTTCAGGTGAAGAGAGCAGACTTCACTGCCGCGTCTGTCACCGCACACTCGGTCGTTTGTATTATATGCTCATAATTATATGCCTGTGGGCCATCATAGGCATGCTCGTCGGAGAACTCGGTTTCTTCATTCACATCCATTGTAATTTGTAACCTGAGCTCTTTCAGTGCACGCATCTTCGGGTTCTCCCGCCGGATGTAGGCGCGAGCACAACATCAACTGGCAAATGCAATGTAAGCGGAACGAAACTGAGCTACTCGTTATTGTGTTTGTGTGGACCGTTTATCAGTTTGGACCAGTGCAGCGCGAGCCTGATCAAGCAACACTGTAACTGCGAGATCCAGTAAATAAAGCATTTGAATTCGCCACTGAAGTAATAACATCGCTGCGAGATCTAGTGAGAAATATTCACATTTCTCCGTTATTAACGGATCAAACAGCGCTGACGTGGAAACCAGGAATAAACATTGTGCAATGAATGAACGAACTATCCAGTGTCCACAGATCAGCAACATTCACCATGTCTTTACTGTAGTAACACCAACTGCAACCATGGAAGTTTGGCATTTTCCACTAAGGCCCAGTATGCATCCACCTCCCTGCAACACTGACTTTCCTCAGCTGTAAACATTGCCTCGCATTTCCCACACAAGCACCTATGGAACAAAAAATGTTAGCAGGAATAAATATCTCTCTGTCTCTCGATGAGAAACCGCTAAGTTATATCACGTAACGTTAGTCTGGGCGGATATTAATGAGCATGACAAACGCCTGATCAAAGCTTAGTTTCTGTTATTGTAAGTTCCAATATGTTCTGTCTAACATTGATCCTGGCCTGTCCCTGCTCTCTTGGCAGCCTAGCAGGCTCATAATTGTATGGCTGTGGTCCGTCAACAATTTCCTCAGCGTCCGAAATGTCATTGCAATCTATTTTTCCCTTTTGTTTGAATCGACCGCTCTCCCTCGTGCTACGTCACGACTCTCGCCCGTCACGCCCATTTTCAGATGCGGAAGTAAAATTTTCTCACAAAAACGACTCCAGAAGCCACTGTAGCGTATTTATAAATTTTTTTTAAAGAAAATCTAGTTCCTACATTATTTTTCTATACATTGACTTGTTGGGTCTTCTAACCTGCAAGTTGCTCTTTAAGACTATCGGGGACCATTCCAGTACTCAAACTCAAGTTTACAAAGAATAACACATCATCACCAACAGTATTTGGTTTTTTACTTCCAGCAGAATAATGCACCATGTCACAAAGCTCGAATCATTTCAAATTGGTTTCTGAACATGACAATGAGTTCACTGTACTAAAATGGCCTCCACAATCACCAGATCTCAACCCAATAGAGCATCTTTGGGATGTGGTGGAACGGGAGCTTCGTGCCCTGGATGTGCATCCCACAAATCTCCATCAACTGCAAGATGCTATCCTATCAATATGGGCCAACATTTCTAAAGAATGCACCTTGTTGAATCAATGGCACATAGAATTAAGGCAGTTCTGAAGGCGAAAGGGGGTCAAACACAGTATTAGTATGGTGTTCCTAATAATCCTTTAGGTGAGTGTATAAGGATGCCGCCACCTGAATATATATATATATATATATATATATATATATATATATATATATATATATATATATATATATATATATATATATATATGTGTGTATATATATATATATATATATATTATTTTATTTTTTCTTTTTTTTTCTTTATGTATGTATATAATCCCATTCAAAATAAAAAAAATATATATATATAATAGTATAGGCTATCAAATAGTATATCAATGATACTCACAGAATCCATTAAACTGTCAGTGCATAAAGATAGCTTTATCTTTTCATGGAGAACTGGATCAACAGGCATATCTGACGGGAACAGAAATAGAGCTTAACAACCCAAAAACAAACAAAAAATGATGTGTAAATATAAACACTCACATGTCAGGTTGGGATTTGAAAGATACTCCAGTTTCTTCTTGAGCAATTTCTGGTTTTGTTTTATGTTTGCTCTGCTGATTGAGTGCTGGTTTCTAAAGGTTACTGATGGTCTTGATGGAGGTCCACCATTATCATGATCTAACAAACATGAAACAAAAGCATGCATATATTCAAAAGCCATAGATTATATATTGGCTGTACAAACATTGCTCTCACATGACTGATTTTTAATTGAAGTGTTTCAAATGGTTCATGCATAATTATAGTAATTAAATGTGCATAATATTTACTACCTTTAGAAGTTGTTTGTGTCGGTTGGGTAAATACTCCCTCAAAACCGTAATATAAAGCTGCTGACTTGAGAGTTTCCAGTGTTACAACTGATCCAGTGTGCATTATTATCTCTGCAGCCCTGAAAAGGATCATTATTAAATCAGTTTTCACTTCCAAATGTGCATTAGTTCTTGTCATGCCTTGTCATACACACATAAGAGTCTTAAATAACACTAAGTAATATTCTGATTATTTCACCTTTCCTGTGACACTCCCATGAGACTTTTGCCATCCACACTCAGTAACTGATCTCCTGGATTCAGTCTCCCATCCTTCATCAAAACTCAATAGTAAATAATATGATGCAAATAGGCACATTTATGGATCATGCTTTTGTTTTTTGCACAACGATACTGACCACATTTGCTGCTCCTCCCTGGACGACAGATTTGATAAAAATGCCAAGCTTCTCCTGTCCAGCCCCCTGTAGGATATACTTATATATGTTATACGGAACACAAATGAAGCTCTTTTTGATGAAAATCTTTATGAAATGTTCATAAAGAGATTGTAAAACGAATCCATATTAATTGAGCGGTTTAGTCCAAATTTTCTGAAGAGACTTGATCGCTTTATATGATGAACAGATTGAATTTAGGCTTTTATTCACATATAACATTCATTAACTCACACATTAGTTGTGATACTGTAAATGGAAGCTCAAGCATGTTCACTTGATATGCAAAAACCAATGAGGTTCATTCTCATGTTGCGCAGCACGTTTGAGCTTCAGCAAGAACCAATGAGGTTCATTCTCGTGTTATACAGCACGTTTGAGCTTTTGCAAGAACCAATGAGGTTCATTCTCGTGTTACGCAGAAAGTTTGAGCTTCTGCAAGAACCAATGAGGTTCATTCTTGTTATGCAGCACGTTTGGGCTTCAGCAAGAACCAATGAGGTTCATTCTCGTGTTACGCAGCACGTTTGAGCTTTTGCAAGAACCAATGAGGTTCATTCTCGTGTTATGCAGAAAGTTTGAGCTTCTGCAAGAACCAATGAGGTTCATTCTCGTGTTACGCAGAAAGTTTGAGCTTCTGCAAGAACCAATGAGGTTCATTCTCGTGTTACGCAGAAAGTTTGAGCTTCTGCAAGAACCAATGAGGTTCATTCTCGTGTTACGCAGAAAGTTTGAGCTTCTGCAAGAACCAATGAGGTTCATTCTCGTGTTACGCAGAAAGTTTGAGCTTCTGCAAGAACCAATGAGGTTCATTCTCGTGTTACGCAGAAAGTTTGAGCTTCTGCAAGAACCAATGAGGTTCATTCTCGTGTTATGCAGAAAGTTTGAGCTTCTGCAAGAACCAATGAGGTTCATTCTCGTGTTACGCAGAAAGTTTGAGCTTCTGCAAGAACCAATGAGGTTCATTCTCGTGTTATGCAGAAAGTTTGAGCTTCTGCAAGAACCAATGAGGTTCATTCTCGTGTTACGCAGAAAGTTTGGGCTTCAGCAAGTACCAATGAGGTTCATTAATGTGTTACACAGTACGTTTAAGCTTCAGCAAGAACCAATGAGGTTCATTCTTGTTATGCAGCACGTTTGAGCTTCTGTAAGTACCAATGACGTTCATTCTCGTGTTACGCAGCACGTTTGAGCTTCTGTAAGTACCAATGACGTTCATTCTCGTGTTACGCAGCACGTTTGAGCTTCTGTAAGAACCAATGACGTTCATTCTCGTGTTACGCAACACGTTTGAGCTTCAGCAAGAGGTTTGTTCTGGCGCATCAAGCAGGTTCGGTTGACCTTCTGTTTATGTTCACTGATCAATGTTAATTTGTGAAATAAAAGCCTAAATTCAATCTGTTCATCATATAAAGCAATCAAGTCTCTTCAGAAAATTGGGACTAAACCACTCAATTCATATGGATTAGTTTTATGATCTCTTTATAAACTTTTTGAAGCATCAAAGTAATAGTTGTGTAGCTGTCAATGGAGGGAAAGATCGTCAAAAAGATCTTCATTTGTGTTCCGAAGATAAACGCAAGTCTTACAGATTTGGAACGACATGAGGGTGAGTAATTAGAGACAGAATTTTGAACTAACCCTTTAATGTAAAAAAATATACAGCTGTTCATTGTTTTGTTAGTTGACAGTGCATTAACCAATGTTAACAGACACAACTGTTAACTAATGTAGTTAACTAATGTTAACAAATGAAACCGTATAGTAAATTGCAACAAAATCACTAATAACTTAACTTAGTCTTACCTTGGCGGCTACAATGCTCACTCCCATTCCACCATGCAAAGGTTTCTTTAGAGTTATTTTCACTGGATCAGGTTTCTAATATTGATAAAATAACATATAAAGAGTGTTTCAGAATTAATGCAGAAAATCTTTAGGTAAGTGTAAACTGAATAACAGTTAAATGCAGCAACAGCTCCTCCAAAGTCCAGATGTATTTGATGGATAAGGACGAGGTTCATTACTACCTCATCAATTATTTGCAATTTTTAGGAATTGTTTACTTTAATTTATGCTTTATCTGTAAATGAGCAACATACCCAAGTTGAACACTCTGTGGAACAATCTGACAGGCCGAAGAAAATGGTCCAAGTCCCAACACAGATGGAATGAGAAACCAATTTGCAGAGTCCTAGAAAAGTTGTAAGTTCATCAGTTTTTGATAACCATTAAAATATTTATTAATAGATGTTTGTATTTTTAATCCTTGATTTTATATGTATTGACTCTACACTATCACAAGAGGAACATTTAAAAGGATATTTCACCCAAAAATGAAAATTCGTTCATCATTTACTCACCCTCATGTCGTTCCAAACCTGTCTTTGGTTAATCTTTGAAACGAAAATTTAAAATATTTTTAATGAAACCTGAAATATTTCTGTCCCTCCATTAAAAGTCCAGGTAACCAAACCTTGATTGACACATAGGGCACAACACGTAAGCTCAAACATGCAAACCAGAGAAGTTTGTTCTAGCACGCATGAGTATTTAACATATTTGCCATATGTGATATGTATATGCACTATGTTTCTTTGTTTACATGTAAATAAAAGCCTAAATTAAATCTGTTCATCATATAAAGTGATTGTGTCTCTTCACAAGACTTGGATTAAACTATATTCGATTCATATAATTCATTTTATAACATCTTTATGACCTTCTTAGATCTTCAAAATGTTGGTTACCTGGACAAAAATCTCTCAGGTTTTGTTAAAAATATCTTAATTTGTGTTTCAAAGACTAACTAAAGTCTTATGGGTTTGGAACGATATTGTTTGTTTGGTAGTTGACAGTGCATTATTTCCAAATTGAACATACAACTTTTGCATTTAAAAAAATGTAATGTAAATGTTGAAATTAACATTAACTAAGACTACTAAAACCTCTTGGGTTTCATTAAAAATAGCTTAATTTGTGTTTCAAAGATTAACCAAAGTCTTTGGAACTACATGAATGTGAATAAATTATGACAAAATGTGTTGTTTTTGGGCGAATTATCCTTTAATGCTTTAGCAATATTATTGACTGCACCAACACCATTGGATGAGAAGTAAACTTGAACTGAATTGAGCTGGATGATGACACATTTCTGCAGAGCTGCTTTGAATTGAAATGAGCTCATATTAATTGATGAACTTTACAAGTTGAACTGAACCGAATCAAACACTGAACTTAGCTGAATAATTACAGTATTGTCTTTTTAGAGCTGCTTTATAGCAGAATTGAACTCAGTTTGCATCATTAATCCTTATTTTCCTGTTTATCGCTGTCAAGCAGCTTTGAAACAATCTGTATTGTATAAAGCGCTATAAAGGTACATGTCTTGAATAGTACCTTTGCGACAGATGGGCTCTAAAAACTCCTGAAATCCCTTGGGAATGCCACGCATGGAATCACATGAATACCCGTCCTCGGGCAGCAGGAAAGGCAGGTGAAGCTCTAGTTCCTCTTCCAGTCGGATTTCTCCTCCCTCTCTTCTCAGAACGTCTGTTGTGGTCTCCGCCAAGGCAGCTACGCGCTCTATCAGTGCCTATGAATGACAAACTCTGTAGACATCACCTTCCAGTGGGACATCAGAACAATTATGCATAGCTGTTTTGATTTTCGTGTGAGTTATCATTTTCCATCACTTACGGGTGGAAAGTGGGGTTGATTTGGGGCGTAGTGATATTTGCTCATCAGTGCTCTTAGCTGTAGGGAGTTCAGCTTGTAACATGTGGACTGAATCATCAGGGCGTCGCGTGTGGAGAAAGAAGTCATGGTCAGGAGCATCGTCGCCTGAGGAGAAGCAGCATTTTTAAGGAAATAACTATCATAACCCGGATGGGTCAGATCTTTTGATGTTGATAAAGATTGAAATAATATTAAAGGTTCCAAAAGGGGGGTTTCGCAGCCATAACATGAACCATTTTTAGTTCCCCAAAGAACCTTTCAGCAAACAGTTTTTAATGGGATAGGTCATCCTGAAATGAACATCAAGTCATAATTTACTCACCGTGGTGTTGTTCTAATGCTGTATGCCCTTCTTTCTTTTATGGACCACAAAATGAGAATTTAAAAAAAAATGTCCTGCTTGTGCTCATCCATATAATGGCAGTGAAAAGTGACCAACTTCAAGCTTTTTTTTTTAAAAAAGATGCAAAAGTATCACAGAATGGTCCCATGGGACACGTGCTGTATATTCCAAGTGTTCTGGGGGGTATATGATAGGGTTTGGTGAAAAACAAACCGAAATTTAATGTATTATTTAACCAAATTCTTGACCTTGGCCGTAGGTCTGTGTACGGCTGCACGACGTGCGCTTTTGTAAGACTTTTTAAAACAATTATCCTTTTGTGGTCCATAAATTAAAGAAGGGAATATGGCATTTGAACAACACCAGGATAAGTAATCTATAATTAATTCATTAAGTGTGAACTATCCCTTTAAAATGACCATTTTTATTTTTAGTGTGAACGTGAAGAACATTTTAATAACACTGCCCCATCATATTTGATTCTGAATTCAATCCAACACTTGTTTCTCACTAATTTGGGGGTGCTGAGTCCAAAAACAGTGGCTGTTTTCCTCTAGCACATAATGCTTTCTCAAAAAAAGATGTGAATTTTTTAGCATTTTTGCTTTCAACAACCATTATTTTGTAAGGTGAAAAAAAGCTTATTTACTGTATTCATAAACTTGTGTTTATGTAAAGTTCTTTGACATTAAATGGAGTATTGAACTTTTTTTTTTTTCAATTCCTTTGCAGATTGTAAGCTAAATTATACATTTTGAGTACTTTTTTCAAAACTTTGGACATTTGATTGCATTAAGGCTTATTTAAATTATATTTATAGATAATTAGAAAAAATCTTCATTACTATTTTGCAACAAAAAAAATTTACATGGTGGAAAGTTTTTATTGATATTATTGAACTCAGCATCATCAGATTAAGATTTTTTATTTATTTTTTTCAAAGTGCAGGGCTATGTAATCTAAATAAACTTTTTCTATTACACTCTTAAAAACAAAGGTTCTTGATTGGCATTGATGGTTCCATTAAGAACCTTTATCATCCATGGAACCTATTCATGGAACAAAATGTTCTATATAGTGGGAAAAAAAATGGCCTTTAGAATATTAAAATGCTCTTCACACTAAGAAAATAATGGTTCTTTGAATAACAGATTACTGAAAGGTTCTTAGGGGAACCAAAAAATGGTTATTTGATGGCATCACTGTGGGAAAAAAAAAAACCCCTCTTATTTCTAAGAGTGTATAAAGAACCTTGGAAAGGTCCCAAGGATGTTAAACGTTCTTCACACAACCATAGATGCCAATAAATAACCTTTATTTTTGAGAGTGTACATCATTTTGCGTTTTGTATTTCTCATCATCTTTAGGCTACACTACCTGGATTATGCGACTGAGATGGCAGTCAACAGCCAGCTCCAGCCCTTGTCTTTCTGCCCAGGCCTCTATGTGTCTCAGACGCTGGCGTAGAGTTTTGCCCCAGTAGTTTGAGCACAGCTTCGATCCCGGTGCAATGAACCGGTTCAACATCCAGGCCCCCATGTAGTGAAAAAGTTGAGAAAAGAGCTGGATGCTCAGAGCAGGGTTGACCCGACACCTTCGGAGCAAACTCATGGTCTTCATGAGAACGTTCAAGACGCCTTCTAAAAAAACAAATTCAGAACAGAACAAAATCTTTATTTGCTATACAGTACACAACCATGAGCAATGTCACCATCTTTAATCCAGACGTTTTATCATCTGAAGCAATTTAAGGTTGTTTTTTGCTCAATTGCACAATGCTAAAAGTTCACTGAGCATCATTTGTGGGCTCTGAACCTGTACTCAGCTAACAGGGAACATTCTCTGAATTTTGGCTTACAAGGTACTCTCAAAGTTATGAACAAACTTCCAGTATGAACAGTTCTTCCAATACATCAATTATGGAATGTTTTTTGGAAACATTTTAGTTGGACTTAAGTCTAAAGTTTTTAAATGTTACTACTTGCTACTTTTTGTAGATGATTCAGAGAACATTCAAAATTAACGTTCCCATAATACTTGCAAAATAATAAAATAGAAAACATTTTCTCTAACATTCACATAAAAAACATTTAAAACATAAAAAAGAAACTGGAAATAACATGAAGGTTAGTGAGCCTCAGCTGCTTTGACTGGAAATTCAGAAATAAAGTTTCATAACTTTAATGGGAACATTAGCAAAACACATATTTTTGATAGTTGGGTGGATCCAAACTTGCAACATACAAAATCTGATCCATTTGACTGACATGCAAAGTGATCTACCGAAATGTTTTCACAATTATTGTTGGGTAATTCTGAATTAGATGACACCACAATTATAGATTGATATGGACAAAATGCATTCAAAATATGCAAAAGTAGTCTGTGAAAGGTTGTACAGAAAACACAGAAGATATTTTGTGACGATTTCAGATGACGCAAACATCGACATACAAAGCTGTCAAATATTGCCCTGTTGTTTCATTTCCTAACCCGTTTCTTGTGTCTGCTAAGTGAATAACATGTTGTTAACTAACCACAATACTGAAACCAATACACAATTCTGATTGTAACATGCATTTGAAGCTGCTTGAAGCTGCTTTTGAAACAATATGTATTATGAAATGCGCTATACAGATAAACTTGAATCAAACCGCATTGTAAAAAAGAGATAAATAAGAATGTAGGAGTACCCATTTCTGTTGCCTGAGCTGTTTCCTTTTTTACATCAGCAAAGAATGCAGGCAAGTGGTTTTCAAGATCAACCTGAAGCCGATGTGACAGGTACCTGAGGAAACATTAACGCTTCATTAAACGGTCAAAATACATCGCCCTCGCTGCAAACATTACAATGCAATCACGCTTGTATCATACTTGAAAGCCTGTTGCACAAGTTGAGCAAGAGTGTTTTGAGCCTGGAGTGTGATGGGACACAGATCTCTATCCCGTCTGACAAAGTTCAGGAGCTCAGATGCGTTCGCCATCCAAAAGGCAAGAGCCACTGCGATGTTCCTCTGTTTCTAAACGGGAAACACAGACACAATCATGGAAATTATCACGGAATTTGATCTTGAAGTCATGGAGTACATCATACAGTACATTTTTAATAATAGATTTGAATCTACCTCAATGATGTCTTGAATCAAGCTCACACTCTTGTCAAATATAATGCTGAGTCTCTGTTCAGTCTGTGGGTGAGGTTTATTCCTCTGCCCAGGTTGGCTGGTTAAAAATCGCCCAACCAGATAAAACACATATGCGGGCGAGAGCTTAAAGTGAATCGTGGAGCTGTTGATGTCATTTATCACAGCACGTAAGAAAGAATCCTCATCTGAAACAGAAATCAATGACGTGAAACGCAAATGACCGAAGAGCAGTACAGAGAATTGTGTATTATTTTATTGTGCCAGGATAAAGAAATGTACCTTTTTCCTTTAAAGAAATGCTGATTGGGAGATTCCATTTCACTTTCAAGTAGTCTTGTGTTTTGCTGTAATGAAAAGGGAAAATATACTATATTTTTTGGATAATGAATGTTGCTTTAACAGGGATGTGCTTAAAACAGAGTTTGGAAGGATTTACTCATTTCAGCAAATGGCAAACATAAAAAAAAACAGTTGATAGAATTTATAAACTTATTATGATTTTATATCACCGTGACCGTAACGTATAAGCATCTTAAGGTGACATTTTAATTATATTGTAAATGTATTATATTAAGTTTTATTATAGGCACAGACACCTAAATATAGATTTAGCTTTTTAAATAATATTTGCTGGTAATAAGGGTTTTTGAGAATCTTTTTCGTTCACAAAGTGTTTTGTATATTTTTCTAATATACATTTTTTTTTTTTTACTTTTCATTAAATTCACTAGCTTTTCAGGGTTCAACCAATTGATCACATTAAAGTAGCATAAAAGTTGTGACATTTTCACTGGTGTCTACAAAGCCTTTGCTATAATATGGATATTTGCACACACTCAATAAGATGCCTGTTTTTTTTTTATATTAAACAGTTCAAGTCACAATAAACAAATTAGGTTTTTATATGCTATAGCTTTATGATAAGTTTAATTTTTAAAGGGGTCATATAATGGTACATGCACTTTTACAAGTTGATTGTACTGAAATGTGTGTTGGCAGTGCCTGTACACAACCATCACATAATGATAAAAATCCATCCAGTGTTTTTTTTTAATCTCCTTATGTGTTTCAAATCGAGCCATCTGACCGTGTGACGTCACACGGTCGGACGCCCCTCCCACGATTGTTGATTGACAGCAGCGTTTCAACACAGACCCGCCCTGAGCGAGCTGTCATCATAGTCCGCCATTGTTGATACGCTGGAGCACTGTCTATGAGGAGAATGGCGTCTAAGCGATTGTGGTGTTCTGTTCTTGGGTGTAATAAGGAACGCTTAGCAGTCATTTTGATGTTCCTAAATCCGAACCGCTGAAGACGCAGTGGCTGAGTTTGTTTTGAAAGGGAATATTCCCCACGATCAACGTCAATGCTTTCATGTTTACGCGAATCATTTCACACACCAGACTGCTTTACAAACGAGGGTCAGTATAAAGCTGGTTTTGCAAAGAAGCTGCTCCTGAAAAAAGGATCGGTACCAACTATTCGTGTTCCTGCTGCACCTCCAGAAGAACTGAAGTGAGTGTAACGTTTTATTAACCTTTATATTAACCTTTATATTAATCTTGGCAAATCGCTAGCACGCTTCATGATGAATGTGGCTAAGGTTTACACTCAGGGTACATTACGGCATGTTTTCTATGTACAACGTTCACAATATAATTCATAATCCCACGTTTATAATGAACAACGCGTTATGGTTATTGTGTTATTACAAACTGTATACGCACAGAACAGAGGGGTGGGGTGAGCAAAGCTCATTATCATTTAAAGACACATGCACTTAAATTGCGTGCTGAAAACAGAGCTGTTTTTGACCAGGTAAAATGAGTGTTTTCTTACAATACTAATGAGAATTTTTAATTAAAGTATATTACAAACTTTTCATTTAGACCCTAAAGAATCATATTAGCTTGTACAAAAATGGCATTATATGACCCCTTTAAGTAATACCTATCCACTTCAAAAATGAATCACAAATGCTTCTACTGTAGGAACAAAAATCTTTTACGTTAAGATTGTCATGGTCAACAACAAAAAAGATTTCCTACCTGTTCGGTTTACTTTCAGAGACATCGTTCTTCAACATGTGACTGCGAGAAACTTCTTTTTTCGTCTCTTTCTTTTTACTCTTCTCTTTCCTTGATAATGTCCTTTTGAAATTCTCGATTACCCCAACTTTTTCCTTATTTTCCAGACAGCCATTCTAAAAAAAGTTTTTAGTTCACTCCAAAATCCTGATACAAAACTAAGTGGTAACACTTACAATAAGGTCCTATTAGTTAATGCATTACCTAAAATTAACTAACAATGAGTAATGTATATGTTACAGTGTTTAATAATATTTGTTAACATTATTATTTCTTTAAATGTCAGCTCAGGTACATTAAATAATGTTAACAGATAGATTTTTATTTTAATAATATATTAGCAAATGTTGAAATCAACATTGCCTATACGTTTAATGTTTTAAAATCATTGTTACTTCATGTTAACTAATGAAACCATATTATAAAGTGTTACCAACTAATTTAACTTGCATATTTGATTTAGTAGAATGACAGATGGCACACACCTGTGAAGATACAGAAGTGTCATTCCTCAAGACAAATCGGCCGTCTGTTTCTTTACTCCAGTTGAGTTGAACCACCAAGGGCTTTTCTGAAAGGTCCAGTTGTCTTTCCTCTAAATGGCAAAACACAGAACATTAACAGTGACTGGCAAGAACATGCAATGTCTCAAAACAAGAGTTAAATTCCTGATTTCACCTTGATTTTTTAAGACCTCAAATAATGAATATGGGAAAGGATTTAGTGTCTCATCACACTGAAACTTCTCCAGCAGGGTTTCAATGACCTCTTTTGTGGTAGTAGAGCTTGAGATACAAATGCATTTGGTGGCACTGTTCCCTGAAATATGGTCTTGGAGGTAGAAACGAACAACTCCATGGAATACAGAGTCCTAAAAAGATGCAAATCTATTAAATTGTGAACACAGAAATACTGTAATCAAAAATAAATTTCTTTAATATCTAATTATTCTAGACAGCAATGAGATTAAATAAAAAAAAATAAAAATAAAAAAAAACATGGAGAGTTTTGCTAACTCTCCTTTTTCTCATATTTCTCCCCTGAGGAAAAGTCCTCTGCAATCTCTTATCTCCAATGTCTGGAGATATATTAACTCTTTCTCAAAATGTGCTCAGATTTACCAAGACACCAACATTTTCAACCAAATTCAAAGATCGCAGTATGAATCATCAAATTCTTCAAAGGCCAAATTATCTGATCACATGCATTTTTTGCCTCTTTTTCCTACTGAAATTTAGGGGAGAACTTAATAGAATTTGAATAACCCAATAAATACTTCCACTCTGAATGGTTTGAAAGTGTAAAATTATCCAGTAGTTCTAACATTAGAAAAAAAAGTGTTCACCTCATCAGGATCAGTGATCTCAAACAGGCTGAGTCGGTTTGAATTCCACTGTCGAATGTTCTCCTGAAGTCTCCTGCGCTCCTCTGGACCCCTTTCAGCGTCATGGTCCGAATCAAAAGCATTTCTTTGCATTTCCTTCATAGCTTAACAAGCTTTGTTTATCACATCAATATATTTTTTTAAGTTTATATCTTTAGCAGTCAAAGCTGCTGAGGTTCACTAACCTTCGCGCTATTCTCACGCCAAATGCCTGGCACTGATTTTTTTCCAGCCTGTTTAACATTCAGACTGTTGGTTGATTGTTCAGGTTTGTTTGTCCCATTAACACACAGCAGTTGAAAGGCTAACCTCATTTCCCATGATGCCCTAATGTAATGGCTACAGCAACACAAAACGGGGAGGGTCCTAATATGGCCATTCAAGCTTCTTTTTTTAGTGCCCATATGATTCTAAACTGATTTTTTGTCAAATACATTTAGTAAACTGAAATTCAGTGAAAGAAATTTCAAAATCTGTATAGCTCTTGTGAACTAGAATGACTGGATTGAGTGTTGCTGAACGTGCCCCAAAAATGAATGCAATGAATTGACCTTTTGTTCAGATTCAGACACTAACATATAACACTATAATAGAGAATTTATAGGTCACCACGTGTTAATTAACATAAACTATTGTGTCTCTAAAAGCATCTCTTCATTAAAAGTGAGTTCCATGGATGACTGGATGTGAATTATGAGCATGAATATAAAACAGCTTAACACTAACGTACTTCATATGACTATATCACCCAGAACACTGACATACATATAGACATTAGATATTAAACATGAGGAAATACATATGAACAACAACAAATAAGCACATAAAGCATTAAAAGTGTAGGAATATGTCATATTTAACCCTCTATTGCATAGCGTTGCCATATGGCAACAATTACTTTATCTTAATTTTTTTTAAAAGCTGTGATATAAAATCTATGTTTTTACAGTTAGTTGTGAAAAGGGGGCTTTAACTTTTAAGAAAATACAATTTATGAGGTCACATGACCAGGATATCCTGTTTGCCAGTCCTTTTTGCTCATGGACATTGACATGCAAACATCACTGTCTGGGGCTCCTGAAGATAGCCTTTTATTCCGAATTTTGGAAAATTTTCATCAAATAAAAAAATTTAATCAGTATCTGGGGTAAGTAAACTTTAATTTTTTAACATTAAATTCAGTTTTGATTTTATAAGTTTTTTGTAATATGCTAAAATACATTTGTTGCCATATGGCAACTATATGCAAATATGGAAACGTCCTGGTGCATTCAACCTAATGGAGTCCCATTGACTTACATAGCATGAAACTACTCTGAGACTATGTTTACAACTTTTGCTTATATTTTAAAGGTAAAAACATTAGACCTTCACAAGCTGTTGTGGTGGGGAAAAATAAAAGAGGGCCCCAAAGCTTTGTCCCGCCAGATCCTGTCCGCAGAGACCGCACAGACCACTGGCCCTTGCATGCATCTGAGAAGGGCAGATGCAAAATGCCAGGATGCAAGGGCATTGTGAGAAGCAAGTGCTCCAAGTGTTTAGTTTTCCTCTGCTTCACTGACTTTCACAAGTCATGAAGAGAATTAAATGAAATGAAACAGCAAAAAAATGACTGAATGAAATGAAACGAATGAATAGTGTATTTCAGTGAGACAGGTTCCAGGTTCCTGGCTATTATTACCAGACATTTCAGATAACTGTTGAAATTATATAATGTTTTTACTGTATAAATGTTTGTTTAAACATTTCACTAAGTATGAGATGGATTTGTTGAGTCTTGTTTTAAATAAAATTAGTTTTTTTTTTTTTTTTTTTTTATGGTACTTTCCACGATTGCATATTGTTGCCATATGGCAACAATTTACCAACGACCCCCCTTTAAACTTTTTTTTAGATTTTTTTTATATATATCTGTTATTTAGCTCATGTTAAGTAATAAAAACATGCAAAACATTTTTTACCATGTCTAAGTAATATATCATGCAATAAAGGGTTAAAAATCTGTTGTCTGAAAGCATCTGAAAGCAACTATACTCTCAGTTTTTCTTCTGTATGTATATTGCATATATGATATTACGGTAATATTACAGCAATGGACATGTTATAAACCATAGATCTTATGATTACATTTATTGTTTGTGACTGAAATCACTTCTGGGATGTTCTCTCAATAGCTTTCATCGGAACAATGCTTATTTCAGGAAACTGATCACCATCTATTTCCTTGTGTTTGCGCCTCCTGCAGAACATGATATTATAAAGGCTAAACTAATGAATGGCCTATTATTAGTGAATTGAAAACAGAAAACTTGACCAACCTTCTCATATTTTCCACATCATCCACAGTTTCTGGGAGATCAACACCTTTCATTTCTGGTAAAAGCATCACTAGTCCACTGTACAGAACAGACATGGCCCCTGAATATGGTGACAGAGAGAATTGTGACAGCTGATAACAAACACAATGGAATTATTTCTATTGTCATTTCTGCAATTGAAAGACTCCTCACCATAGACAAGAAGGGGAAGTTCTTGCCAAATACTAGCTAATCTGTACAGAATAAATGGAGCAACAACTCACATTCGTAAAACTTCCATGTTAAGAGCCTGCTGTCTCCAGTCTGTTCATTATAAATATAATCTAACATGGTGTCAGAAGTGAGAGAGATTCCGAATAGAAGCGGGAATTAGTGAAAGAAGCCAAGAATATCAAGTTAATTCACATATCTACACAATGGGAGATAAAGCTGATGATATCATGTGCATGCTGGCTCTTTCTGAAGAAGACAGGAAGAAATATGACAGAGTTAAAGAAGAAAAACTCAGTATGTAAACACAACGTGATCTACGAGAGGGCTAAATTCAACAAGAGGTGCCAAGAACCTGGCGAGTCAGCTGAAATGTTCATCACTGCAGTTCATAAACTAGCAGAAATTGCTAAAGTTAAATTGCAGAAAGCCCTTCAAGAGGAAATTATACGAGACAGACTGGTAGTTGGCATACGAGATCATGGATTGTCAGAGAGATTACAGTTTGACCCCGAGCTCACACTTATTAAAGCCGTCACAAAGATAAGACAAAGTGAAGAAATAAAAAAGTAGCAGACGATCTTAAGACAAGCTAGTGGTGACTCAAATGAGGTAAACATGGACATGTTAAAATACAAAATGAAAACAAAATTTGCACAAAAAAGACAGCAAAGATGACCAGACAGTACAAAACACAATGAGGCCAGCAAGGGATGTGGCAGATGTGGAAAGCCACAAGCACACTCACTGAACAGCTGTGTCCAGCGAGGGAGGCTGAGTAAAGGAAGGAAAAAAAAAAAAAAAAAACAAGGCCAATTCGTTGCAGTCTGCAAAACACAGAAATGACTGGAGGGAAATATATCATTGTGATGAGACAGAGAGCATAGAGCCTGTGTTCCTGGGAGTGCTGCCCTACAAAGACAAAAGACCTTAACTCGCGAGACTGTGGAACTAAGAAAAATGACTTTAAAGATTTTTAGTTGTCCCGCCAAATTAATTATAGGTAGGACACTGGAAATCTGGCAAATAGATGTTTTAGTAATGAAAATTATGTACATAAAACAATTTTGAGCTCAAACTTGACTTTTGACCACTATTTTAAAGTTACTGTACTCTGCCTTTGTATTGTCAGCAAAAAAAACTGAGAAGTCATGCCAAGGCAAAAGGCAGTAACTTCCACATTATCAATATTTGGTTGCTGATCACCATTAACAAAATCATTAGTAACCCCTGTATAAAATCTAGTGATCATGGCATTTATTTTGTATGATTTACAATTATTAATAGCCATCTACTTATTGCTATCCTGTGCTTTGGTTGCATTCTGATGGCATTATTAATACATGACAAAATACCTCCATAGATATATGAGTCCAGCGTTGGCTCAACCGTGTTTAGGGCGGTGCTGAAGGCACCGGCGAAGTTTTGGCACTCTGCCAGCTAGATGCATGAGTGTTTCAACCAGGTCCGGTACCCGAACTGGGTGAGGCAGGGCTTTAGTTCTTTGTTGTATTCATCTGCATGTGTAACATTTTTCTGTCAACTCTGCATAATCTAAATCATAATTCTAAATAATGATAGAACACCGGCACAGTAACTTCATATTGACACGCGGCTAAACAAAGGGCGTTGAGCGTTCCAAAACAAAGCCAAAGAGCGGCAACTGGTGTTACGTGTTCTGCCTTGGTTTCTCATGGGCTTTTGGAAGTTACTGTTAAGACAACTCATTATTTTCTCGAAAAAACAACGGAATTGAATCAAGATACTCATCCACATGATAAAGGAGGTCTTGAATGTGCCAAAAATATAAATAACAAATTTTCGACCAAAAACGAAGTTACGTTCTTTTGCCTTTGCACAGCAGAGTGGTAAAGTCTGAGAATTCGACTGATGTCTGGCAAAAGTCCATTGAAGTGAACGGTGAGCAAATTCTTTTAAAACTGGACACAGGAGCAGCAGTAACAGCCATCCCAGAGAGCATGCACTCAAAGACGAGCCACGATGTTCTCAGCCCGCCGAACAAAAAGCTGTTTGGACCAAGCAACATGTCAATACAGGTGGGAGAGCAGTTTGAAGCATCACTTGGTCATCAGGGAAGAGTGATAAAACACCCAGTGTTTGTGATACCACAGTGGATTAAATTCAAACATCAGACCCAAACTACAAAGAGCTGTTCCCAAAAGTCTTTACAGGACTTGGAAAACTGGAAGGAGAGTACAAAATCAAAAAGTTAACCACTCCATTTGCTCTGTCTGCCCCTCGTCGAGTGCCCTTGCCCATGATGAACAGAGTCAAAGAGGAGCTGGAAAGAATGGAAGAAATAGGAGTTATAGCACCCATTGAAGAAGCAACTGAGTGGTGTTCAGGTATGGGTATAGTGCCGAAACCAAATGGCAAGATTCGAATCTGAGTTGATTTAACACATCTAAACAACAATGTCTGCAGAGAGAGACATATTCTTCCTGCAGTTGATGAAACACTGCCTAAACTGTCAGGCGCAACAGTGTTCTCTAGGTTGGATGCTACTGCTGGATTCTGGCATGATTCCTTTGCATAAAGATTTGGTCCTGCTCACTACATTCAATACGCCTTATGGAAGATACTGTTTTAACCGCCTTCCGTTTGGCATTTCCTCAGCACCTGAACACTTTCAGAAACGTTTGACACAACTGCTAGAGATGACATCCTGGTGTTCGGTGTTACAATCAAAGAACATGATGCAAGACTTATCAAGGTCCTGAACCGCCTGGAAAAGAAAGGGTTGACACTGAATGGAAAATGTACATTTGCAGTGCCTCAAGTTATGTTCCTAGGACACATCGTCAGTGCAGAAGGCATACGAGCAGACCCAGATGAAATAAAAGCTATCAAAGAAATGCCAGAGCCTAAAAATACGGTTGATGTCAAGAGATTCCTCGGCATGGTGAATTACGTTGGAAAATCTTCACCCAACATTGCAGTGCTGACTGGACCTGCTCAAAGCTGAAAACGTCAGGGTGTGGGGAAGCCCACAACAACAAGCTTTTGAAAAATTGAAGTAAGAACTCAGTTCTTCGGCAGCACAGTACTGTCCAGGGGCTCGTTCTTCGTACGTCACTAACTCAATTAGCTGGATTTGATTGTTGACGATTTGGCTTGATCTTGGATTGTTTGGTTCTTCGACGCTCATCCTGGACTTGCTGTCATAGCAACATGTGCGCAAGCTTAAACCTGCTCGGGAGCAGGCTTATTTCATGTAAACAGGATTAGATCGCGGCGGCTTCATAAGCGGAGCTGATACGGGAAGTCCAGCGCGATAGTGCAGTTTCTGAGATATATATTTTTTCTCGTGACTCGTGAGATTGTCGTTTACATTATTAATTTGTTGGAAACGCACATTTATTTTCGACTTGTCGGAGTCGGGCTTTAGCTACAGCATAAACTGTACCCTAAGATTATTTGCGAGTGGCTCTTTCCTTTACACTATTGGAGATGCGGAGAACTTGATGGAAAGTGCTGTCTGTCGTGTCATTCAGAGTTAACCTGGCGCTTTTAGGTTTAAAAAACAGTTTTAGTTTTTTTTGTGGCATTTCCAAGCCACTGAAGACCCAATGTTGTAAAGCATTTTTTTTAAAGCATTTTTTTTATGCTATAATAATTTTTTCTATGAGGATCATGCAATCATGACCATGCTGATTACAGTAGCCTATATGCCACTCAGGCTTAAAGGGATATACTCCACTTTAAAAATCTGTTATCAGCCTACTCACCCTCATGTTGTTTCAATCCTTTATGAATGTCTTTCTTCTGCTGAACAAAGGAAGATATTTAGAAGAATATCAGTAACCAGACAGTTTCTGGTTTCATTGACTTCCATAGTAGGAAAAAAAATATACTATGGAAGTTAATGAGACCAGAAACTGTCTGGTTACTGATATTCTTCTAAATATCTTCCTTTGTTCAGCAGAAGAAAGACATTCATAAAGGATTGAAACAACATGAGGGTATATGATGACAGAATTTTCATTTTAAAATGGAGGCTGCAAGGCCTCAATGAAGGGGATTATGTGAACAGAAAGGGGGTTCACAATGTAAATGTGCAGCCCAGTTACTATTGTGATTCTTAATATTCCAGATTATATCAAATAAAAAAAGGCATTTGACTAAAATCTTTCATATCACAATTGTGAAAGAAAAATGGCCAGGATCTGTGCATGACTTAAGAATTTTCAGAGATTCACATTTATGCACATTATTTGAAAGTGGTAAGGAAAGTTCCACAATTAAATATCAAGCTCACTGTATTACATACACTTATACTGATCCTAACAGAACTGCATTGTTTCATAGGTGATTATGACATGTTCCTGCCTGCAGACAGGTGTTTTATGACCCCATTCCCTGACCCAAACCAATGCAGCTCTAGCCAGGACAAGGGCACACAATGAAATGAACTTTGGCTAAAGGGAAGATTTCAGTGTCTGAAAAGTCTGAGGGTTGCACACCTGCAGGACCTGTGACATTGCTGCATGTGCCATATTAAAAAAAACACTTTTCATTAAATGTTTAATAAAAGACACATATGCTTAGTTCCTTGAGTTTTATTTCAATTGTTCTTTGTAAAGAAAAGCCAGTGGTCAAGTGCCTGCACCAAGAGATATTAGACACATGCCTCATGCAACAAATAAAAAGGAAAAGTTGGCTATACACTGCCCACCTGTAGGCCTATGTCTCCTCTGTCTGTGCAGACTCTTCTGTAGGCCTTTCTGTAGATGTGGAATCCTGCAACTTATATTGCAGCCATAAAGCATACAAGTATAAATGAAGTAAAGTTATTTATGCACCTGCAGGTAGGCTAGTTCCTCCATATGACAGTTATCTGAGAGGGTTTATTCACTGTCCAGTGCAATGGAAACAAATGGACATTACTAAGTCTTATACTTTCTTTCCTTTGGAAAGTTAGAAAATGTCCACTTACTGCCCATATTTCAGCCACTATACTTTCTTGGGAACAGATACAAGTGTTGGTGTATTTTGTAAAAGTGCACAAAAGAGGAAAACACAATGTCATTACAATGAACTACACTCGGGAAAAATGATTTTTACATAAACATAAGTTTATCAGTTTTCACTTTCACAAGTCAAAGCAATTCATCATTACTCAAGATTTAACAGTTGAAATGACTGTACGGCCTTAATTTAATGCAGCAAAAATTATTTTACAGTGTAAGACTAAGATCTTTTCTTTTTTTCTCAGCCTTTTTCTTGGTTGCTTTTATAAACAGACAACCATTTATTTAACAGTGCCTTTTATAAAAGAGACTATAAAATAACTAAAAATTACCATAATGTAGAATATTTTTGTACTTCACTTTTATTTGCTCCCATGTTCTAGTGTGGTGACTCTGACATTACAATGAACAAAGTAATTATGCAATTATTAAAATACAAAAATATAGGTGATATTAAGTAATAAAAACATCTATGGCCACTTCTAACGGATTTAAATTGTCTGCTACTTTTTGCCAGCCCTCTCTCCTGGCTTTTGCAGACTTTGAGGTGTTCCCTGGCGTTTTGGTTAAACATTAAAATTCCGAATAAACTTCGACTATTAGTTCTTGCTCTGCTGAGGAGAAAAACTGAGCGCGCTCTTTGGCCACGCTGAGCAGCCAATAGCAGCGTTGCTGATCAATGTTTCTACTATCGATACATATCCCCTTTTAAACCAGCGCATGAACGCGCAATTATCTTAGATAACTCAATCCAGCTATACTAATCATAAACAACAGGTGAGTTCGAAGAACCCAATTAGCCGGATCATGCTTAGCACGATGATGTCATCTTGGATGTGTCATTTGATCTCGGATGTAATAAGCAACGTACGAAGAACGAGGCCCAGATCGACATACCAGAGTTTCAGCTGATGCGTCTTTCTTTGGATTAGGAGGAGTACAGCTCCTCAGCTGCAGCCTACAGGTGAATGGAGACCTGTTGCTTTCAGTTCACGAGTTCACACTTACAAATAAGTCAGATAGAATAAATGCGTATTTGGCGTGCTGTCCGAGGAGAGGGCTCCGGGCTCGGTTTCGGCCCGAACCCAGAGTACTCCCCCCGTATTCCTGAAAGAACAAGCCAAGAGTGAGGAGTCGGGGTGGTGGAGGGATGCTGAAAACTGTCAAGGAAGTTAGGTGAGTTGACAGAGTGAATATATATATATATATATATATATATATATATATATATATATATATATATATATATATATATATACATGCTTTCTCTCATGCTGATAGGGTAGACATGGTAATTGTTTGATGAGTTGATTGATTGATTGATTATTTGAAAGTGCTCCTCCCGAACTTTGTTAATAGAACATCATTTCGAGCAGCATAACACCTACGGAGAAAAGGGCATGCACAAATTGAGAAGGAGGCCCTAGCAATCACATGGGCTTTTGAAAGATTTCAAACCTATCTTCTGGGACTGGATTTTGTCAGGACTGACCACAAGCCTACAGTAGATGACCTACCTCCACGCATATTAATATTATTTTGTCTACGACTGCTGGAAAAAATCTGATCACAGCAGACATGCTCTCCAGAGCTCCACTGAACCCATCTGAAGCAGACCTAAAAAGAGAGGAAGAGGTGTGTGTTGATCATGTCATTCAACAATTGCCAGCAACACAATTAGTGGAAAAGCTCTTGTTGATTTATACACTGGTTCTGGGAGGGGGTCCTTTCTTAGAGGGAGGCTTTCCCCCTTACCTTAGATTGGCGAAAATGGGGGAATTACGAATACCCTGCCTTGGAAGCCTTTTTCAGTTTATTTGTCTTGTTGCTTTAAGTTCAGTTCTGTTTTTGTTTTTATTTACAATGTTCATGTTCGAAGTTGACAGTTATAAGACAAGCAATCAATCTGAACCACCTTACATTCTTGATGCACAGTCAAAAGCTTAAAATAATGTCATTAAATGTCAATGGATTAGGTAACCCAGTAAAACGGGCAAGGGTGATGAATAAGATAAGGAAAGACGATATGCACATCATCTTGCTACAGGAAACACATTTAGGAGCTTTGGAGCACGAAAAACGTACTAAATTTGGTTACAACATATTTTAATTTAAATTTCTTTATTGGTTTTTCTGCTGGGAACATCAAGTCAACGTATAATAACAATGATTTTATAAAGTAATCGTTCCACACTGTTAATACCCCAATAAAACCCTCCCTCAAGTAAACAACCTACAGCCTCCAATAAAAAAAAAAAGAAAAAAGAAAAAAAAAAAAAATATATATATATATATATATATATATATATATATATATATATATAAAAATACAATATTGATATCTTAAAGCATTTTCAAAATAAAATAAATAAATCATCAGAGGATGCTCAGCTTAAGTGTCTTGAGAATTAGCTAGTAAATAGTCTAAAAAGGGGTGCCACAGTTTATCAAAGGTCCTTAAAGATCCAGTCTGTGACAGTCTGATTTTTTCCAATTTAATGCAAGTGAACACTTCTTTCAGCCATGAATCAAAAGAAGGGGGTGAGGCATGTTTCCACTTCAGAAGTATGAGACGTCTTGCTAGCAAAGTAGTAAAGGCTAGAGCCTTTTGAACCGTTACAGAAAGGTTAACTTCAACGGTCATCCCAAAGATGGCCAGAAGAGGATTTATGTCAAGGTCTATGGCGAAGGCTTCTCTCAGAATTTTGAATATTTTAGTCCAATAGTCATATAATTTAGGGCATCCCCATAACATATGAATGAGATCTGCTGGTGATTGCTTGCACCTATTACATGCATCGCTGACAGATGGGTATATTTTAGCAAGTTTAGCATTTGTATAGTAAACCCTATGTAGAATCTTACACTGTATCAGGCCATGTCTTGCACTTATAGATGATGTGTGTATGAGAGCAAGAATGCGCTCCCAATGTTCATCAGAGATTTCAAATCCCAAGTCTCCCTCCCATGCCGCTCTGGCCCTACTTGTAGAGGCTGGATTATTATTGTGAATCAAATTATAAATTACAGAAATACAGTGTTTTGAATGTGGTTCAAGCTTTAAGAAGTCATCCAATGGCGATTCACGGGGGCGATTCGGAAAGTGAGGGAATAGTTTTTGCACAAAATGCCTGACTTGAAAGAAACGAAATAAGTGGGAATTAGGTAAGTCAAATCTTTTGGAAAGGTTATTAAAGGACGAGAAAACTCCACACTCATAGAGATCATCAATGGTCCTTATGCCTTTATCAAACCATATTCGAAACGCCTCATCCATATTAGAGGGTGCAAAACTGTGGTTTTTAATTATCGGAGAGAGTGTAGAAGACCTATGCAACCCAGTCCGTTTTCTAAATTGAGTCCATATCTTAACTGAGTGAGATACTACTAAATTTGAACTAATGTTGGTAGGCAATGGTAGTTGAGAGCATATAACTGAGTGCAGAGAGAGGCGCGCTGAGGATTGTTCCAGGTAGGCCCAGCAAGGGGGTTCAGAATTCAGATTGTTCCTCCAGTATACAATTTTCTGGATATTGCAGGCCCAATAATAGTGCAAAAAGTTTGGGAGTGCAAGACCTCCCTTGTTTTTAGGGAGCTCTAAAACTGATTTCTTAATTCGAGCTGGTCCATTTCCCCATAAAAAGGAAATTATTCATTTGTCCAAATCCATAAAAAACTTTTTCTTAAGAAAAATTGGAATATGCTGAAATAAATACAAAAACTTGGGAAGAACAGTCATCTTGATTAGGCTTATACGCCCAGCAAGAGAAAGAGGGAGGTTAGCCCAACGTTCCATGTCAGACTCAACCTTTTTAAGTAAGGGGACAAAATTAGAAACATACATTCCAGTTAAAGATTTGGTCACAGTAATACCCAGATACTTAAATTCATCAGCCGCCCATTTAAATGGTCATTCGCCAAAGAATTTACAGGGAACAACTCACTCTTATGAAAATTAATCTTATGCCCTGAAATTTTACCGATATGGTTTAAAATGTTCAGAATAACGGGAACAGAAGTCTCTGGATCAGAAATAAAGAGTAGAAGATCGTCTGCATATAGGGATAATTTATACTCTCTACCTAGCCGATTTATACCTTTAAAATTTACATCTTCACGAAGCCAGATACAACATATTTTATAGCTCATATTCACAAAGTCATAGGAGGGGAGTTGCAATACTTGTAACCAAAAAAATAAAGTTTGACATTTTCAAAGAAGTTAAGGATAAGGAGGGTCGATATATTCTAGCAAAGGGTAAAATTAATAATAATCTTATGACATTTGTTAACATCTACGCACCACCTGAAAGCGAAACAACATTTTATAAAGAATTCTTTGATACACTCACAGCAGAAGTGGAAGGGATCTGTGTATGTGGAGGGGACTGGAACTCAGTCTTAAATTTGAAATTAGATACCACAAGTAAAAACAGAAGTAAAAGAAATCTTACAAAATTACTTAATATTATGTTGGAGGAAACTGGTATGGTGGATGTGTGAAGGAAGCTCCACCCAACTATGAGGGACTATTCAGTACCTCACTTGGTTCATTCAAGAATAGACTATTTTATAATGAGACAGGAGGATTTCTACCGGGTAACGGAATGTAAGATCAGAGTCACTGATGTTTCAGACCACAGCGCAATCTATTTAACTTGAAGAATAACCTCAAAAATACTGTATGGCGATTAAATGTGGGCCTTCTTAACAACCAATCAGTAGTTGGATCTGTCAAACAGGACATCAAAACATTTATAGAAGAGAATGACAATGGGGAGGTGGATCCATCAATATTATGGGACTCGTTAAAAGCTGTCTTACGAGGAAAACTAATAGCCAAGGCAACAACCATTAAAGGTCCCGTTCTACGTGATCCCATGTTTCAAACTTTAGTTAGTGTGTAATGTTGTTGTTAGAGTATAAATAATATCTGTAAAATTATAAAGCTCAAAGTTCAATGCCAAGTGAGATATTTTATTTAACAGAAGTTGACTACATAAAACGGCTCGATTGGACTACACCCCTCTACTTCCTTCATTAGTGACATCACCAGAACCGTGTTTAGACTAACCTCCGCCCACAGGAATGCTCCCTCAACTCTACTGGCTACTTGCGCACTTCTTATAACTTAGGCTACTGTGTTTACTCAGCTCTTACGGTGATTTTCTGAAGTAAAACTGACGCTTCATCTTTTGTGTGATGTACAATAAACTTTATTAAACTCATCAGTACATGTTTGATCATCATTCGGACCTGGTCTGAAATAGCAGACTTGTAGGCTGTTAATAAATAATGGATACATACAAGCAGATGACAAATACGTTATAATAACCGTAATTAAACTACTAAACCATACCTGTTTCGAAATGAACGCCGTTACTGAGAGTTTCTGATATTATCATCATTCCGTGAGGTGATATTGTCCTGAGAGACTGAGCGCGAGCTCATGAAGCTCCGCCCCCTGGGTCGTCCAGCAGCAGCTCATTTGCATTTAAAGGGCACACACTAAAACAGCGCGTTTTTCTGTGCCCCAAAAAATGTCAATTTAAACATGCTGTAAAAAATGATCTGTTGGGTATTTTGAGCTCAAACTTCACATACACACTCTGGGGACATCAGAGACTTATTTTACATCTTGTGAAAAGGGGCATATAACGGGACCTTTAAGAAAACTAGGACTGAAGCATATAAAAGATTAGTTAAAGATTTAAAGGATAAAGAGGAAAAATTCATTTTGAAAAAAGATCAGGACACTCAAAAAGAAATTAAAAAATTGAAAATGCAACTCGAAAATTATTTAGATGAGGAAGTAGAGAAAAAAGCTAGATATACAAAACAAGCATATTATGAACTAGGCCCAAAATCCACAAAGTTGCTCGCTAGAAAACTACGCAAACAACAAGCGGACTCAACAATTTTGAAAATTAAAGACCCTACCTCGCAAAAGCTTCAAACTGAGCCAAAAGAAATAGAAAACACTTTTTATCAATACTACAGCAAACTATATTCACTAGAGGGCGCTCCTAACAAAGAGTCGATCAGAGCATTTCTAGACAAATTAGACCTTCCTTGTATAGGAGAAATACAAAATAAAAGAATACTAGCAGAAATTACATCAAAAGAACTAGATAAAGCAATAAGTAGACTAAAGGCAAATAAAGCCCCAGGTAGTGACGGTTTCCCCGGTGAGTGGTATAAGATATTTAAAGAAGAATTGAAGCCGCTTTCTTCTTGGAGCTTTAAACTATATCCATAAAGAAGGCAAGACCCCTCCCTCATGGAAGGAAGCAATTATTACGCTGATTCCCAAAGAAAATAAAGATAATTGTGCCAATTATAGGCCAATATCAATTTTAAATGTTGACTATAAGCTATATACATCCATTATTTGTAAACGATTTGAAACCTTTATTTCTGATATAATTGATGAGGATCAGACTGGCTTTATAATTGGTAGGCAAACGCAAGATAATATCAGAAGAAGTCTTCAAGTGATTCACAATATTTCCAGCAATAAGATTAAAGCGGCCCTGATCAGCCTTGATGCAGAAAAGGCCTTCGATCGAGTAAACTGGGATTTCTTATATCTAACGTTGGAGAAATTTGGCCTTACTAATGAGTCTATTCAGTGTATTAGAGCAATTTATGATAAGCCAACCGCAAGAATAAAAGTGAATGGATCTTTGACAGACCGTTTTGAACTCAGTAGAGGCTGTAGGCAGGGCTGTGGACTAAGTCCCACCCTTTTTGCTTTATACATCGAGCCACTGGCTCAAGCGATTCGGGAGAAAGATGATTTAAAGGGGATTATAATCAACGAAAGAGAACAAAAGGTTGGATTATTTGTGGACGATATATTGTTATTTCTAGAAGATATCAACATATCACTTCCCATACTGATGGATCTTCTGGGAAAGTATAATGTGTATGCGGGATATAAGTTGAATATTTCCAAAACCCAAATATTACTGTTTAATCATTCATTATGCATTAAAACATATGACAAACAATCAATTTCAGATGTAACAAGAAATCTGAAAATATTATAATGCAGTTTAACTTTGGTTAGAATTATTCATGAAAAGATATGCATTATAACATGAATACTTTGATAGTGCATTATACTCTACATAAAGGCTTTAGTTGTTACCCCCAAAACTTTAGATATACAAAGTCAAAGATGGTGCATTCATATAACTTATGAATGTGAGAAAGTGCAGCATGCAATAGACCATTTGGGTGTTTGCAAAAAGCGACAGACCTGCAAGGGGACATCTTCCCCCTTAATAATTTTTTTTTGTGATTTTAGCTTTCTGGGGCACTCTGACAAGAAAATAAAGGGAAAATACAACATTTGCTTCAAGTAAAAAACACATTTATTGACACTAGGGCTGGGCAGTGACACAAATTTCATAATTTGTTTTAATTTCGATTAAATATCGATTAATTTGGGGCCCATCATGTACAGTACATGACAAATTTCCTCAAAGAAAAAAATATCTCTCACTTATGCTGTAAACTACACAGGGAACCCCAGTTGGTCCGTCACTAACATTAAAGGTTAAAATTAACTTATTTGTAGCCTACTTACATTTAAATTATACATACATTCTTTTTACAATAATGTTGTTATAATACATTTTAATCACATAATTATGTTTCTACTCGTTTAAAGAAAGCTAGTCACTCAATACCTCCAAGACAAAGGAGCTCATCATTATTTCAGGAAACGGGGAGGAACCTACCCCCTTGGATATCAGGGGAGAAAGGGTGGAGAGGGTGACCACCTTTAAATTTCTTGGCACGTATATTTCCCAGGAACTCGCATGGACTGTTAATACACTTTCTCTAGTGAAGAAGGCACAGCAGCGGCTGTACTTTCTAAGGTCACTAAGGAAAACAGTCTGTCCCGGCAACTGCTTGGGTCCACTGCTCTGTCGAAAGCATACTAGGCATCTTGGTGTGGTATGCTGGATGAACTGTGGCAGAGAAGCTCTGCAGAGAGTCATCAACTCAGTACAGAGAATCATCAGCTCACAGCTGCCTTCACTTGAGGACATTTACAGAACTAGATGCCTATGGCGTGCCAGAAATATAATAAAGGATTCCTCTCACCCTGGCAATCATCTCTTCACTCTGCTGCCATCCGGAAGGCGTTATCGGTCTCTTAGGACACGCACCTCCAGACTCCTGAACAGTTTTTACCCACGTGCCATCAAGGAACTGAATTCTAGCTAAAAAACAGGAGGACTGTATGTTAAATCTAGGAGGTTGTTCAATAAAGTTTTATTTAATATATATCTTATTGACTATATTTTATTATTTATACTTTTTACTTTGTTTTTCTTGTCTGTATTTGTCTGTATGCATGTTGATGTACCACTGTGGAGAAGCACAGAATTTCGTTGCACAGTTGTGCAATGACAAAAAAGTATTCTAATTCTAATTCTAAAAAAAAAGGTGACTTTCATTAAATGGATTTACTCAAACATACATTAAATATTGAAGAACAGGTTAAGTAAAAATACAATGAATATGCAATATAGTGCATATATTAAGTAAAATACTCCTCTCTGAGTTAAGTTTTCTAGCTGACTAATGAGGTTTTGGACACTGAATGACTTTTCTGAGGTAAATGTGATGTTATGTGACAATAAGTATGTTTACATGCACACCAATATGTTGATAACTCACAAAAATCAGCTTATTAAAATTCTGACCTTAGGGAATCTCCTGATGCAAACTGCAAACCTGTTGTCCTGGTTTACATGCAAACCAATAACCCGGCAACAAAAGTAAGCCACGTTTACAGTCTTTTTTAAAAAACATTTCTTTAGCTTTTGAATAGATCGTGAAATAGATTTTTGAAACTGATAGAATGATGTTGTATTTAAATGTGTTTATTTACTCTTGCTTGATCTGTAAAGCACTTTGGGTCAAAAATGTGCTATTTTAAATGTGCTATAAAAATAAAGGTTGACTTGACTTGACAAGACTTTTAAATTATTGCAAGACTTTTCATTTATTAATAATAATTTATTAATTAACGTAATCATTCACGTATCTGACTCTGAGTATTCCACTTGTTATGTTTATTGTGATGTTATATAAAGCATTAAAAATCGAATAGTGTTCCAACATGTCAGCAGGAAACATACAGGCTCTTACGGATATATTATCTCATGCAGTTACAGATGCAGCATTTTGACTGTGGCACTTCTGCACAAGATGAGTACGTCTCAGTTACTATTGTAACCTCTCTTCCCTGATGGAGGGAATGAGACGTGGTGTCGAAATGCTGACACTAGGGGGTCACACTTGGGAGCACCAAACACCTCTAATTGGAAAGTGGAATTTGCATGCGCCACTCCCCCGGACATACAGGTATAAAGGAGGCAGCACGCAACCACTCATTCAGGTTTGTGCAGAGGAGCCGAGAGTATGTCCTGGCCACTTCAGCGGGCAGTTCAGTGTTGTGCCAGAAGGGACACCATGTCTCGGGAGATTACAATAGTAACCGAGACGTTCCCTATCTGTCAGTCACTTCAACGTGGTGTCGAAATGCTGACTCTTGTGGTCCCTATGGAAAATGCCAACTCTGCTGAACTGAGATACAAGGTCCTGGCAATCTAGATGTAGGCAAACCACTGTGTGCCAGGCAACCGGTGCAATCGCGACAACATAACCTATCCAGTGCCCCCACTTAAGCGGTGTAGTCCTTCGTACCACTCAGGGATCGAAAGGAGAGTACTTACAATGCAAATAGGTACTAGAGGTCATCTCGGGTCCTAAAATCTGTACCCGAATCAACCTAAATCACTTCTTACCCGAACCCGACGTGCATAAATTATTTTTTACACAGAAAAACCCAACCCGAGACAGTTATACCGAGTCCGACTCGACTGCAATTAATTTCAAACCCGACTGGACCCGAACGTAAACAGCATTGACGTGTGCACAGCCTGCAGCCAGTCAGGAAAAATCCTGGTGTTCTGCTGACTGATTTAGCCGTTGCTCCATTACTTTAATTTATTTATTTATTTTTTTGTTATACTTTATATTATTGCCTGCCCGGTGGATACAAGTTATTTCTGAGTTTGACTTTCAATAGTGACCAGTGATTGGAAAAATAAACATAGCCTACAGATTGATAAAAATGAAATCGATAGCCTAATAATAAATCATGGATTCACTAGTGTTGTCTGCAGATATATTTACCTCATCTCTGGCGAAGGGCTTCTGCAATCTGTACACAAAAAAGAAAAGCCCTGCATGCACACAGTGTAATGAAGTGAATGGCTTTTACGAGCGTTTCTCAAAAATTCACTTGACATGGACGTGCAAGTACGCGCTGAAGTATTTAAAGGTCAATTACTCATCACTGTTACCTCATTAAGTCCTATAACTATTGGTGTGATGTTATTTAACTGACCATAAGATGATTAAAGTTTATTTTAATCCGTCAAAGTTTTGGACCCTAACCCGCTCGAGTCTCGGGTCGGACCTTAAGTTTTTGGATCCAAGTGGACCCGTGAAGACCTCTAATAGGTACCTTCAGCTCAATTTCCATTTTACCTTTTTCTCATTTTTTGGGGAGGAAAAAATCTACAGCTGTTGCAGACCGGAGTACTTAGGAATCACTCTTCCTCCCAAGTGGGAGAAAGAACACTATGGAGACCACATACTGCCCTTCGGCCAGTTGTCCGGTTTTTTGAAATGTCCGTACCTGACAACACACATGATTAAACTGACTTAAACCCTGAGATTCTCAAATCTCGCAAAGGTATTAGGTGTCGCCCAGCCTGCTGCTCTGCAGATGTCTGTTAGAGAGTCGCAGTTGGCTAATGCCCAGGATGATGCCACAGTCCTCGTGGAGTGTGATCGTACTCCAAAGGAGCATGCCAGCCTTGTGCCAGATATGCCAAGGCTACAGCATTCACTATCCAGTGGGCCAACCTCTGTTTGGAGACAGTCTTCCCCTTCTGCTGTCCCTCAAAACAGACAAAGAGCTTCTCAGAGCTCATGAAGCTCTGTGTGCGGTCCATATAAATGTGCAGGGCTCGTGCTGAACACAACAATAACAACGATAAGGCTGGGTCTGCCTCATCTCGAGGCAGTGCTTGCAAGTTCACCACTTGGTTCATAAAATGACCAAACTCGAGGCACGTTTTGCTGACAGAGAACGCCTGCACGTCCACAAACTTTCCCAACCTCCTCAAAATGGAGTCGAGTGTGGTCAAGAGCGCCGTTTTTATTGAGAGGGCATCCAACTCAAATGACTCTAGCGGCTCAAGGGTCAGCAAGAGTAATCTTGAGGGAATAATCCCATGAGGGAATAAGGTGTGGCCTTGGAGGATTCAGCAGGATTCCTGGCACCTCTCAGGAACCTAATGATCAGGTTGAGATTCCCTAACGATTTGCCACTCACTGCTTTATGATGTGCTGCTATGGCAGATACATACACTTTCAGGGTGAAAGGGGACAAGCCAACCCTCCAGCCTCTCCTACAGGAAGGACAGCACTGACCTGACTGCGCATCTCTATGGGTCTTCCCCTCGGGAAGCACACCAGTGTAGCAAATTAGCTTTAAGAAATATTAATAATCAATAATAACTTGTTATAACTGATTATGAATATCTGGATCAGTTAATAGAATTATCTTAATGTAGAATTAATATTACAATCAATTAACCTGTTTGTGCTGTGAACACTCTGTGTTCATTTTTTATTAATTCTAAGAAATGTACATTTCCGGGGCATGGGAAATGTCTTTCTTACTGTAACAATACTATTCAGAGCCTGTAGTCAAAATCTATGATTAGTGACTCCAGATATGAGCTTGAGACACAGACAACTTTATGTGTGACATGAACAAGATTTTATTAACTAGACTATTAATTTAAACTACTCTAACATACACATACATACATGCATACAGTTTACCAAGGGTAAGAGAGCTAAAGCAGAATACAGGAAAGCAAGAAGTTATAGCATTGTTTGAAATTCAGCAGATCAACAGCCTTGAGCAAACCATCAGTTTAGTTTTAACACGCCCTTCTTAAAAAGGGGTAAGGATACTTAATGTATCAAATAATGATACTAAGTTTGATACTTGCATGTCTCGCCCATTTGAATTAAACTGTCCTGATGCAATTTGTTGAGGCTCCAGTTGATCTTTGCTGATGTTGTCTTGATGTGAGATAACCAGTGGGAGTCAGAGGATCTTTGGTGAATGGAAAGACAAGGCTGCAGCCTGGCACAAGCTTGGTGGACCTTAGAAAACTTCTAGTTCAGCATCATCTTCACATCAGGATTTCAGAAAGGGACTAAGAGAGTAAGAGGCTAAGAGCCGTGATCTTGTGATCAATGATTTTTAAAGCGTGAAGATGTCACACCCTCTGGATGGTTGTGAGCCAGTAAGAAGTTGTTCCCTTTGGAGGGAATTTCTTTATGACCCTTTGTTCAAGCAGGCCTTTGAACATGTAATTTGATTGGGTGTTTAACAAAAGAATCTTCAAGATTCTTATAATACTAATGCGTCACAAAGTTAGCAAAATATAATGTAAATTAACAAATGGGGGACGAAGATTGGAGTTTATAGAGACACATTCTACACGTTTTTGGTTAACCATAGTATGAAACATTAATCCAAAAGTGTTAATGAATACATAGGCCAAACTACATAAAAGGAAAATCATGAAATGGGAAAATTAGATACATGTTTATACATTTCTCAAGTGGTTATATGTAGAATATATAGGATTAAAAGGGTTTATTTCTCCTTTTCAGCAAGAATTAAGAGAGAGTCACAACTCTCTGCAAATTCCTTTTGGGGTCGTAAGAAGTCTTGTCAGTCTTAATGTGTCCTGTAACAGGACACCGGGTTCTGCCAGTGTGTTAGCTTCATTTGGGATGTTAGTTTTGGGGGAAGTTTGCTGAGGTTCACAAACCTTAACACTATTCTTACATCAAATGCCTGGCACTGATTTTTTTCCAGTCTGTTTAAACATTCAGACTGATGGTTGATTGTTCAGATTTGTTTGTCCTATTAACACACAGCAGTTGAAAGGCTAACCTCATTTCCCATGATGCCCTAATGTAATGGCTACAGCAACACTGATGTACAAAATGGGGAGAGTCTTATTTTTTCCATTTAAGCTTAATTTAAGAAGAAATATTTTTAGTGCCCAATTGATTGTAAACTAAATGTTATCGTCCAAAACACTTAAGTAAACTGAAATTCAGCGAAAAACATATTACAAAATCTGTATAGCTCTTCTAAACTAGAATGACTAGATTGGGTGTTGCTGAACATGCCCCAAAAATAAATGCAATGAATTTACCTTTTGTTCAGACTCATGCACTAACGTATAACATAATACAATAGAATTTATAGGTCATCAGCGTGTTAATTAACATAAACTATTGTGTGTCTCTAAAAGCATCTCTTCATTAAAAGTGAGTTTTATGGATGGCTGGATGTGAAGTTTGAGCATGAATATAAAAGAGCTTAAAGAAACACCAGGAACACAGAACACTGAAAATATATTAACAATACAGATATCAAATATGATGAAATACATTTAAAGAACAAAAGAAAAAATAAACATCAGAGTAGGAATAGGTCATATTTAAAAATATAAGGTCTAAAGGCATCTGAAGGCAACTATACCTTCAGATTTTCTTTTGTATGCATATTGCATATATGATATTATTAACCATAGATCTTATGACTACATTTATTGTTTACATTTATTGTCACTTCTCTCAATGGCTTTCATCGGAACAATGCTTATTTCAGGAAACTGAGCACCATCTTTTTCCTTGTGTTTGCGCCTGCTAAAGAAAATATTATATTATTAACAGGCTAAACTAATAAATGGCCTATTATTAGTGAATTAAAAACAGAAAACTTGACCTACTTTCTCATATTTTCCACATCATCCACAGTTTCTGGGAGATCAACACCTTTCATTTCTGGTAAAAGCATCACTAGTCCACTGTACAGAACAGACATGGCCCCTGTATATGGTGACAGAGAGAATTGTGACAGCTGATAACAAACATCATGGAATTATTTGTATTGTCATTTCTGCAATTGAAAGACTCCTCACCATAGACAAGAAGGGGAAGTTCCTGCCAAATACTAGCTAATCTGTACAGAATAAACGGAGCAACAACCGCCCCAATGTCACTGGCTGAAGAGCATACAGATACACCCAAGTTTCTGTAAAATAGGTAACAAAAATCTGTAAATTACTAACAAAACAGAGAACAAAACAATGTATATTTAATAAGGGTGTCACGATTCTCCAAATCCTCCATTCGATTACATTTTCGATTCTAAAGTCACGGTTCGATGCGATTCTCGATTTAAAAAAAAAAAAATTGAAAGCACAAGCTATGCCATTTTTAGACTTTTATGCAATATAATAATATCTGACCTTTGTTCGCAATGTACCACACACTACATTGTCAAATTTAAAACGTTTATTAACAACATAATGTAGGCTAACAATAACTTATATCTTCAGTCAATTGGAAACTTAAACAATATAACCTATTACCTATTTTAGTCCGGGGCTCCCTGGACTCCTCAGAGCAGTCACAGGCGAATAGCACGGCGTTTTGGTTCCCACAGCGTTTGCAACGCAGTACGAGAGAACGTTCTCGTAAGGGAACGTACTTGGTTACTTGCGTAACCTCGGTTTCCTTTAGAGATAAGGGAACGAGTACTGCGTTGCCTTGCCGTGCTATTTCGCTCATATCTGGTACTTCGCTTCAGTCGATTTAAACCTAAAGTCCTTTGGCGAGTTTTCTCTGAATTTATACACTTCAGCCGCGTCCAAATTGTCGCGCTCAAGGTTAGCAGGGCGCCAAGCGCTCTCATTGAACCGCACGCCACTGCTAACTCGCCATAGGTTTGTGCAGTTGCCGCAGCACAGACAATCAGCTCGCTCAGACGAGCTATCGATGCTCTCGCTGTGCAGCTGCAATGCGTTTTAAAATAAAGGCTTCAATATTCTCGAGAAAAGGAGTTTTACCTATTACAGGCAAGCCGAGGTGACGTGACATATGGGGCGTGGCAGCATCGACGATTCCATTTTTTGATTCGATAATCGAGATTGAGCATTAATTTCGATCGATTTCGATTTAAAATCGAAATCGTGACACCCTTAATATTTAAACAAAAACCTAATCTAGAAAAGCAATACTCTTCAAGATAAACTCTATATTTCAAAGCTTCACATGAAAGTTTCAAACAGTTTGATGGTCTGAAGGTGATTTAATTCTCATAAAGTTTACATACTTGGGCATTTTAAAGAGTGATTTAAAGTTTGAATGTTATATAAGCATTTGATATCGTTTATGCATTGTGGTTTATCGTTTATGCTATGGGGTTGCTAATGTGCTGTCAGTGGTATGCTATTACTACAGCTGTTCTGAGTGATCGTTATGGTACTGATCGATGGTGGGACTTTAGGGATATTTAATTGAAAAACTTAAAGGAGTAGTTCACTTTAAAATGAAAATTAGCCCATGATTTACTCACCCTTAAGCCATTAGGTGTATATGACTTTCTTCTTTCAGACGAATACAATCGGATTTATATTAATAAACACCCTAACAAGCTTTATAATGGCAGTGGATTGCAACCATCAGATTTAAGCTCAAAAAAGCGCATCCATCCATTATAAGAACTCCACACGGCTCCGGGGGTTAATAAAGGCCTTCTGAAGTGAAGAGTGATGAGTTTGTGTAAGAAAAATATCCATATTTAAAACTTTTGTAAAGTAAAATCCGGCGAAACGAACATACGGAGTCCACTTAAGTGTAAAGCGCAACTTATGCGAGCAATGCGACGTACTGCTGATATTTACGCTACGCTACTTCCGACGTCACAACTGAACAATAGCCAAAATGCATTATTTTCCTGTTATTACTGTAAAGCTGCTGTTGGATTACATTTTTATTAAATGTTTAATTTAGTTTTTCCACTGCAATAGTATCTAAACTGATAAAATTTAGTAGACTGATTTCAGGTGATTATTGAGTCTCCAGCAAGAGTCTCCATTCCTGCCAGACCTGTTTTATCTATTGTGTTTTAAATGAGTCAGATCACTTGATTCTCATCTTTCGGAGCCCAGACGTTGAATAGTTAGGTTGAATGACTTTCACTGAGAATCTCACCTTTTGTTCTGCAAATGGCTTTCGGACCCAAATGGCTCTTGGAGCCTTATGCTGATTGAATTAGGATTGGCCAGACCCTCACAGTCTAGGGTGTTACCTTAACCTGTATAATCATTTACATGCTTTGTTTGAATTTGTCTCCACCTCCAAAAGTCCCTCCCCCTTGGAAGGTATATAACTGTAAATGTATAATGTTTGAGTTAGATCATGTTGGAAGTTTCTACAGCCGCGTACAGTGGAGTTCTCAATAAAGAACAACTTCTGTTGAACGCGATCCCAACTGTCTCACTGGTCTCTGCTTCGATGAAAGAAAACTTTACAACAGATGGTGCCGTGACCCGGATGGAGAAGAAGGAAACTCAAAGAATTTTAAGCTCAAAGAACTGCATCTTGAAACTTCAAGCTCAAAGATCTCAACAAAGCTGACTGAGTTCCAGACTGAATCTTCTGAATCCAGATTGAAAACTTCAAGCTCCAAAAAGATCTCAAAGACTGAATTTTTCCAGATGGAATCTTTCTCTACAAATGAAAGACTCTGTGAGTTTCACTCCATTAAAAGAACCAATGCAGACCAGTACAAATGTTTTCCTCTGCACCGTTCAGAGAAGTAGTTAACAAACAGCTGTAGAGTTTGGTTAACTAAAGATAAGCCTCTAAAAAGTTTTCTTTTAGAGATGAAATTGATCCTCTGTTGTTGACAGGGAAGATTAACAGTTACATGTTAATATTGTGTGTATGCTCTTGCTAGAGAAGACCTATCTGTGAGCTAGAGAATTAGCTTTAGAATTAGATTTAGCCTCATGTGCTAATAAGATTGTACCCTCTGTTTGCAAGACAGTAGAGAGAAGTTTTTTTAGTGTTTGTTTGTGGTAACAAAAATTCACAAAATGTTTAGGAAAAGTACTAGACAGATTACACCTTTTTGGACAGATAGTGAATTCAAGTCTTTGTTATCAGAGCACATGGACTCCATTGTGACTGAGGAAGTCAGATTGAATTTAACAAAGAAATTTTGCATTAATCCAGGCAAAGTTTGGTCAATCGAAGATTGTAAGAAGGTACTAGGAGAAAGTATTCGCAAGAACAGTGTCAAAGGCATTATCTTCTGTCACAGAGAATTTAGCTTATCCATTGTACAAGAACAAGCTCGTTGTATAGATAATTTGAAAGAACAGAACAAAAAATTGCTTACTCAAGTGTCCTGTTTCACGAAAACGGTGGGCCTCAAGGCCTCAACCAAATGTGACTCAGAAAACCAACAGTCAGATGAAAGCTATCCTGATTTACAGTCTTTTGATAGTATAGAGGACAATGTCAATGCAGATGTAAATGCAGTTGAAGTGTGCGTAGCTAGACAAAAGCCTCAGGGAAAAGGTGTTGATACGGTTTCATTTGCAACCCCCATATTGCAGCCACAAGCAGTCAAAACATCTTTATGTCCTAAAGATATTGAGAGAATTGCTGAAAGTTTGCCATCAGTGCAAAGAAATTTTTCTGAGTTTAGGAGAGAGTTGTCCAAAAAGATGCGTCTCTACGATATGTCTCTAGCTGAAGTCACTCAGCTAATATCACAGATCTTGACTGAGTCAGAATTCAATGATTTTGAAAGTGCTGTAAACAATTCTGAGTTTCAAAATGCCAGAAAAGATGAATTGAGAGATGGAGTTTTGAGAGTGTTAACGAACATTGTTGGACCGAACGTGGACTGGTCAAAGATTACTAGCTGTGTACAAGAGAAAGAAGAAACTGAGAGTGAATATATTGAGAGGTTCTGTCAGGTAGCGGTAACGTACAGTGGAATAGTGGATGATTCCGAAAGTTTGCTAAAAGAACTCTCAGAAGTAACCTAGAAAGTTTAGCTATTTGGGAAAGAAATTCTGATGTCAAAGAGAGAGTAAGAATTGCAGCAGCATCCATTAAGGTCAACTCAGAGAAGCCAAAGAAACGCAAAAGTCCTAGAGAAGCCAGTTGTTCTTACTGTGGCAAGCACGGACATTTTGGAAAAGAATGTAGAAAAAACAAAAATAACTTAAGACAAGTTAACAATGTTATGCAGCTCTTACTACATTTGTTTGCTACTTTAAAGCAGCCCCTCCCCTCCTCGTTAAACTCGTGGGGCAACTTGATACGGTGTTAACCATTTAGGCTGTGAGTGCTTAATTTCCCCAGTAACTCACAACAAAGATGAAAGACTTATTTTTGTTAAATAGAACAAAAGGAAAGTGACTGTCACAGCCTTTGTTTGGGGGACATTCAGAAAACTCACAGCCATAAATGTTACACTGCAGAACACTACAATCAGACCTCCATGCTCTATATGATGTCTATTAAGACTGATGTTTCACTGGAGAATGAAAATGTGCCAATTTTCTCACACACTGTACAGTGTGTACACAACACAGGGACAGAAAAGGACACGGTTCAGTGAGGGCCCTGGAAAGAACTGACGCAACAGGCGTTCGGGGGCCAATCCAGGGTGAGGACAACCTCATAGGCCTTTCCCCATTTAGTCCATCCTTACCTCACTGGTCCATAGGTGTCAAATCAATTAAGAAATAGGGAAAGAATGAAATGACAACAGTAGACTCTGAAAACGATAGAACCATAGTGTTTAACCCCCTGAGGTCGGTTATCGCGCCGGCGCGATAGGCTCGTTTTTTTCCGTATGAGTGCAAAAATTTTTTTTTTTTTTAAAATATTAATTTTTATCTTATATGCTTGTGTTATACATCAATCTATCCTGTTAAGTGTGTATTATTTTTGTGTACACTCACAATAAAAACAAAGTGTTGTGCTTTTCGCCAAATAAAGAAAAATAAACATGATGCGAGTTCTGCCTCCTCTCTGTCAGTGTAGTCCATTCTGAAACGCGTCTGAAAATGAACCATAACTCAGCGAATACTCAGTCAAACAGGCATACAGACACACAGGCATGAAGCTTGAATTCTCTCCTTTTAAATGAAGTAATATATATAAAAAACAAATATTCTCAGCTTGTGAAATCTGTATTAAAAGAGAGCGATTCCAGTCGAGCTAATTAGATCTCATTCAGATGTAATGTGACCCCGCCCCGGAGCGCGCACGCTATTCAAACGCAAATGACTGAGGCAATCCTGCAAACTGTGAACGCCCCATATCAGCTCGAGAAAACACATCAGATCATTGTACTTTTTTACACAGTCTCGCAGCGCTGTGAGGAATAATACTATAATGGTAAATTTACCTTAGACGTACGAGGAGCAACAGATCCGAGGCTATGGAATAATGTAGTAAGTTTTTTTTTTCATTCTCAAGTGCGTCGCGTTTCTGTGCATGAATGAATGAATGAACGGCAGAGATGCCGCTGTTTACCACAACTGGCAAAAGACGGTTTAAATTTGAATCGTTTCTGTCTGTGAATGTTTCGCTTTTAGCAAACTGTATTGCTATAGGCTACTGAGTAAAAATCGAGTGAAATATGTTGAAATAAAATGCATTTGTATAAGCAACGTATTAAACTGCAAATTAACATTTATATTTCTTATTATAAAAACGAAAGTTACTATGTTACAGACATATGAAAGACAACATTTCATTGATTAGTTTTGAATAGATTATACATTTTCACTGTAAAATATCTGCCACCTCAAATAAGCTTTTGTTTGACAATTTTTGCTCATATGTTAAATATAGTATGTTTTGTCAAAAATAAAGTAATCAAATAATATGTTATAGTGTTTATTCCAATGTAGCCTAGGCTATATTCAAGTAATGAATCCTTAACTTTGAAATATGTATGATAAATGTATACTGTAGTTTTTACAAATAAATATTACACTTGAATTGTTGTTGTAATTGTAACCTTTTTAATAAAAAAAAATACAAGGTAGATGTAAACAAACTAATAAAAGGTAAATATAAGCCTTTTCTTTAAAATAATATTTTATTTTGTTTTATTAGTGACAAATTTGGGGAGAGGATAAATATTCCAAAACTGAAAATACAGTATGAGAATTAACTGCACAATTACTAGACATGTTTTCCTTTTCATATTATAGGCCAATACTAGATGCTTCCAACTGTTGCTCTTACATTCTTTCTTGTGACACACCTGAATGAATGCCTCATTAAGTATGCGGCCCCATTGTCTCCAGGTGCGAACCACTAAATATGCATGATCGTTGACGCCCACTCCGCATATTGACTTTCCAGACAGAAAATGTTTTGTAAAATTTAAATCAATGTATTGTGTTATGTGAATGATTAGGCAGGATGATTTTCACATAATTTTGAAGAAAAAACACTAGGCGATGACATCCATTAGTCAAAAGTCTTATTGACACATATTTACTATGTGTTTTGTGGCCTTATTTCAGAAACTTTAGTTTTTAGTTTTTAAAAAAAACATGCATAAACATTATTCTCTCAAAAATACAAACATGTACATGCAAGTTGTTCACATATTATGGTAGCCCTGTTTGTGCTAAATAGAGTGAATTTACACCTTTGCCATTAATATGTTTATAAGCAACTGAAAAAAGCACAAATGTCAGGGCATGTCAGAACATCTCAAGGACCCCATAAACCCCTCAGACCCCAGAGGGTTAAACTGCTACAACCGTAGTGTTTTGAAGAAATACTGCTCTCTGTTTTTCTGTTTTCTGTCTTACAGTGTGCAGATAAAACTTGATGTTTTTTTCGAAATCCATATGCAACGACCGTCTCATCTGCGTATGAAGCCCCAACCTCAAGAAGACAACCAGACCCACTGCTGAACGAACTATCACAAGAGAAAATGAAAAATACACAACGCAGAGAATTCACGGACCCTAATCGCATGTTCGTTTCTGTGTCAACATTTACAGAAAATCAACACAGAACATGTGCAACTTATGGAAGAGTGAAGTCCATGCATGAATACTGCAGATCTGCCGTTTCTTTGTTTTATTGTGTTACAGGTATGTGTGTATGCCATGATGTCTTCACAAGCGGCATCCTGGTATAAAACATCACCTCAGATTTCCATGAACAAACCTCATGAGGGACGAGTCATCAGAGCGACTCTACGTGACAAATGGACTCTACAGGAAACAGACTTCACAGCTATTCAGGCGCCATGGACTTTCAAGACTTCCACTCTTATGCTACATGGTTTTCTGTGTAATCATGTAGTTTAAATGACATTTTACACCCTGCGTCGCAGGTGTCAACAGTTATGGTTTGGAGAAGAACTATGACACTCATGTAAATCAAGGACACAACACAGAATAAGTTATACGTGCCTGTAACTTACACAAGTTACAAGAATTAACTTTTAAGTGTATAAATTTGTATTTTTGTGAGAGTTATTAGAACTCTCAAAGGGGGAAGTGTTGGATTACATTTTTATTAAATGTTTAATTTAGTTTTTCCACTGCAATAGTATCTAAACTGATAAAATTTAGTAGACTGATTTCAGGTGATTATTGAGTCTCCAGCAAGAGTCTCCATTCCTGTCACACCTGTTTTATCTATTGTGTTTTAAATGAGTCAGATCACTTGATTCTCACCTTTCGGAGCCCAGACGTTGAATAGTTAGGTTGAATGACTTTCACTGAGAATCTCACCTTTTGTTCTGCAAATGGCTTTCGGACCCAAATGGCTCTTGGAGCCTTATGCTGATTGAATTAGGATTGGCCAGACCCTCACAGTCTAGGGCAGGGGTGCCCAACCCTGCTCCTGCCGATCGACTGTCCTGCACAGTTCATCTCCAACCCTAATCAAACACACCTGTCTTTAATTTTCAAGCGATCCTGAAGACGTTAATTGGTTGCTTCAGGTGTGTTTGATTAGGGTTGTAGATAAACTGTGCAGGACAGTCGATCGGCAGGAGCAGGGTTGGGCACCCCTGGTCTAGGGTGTTACCTTAACCTGTATAATCATTTACATGCTTTGTTTGAATTTGTCTCCACCTCCAAAAGTCCCTCCCCCTTGGAAGGTATATAACTGTAAATGTATAATGTTTGAGTTAGATCATGTTGGAAGTTTCTACAGCCGCGTACAGTGGAGTTCTCAATAAAGAACAACTTCTGTTGAACGCGATCCCAACTGTCTCACTGGTCTCTGCTTCGATCAAAGAAAACTTTACAACACTGCATTGAAACAATCTGTATTGTATAAAGCGCTATATAAATAAAGGTGACTTGACTGTGTAAATAAAGGTGATTTCAGTTGATTACCCTCCTGTGTATTAAATCCCTGAGTTCTTTCTGTTCAGTCTTGTTTATGTTCATTGTTTGTGGTTGCTTTTCATGAGAGTTGTCTCCTGTGTTTTTGGTGAAGATTTGTAATTAAAGATTATTCTAGTGGGATTATATCATCATACGCTTCACTGCAGCCACTCACTTGTGACACATACATAAAGTTTCCAAATATAAACTTCATCAAATTTCACGTTTTCGGTATGGGTGTGAGTAATTTACGTTGTAGAACAAAATGTCAAGGTATCGTCAAGTTATGTTTACCACAGTTTCTAGAATAACAGTGTGCCAGCCAACCATGATCTTGAGACAATATTACATAATACAAATATTTGGCTTTAATTGAACATTAGCAACAGCATTAACATACTTCTGTTTCATATTCCTTGACTGATATAGACTGATAAATAATTCAAACCTGAGAGGTGTTGGATACAGTTCTGTGTTGGCAAAGTTCACAGTCTCATTCCCAATGGCAACAGCCAGTCTTCCTATTATCGCAATGGTTCTTTTGAGCCAGGAAATATCTTGAAAAATAGAATGATGAACACTGTGAACACCAGACTTATGGATCATTTCTGATCATTTAAGAATCATTTCTGGTGGTATAGCTTACTTGGTGAAATAAATGGAACAGCCAAACAAGCGGCCCCTCCAATAAAATTGACTGTAGCCATGAGGTGACGTCTGCCAATTCGGTCAACTAAAAAATAAAATATAATTCCAGTTGGAAGCTCCACCACAGCTGAGATGAGGAAATCCAGGAAAACATTATCCCCTGTGATTCCTAACCGTAACACCAAACCCTGGAACACCACAGCACCAGTAAACCTTCAGGAAGATAATGCAACAAAAACATCTCTCTGTAGTGATCTTGGTCTAATGCAGGAATGGTTTGCTAGTTTTTATACTTTGATATTGTTAAATAACAGCATAAAAATTTGTATTCAAGGACACAAAGAAAGCTCACCATGCATATATCAAGATGAGGGTGTGCTTCCTCATTTTAGGAGTCCTAAATAAATCTTTATATGAAGGGTGTATGATTTCCTCTTGTTTTTCTATCAGAAGATCCATCTAAACAAATTAATACAAAATAGTTCCTGTTAAATACATAACAGCAGCATTTTCCAGACTACTGGAGACTCATGGTGCAGATGATTACTTATTACAAAACTACATTATGCATACTACGGCAGCATGAGAAGGATAAAATGTATAATTGAACAGAAATTGCACACTTGATGCATAAACTTTGCTCTTAACAAGCAGTAAAAAAAGAAAGAAAAAAGCTTCTCGTCTTTGATATTGTTACATCATATCATAATTATGAATTCCAAACTCATACCTGTATGTAGGAACTTCCCATGCAGGAGAATTTGAAGGCATTAAAAAAAACATTGGATATACTGTACTAGAACAAAGAGAGTGATAAATATTCAGTGTCAAATTACCTCTTGAAAGTCTTCAGGAATCGATCTTTTATTGCACTTGGCAATGCTTTCAATAATATTCACAGCTTCTTTTGTCCTCCTTTGTGACAGTAACCATCTGGGAGACTCTGGAATAACCCTGTGACCACATCAATGTTTGCCATATCCAGTAAATTATATGTGATGGAATACCAATAACTTATGTAGAATGACTGAAGAGAACCCTCATTTCAAATGTGATTAAGAATCATTCACAAATATGTTATCATTCCATTGCAAGCAATTACCAGTAATAGACCAGAAAGATAAATGTTGGCAGAGTCATGGCCAGCTGTAGGTTTTTCCATGAAGAAATGTAATACGCAAGAGCAGGAAGGAGCACCAAACCCAACGAGTACAGCGTCCGGGTCATAACGGAGACAAATTTCCTGTTGTTTGATCCAAAGAATTCGATAACTGTTTTGAAAAAATAAAATATATCAAGAAAACAGGTCTGCAGTCTTCATGCTCCTAGTGCAAGATGTAGGCTATACTAGAACCTCAAAACTGCGTTTTTGTAAACATATCAGTAAAGTTACACACAAAGTACACTATTGTTTCAGAAAAATGATTGCTTTTCAACTGTATCTTTTTAAATGACCATGTTGTTTTATTTAACTCCTGGTTAATAGAGTTCTCATCTGATGTTAATTCATGTTCTCAACAGTCACATAAAAAGGCATCTGTACTCACTTAGCACATATGTGGCAGTCCATGCTCCTTTAGCGAAAAAACCTTGCAAAAATCGGAAGAACAGGAGCAGGGGGTAATAAGAAGAAAAAATAATACATATCCCAGAGACTCCAAGGCCGAATATAGATGCAATAAAACATGGTTTTCTTCCAAACCTGTAAAAATAAAAAATAAAAAATAATAATAATAATTGATCGCTTAGGCTAACTACCTTTATTATTTCCAAAGCTCAAATATGACAGTAAACACAATTCGATTTTTTGAAGAATACCACAAAACATACTGAAACATGAAAGATGGTTATAAAACATGATCAAACCTGTCAGCTAGGTATCCAGTCACTAAGGCACCTATAAAGAACCCTACAGCTAAGGATACCTGATTCAGGTCTGCAAGCCATGAGTCTTCACAAACCAATGAAAACTACAGGATACATGAGGACAACATTCAGATTAGGGTAAGTAACAAACACAACTACACATCTAGATATAGTAAACGTTATAAGGAGCTGTGTAGTACATTGATCAGTTACATTTTAAAGCATGCAAACCCAAAGCAAGCAGATATATGTCAATGATTTGCTATTTTCACTTCACTTTTGAGTCATTTCTAAAGCAGAGCTGGTAGTTTTTCTCACCTCTGTTACAATGGTGGTCCGGTTCTCATTAAAGGTCCACCCTTCATTACAGGAGGATAGATGAGTGCTGTTGGTAAACATTGACCGGTCGACAGAGACATTACATGTGAGCGCGCTCCCGTTCCAAAGCGCGTCAAACTTCACGCATTTACTAAACGCGCCGCGCGGGCCAGTGCGGGGAACTGTCAGATCGCGCACCTGCTCCTCTGAGAAACCGCATTTCTCCTGGATATCCGCACTTTTACACCAGTGATCTGGCGTATATCCTAAGAATACAACTCCAATAAGCACAAATGCGAGCGGTAAAATAGGCAAAGAACCCAAGAGAGAGATTCTCTTCTGATACAACCCGAAATCACCAGCATGCTGAAGAAGTTCATCGAAATTAGTCATCTTTACAAGTGTTAGTGGAAGCGGCTTATTTTATCATATAAAGTTGAAGATATAAAGCTGTTGTTGCCAACTTTGGTGTGGTCTTCAGAGTGAGTCACGCATGAGCTTATAAAGGGCTGCGAAGGAGGAGTTAAAAACCCTGAAGAACCTGATCAAAGTTCCCTCGCGTCATGTGAGTCAAGTCAAGTCACCTATTTATAGGGCGCTTTTTACAATACAGATTGTATCAAAGCAGCTTCACAGTGATTGATAACATTAAAATAATACAACAAAGTTTGTTTGTAGAAGAAAATTGCGTCATCGTCTACCTTAAGTAAGGCAGATCAATAATTTTGTTGAATGTCCCCAAAACAACATGAGGAAACAACATAGTCAGAAACTTAATGAAAGGTGCTGTAATGCATCAAATGTGCCTTTTACCTGACAGATGAGATATCACTCAAACAAATTTTTTTTTTGCAAATCAATCAAAAGAACGCCCCCTGCTGCCTGTCAGACACTTTGCGCGTTCGAGTTTACTGTCATCGGATTGGCTGGCACAAATTTGGAGGCGGTGCTTTGGTTAAATTTGCTTAAACTTAGACACTTTTGAATTCGTGACCACTTTTTATACCAAATTTTAGAAATTTACCACTAAACAAGAAAATGAGTTACCTTCTTTGACAAAATTAACTATCTGGTTGATTATTGGGCAATCTGGTTGATTATTGATTATTATATTTTTTTTTTCTTTTTTCTTTTTTTTTAGCATAATGCATTGAATTGTAAGTGGACAAGTGCACATATGGCCTAACATTACAATCAGAAGTATTTCTGGTATCTGTTAATTATTTTCAGGTTTATAATAATATTAAAACAGCATCTAATAAAACCTATACACCATTTCCACATTTTAAAGCTATAGCGATTCAATGGGCTACCCAATAAGTTGTAAAAGGTAGATGACATAGTACAATGATTTATATCATGCTTTTCCATACACAATTTATGGTCTGCCATTTGGCATCAAATGACTTAATTTAGGAATTTTGTAAATCAAGTTAAACAAATTAAACAGGCTTGTTTGCAGTTTCACAATAACTGGGTTTCCATCCAAATGTGAAGCGAATCTTTTCAAAGTTTGCAAAAAAAAAACGAAGAAAAAAAAACAACAAACAAATGCGAATTAGGTGTGTTTCCATCAAGTTGTTCCAGCTGATGACGGTGGTATTGGTAACCTAGTAACCAACAGTAAATAAAACACCATCAGCGGAAACAGTAGTGATGTGTCCTTCACGAATAAGCGTGTCTGCAAGATATCTGTTAAAGGGATAGTTCGCCCAAAAATGATATTTAAGCCATGATTTACTCACCCTCAAGCCGTTCGAGATGCATATGTCAATCTTTTTTCAGACGAACACATTTTCAGTTATTTTAGAAAATGTCTTAGATCTTTCAGTGGTTATAATGTGAGGCAATGGGGTCCAGCTGATTCACGTTCGAAAATGTATATGCATCCTTCACAAAAATAATCCATCCGGCTCCAGGGGGATAAACGAAGGCCTTCTGAGGGTAATCCGTGCGGTTTTGTCGTAAAAATATACATATTTAAAACTTTATAAACTAAAATAACTGGCTTCCGGTGGCGGTCGGTGCGCGTTCACAGAGATGGAAAGCGCCGTGACGTAGAACGAACGTGACAGCGCAGCCAGAGAGCAGAGCAAAACAAAACTCAACGTTCATTCTACGTCACGACCGCACGGATTACCCTCAGAAGGCACTTCGTTTATCCCCCTGGAGCCGGATGGATTATTTTTGTGAAGGATGCATGTACATTTTCGAACGTGAATCAGCTGGACCCCATTGCCTCACATTATAACCACTGAAAGATCTAAGACATTTTCTAAAATAACTGAAAATGTGTTCGTCTGAAAAAAGATTGACATATGCATCTCGAACGGCTTGAGGGTGAGTAAATCATGGCTTAAATATCATTTTTGGGTGAACTATCCCTTTAAAGAGTGCTTCATCTGGAAAGCATTTGAGAAACATCTTTAAGATGTCAGTTTTACATACATTCTAAATTAAAAACATCTTAAAGACATTTTCTAAACGTCTATTTAACATCTGACAGGAAAATGTCCTAGAGACGTATTACAGATGAGCAAACACTCTAAAAAATATGTCCTCCAGCTAAATATGTCCTCCAGCTCCTTAAGTGAATGGTGAGAGTCGGTTCTCGTCTGAGAGCCATTTTGCCTTACAAGACAGAATAATGATTAAATGATTAAATTCCAAAAAATAATAAAAAATAAATGCTACAAATAAGAATATATCATTGCGCTGTTGGGCCGAAACTTTTGCTGCGTCCGAAAACTGAAAAACACTGCCTCCAAAGGCAGGATACGGAGGTAGAAAGTAGGGGTGCACGATTAATCGCAATGAAACCGCACGCGATTTGGCAAAGGCTGTGATTATTTTATGCACGGCTTGTCATTGCAGCACGGCTGATCGGTTGTAAATGCTGCTCCATCTGAAAGCCAGAGGGCACACAGACATGCCAAATATGCCCCGCCACAGAAAAACGATAACGCACGAAATCCCTATCGGGCATCATACTATATCTGTAGCTGAATAAAGAGAAGATTGAAACGCTTTGATTGATTAAACATGACTAATAAACACACGACTGCCTTATTCTGTGTAAGAAGCCACATCTGTCATGATTCTGCCCTCGTGTCCTTGATTTTCTCTAGTCTTGAGGCAGGATCATGACAGACCCGTGTTTTGTGTGCAAGCACATGGTCTTGTGTTTGGGCCATGTGCTTGTGTTGTCTTGTTACCTTGCCCCGCCCCCTTGTTATCCTCGTTTTGTCATTATTGCTTTACCTGTGTCACCTGCCGTCATTATTAGTTTCTCCCTATTTAATCCCCTTGTGTTTGCTGTCCTGTGCTGGTTCATTGTGAGAATCAATTCGTGAGTAACCTGTTGAAAGGCTTGTCTAGAAAGAAGAGTTTGATCCTGTCTTAGCTGTTAGTTTATTGTCTAGTTTATTGTTTGAGTCTTAGTCTAGTGTTGTCAGTCTAACATAGTCTGTCCTGCCTTGTTTTGCCCCCCGTGGGTTTTGTTTTCTGTTTTTGTCGTTAATAAACCCTGTGTGAAGTATTTACTGTCTGCGATTGGGTTCATCTCCGCACCATCGTAACAACATCATCTCACAGAAGGATGCTCAACTGTTGTTATGAAGTGAGTTTGGAGTAAAAGCATGTTATTAAATGTTGTCTTTTGTTTGCGAAAATACTTATGTTTGGAATGATGTTTGACGCGTGTTGCTTTTTTTAAATGCACGTTATTAGTGACTCGTGCTTTCAGATGGAGCAGCATTTACAGAGCCGTACATCAATCCGCATTTCCATTACCCTTCAAATTGTGCAATTTGAAATTGCGAATTGAAAATACGCTCAATGGAAACAGGTCAATTTCGCAAAAACTCCCATTTATCGCAAAAAAGTTTTTACGCTCGCATGAGGTGGTTTTTCAGGCAATTTGAAAAAGAAATATTTCGCGAAACTGCAATGGAAACAGTTTTTGCGCATTTACAGGTCACCTGACGTAGATGACGCGGTGTGTTTGGACAGAACATGAGACGGAGTTCTTTATTGAATTCATAAAAGACAAAAGAATGACAGAAATACTAGATTCTAAACATCAAAGAAATGCCACAATCAAGACCTCGGAGCAGAAATGAGTGCGAAAACCCAGAAACACTTCATATGTGCCGCTCACAGACACAGTATTTAAGGGTCTTTCCTTGCCATTAATGCTTGGATAGCATGCCTACGTTTCCTTCCATTAATAATAATAATGTCTAGTGCGGTACGTGGCTGTGATATATATATATATAAATAAACTTACCAACGTCCGTTGCCATGATTTTTGGAATGACTTATCGCGAGAGGAAAAAATTACGTTTTAGTCGCATAACATCGGTTAATGGAAACGCCGTCATTTCGCAATAGTTTTTTATCGATATTTAGAAAAAAAAAAATCGCAAAAGTTTTGCCCAAATCTTTAATGGAAACGCGGCTAATGACAAGCTGCACATAAAAAATAATCGCAGCCTTTGCGATTTCATAATCGCAGTAAGCCAAATCGGTTTAAGTGCGATTTCATGTAAATTGCGATTAATCGTGCAGCCCTAGTAGGAAGGTAACAAGGCACTTCCAAATCCAATGATCGAGCCACTTCCTGTCTCCTAAAATACCTTCATCTGATCGATTTTTGAAGGCAGCATAGATGGATCCTTCACTGCCTTTGATATCCCACAATACTGTGTGTTCCATTCCCTGACTGTTGAGCTAAAAAAAAAATAAAGATGGCGAATTTACTATTGTCACCAAATTTGTTGTCAAAGCTCTCTCTGTTTTGTTATCGATCACTAAATCATTACGCTGCCTCAGAAGTCTGTTTGAAATCAGTTTTGTGAGGTATCTTCATGCATAAACGCTGCCTGCTAAGTCATTGCCTGACAGGGCAGCGAACAAGTCAGCTGCTTAGGTTTTCGGATGCAGTCATTGAATCTCTTTGTATTATTTTGTCATTGTATTATAAAATTAGGCTAATGCTATTAGTCATCCTTTACTTCTGTATGTGGGTTTTAAAAATATTTAACCAATAAAAAGCATTTAAAAAAGGTTGTGACTAAACCATTGGCTCCTCAAACTGTCAGTCAGACCTCATAACTCCACCCCGCCTAAAATTAGAATGTACCGCGCCTGCGCAGTTTGGAAAGATCTCGGCTTTTGTACAGCGTTTAATTTTTTTTTTTTTTTTTTTTTTAAACTGTGTCCATAAAGGCTACGTTTTTTAGTATTTTAAAAGGGGAGAAAAGTCTTAGTCTTTGCCGTCAAGAAGCAAATATGGTGTTTTAAATATCTTGTGCTTAGCGCTTCATCTTTTGTATCATGAGATTTTGATCATGAGATTTCAACGACAAGAAAACGGAGCTCCAATATCAAACTTTAGATCTTGTACATTGATGAAAACGTAACGCGACGCACGTACTGCCTCAGATGCGGCTGTTCCAGTGACAGACAAACTATATCTGTCCTCCGCTGGTCAAAAACCTCATAACTCAATTTGAGCTTGATTTTCATAAAACGTAAAAGGTACAATATGTAAGAATTTTGTAATAAAATATCCAAAAATCACTTGCACAGTGTGATATATTTCCTGCAGTTGTGTACTTACAATATCCCAAAAGTTCCCAAAGATTTTTAATTTCGGAGAAATTCCAATTTTAAATAATGGCTCGTCCCTGGTCATTGTCGCCTGTCAATGATGTAATATCCGCGTTATCCCTGGTTCCGCTCGTACTGCCATAGTAATCATGGCAACCGACGTGGACAACTGCGTTATGTCTAGCGGCACGCTCACCTGTTGTTGTTTCGACATTATGGCATTTTCGAGATGTCGAGAGCTCAACGTCCGCGACTAACTTGACAGAGACGCTGCTCTTGCATGTACTTTATTAGACAGGTGAGCAAATGTACATAAAACTAATCAATGTTATATAGCGCAACATGATGAAATGTTAGAATATGATCAGTATGTTATTCTAATGTTGATCTAGCTTACTGCTAGTCTCATACAGATCAACTAACACATAGAATAACATTATAACTTTAAACACACTCATGCAGTTTAGTGTGATAGTGTAGATCAAGTGAAACAGCTCTGCGTTACCTCACAAGTTTCATTCGTCCAATAAACTGACCTGTGTGAGTAGTAATTCAACACTTGCGGGTAGTTCGGTAGAATGAAATGTCCTTATTCCTTTATATCTGCGGGACTCGCGTGTGGCGCTGATATCAGTCTCTCATTAGCAATCGTGCCCTGCTTCCTACCACAGTCATGTTGAAAACATCAATGTATTCACTCATCCATAAAAATTATTAGATCAATCGGCATGACGACAAGTTCCATAATTCCGCTTATGCGTCATCAACCTAAGCCTTTGTTATTGTAAGAGGTTAGCGACCCCTAGCAGCGAAAAAGTAGCTTTAATATTATAATGACACGTCTCTGACCATAGCTATATGTATGTATATATACAGGTCCTTCTCAATAAATTAGCATATTGTGATAAAGTTCATTATTTTCCATAATGTAATGATAAAAATTAAACTTTCATATATTTTAGATTCATTGCACACCAACTGAAATATTTCAGGTCTTTTATTGTTTTAATACTCATGATTTTGGCATACAGCTCATGAAAACCCAAAATTCTCAATAAATTAGCATATCATGAAAAGGTTCTCTAAACAAGCTATTAACCTAATCATCTGAATCAACTAATTAACTCTAAACACCTGCAAAAGATTCCTGAGGCTTTTAAAAACTCCCAGCCTGGTTCATTACTCAAAACCGCAATCATGGGTAAGACTGCTGACCAGAAGGCCATCATTGACACCCTCAAGCAAGAGGGTAAGACACAGAAAGAAATTTCTGAACGAATAGGCTTTTCCCAGAGTGCTGTATCAAGGCACCTCAGTGGGAAGTCTGTGGGAAGGAAAAAGTGTGGCAAAAAACGCTGCACAATGAGAAGAGGTGACCAGACCCTGAGGAAGATTGTGGAGAAGGACCGATTCCAGACCTTGGGGGACCTGCGGAAGCAGTGGACTGAGTCTGGAGTAGAAACATCCAGAGCCACCGTGCACAGGCGTGTGCAGGAAATGGGCTACAGGTGCCGCATTCCCCAGGTCAAGCCACTTTTGAACCAGAAACAGCGGCAGAAGCGCCTGACCTGGGCTACAGAGAAGCAGCACTGGACTTTTGGACAAATTTTGCATGTCATTCGGAAATCAAGGTGCCAGAGTCTGGAGGAAGACTGGGGAGAAGGAAATGCCAAAATGCCTGAAGTCCAGTGTCAAGTACCCACAGTCAGTGATGGTCTGGGGTGCCATGTCAGCTGCTGGTGTTGGTCCACTGTGTTTTATCAAGGGCAGGGTCAATGCAGCTAGCTATCAGGAGATTTTGGAGCACTTCATGCTTCCATCTGCTGAAAAGCTTTATGGAGATGAAGATTTCATTTTTCAGCACGACCTGGCACCTGCTCAGTGCCAAAACCACTGGTAAATGGTTTACTGACCATGGTATTACTGTGCTCAATTGGCCTGCCAACTCTCCTGACCTGAACCCCATAGAGAATCTGTGGGATATTATGAAGAGAAAGTTGAGAGACTCAAGACCCAACACTCTGGATGAGCTTAAGGCCGCTATCGAAGCATCCTGGGCCTCCATAACACCTCAGCAGTGCCACAGGCTGATTGCCTCCATGCCACGCTGGATTGAAGCAGTCATTTCTGCAAAAGGATTCCCGACCAAGTATTGAGTGCATAACTGAACATAATTATTTGAAGGTTGACTTTTTTTGTATTAAAAACACTTTTCTTTTATTGGTCGGATGAAATATGCTAATTTATTGAGATAGGAATTTTGGGTTTTCATGAGCTGTATGCCAAAATCATCAGTATTAAAACAAAAGACCTGAAATATTTCAGTTGATGTGCAATGAATCTAAAATATATGAAAGTTTAATTTTTATCATTACATTATGGAAAATAATGAACTTTATCACAATATGCTAATTTATTGAGAAGGACCTGTGTATGTATATATATATATATATATATATATATATATACACACACATATATACATATATATAATTTTTTTTTACCCAAGAAAAAAACTACAATAGTGCAAACACGCATCTCTTACAAATCTTGAACATATTCAACAATGTATATACTGTATTAAACAAGTAAAATCATTCTTGCACAATCATAGGACAAAAATCATAGGAAATCATAGGAAAAAGAAACGGCAAACAGATATTAATCATAGTACATGAAAGATCTCATCATATTTCTTCAAAAAGAAGTACATTTTCTATTATCAATTATTCTTAGTGATTTAATTAAATATTTTACTTCACATAAGAAATCTTTAAAAGTAGGGAATTTTCTTAAGAAACCTTTGTTTGTGAAAGTAAAACTTTGCCACAAGGATAAGGAAGTTAACAGTAGATTCTAAAGATTTGTTTGGATTTTAAAAAAGACAAATGACATCCTTAATGCGTAGATTACCGTTCATATTAACTTGAGAAAAACAAGAGCTCAAATCATTCCAGAAAATTGATGAAACATTACAAGAGACTTTACAAAAATGACAGATGTATTAATTTTCATTCTTTCAGAAGGTGCATAGCCTACATCAGCTAAATCACAGTATTTGGATAAAAGTGCGTTACAAGGGTATATATTATGCAGAATTTTAAAATGCACTTCTCTCATTTTAATTGGGTATGCAATATTTAAATGGGAGTAACCATGTTTTCCTCCATTGAATGTTATCTGTATTTTCCCTTTGGAGTAAATAAGTTCAACCAGAAAGACTCGGGAGAGTTATTTCAATAAACCATACATTTATTGACAGCTCAGCAAGCTGATAATCTACAAAGTCATTTGGCGTAGGCCCCGTCCGTAGTGCGTAATCCGAGAGTATCGGATCTGCAATTCCTGCCTAAAGATGAAGGCAGGGGCGCAGCCGACCCCCAAAAATAGGTGGAGTATGAATACACCGGGACGGGGCACGCCAACCCCCAAAAGATGGTAACTGAGTATACCTACCAGTCTAGAGTCCTGGGGTTCCTGAAAATAGAGAAGGAAAATACAAATGGTGAAGATACAAATTAGATGTGAAAAATACAGCGTGCCTAAAGTTTAATAGAGAAGGACAATTAATTCTAATATAACTATGTTTATATTTATTTATTTATTTATTTATTTATTTATTTATTTATTTATTTTAATTGCCAGTTCACTCCTAAGAAAACACAGAGACAAGGCCTCATGGACCGGCAATGCCGCTTTTGGCTTGCATAGACAAGGCCACATTGAACCACACAGACAGCCGCCTTGGCAAAAATAATAAACAGGCCTCATTGGACCACATATAGCAGCCGCCTGGGGCTGAGCATAACACAGACTCTGGCCTCATAGGACCACATGGCCTTTATAGACCACAGAGACGAGGCTTCTAAGCCACAACGGCCGCTAATGCCACAAAGAGACGAGGTAAGACTGAACACATAAGGGTTTTTTTTTTTTTTTTTTTTTTTTAAATAAGGACAAGACCGAGCCACACGAGACAAACCACACAAGACTACAGCATCTAAGCCACATTGAACCTATGCCCCAAAGGGGCCACTGGCCGATCAGGCATCTTTTAAAAGGACAAGGCAAACATATGCCACAAGGCGCCAAGCCCCACATGTACACAAGGCCCACGTGGCCACAAGGCCACTAATGCCACACGTAGAGAGACATACTTGAGTACAAGGCCACTAGGCCACATTTAACCATGCCATGAAGGCCACAAGACCACGAGACAAGGCCACATTAGGCTACACGGTCACAGTAGACCACACAGAACATAGAGTTCCAAACCATAATCCCACACTTAGACGAGACGTACAGACAATGGCCACTAAGCCACACAGAACAAGGCCAAAAGGCCACAGCCTTGAAGGCCGAACATAGGACAAGGCAACATGGTACCACGAAGCCATGAGACCGACACAGAGACGAGGCCCACCAGGCCACAAGGCTGCTAAGCCACACTGAACGAGGCCAACGAGACAGAGCCACTAGGCCACACAGAACCTGCCATACTTAATGGCCACAAGACCACGGGACAGCCACATTAGGCTACACGGTCACAGTAGACCACATAGAACATGAATATCGTATGAAATAGTCACTTTTTTAAAAAAAAATTTTTTATTATTATTATTATTATTATTATTATTTATTTTTGTTTTTAAATTAAATGACGAACATGTAACAAAGGCACAACGGCTGCTACAGCCACATAGAGACGAGGCCACATTGAACAGAGCCGCTAAGCCACACATAATAGATGACTAGATAGTCATTGAGGAGTGCTGGCTAGAATAATAACAGGATGAAGGAAATAAGATTGACACCACCACCAGTAGTTGCATAGTTTTTTACCTTATGGTTATTGTAGAGCTTGCTGGGCTTGAAGAATAGTTTTAGAATCGGGTCTTATATAAGACTTGAATGCAGAGGAAGACCATCTGCCCAGGATCTTGAAAGCTGAAGTAGAAATGCCACGTTCAGCTGCTGTAGTGGCTGCCCCAATCCTAAATGAATGACCGTTATACTGGAGGGGAGATAACTGCAGCTTTTGAGGACAGAACTAGATGAGTCCTGAACCAGGCTTTAGAGAGAGATGCTTCGTAGGTAGGAAAATGGGGAAAGTGATCTGAGAATCTAGAGCGGATTTTTAGGAATGTAATCAGATGAGAAGGGACAAAATGTATTGCTAATTTTAGAAATTGTTGATGTGATACCAGAAACTTGAGTCGGTTGGAGTGCTTAAGAAAGAGTAAAGAAATTAGGGGAGAAGGTGAATCAGAAAAGGACCTAGGGCAAGATCGGAGTGTTAGATCTGAAGAAAATTCCCCTGGATGCATGAGCCATGAACATAGTTAAACATGGATACGATCTGAATATGAAAATAGGAAAAGAAACCAAGATGGATGAGAGGTAATAAAAGGGGGTTAAATGGATTTCGCTTTCCTGTAATGTTACTGTTAAAGCATAAACAACATCTGCAAAGTTACAATGCACAAAGTTCAAGCATTGAAGATTTAATTTAAAGAGATCGCTTTTTAAGGACTACAACAATGCTGAGAGGGACTGTGAAGCATTCCTTTGGATTAGTGGCATCACAAACCATAAAGTTATATATTTAGCTCCCGGAATATGATTTATACTGTAGCATAACAAACAGAATGAGCTAATCAATACTAGAAGATAACTACGCATAAGCTACATGATACATCAACCAACCATCCGGAAATGGGGTATACATGTTGACGCTTCTTGAGTCTCTCCATCTTTGGCTGACTTGGTTTGAATAGAAGCTAAAAGTTTTGAAATGTCTGTGAGAGGTAATCAAAGCTGCAAAACGAGCTGTTGAACTCCAGCCCTGTTCCGGGAGCAGCAGCTCGACTGCATCCAAAGGGACGACAAAAATCATGCGCTTTACTCACCCTCAATGACAATTCCAGCATAGGATATGAAATGTATTTAGGACATTCCAAGCCAAACCCCTCACACACACCATGGGGACACAGACCCACCACACATCAATTTTACTAATTGTAGATAAGGAAGGAACAACCGGCCGTGATCCGGATAAGAAATAAGGAATCTGAAAGAAAAGCGAAACAAAATCAATTCTGCAGAAATACAAGCTTTAAAGGTGTAGGGAGCCACATCTTCAGTGATATACTGTCTAGCTGGATTGAGCAGAGTGACTCATTTATTTGATCACAGTTAGAGGAGGGCAGGGTGATGGATAAGGGTTGCTGAAAGGCAGAGCCACCTGAAGACTACAGTGCGTAGCTATGCATTGCAGTGGTCAGGAATGTGCTTGCGTGACCTTAATCATGAAATTGGAGACTACTGATTGCCATCTGAACGTCTCGGGAATAGCATGATCGTCTAACACGATCTGCCTTAGGAATGCAACCGAGCTTCGTTAGCACGTACAACATAAGTTTTGCCACCACTTCGAACCCAGAGATGTTAGCAGCCGCTATAAGATAATTCGATGAAGTGCGAATGAACAGAGTCTGAGCAGGCTTGGTAAATTATCTGACCTTTGGTATTCCAAATGTCCAAATCTGAATGGATATGCACCCTTCGACTATGGCCAGTGTTAACAGATGAGAAATAAATGCCCTGCCTTTAAGAGATACTTATACTAGTTTTTTTTTTTTTTTTTTTTTTTTTTTTTAAATCCTTTTAAATCTCAGTGCAATACTTACCTGTAGTAAGGTGACTGCATACCGATAAGATACCTCAATCACACTTGATATTCTGTTGTTGACTTTGAGCATAGAATCTTTCTCAGCTGCGCAGCGTACACCTGACATTACTCTCAAGTTATATGAATGAAGTTATTCACGACCGAGAGATCACTGCCATGGCAACCAAGTGAGTCCCTTGAATAGAAAAATAGGTGAACATTTAAATCATACAGATAATTAAATCATACAGATAAGTAAATATAATGTCATTCGAGTCTTCTTGACTGACGTTCGTCTGGTGATTGGTTGAATTATATAGTCTACACTTATAACTGTTAGTTCTACTGTGTTAGGCAAGTTTTGGCAAAGTCTGTGACCTTGACCCGAGCATCCTTAGTCTGCCTTTGTACATTTAATATCGAATCCTTATAATGTCTATATTTCTATGACACATATCGGTGGATTAAAGTAGTCGCCAAGAAAATTTGGGTTATGGCAGTTGTACCATAAATCTGTTAGTGAACTTAAATGCAAGAATTAAAAGATCTTGATATGAAAAATCATATCATTGTAGGCCTATATGCAACAAGTCAAATTGATAGAGATATAGAGAATTATTAGCACTGTAAATTTATGATTTACTTCTTTTGTATTAAACACTCCTGCTACATATACACTGCTCAAAAAAATTAAAGGAACACTTTGAAAACACATCAGATCTCAATGGGGAAAAATATCATGCTGGATATCTATACTAATATGGACTGGGTAATGTGTTATGAACGAAAGGATGCCACATCGTTTGATGGAAATGAAAATGATCAACCTACAGAGGATTGAATTCAAAGACACCCCGGAAATCTAAGTGAAAAAATGATGCAGCAGGCTTGTCAATTTTGCTGAAATTTCATTGCAGCAACTCAAAATGGTTCTCAGTAGTTTGTATGGCCCCCACGTGCTTGTATGCATGCCTGACAACGTCGGGACATGCTCCTCTGAGACGACGGATGGTGTCCTGGGGTATTTCCTCCCAGATCTGGACCAGCGCATCACTGAGCTCCTGGACAGTCTGAGGTGCAACCAGGTGATGTCAGATGGACCGAAACACAATGTCCCAGAGGTGTTCTATTGGATGTAGGTCAGGTGAGCGTGGTGGCCCTTCAATGGTATCATTCCTTCATCCTCCAGGAACTGCCTGCATGCTCTCGCCACATGAGGCCGGGCATTGTTGTGCACCAGGAGGAACCCAGGACCCACTGCACCAGCATAGGGTCTGACAATGGATCCAAGGATTTCATCCCGATACCTAATGGCAGTCAGGGTGCCATTGTCTAGCCTGCAGAGGTCTGTGCGTCCCTCCATGGATATGCCTCCCCAGACCCTCACTGACCCACCACCAAACCGGTCATGCTGAACGATGTTACAGGCAGCATAACATTCTCCACGGCTTCTCCAGACCCTTTCCTGTCTGTCACGTGCTCAGGGTGAACCTGCTCTCATTTGTGAAAACCACAGGGCACCAGTGGCGGACCTGCCAATTCTGGTGTTCAATGGGAAATGCCAATCGAGCTCCCTGGTGCTGGGCAGTGAGCACAGGGCCCACTAGAAGACGTCGGGCCCTCAGGCCACCCTCATGAAGTCTGTTTCTGATTGTTTGGTCAGAGACATTCACACCAGTGGCCTGCTAGAGGTCATTTTGTAGGGTTCTGGCAGTGTTCATCATGTTCCTCCTCGCACAAAGGAGCAGATACCGGTCCTGCTGATGGGTTAAGGACCTTCTACGGCCCTGTCCAGCTCTCCAAGAGTTGCTGTCTGTCTTCCTGGAATCTCCTCCATGCTCTTGAGACTGTGCTGGGAGACACAGCAAACCTTCTGGCAATGGCACGTATTGATGAGCCATCCTGAAGGAGCTGGACTGCCTGCGCAACCTCTGTAGGGTCCAGGTATCGCCTCATGCTACCGGTAGTGACACTGACCCCAGCCAAATGCAAAACTGGTGAAAAACAGTCTGAAAAGATGAGTAGGGAAAAAATGTCAGTGGCCTCCACCTGTAAAACCATTCCTGTTTTGGGGGTTGTCTCACTGTTGCCCATCTAGTGCACCTGCTGTTAATTTCATTAACACTAAAGCAGTTGAAACTGATTACCAACCCCCTCTGTTACTTAACTGACCAGATCAATATCCCAGGAGTTTAACTGACTTGATGCTATTCTCTGATTAAAAAGTGTTCCCTTTATTTTTTTGAGCAGTGTATATACCCTACATATACCCTTCATAACCATGTCTACTACGGCATACGTATAACATCCAACAACCAACTTGCTTCTGATATGGACATATATTTATATCACTTTCAAATTTTTACAAACCCTTTATAAATTTATAACTTGTGTATTTATTTTTATTTTTAATTTAACAGTAGCTATTAATTGCTTTTGTTTTATGTTTGAATAATAGATAGTTATATTTACAGAAAATGAACGGAGATAAAATTCCCCCTTTATTGTTAGCGCAGTATTTAAATCGAAATCTTACCGGCGGTCGGGAAGTGACTAGCAAACGTCTCCATGAATGCCGAAGCAATAACGAATTCAGATATAAGGGCGTAAAACGAGTTGAATAGGTATGCTCCTTTATTGAAAGGCACGTCATAGTGAGCAGATGAGGAGCGCGAGCTGCAAATGGCATATAGCCTACATAAAGCCAATTTGATAAAGTTGCTCTTAAGCTTGATTTAATTATTTTCAGCAACCCAGCTGTTAATATTTTGCAATTAACCATGAGAGCGTGGAATCAACAACGCTGAAATAGATTAGTAGCTACTGCGCTGTGGCTACGTGTCGTGAATCTTGCTTGCAATTGCTACAACCAGTCCCTTCTTTTTAAAGCGTTACAGTATGTTGCGGTGCAGACTGTAGGCTATGTATTGGCAGTTTTTTTTATTTTTTTTAAGAAAACTACCGCGTCACCAGTCACAATTGAACTTTACCGCTGATGAAGGGAGCAGTAGAGTAGCAAATTAACCCTTTCATGCATGAATTATGATAACCTCAGTCAGGATTTTTTTCCTATGTGTTTTTATTGCTCTTAGGGCATGAAAAACAAGAATTGATTTTTATTTTACTTTTTTACAAATTTTTCAAAGAGATCTTCAGATGTCCACTTGAGTGGACAGCATGCGGTTGGTTTAAACTGAAGATATACTGTATTAAATATCAGACAATAATCAAACAGATAAAGTATGTGAATTTAACAAACTAATCAATACAATTATATCAAATAATGTGAAAACTATAAAATATATACAAAAAATATAAATGCAAAATATTGCAATGGCTTCATACAACTTCATACAAGTTGCACTTCGCGTATCTATGATATCAGAACATGAGGACGTGATTCCATCAGAATTTTCTACAGCCTGTCAAGGTACAACTGTGGAAACCACTCAGATGCTCCCTCCAGTGCACCAGAGTATGGAGATTTACCCTTATTAGCTGATAATTCTGATTATGTTCAAGATGGACATGCACATTTCTATCATAGCCCTCCTCTGAGAAAACCTAGCGATACGTTTTTTCAATCTCATCTGAAATGATCAGTGTTGGATGTAATGCATTACAAGTAACATGCATAACACATTCAGATTACTTTTTTGATGTTACAAGTAAAGTAATGTGTTACAAGTAACATGCATTACCTAATCAGATTACTTTTTGATCTAACAAGTAATTAACTACAAGTAATGTGCATTACCTAATCAGATTACTTTTTGATGTAACGAGTAAATAAACGCATTACAAGTAACATGCATTACGTAATCAGATTACTTTTTGATGTTATGAGTAAAAAAACGCATTACAATAACGCACATTACATAATCAGATTACTTTTTGATGTTATGAGAAAGGAAACGCATTACAAGTAACATGCATTATGTAATCAGATTACTTTTTGATGTTATGAGTAAAGAAACGCATTAAAAGTAACATGCATTACGTAATCAATTACTTTTTGATGTTATTAGTAAAAAAACGCATTACAATAACATGCATTATAAAATCAGATTACTTTTTGATCTAACAAGTAAAGTAATGCATTACAAGTGTCATACATTATGTAATCACATGACTTTTTTCGATGTCAATGAAAATTACATTCTAATAATACAAATACATTTATTTACAGTAGAAAAAGTCAATGCATATTAAGTTTTTAAGTTTTAAATTTCAAAAACAATATTCACATTATAATTATGAATTGTAGCTGAAATATAGCCATTGCATGCATGACGTCCACTACAGTGGACATGTGATTAATCAGAGTTTTCTCTCAATCTAAAATCAAAACTTGGAAAATTTTACTGTGATATGACTCATTAGATATTGCTTTATGCTGCAATATTTTTTTTACCTACAAGAGTCTCCTAGGATAGAAGGAATGGGTGGATATTCTGGAGCAACTTGGCATGTCTGACTGACCCTTGGCCATCTTGGTTTGGAGGGGGAAAAAAATCGAAACACAAAGGCTTGCCACTTGGTTGCAATTTATAGGATGATGCACCAGGGTCCAATGAAGAGATTGATGTGCAACTTTGCTATAAAACCCCGTGCAAATTCACGAAAATGCTTTTTTAATAGCTGTCCACTGTAGTGACCACTATGCGTGAAAGGGTTAATATACTTACCTGAATGGAATTTAATCATAGTAGCCTAATAGGGATATAAACAGTGGCCGCGGGAAGCTATACAACGTGAAAGCCTTGAAAATGGAACTTGAACTTGAAAACCCTGTTAGGAGATCGTCTCTCGTGAGATTTAAAGCCGCCACATTCTTGTTTCCTCTGCAAGCGTGGTGCATTCGCGCACCGCGAAAATGGCTGAGATCAAATCAACGATATGACTTGTGTTGTTATGATTGGAATCGAACGCAAGTGAAGGAACGCCGGTGTCGTTCTGCGCACTGAATTGAAGCGTCAGCAACTGCGCACTGAATTGAAGCGTCAGCATCTGCGAACTAATCGTCGCTTCAGTATCTGCGAACTCAAACATGTGTAAGTACCGTGCTTTTATACAGTGAGCATAAGAATATGATTGGATAGAAGTGAAGGCAATAAGTGACGTAGTAATTGAGTCTTCCCAGCAGAACTTATGCTAAAGCTTTCATTTCCTTGATTGAGAGAGTTGACGAATAAATTTATTATTACAATCTTTACTTAAAAGCGAAACACCTCCCATGCCAATGCCATTTTAATGGGTAATTTACCAGTGGAGTAATTACATGTTATCAAAAAAAGAAGGGCCACCTACCCTTTTAAATATATTATTAGGGATAAAATACCACATCTGACCCAAGCAAGCATCTCTTCAACCAAGTAATTTTGAATGTGTTTTTAGTATCAACAAGGTTCAGGACTTCAAGACCCCCCTCACTCCTTTTGTTTGCTAAAATATATTTCTTCAATTTGTGAGATTTATTATTCCAAATAAAATCAAGAAAAATCTTATCAATATTTTTGGAGGTGTGATTATCTACAGCTAAAGACAGGGAATGGTACACACATCTGGATAATCCATCTGCTTTGGATACAAAGACTCTGCCTAAAATTGACAGATCTCTTTGTAGCCAACTATTAAAAATATATTTTGTTTTGGATAGTCGTGGAGAAAAATTCAGAAACTGTCTACTAATTACATTTTTCGTTATATGAATCCCCAAATATTTCACTTCATTTTTAATTGGTATATTTTCAATTTCAGTTTCTATACTGTCAAATAAGCAAATAATTTCACACTTGGATAAATTAAGTTTGAGTCCAGAAGCATTAGAGAAAGCATTAATTGCAGTTAAGACTGGAGAAACTTGCTCTTTATCTTTTAAGAGTGATAAAGTGGTATCATCTGCTAATTATGAGATTCGAATATAATATAATATCTCTGTTAAAGACATTAAGACCAACAAAGTTATTATTGCGCAAAATATCAATGAATAATGTTTCTACAACCAATAAAAATAAAATGGGCTTAAAGGGCAACCCTGTCTTATCCCACGAAGAATAGGAAACCTTGGTGATGTTCATGAATTTAAAATTATACAGCTATCAATATCTTTGTACAACATTTGGACAACATTAAAAGCCTCTAAAGAGCTTATAAGGAGCTGGTGCCTTGTAAAAATCAAGGAATAAGATAATTGCATCAGACTCAATTTCTTCTTTATAATCATTAACCCCTTAAAGGTAGGGTAGGTAGGATTTGTCTAAAAAAACTTATTTTCCAAATTTGTTTCAACTTTATTTATACATCAATACATAATTAAAATGTAAGTACTCTGAAAAAGAAAGTATAAAAATCGAGTGTCTGTAGACCTCTCACGACTGTTTTAAAGACAGCTCATTATTTCCATTCACTCCACCCCCTCCCTTCTGGGCTCCTTACAAAGCCACGCCCCCAAAACACATGAACGCGCGACTCCGACCGCTGAGCTGAAGACCCATTATTTACCTGAGACGAGCGGAGAGGAAGGAGCACAGTGCATGTAGTGACATCATGTCAGAATCACATGTAATAAAAAAATCTAATGCTAATTGCTTATGAATATAAACAAATAAGATGTATTTTAGTACTCACTATCAACCTAACATATTGATATTGGTAAAGTTTAAATTTAAAATATATATTTTTTGATTCGCTAACGAGCTAGTTATATAAGCTAAAAACAGGTTGCATTGATACACGTTTTTTCCATTACCATCAGTTACATTGTGATGAAGATGAATTTCGTGTAAGATTCATAACATATACAGTATGGTGTTCTGCATGTAGGGGTGGGAGATATTGACAAAAATGAATATCTCAATATTTTTTTCCAATATCTAGATATCGATATTCAGGCGATATTTTTGCCACCCTTCAAAGAAATGTGTGCAAACTGGCAAAGAAGGTCCAGTTGGTCTTTTGACTTGCTGCATTTGACCTATATTATTGTAGGCTATAGAAAAAAACAATAAAGGAGCTAACTAAACAGAATCTTTGGCAGCCCCTACTTTTTCCACTTACAAAAAAAAAAAAAAAACTTAACTAGGCACTTCTTGCAACAGTGATTATTAAATCAAACAACAATATTGTTGATGATCAATTCAAAGTAAAAAAAAAAACATTTTCAAAATGGTATAAATCCATCCATTTTTTCCCCAAAACGCTATAAATCCATAATTTTTTTTCCAAAAATGTTTGGTTTGTCTTTTTAAAAACGTCTTTTATTTTTCGTGTTTGCATTTATGAGGAAAAAACAATATTATGTGACAGTTCTCCATTATGGACGTGAGCGCTCTGAAAAGCGGCACTTAGACTTTCAAACTTTCACAGAGACCTCAAAACAGAAAGCACAAAGCCTTTCTTTAAAACGAATTTCGTTTTGTATTAATTGTATCTTAATTTTAATATTTTTTTCATTAACCAATTTCCTGGATTAAATACATAAAAATAAATATAGGCTATCAATCACAACATAAGGTGCTTGAACTGGAGATTATATCATCGTGAACCGAACCGTAGCCTCGCCTCACAGGCCTAAAAAATGTGAAATATATTTACAGAAAGCTGGTTCTAAACAAAACCATCCAAAACAAAATAAAACTATGTAGCCTAATAAATGTGCATTTCTCTGGTGCGTTCACTAGCCTACTGCGAAGATCGCGAGTCTATCGTCAACTTCATCTTTGCAGCCGACACAGAAATTAATAAACAATTAAAATGTCTTATTGCAATATTTTACATATTCATAATCATTACTTTTGCTGGATCTTTGAGGCAGCTTTTTAGGTTTATGGCATTTTGGAAAAGAGCTCTTCACGTACAAACACCGTTTCACCAAGGCACAGCGGCACTTCAGCACATAAGAACAAAAAGAGAAAAAGCACGGACTTACTAATTACGAAACTTTGATGTGGTTGAACAGGTGAAACAGTCACAAATTCCTTTGCAACTCAAACCTTCTCAGTACGAGTTATGAAGAAAGAGAACAGCATTACAGTTTTCAGCGCGTCCTCCTTTGATTGCTGTGTTGTGACTGGAAAAGTGCGTGCAGGAGCACATGCGCAAAACGTAGGTTTGTAAAATGTCCTTTTGTAAAATAAAAATAATTTTAGGGCGAAGCAGAGGAGGTCGTGCAAGAGGCCGTGGCGTGCAACTAGGGTCCGAGGAAGTAGAGGCCGAGGACGAGGTGGTCGCTGGAAAGCCACAACGATATTGACACGCGTTTTATTTCTTTGTTTATCCAAAGACTTTTTGTTCATTACCTTTTCTTGTACTGTCTTCTTTTTTTGCCTTGTTTGCCTTCACTAACTGCATGCCGGTAATGTGAATTTTGATTGCTCTTTCTCTGCCATTGTTTTGCTATTCCCAGGTTCCATGCCTCTTGAATTCCTCAAATCAAACGTGCGCGCGCAAGTGGGCAGATCCTGTGTTGCAAAAGGGTGGTTGCCATGGTTGCGAGAGAGTGACAGTCGCCTAAGCCAATCCTTTGTTTCGTCCCGAATGGAAATAATGAGCTGTGTTTAATGCAGATTAAACGGTCTAGAGTCACTTGATTTTTATACTCTTTTTTTTTCAGAGTACTTACATTTTAATTATGTATTGATATATATAGAAAGTTTAAACAAATTTGGATTTTTTGTTTTTATAAAATCCTACCTACCCTGCCTTTAACTGTCACCTGCCCGTATACGGGCAAACTAAATTTACTTCACTATATTACTATTAAATCCTAATCTAGTCATGACAAACTATATATCGTTGGAAAGGTCTAAGGCTCCTTAATAGATATTTCAGCACTGTTTTTTTTTTACAATTTATGCCGGAACATTAATAGATGAATTTATGACGAGCGCACCTCAAAAAAACTACATCATAACAGGAGTTCTGACCTTTGTCACAAAAAGTCGACGCACACACTTTTAATAATTGAAACTTTGGTTTTCATGCTAAAAGTTCATAATAAAACATTTAATCTAGTATTTGTCAATAAAAATATATAAAAAAATATTATCTTCTAAACAGTATAATATATATATTATCCTCTAAAATATAATATTATCTTTTTTATCGCCTTTTTTTATTACATTACATATTTTAGTAGTTATCATAAATTAGGTATCATTTGAAAGCTTACGATCTCAGAATTCATCCTGTGAAAAGTGTTTTGAAATTGGACATTGTGTTACCATAGGAAACGGTACTCTAAATTATTTTATTAGGCTCCTCCACTTTTGGGCATCATTATGTTTCATAATTTATTATCAAAATATTTTCTAATCTTGACAAAACACATATTGTCAGAAAGGTCTGAGTCTCAAGGTTCCATATTTTGTGACAGAAGTGATATTTGGACAGAAATTTATTAATTTGTAATGGTAGAATGCATACAGTTAAATTCAATGGAATTCAATGACACCCGGTGGCTATTTTTGGTAATTCGCCTAAACAAAATCTCATGGGAACTTCAATTTTTGTGATATCAACTTCAAATTTGGAACACAACTTGGTTAGATATATGGCTTTGATTTGATAGTAATTTTTTTGTAAAACATATTTTGTAAAATATATATTTTATATAAAATTAAAATATGAAATAAATTATATTTGATTTAATGTAAATTTAAACTTCCATAACTTTTTCATACTTTAATTTTTTGAAGTGCTTTCACTTCAGCAATAATCTGCTATTTTTTCCCTTTAAGATCCAGAACAAGTCGAGTATTACAACTAATATGACGTCCTTTCATAAAGCCGGTCTGTGTTTCATTAATGATATGATGTAAATGTTGTTTTTATCTCTTGGCAAATACAGAAGCAATTCATTTATAATCAAAATTTAGAAGTGTGATAGGGCGTCAATTATCAATAGTTACACCTTGTCTGGTTTGGGAATAAGAGATATCATTCCTTGTTTATAGTGGGAATCATCGTTCCAGTTTTTATTCTTGAAGCATTAAGAAAAAGGGTTGCTCTAAAATTTCCCAGAACTGTATTTCATTGCATCTATAATTTCAATTAAAGAAACAGGAGCCTCACATAATAACTTAAATTCATCACTTATTTGCGGTATATAGTTCTTAATTTGATGTAGGTATGACTCGCTTTGGTTTGCCTGAAAATCAGAGAATACATTTCTATAAACATTAGTGACAAAATTCTCTATTTCTTCAGGGTGTTTGGAAACTGAATTGTTAATTTGCAAAGCAGAAATGTTTTTCCTTTTAAAATTCCTTTTCTCAAGTGAAAAGAAAAGGCTTGTATTTTTCTCTCCTTCCTCTATCCATCTCGCCCTGGACCTAACGAAGGCACCTGTAACTATTTCCATAAATAACTGGTCTAATTCTAATTGCAAGGTTTTTAACTGATTAATTTCTGTAACAGAGAGATTCTCTTTTTTTGATTAAGGTATTTATGTTACATAACAAGTTGGCTTCTCTATCAGCACTAACCACTTTTAGGGCCTTAGCTCTATTTATAGCTAGTGATCTAGCTTTAAATTAAAAAAAAAAATCCCAATTAGCACCATGTGACTCAAGCTAATTTTTTGAAAATATTTCTTTAACTAATCCCTTGATCTGATCATTAATTTTTTTTATCTTTTAGCAGAGTATGGTTCAACTTCCAATAACCACGCAAGGTAAATTCAGCTTAATTTCTAAGTGGTCTGAGAATGGAGCATACTGGTGACTGACATCAAACACATATTGCAGTATCTGTTGAGAAATCAGAAAAAAAGTCTATTCTAGATTCAGAGGTTAGCAACTTATTACTCCAAGTAAATTCCTTAAGATCTGGGTGATAATAGTGCCATGCACCTGCAATATGGAGATGATCACACAAGGTATAAATAATGTTATTACTGAGGCCCATTTTAGGAGGAAATCTGTCAGCTGAATTATCTAAAACAACATTAAAATCTCCAGCAATAATAATAAACGCCTGTTGATATTTATTTTTTAAAGCTTCAATTTTTCCCTGTAATGATGAAATAAGATAGCCTAGAAATCTAGACGCACCCTAGCGGCAGCAACATTTATTTTGCAGCCAGTGTCGTCTAGCAACTCTCCGTTGACTTTCGAGCTGGAAAAACCAAACTATAGTCAGGCCAATCAAATCGTGTATAGAGTCGGTGGGCGGGCTTAACATAATGACGACAGAGTTGTGATGGTTCCGTGTGCATTCCCTGCTACTTGAAAACAGAGAAGAGCTGCTGCTGGCGAACAGCGGCCTTTCGAATCGGCTTTGGCCGTGACTCTGGAGGACTTGGAGTTAAGCTTTTCTTTGAGAAAAGAACAAAGAACGGCACTTAAGTCATTCTTAAAAAAGATGTGTTCGTAGTTTTGCTGGCCAGATACGGCAAAAGTTTAATCTATCAACTAGCTCCGCTGTTGTGAAAACGCTCTGGTTGGTTGTAGCCCTGTCCTATTGCATGCGGAGCGAATTTGAAAGACAACCGTTTATCCAGCCCCTCGGATTGAACCCTGACAATGGTGAGTTGCCAGACCTAACATCTTGATGTAGGTCTGACTTGCCAGGCAAGAAATAAGACACTTGTTGGCAGAACTTAAATTGTGGCCATAATGTAGCATTATCAAGTTTAGTGACAAGAATAACCCATCTTCCTTCCGTAGAAACCAAAGACTCAACAATATCTCCTTTAAACTTGTTGATCAAAATGAGAACACCAGCGGAGTGGTTCGATCCATGACTAAAGTAAACCTCATCACCCCATTGTGATTTCCAAAAATGAACATCACTCTCACAGGAATGAGTTTCTTGTAAGAGTATTAAGTCAGCATTCATTCGTCTACAGTATAAGAATAAAGCCTTTCTTTTAGTGAGATCTCTTGATGTCTGCCAAGATGGCGACGGGCGGCTCTGCCCACTTTGAGCTTCAGAAATGCTCTTCAGAAACATATGGGTGACGCGACGGAGAGAGAGAGAGAGAGAGAGAGAGAGAGAAATATCCAAGTTAATAAAGAGCCAATAATGATTTAGTATGAAAATGTAATATTATCTTCTCTCTGTCTGTACTTTCCAAAACGTTGCATCAAAGTTTCTCCAAATGAATGCACCATGTCAATGTTTCACAAGTTCAGAGTTGTTAGTCTAACCTCACATCGCTCATGCTGTCTTGAAATACATAATACTACAAGCATGTATGGTATAATAGTTCAAACATCGAGTTACAAGCATGATGCGTAAAGATGTAGAATAAACTTTATTTGTGAATGTGTGAGAAATTGACATTTGGATTAGTCTGTCTAATCAACCGACTGCATGTCTTTGTCTCTGAGCTCTTGATGTTCTTCAGACAGTGTGTCAGTGAGGGGTTGCATCTCCTCTGTGAAGTTGAGCCCCTCTCCGACCTGTTGCTCACCCTGAGCGTCGTCTAGACTCTCAGCACAGATGTCTGAGTCCTCGCAAGCCTCTGGCGGCATGTGGCGGCGAATGGTGAACGCTGCCTCGATCTCCTGTAGCCGAGCTTTCTCAGCCTTCAGGTTGAAGAGCTCTTTGGTCAGCGGCGTTGCTTCTGCGGGAGACTTACAGATTGGATCAATGGGGGTTTCTGGACCTTGACTGACCGTTTCTGTTGAGACTGCCTCTTCCTCTTTAGTTACTGCAACTTCCTCGGTTGCCTCTGTAGTTTTCTCTGTAGTGACGGACGCAGCAGCCACCGCATCGTCGGCTCCGGCCTGTTCGGATCCACTGAGTTTCTGAGACAGTGTTTTCCTCTCGCCTTGAAGCGCTCTACAGAGATTCTCAAGTTTCTGGTTCTTCAGGCTTAAGAGTTCAATCTCCTTCTCCTTCAGTGCTTTCTGCATGAAACAACCGTGATCATATTGCTCCATATCTACACTTTCAGCAATACTGAAACACTGTGTCAAGATTCATTCTCTTGATTCTTATTGTACAGCTAGGTGTTTAGTTGAAAACATTAAATATTCAGAAATGGTTCGCTGCATTCTACAATATTGATTTATGATGTATGAACTGAGCAACTTACATCTCCAACCATATCAAGAAGAGCTTTATTGCAGCCATCAAAACGGGATTTCCAGCCAATTGCCTCCTTCTCCAACTTTTTCATCTTCTTTGCCATCTGTAATACAAATCAACATCTTAGCTTAGTGTTATTTTAGTATTAGACATTGTGATTTTGCAGAGTAAGATATTTTGTTGATCCTGGAACGACATTCCTGTCCGGAAATGTAATGCAAACCATACCATATCCTAACCCTTACCAGTAAAGTTATCCCTAAAATCAGAGGGAAATGATATGTGAATAACAGTAGGAGCACATAACCCTGTTTGTAAGCCTAATCTTCACATAAACTGTAAACTTGTCTCTCAAATCTGATTGGTTGATTGGAATGTTGTTCCAGGATCAACAGAGATGTTAAGGAGGAACATGTTGCATTTGGCGAAATCAGGTTCTGCATTTGGACTATCTAATATTGTGAATTGGCATTCATTTTTATATGTTAATTTTAAATTTTGTTGAACTTTTTAGTAATTTTGTCATGTGCATTTGTTTTTTATTTGTTTTATTGTTTTTTAAACATTACTATTTAGGTTTAATACGTTTTATTTCAGGTTTAAGTGCTAGTTTTAGTTCTGTTTTAGATTTTATTCATTTGCAGTTTGTAATTTTAGTAACTTAAATGTATTTCTGTTATTTGCCAAGGCAACATAATTTTTTTTTTTTTTTTTTTTCATCTAACAAAAAGTTTTTTAATAGTTTTAGTTTTAATTAACAATAAAACCTGAAACTGAGAGACCCCAAGCCCCTTTTAGTAGCTCAAAAACATACTTAATATGATGCATTTTATGTAAGAAGACTGTAAATAAAATTTCAACAAATTTCAACAAAGCAATTTAATGCATTCAAAAAAAAAAAGATTATATGTACTGTATTTTATTTGATTAATGACTAACAGTTAATTGCGATATTTCTGCAATATTATTATTTTTACAATATTCTTCTTATATGTTGAAAAAAAATACAGTATAATAACTTAACCACTATAAAGTGACTAGAAATGTGTCAGGGATACACACCTTGTCCATGTCTTGTTTGAAGCTAGCATACACACCACTGCTCTTAGATACCGTTCCTTGGAATTCATCAAACTTCTCAGAATATACAGCAAGCTAACCGGAAAACAAGTGAGTTATTTTGTGAACAAATATGATTAGAGAAAAAAACAAAAAAACTAGAGATGTGTAATATTTGATGAAAATGTACCTGGGCTTTCATATCAGATTCTTGTACTTTCAGATGTTTCACCTGTATTTTGGCCTCTGCAGTCTGCTTCAGTAACTGGAGAATACATGTAGATCAGAAGTAGTTAAATAGTCCCATAAAAATAGTATACCTATTTCAGGGGTTAAGTTCTTTGCTTAAATTTGTTTAATTTATGGTTTATATTTCTCTGGGCTCAAAATAGCAGCAAGATAAATTAGCGTACTGTGTGCAAGATCATTTATGCAATGCAAATTTACTATTTGCAGTTGAGGGCATTAGACATTTTACTCACAAGCTCCTTCTCCAATTTGTGTTTCTCCTCCGCCTCTTTGAGCATTAAGCTGGCCTTGTTAAGTTTTGTCTCCATTAATTTCTGATGCAGGTCTCGGTGCTTGAACACTTTTTCAAGATTCTGTATGAAGGCCAAAAACACGATTATACAATTATTCTTAAATTATTCTTATATACTTCCATCCACATTCTACTTAAAGACGTCTAGGTTTGAAACACTTTATTCAGAACAGGGTTATTATATTTAGGCTAACTAAAACTAAAACTAAAACCATAAAATAAAATAAAATAAAAAACATTAATTGAAATAAAATCTAATTAAACTTATTTTAAACTGTAATAAAAACTACACAGCAATATTTTTTATAAGTTAATGAAAATGACAAAAAATACAAATTTACTATTTAACTAAAATGAAAACAGAAAATATATTCAGGAAAATATTTTGTTGAGATGACCAGGAAAAATGTCCCAATTTCCCTTGTATATCCTTATATTCTTGTTATATTTATGTATTCTTGTGTATATATATATATATATATATATATATATATATATATATATATATATATATACAGTAAACTATAATAGGATCTCAATGACAGTAAAATATCACTGATTGGAATGATATGATCTCAGGTCAAACCAGAGTGACCTCCTGTTGGTTTTCCGTACCGCCTCTCGCTGGTCACATTTTGCTATGATGTCCTTGAGTTTCTCAGCCAGCTCGCTGTTCTCCTGGCACAGTTTGTTGTTGCGGCTGCTGTGCTCCTCGATCTGGCCCTGGATGTCCGTCAGCGTGTTCTGGAAATGCGTGGTGATTTCCTTCCTCTTGAGATCATCTTCACGACACCTCTGTAGGGTTTCCTCCTGCACCAAAAGCGTCATCAGACAGATGTGAGTTCTAGTAAAGAAGTGAGTTCTAGTAAAAAAAAAACAGGGGGGTTTCAGAGCTTGCAGTAAACCGTGAACCAGACTATTTAAATGTTGAGCAAGGAATCTCATTTGCTGCAAGATCGGCAGAGGCCAATCAGCTTGTGTCATGTGATAGCTTGCAAATTGCATGTAAAGGACCACAGCCTGCACCCTCTAGAGTTTCATGACTGAACTAGATAATAATAATTATAATAATAATAACTCTGCACAAAGCGCTTTATATAGAAGGGGGAATCTCCTCAACCACCTGGATGATGCGACGGCAGCCATATTGCACCAGAACACGCACCACACACCAGCTTATTGGTGGAGAGGAGACAGAGTGAGAGTAGATATGTAATACAAATGTTCATTCTTAGTTCAAGTTAGCCCAGGTCCATTAAAGGTGCTCTAAGCGATGTTGGGTGACGTCACTTCTTGTTGACGTTCGAAGTATTGTCAAACAAAATGGAGGCTAGCTCGACACTCCCTCCTCCTCATCCAGTCCCCTCCCCCTCCCTTCCGTGCTTTTCCGATGTAAATTCGTGACTTTGCGCGTTCCTTCTCCTTTTGCCTCTTCTTTGCTATTTGTTCATCGGAACGTCGTCTCTTTGGTCGTGTGTCGGCCATATCAAAATTCAAGAGAATATAATTCTAACGTCAGTCGTTGTCGTTGTCTAGGACATCTCTCCTCTAGCTAACTTCCGTCTTCATGCTTCTCTCTCCTCCACTCCCCACACCACCCTTCATGTGCACGCACACTAACCCCCACCCCCACCCCCACATCATAATTGTCAGGTTATTGGCTGGAACACTGTTTGTTATGTTTCGTGGTCCAGGCTGGGCCAGTTTGTTTTTGTTGCCGTTTGTGGAGCCTGGGCTGTCTACAGAGACTACGTTTTTTTACAGTGTGTTCAGGGGACAGGCAGCTAGCGGATAGTGAGGAGATGTTTGCTGTATGTGACAAAAAATGTTTCGGCCTTAAAAACGCGTGACATCGCTTAGAGCACCTTTAACTAATATTAACAGATACAACCTTTGATTTTAATAATGTATTAGTAAATGTTAAAATTAACATTAACTGTGATTGATAAATGCTTTAGAAATACTTTCATATAACAAATATAGTTAACTAATGGTTAAACCTGTTACCACTTTATGACTCACTTTTGTCTTTTTATTATTGTCGAGCATGTTTTGATTTGTGCTCGTTAGTAGATATCAGTGTTTAAAGCAATATAAGATTTTTCACACAATCATATCCATGAGATTGGATGATATTGGCACCTTTAACGTCTTGTTGTGTCTTTGCAGCTCCCTGCACAGGCCCTCTAGTTTACTGCGGGCCAGAACAGCTCGGCTGTGTTCACTCTGGAGCTGATCCTTCTCCTTCAGCACCTGGAGAAGCTTCTTCTGCAGGACCTTCATTTGTTTCTGGTCTGAACGGTGCTCTTCCAGCTGCAAGTTATTTGCACAAACAATGTTGTTATGATCTCTTTTGTTTACAGAAATATAAAAACTGTATATATAGAAAACTATTTTAATGTAACAAGCTAAAAATAAAAAATCTTAGAGAATTCATTAATTCAGTAATTTTGGACATGTACAGTAAAGACAGTCTAATATGGGACAACCATAAATAAATCTGTACTGAAATAAAATATATATTTTATACACGTATGTAAAGCCTGTTTGTTTCTTAATATACGTAAAAGGGTTTCACAAAGCTGTGAAAATGAATTAAAAGGGGGCTGATTTTTCCAAATGCATATGTGGATATTTACAGTACCCTTGAAGTCTAAGTTAGTTAAGCAGCAGTACACCAGCATACAATGTTAGGAATACATTATTTTTATTAGGTATTTTGTTAAAAAGTTTTTAATGTTTCAAATGCGGAACATTGTTAATGATTGTACTCACCAGTTCTGCATGTTTTTTGATGAGAGCTTCTAGTTTCTGCTCAGGCGTTCCCAGTTTATTCAGGCTTTGCATGAGCAGCATGGCTTCCTTCCCTGTAAATAAATTGACACAATTTACTTTGGTCACACTGTTTGATTGAGCAAAGGGGGAAAATAAGCAGTATAAAGAGGAAATACTTGTTTTAATTTATTATTAATCATATTGCCAGCTATTTAAATGGAGTAACATGTTAAATATCTTGCATGTGACTCACCGAGGCCTTTAAGCATCTTCTTCTCCATTTTCTGCCCTTTGGCCTTGCCTGGAACAGCCTCTTCCTCAACATCCTCAGGCTCACCTGGCTGTTCGCTCACCTGATAGGTGTTGATAATGTCCTCCAGCTGCTGACTCAGATCCTCAGTGAGGTCATTGGTCTCATCAGCCTTGCTGTCTCCATTTGTAGGTTGTGAACAGCTCTCCATCCTGATGATATTCTACTATTGAGACAGGGCAGAGTCAGTGAAAGATAATGGGATGAATTAGTTGCTTTTAGATTGAACAATGTATAGCCGTTTACAAGGTTTTTATTCAGATTGTTGTTAGTATAAGAATGATGCCTGGTTTAGGAACTACTAAATTATGCAAAATGAAACTTCTTCAAACTATGTTTCATCTTGTGTTTTATTACAAGATTGGATATTATGGTAAAATTTTAAAATAAGGTTTCATTTGTTAGCATTAGTTAACTAGATTAGTTAACATGAACTAACAATGACCAACACTTCTACAGTGTTTATTGTTAATATTAGGGGTTCAAGCACGTATTCTGAATAACTGGTAAAAGGTGTTGGAAAATGGTGTTGTTAAAGAAGCATGGAAACTTTTATGCCATAGGTGGCACTTTAACTGTTATAAAGGTGAACAACGTTATATATATCCTTTGCAAAATTATATTTAAATTACTGAAAAATGGTCTGCTGTACATAGAACTTCACGAAATTAGGTGTACACATGCGCCGTATGATTCTAAAGAAGCAAGCAGACTTTTACAGAGATCAGGCCATAAGTAGAGCAATAACTGTTAAAAAACTTTAAAATTGCCTGTATTGGCTGAAAATAGTATTTTCCTTCTATGATTTAAGTAGTTACATGCTTGCTAAATAAAACATTATATCTTTTTACGCATATCTTTTAAAGGCTTTAAAACGATTGAACCCCGATAATTGCTACTTGCAGCTATATTTTCCCAATATTTTCCCAAATAACGTTTGGCATGATGCTAATGATATGTATATAGTGGTAATAGCGATTAAAAATCCGTTTGCGATTAAAAATCTGTTTGGAATGATGCTGATGAAATGAAACAGAAATGTTTTGTAATAAACAAATAGTAGGCTACACATACCAAGTAGTGATTTTTTCTAGGTTAAATTATAAGGTTGTATTTCCCAGATCGTATCACTATTCATAAATTATTTAAAACTAAACATACTTTATACTTTAAAACTAAAGCTTTTTATGTATTGAGAATACATCATCAGAGGGGTCAGAAAAGTTCCCTTAAAAAATCTCTTACTGTATATGTTTAAAAGTGGACATGCACATTAGAGCTTGTGAGATGACTGCTTTGAATTGATTTAATTCTTACTTCTTCTAAAGAGCTGTTTAGGGTTGTTTACCCCCTGAGATACAGAGCAACTGTCTGTTTCCCCTGTTTATCTGGTTAAATTTAGCCACTCAGTCCAGGCTGATAACACCCCCTGATTTCACAAGCACATGGCACCTGTTCATGACCTGAAGTCTATTTCAAGAGACCCTTAATATGGTCAACTTGTCTGCTTATTCTTCAGCATGTCAATTTTCAAATGATATGTTGTAAAATTGCATTGCTCATTTAATAAATAATAGCCTACAATGACCCTTCATGCATTGCAATGTAGGATTCAACAGACACACAAGACCTTTACTCAGAAATTCAGCCCAAAACATGCTGTGTTACACTAAAACATGCTTTTCATGCTGAATACATGTTCAAATATATATTTACTTTTACAGTATGGCAATCAAACATCCAGTCAAACCAATTCACATTTAAAAAACTATGATAACAGTGTATGAGACAATAAAGACGCGAGGACACACTTACCAGCAGGAGCAGTGAGAGAGTGAGTGGAGCAGAGCCGAGCCGAGTCGCTGTCAGGACAAACACAGCAGCTGCGTGAGACCTCAAAATAATCACAGTGCTCACACTGAACACACAACACACTGAGCCCATGCTGAGATTCCAGTCATGTTCTGCAATGTATGTCAAATTCAAATCATGTTCATCTACAGTATAGGTAAAGAATATCTGTGACTTTTTGTCAAACACTGTTTGATTGTTGTGAAATCTGTAGATATGCAGGACAAAGCCGAAAATGTTTCAGAGCATTTTAAAATGCAAATAAATTATCATTTGAAATTGTGAATCTCAGGAAATTTCATAAAGTCCAGGTCTATTTTAGGCCTATATATGTCTGCTTTTGTTGTTGCTTTTTGCATTTTGAGGTTAGTTTAATGAGAATTAAGCATATTTTCTAACCATGTTATTGTCATGCAAAAAAAAAAAAAAAATGTCATGACTTGGATGTGGAAAAAAACATTGTAATATTTCCAGAATGGCTGTATTCGTGGTAGTGCCTTCAATTTATGCTGATTTACATTTAAAAAGGATATTATAATTTGAAATTGTGAATCTCATGAAATCTCAAGAACATGACCAGGTGATATTTCACCCCACCCAAAAAAGAAGCCAATTTTAGGACTATTTTTATTGTTGTTGTTGTTGTTGTTGTTATTTCAGTGTGAGATTAATGACAATTAAATATATTTACACCCCAGTTTTTTTAATTACTGTCATGCAAAAAAAAAAAAAAAAAAATCTCATGACTTGGATGTGGGGGGAAACCCTCATTATAATATTATTTAAAAAAATAATTATTCAGCATGTTTTTTTTTTGTTTTTTTTTGTTTTTTTTGCTTCAATTTATGCTGATTTAAATTGAAAAAATATTAAAGTGCCCCTATTATGCTGTTTTAAAGTCCCCGTGAACCGGAAGTTGCAAACGACTTTTCTCCAGTGTTGTGACGTGTTTCCCAGTGAAACGGAATATTGAACAGAGGGCAGGGTTTTACTCTAGCGCTCCTCCTCTCCATCTCTGCTCATAGCAGACTAACGGTTTGAGGGGAGTGGTTAAGCGTTTCCCAACCCAAGTCCTCAAACCTACGTCATCAGGGAAGGTCCTCCAACGCAGAGGGGAGGGGCATTTTCAGATTTTGATTAAAGATTACGAAGCCAAAAATTTTTTTTGTGTGGATTGACTTGCATGGATGAATTGTTCACCACAAAACGATCAATTTAGGCAAACAAAGTAAGTATGGTCAATTTTGATTTCATGTGGACTTTAAAGGTTCCTAATTGTGTTTTGTTTCTCCCACTACAATAGGTTTACAAGCATCCAATGTAAAGAAAAAAATCTTTAATTTTCTCATAAAATACATTGCACATCACATTTCTCAAAGACTCTGAAAATGGTTCATTCAAAGATTTAGTCTTTCTAAATCCCTCCTTTCGAGAGCCTCCTCTGCTCTGATTGGTCAGATGGCCCAGTCTGTTGTTGAATTTCAGCTCCTGAGATTTCCACAGTGCTTGATACACAGACACAGTAATAAAAAAATTTTTCCATATCAATTCCAGCCTATCGAGTCCTTATCCTTATGAAGTGCAGCAAAGTATTTGAAGCGCTGGAAACAGCGTCTTCTCAACATGTTGACAACACGAACCAAACTCTTTTGTTTGAGGGTCAAAGTAGACTTTGTTTGAGGATGCCGCTGAAGACCATAGGCTGGCATTATGCAAATGTATTACATTGTTACGTAGGCTTGCAACAGGAAGTGAGACTTGGCTGACAACTCGTTTCGGCAGTTCAAAAACTGATTCTTTCTTTTAGGGAGCAATAACTTTATTTTCATGCACTTTGATCTTTGACGCTTAGCAGACCTTTTACATTCACAAACAGCTATTTTACACACTACATGAAAGGTAATATTCAAAAATGCGTAATAGGGGCACTTAAATCATATGAAATTGTGAATCTCATGAAACATCAAAAACAAGTCCAGGTCCTATTTCACTAAAAAAAAAAAAGCTTATCTTAGGACTTTTTTTTCCTTCCAGTGTGAGATTAGTTTTCCGATTAACGACTAATTATATTTTCTCTACATTTTTCGTTTGTTCAAACACAAAACAAATTCTTATGACTTTAATGTGGGGGGAAAATATAATATTTAAATTGTATAAAAAGTATTTGTGCAGCATGCTTGTATTTGTGGTATGCCTTCAATTTATGCTGATTTAAATTTTAAAAAGATTAGTACTGTGCTTAATTATGAAGAAAATAATGTAACAATGCAAACCTTTAAAAAAAACTTTAAAAAAAAAAATGTTAAAAAACTTATATTTTAAAAACAATGTATGTTATGCATTTAAGATATTTTCCAAAAATAATTTGGAAAGTGTGCATCCACAGTTAACATATAACTCCAAACCCACCTTTAAAAGCTCTTCATTATTCAGACTACTGCTTTACTCTGAGCAGCTCAGATATTCTGCCCAAGCCTCCATTCATCTCAGTGTGTGAAAAGAGTCTAAAGTGCCATGTTTTCAGGATGGGATTGCCCAGATCGCCTATGGAAGCCAAATGGGTAAATGTTGATGACAGCTGGTTTTGACAATCTTTTCATTAGTGACTTGATAAACTTTGATATGTGACAGCGCTGGGAAAGGCATTCAAGAGAAGTATTTCCCATGAGTCTTGCTTTATGCCTGAATAAATGAGGAGGACAAACTCTCCACTTGGGCTCAGTCTGGTAAGCTTATACAAAATATAATCAAATTCAATTTATATTTATTTTTTTGCTTTGTTCATTTTAGTGACAGTGTTTCCACTGATCTTGAAAATGCAAAGATGACTGTATATGGATTTACATGCATACAACATCCAAAGTAGCATAAGTGATATAATAAAAACATTTACATTGTTTTGAAAACATCAGCTGTTGCATTGTTTTATTGCCATGTCTTGGTTTCTTTAATTTACTTTGTCTTACACTTTTTGTCAGCTGCTCCCCCATTATGCCTCAAAAGGCCTGTTTTTTTCTGCTGACGTAGTTGAATGGGGATTATGTGAGGAGCACATGTTCAGTTCTTTTGTTTTTGCCTTTTTGTTGTCTTTTTGTACCTCATGGGTAAATCGATGAAGGTAGAGCAGATGAAAGGGAAAATGCATTGACCGAAGCTGCACAGGTCAACAGGAACAGTAGCGTTTGAGCTGGAGCTCAGCAGAAGGACACAGGTCTGAAATGAGGGCAAAGCATTACAGAGTATTTGAACTTAAAGAAAAAAAACATTATCATGTCCTTAAACTACATCAAGAACTTTTACGAGGGATGCGTAAGTAAGACAGAACTAATGTGTGCTGGTGATGTTTTTATTTGCATTTTTATTATTTTTTGTTGCGAAATCAAGTTAAGTTCTCTGCATTGATTATATTCCGTTTTAATGGATGCTTTTAATTTATTTTAATAAATTAGTGACAGCCTTGCTAACAGATTTTGTGTGTGTTTGTGTGTGTGAATTTTGAGTAAACATTTGATTTCAGCAGTTTGTTTGTCTCAATTTTCGTACATATTTGTTTGAGGTCTTCTTTACTTTGAGTTACTATGTCTTGTAATTCAGTACAGCCACGTTTATATGGACACTTGTTTGATGAATCCGAACATAGTATTTACCGGAACACTAAATAAAGAGTGTTTATATGTCACAAAAGGTTATATACATATGCTTCAGAAGGGATAGTTCACTCAAAAATGAAAATGCTGTCATTAATTACTCACCCTCATGACGTTCCAAACCTGTGCTGACTTGCAGAAGCTCAAATGTGATGCATGCGTAACACGAAAATGAATCTCACTGGTTCTTGCTGAAGCTCAAATGTGCTGCGTAACATGAGAATGAACCTCATTGGTTCTTACAGAAGCTCAAACGTGCTGCGTAACACGAGAATGAACCTCATTAGATCTTGTGGAAGCTCAAACGTGCTGCGTAAAAAATGAATGAACCTCATTACTTCTTATAGAAGCTCAAACGTGCTGCGCAACACGAGAATGAACGTCATTGGTTCTTGCTGAAGCTCAAACGTGCTGCGTAACACGAAAATTAACCTCATTGGTTCTTGTGGAAGCTCAAACGTGCTGCGTAAAAAAATGAATGAACCTCATTACTTCTTATAGAAGCTCAAACGTGCTGCGCAACAAGAGAATGAACCTCATTGGTTCTTGCTGAAGATCAAATGTGCTACGTAACACGAGAATGAACGTCATTTGTTCTTGCTGAAGATCAAATGTGCTGCGTAACACGAGAATGAACGTTATTGGTTCTTGCTGAAGCTCAAACGTGCTGCTTAACATGAGAATTGACCTCATTGGTTCTTGCTGAAGCTCAAACATGCTGCGTAACACGAGAACGAACGTCATTGTTTCTTGCTGAAACTCAAACGTGCTGCGTAACACGAGAATGAACCTCATTGGTTCTTGCTGAAGCTCAAATGTGATGCGTAACACGAAAATGAGCCTCATTGGTTCTTGCTGAAGCTCAAATGTGCTGCATAACACGAGAATGAACCTCATTGGTTCTTGCTGAAGCTCAAATGTGATGCGTAACACGAAAATGAGCCTCATTGGTTCTTGCTGAAACTCAAACGTGCTGCGTAACACGAGAATGAACCTCATTGGTTCTTGCTGAAGCTCAAATGTGATGCGTAACACGAAAATGAGCCTCATTGGTTCTTGCTGAAGCTCAAATGTGCTGCATAACACGAGAATGAACGTCATTTGTTCTTGCTGAAGATCAAATGTGCTACGTAACACGAGAATGAACGTCATTGGTTCTTGCTGAAGATCAAATGTGCTACGTAACACGAGAATGAACGTCATTGGTTCTTGCTGAAGCTCAAACGTGCTGCTTAACATGAGAATTGACCTCATTGGTTCTTGCTGAAGCTCAAACATGCTGCGTAACACGAGAACGAACGTCATTGTTTCTTGCTGAAACTCAAACGTGCTGCGTAACACGAGAATGAACCTCATTGGTTCTTGCTGAAGCTCAAATGTGATGCGTAACACGAAAATGAGCCTCATTGGTTCTTGCTGAAGCTCAAATGTGCTGCATAACGAGAATGAACCTCATTGGTTCTTGCTGAAGCTCAAATGTGATGCGTAACACGAAAATGAGCCTCATTGGTTCTTCCTGAAGATCAAACGTGCTGCATAACACGAGAATGAACCTCATTGGTTCTTACAGAAACTCAAACGTGCTGCGTAACACAAGAACGAACGTCATTGGTTCTTGTTGAAGCTCAAACGTGCTGCGTAACACGAGAATGAACCTCATTGGTTCTTCCTGAAGATCAAACGTGCTGTGTAACACGAGAATGAACCTCATTGGTTCTTGCTGAAGCTCAAATGTGCTGCGTAACACAAGAATGAACCTCATTGGTTCTTGTGGAAGCTCAAACTTGCTGCGTAACACAAGAATGAACCTCATTATTTCTTGCTGAAGCTCAAACGTGCTGCGTAACACGAGAATGAACCTCATTGGTTCTTGCTGAAGCTCAAACGTGCTGCGTAACACAAGAATGAACCTCATTGGTTCTTGTGGAAGCTCAAACGTGCTGCGTAACATGAGAATGAACCTCATTGGTTCTTGCTGAAGCTCAAACGTGCTGCGTAACACGAATGAACCTCATTGGTTCTTGCTGAAGCTCAAACATGCTGCGTAACACGAAAATTAACCTCACTGGTTCTTACAGAAGCTCAAACGTGCTGCGTAACACGAGAACAAACCTCATTGGTTCTTGTGGAAGCTCAAACGTGCTGCGTAACACAAGAACGAACGTCATTGGTTCTTGCTGAAGCTCAGCGTGCTGCGTAACATGAGAATGAACGTCATTGGTTCTTGTGGAAACTCAAACATGCTGCGTAACACGAAAACGAACCTCATTGGTTCTTGTGGAAGCTCAAACGTGCTGCGTAACACGAGAATGAACCTCATTGGTTCTTGCTGAAGCTCAAACGTGCTGCGTAACACGAATGAACCTCATTGGTTCTTGCTGAAGCTCAAACATGCTGCGTAACACGAAAATTAACCTCACTGGTTCTTACAGAAGCTCAAACGTGCTGCGTAACACGAGAACAAACCTCATTGGTTCTTGTGGAAGCTCAAACGTGCTGCGTAACACAAGAACGAACGTCATTGGTTCTTGCTGAAGCTCAGCGTGCTGCGTAACATGAGAATGAACGTCATTGGTTCTTGTGGAAACTCAAACATGCTGCGTAACACGAAAACGAACCTCACTGGTTCTTGTGGAAGCTCAAATGTGCTGCATAACACGAGAATTAACCTCATTGGTTCTTGCAGAAGCTCAAACATGCTGCATAACACGAGAATAAACCTCATTGGTTCTTGTGGAAGCTCAAACGTGCTGCGTAACACGAGAATGAACGTCATTGGTTCTTGCTGAAGCTCAAATGTGCTGCTTAATGTGGCAGAGTGGGGGACGCGAGAGCAAAGCTAGACAGCAAGGAAGTTAACATTAAATAAACTGATAAGATTTTCAATGTAGCCAACTACGCCACCTTGGGACTTTCGCCCAAGGATATACTCAGACAACACAGGTTCGTTTCTTTGGCAAAGAGGACTGAGACGGTTCTGACAATTAAAAACACAACAATTTATTACAAAATCTTCTCACATTAAAAAAACACATTCACTAATAAATACCTTCCAAACATTTACCTCTTAATTACCTACATGTTAGCACAAAAAGGAAGGCATCACTAATAAATACCTTCCAAACATTTACCTCTTAATGACCTACATGTTAGTACAAAAAGGAAGGCATTTAAAGTACAATTAAATTAAAATAAAATAAAGAAAGAAAAACAAAAAAACAAAGACTGGGGGTTAATCGAAGACATTAACAGGAGAAAGAATCTCTGACCCACCTTGTAAGTAATCACTCACTACACCCACACGTTAGTGTCCCACACTACAAAGGCAATGAAACAAATCCACACTCAAGTGTGTTTAACACTGCACCCCAAATGGAGGTGGGCCAAATTACCCCCTTTCAGATGTCCCAGAGAGAACCCACTTAAGTTACAGATTCCATAAAAATAAATAAACAAAACAAATTTATAAGGGAGACAAAAACAGCAGCGTAGTTTGGGTCCGTGTATCCTGCTGATTACAGATGCACTTACACGGCTCTGAGCTGGAAGCACGCCGTTAGGCACGCCCCCCCAACCTGCACACACATTCACAACAGTGAGATTTAAGCACTTTTTAAATCAAAAGAATCCCCCAAAGAGATCATACTCACTGCATCAGGACAATGTATATAAAATGACTGCATGCTGCAACATGCCCTCACTGCACTGTAGCAACTGCAGAACAGGCTTTAGGTTACACACCAACATTAAACAAAAAAAATAAATTAAATCACCTATCACTTTACACCCATCCACATACCTGAGATTGGACAAATAAGCGACCCAAACTACACGACTCCATCAGGAAAAGGCAGAAAAAGGGACAGCAAGAGAGTAACCAGAAACAGCTAAACAAACTCTGCTATGGGTGTCTTGCTTTTATTATAAGTGCAATCATGATAATGAGTAACCAGCCGGTTTCTGACACAGCTGAGTCTATGGGGAGATTATTCCCATTCTCCACCAGGGGGAGTAACGGAGGGAAATACCCAATCTGCTACAATCCACCCCACCCATTTGCGTCGTCGTCCCGACGATGGACCACTAGCCCATAAATGTCAGCTCCAGGGTCTAAAAAATAAATAAAGTGGTGTTATGCACAATCATTTGGGAATTCATAGCTCCTCTCTCCCTATAACACCCTCTGGCATATGGCCCATTTTCTAACAATGCCGTACACCACCCGGTCAGTGGTCAGGAAGCTAGTAGGGAGAACACTGAAGGCCGGAGCATAACTCCCTGTAGGGCCTACGGCTGATGCTTGACGCAGGCGTGCATTATCTGCCTCCAACCGGGCTATCAGCTCCTACAATTGCTACAAGTCCTCTGCCATGATGGATACACAATGAGGAACACGAGGGAGACTTGTTGCAAGTACTCTGCCATGACGGCTACACAATGAGGAACACGAGGGAGACACTTGTTGCAAGTCCTCTGCCATGACGGCTACACACATACACGAGACACTTGCTACAAGTGCTCTGCCATGACGGCTACACATACACGAGACACTTGCTACAAGTGCTCTGCCATGACGGCTACACATACACGAGACACTTGTTACAAGTGCTCTGCCATGACGGCTACACACATACACGAGACACTTGCTACAAGTGCTCTGCCATGATGGCTACACAAACACGAGAGACACTTGCTACAAGTGCTCTGCCATGACGGCTACACAAACACGAGAGACACTTGCTACAAGTGCTCTACCATGACGACAACACAAACACGAGAGACACTTGCTACAAGTGCTCTGCCATGACGGCTACACAAACACGAGAGACACTTGCTACAAGTGCTCTGCCATGACGGCTACACAAACACAAGAGACACTTGCTACAAGTGCTCTGCCATGACGGCTACACAAACACGAGAGACACTTGCTACAAGTGCTCTGCCATGACGGCTACACAAACACGAGAGACACTTGCTACAAGTGCTCTGCCATGACGGCTACACACAAAACACAAAACAAAAAAAAACAAAAACAAAAAACAACAAAGGGACACTAAAAAAAAAAAAAAACAACTTCAAAACACACCTGCCCAACCTAATGGAGCCTACTGCTGTTTTGTCTTCCCAAAGAAAAATTTAAAGGAAAATTTTTTTTTAAATTAAAATCAACCTTGAGCAGAACGTCTCAGCCTCAATTGAGTAAGAATCCTGCCGACTACGCCAAATGTGGCAGAGTGGGGGACGCGAGAGCAAAGCTAGACAGCAAGGAAGTTAACATTAAATAAACTGATAAGATTTTCAATGTAGCCAACTACGTCACCTTGGGACTTTCGCCCAAGGATATACTCAGACAACACAGGTTCGTTTTTTTGGCTAAGAGGACTGAGACCGTTCTGACAATTAAAAACACAACAATTTATTACAAAATCTTCTCACATTAAAAAAACACATTCACTAATAAATACTTTCCAAACATTTACCTCTTAATTACCTACATGTTAGCACAAAAAGGAAGGCATCACTAATAAATACCTTCCAAACATTTACCTCTTAATGACCTACATGTTAGTACAAAAAGGAAGGCATTTAAAGTACAATTAAATTAAAATAAAATAAAGAAAGAAAAACAAAAAAAACAAAGACTGGGGGTTAATCGAAGACATTAAAAGGAGAAAGAATCTCTGACCCACCTTGTAAGTAATCACTCACTACACCCACACGTTAGTGTCCCACACTACAAAGGCAATGAAGCAAATCCACACTCAAGTGTGTTTAACACTGCACCCCAAATGGAGGTGGGCCAAATTACCCCCTTTCAGATGTCCCAGAGAGAACCCACTTAAGTTACAGATTCCATAAAAATAAATAAAACAAATTTATAAGGGAGACAAAAACAGCAGCGTAGTTTGGGTCCGTGTATCCTGCTGATTACAGATGCACTTACACGGCTCTGAGCTGGAAGCACGCCGTTAGGCACGCCCCCCCAACCTGCACACACATTCACAACAGTGAGATTTAAGCACTTTTTAAATCAAAAGAATCCCCCAAAGAGATCATACTCACTGCATCAGGACAATGTATATAAAATGACTGCATGCTGCAACATGCCCTCACTGCACTGTAGCAACTGCAGAACAGGCTTTAGGTTACACACCAACATTAAACAAAAAAAATAAATTAAATCACCTATCACTTTACACCCATCCACATACCTGAGATTGGACAAATAAGCGACCCAAACTACACGACTCCATCAGGAAAAGACAGAAAAAGGGACAGCAAGAGAGTAACCAGAAACAGCTAAACAAACTCTGCTATGGGTGTCTTGCTTTTATTATAAGTGCAATCATGATAATGAGTAACCAGACGGTTTCTGACACAGCTGAGTCTATAGGGAGATTATTCCCATTCTCCACCAGGGGGAGTAACGGAGGGAAATACCCAATCTGCTACATTAACATGAGAATTGACCTCATTGGTTACAGTGGAAACTCAAATGTGCAGCGTAAAAAATTAATGAACCTCATTAGTTCTTATAGAAGCTCAACCATGCTGCGCAACACGAGAATGAACCTCATTGGTTCTTGTGGAAGCTCAAACGTGCTGCGAAACACAGGAACCTCATTGGTTCTTATAGAAGCTCAAACGTGCTGGGTAACGCGAGAATGAACCTCATTGGTTCTTGTGGAAGCTCAAATGTGCTGCGTAACACGAGAATGAATCTCATTAGTTCTTATAGAAGCTCAAACGTGCTGCCTAACATGAAAATGAACCTCATTGGTTCTTACAGAAGCTCAAACGCGTTGCGTAACACGCGAATGAACCTCATTGGTTCTTGCGGAAGATCAAATGTGCTGCGTAACACGAGAATGAACCTCATTGGTTCTTGTGGAAGCTCAAACATGCTGCGTTACACGAGAATGAACCTCATTGGCTTTTGCTGAAGCACAAACGTGCTACATAACACGAAAACGAACCTAATTGGTTCTTGCTGAAGCTCAAACGTGCTACGCAACACGAGAATGAACCTCATTGTTTCTTGCTGAAGCTCAAACGTGCTACGTAACACGAGAATTAACCTCATTGGTTCTTGCTGAAGCTCAAACGTGCTGCGTAACACGAGAATGAACCTCATTGGTTCTTGCTGAAGTTCAAACGTGCTACGTAACACGAGAATGAACGTCATTGGTTCTTGTGGAAACTCAAACATGCTGCGTAACACGAGAATTAACCTCATTGGTTCTTACAGAAGCACAAACGCGCTGCGTAACAAGAGAATGAACCTCATTGGTTCTTGCTGAAGCTGAAACGTGCTGCGTAACACGAGAATGAACCTCATTGGTTCTTGTGGAAGCTCAAACATGCTGCGTAACACGAGAATGAACCTCATTGGCTTTTGCTGAAGCACAAACGTGCTACATAACAGGAAAACGAACCTCATTGGTTCTTGCTGAAGCTCAAACGTGCTGCATAACACGAGAATGAACCTCATTGGTTCTTGCTGAAGCTCAAACATGCTACGTAACACGAGAATGAACCTCATTGGTTCTTGCTGAAGCTCAAACGTGCTACGTAACACGAGAATGAACCTCATTGGTTCTTGCTGAAGCTCAAACGTGCTGCGTAACACGAGAATGAACCTCATTGGTTCTTGCTGAAGCTCAAACGTGCTGCGTAACACGAGAATGAACCTCATTGGTTCTTGCTGAAGCTCAAACATGCTGCGTAACACGAGAATGAACCTCATTGGCTTTTGCTGAAGCACAAACGTGCTACATAACACGAAAACGAACCTCATTGGTTCTTGCTGAAGCTCAAACGTGCTGCATAACACGAGAATGAACCTCATTGGATCTTGCTGAAGCTCAAACGTGCTACGTAACACGAGAATGAACCTCATTGGTTCTTGCTGAAGCTCAAACGTGCTACGTAACACGAGAATGAACCTCATTGGTTCTTGCTGAAGCTCAAACGTGCTGCGTAACACGAGAATGAACCTCATTGGTTCTTGCTGAAGCTCAAACGTGCTGCCTAACACGAGAATGAACCTCATTGGTTCTTGCTGAAGCTCAAACATGCTGCGTAACACGACAATGAACCTCATTGGCTTTTGCTGAAGCACAAACGTGCTACATAACACGAAAACGAACCTCATTGGTTCTTGCTGAACCTCAAACGTGCTGCGTAACACGAGAATGAACCTCATTGGTTCTTGCTGAAGCTCAAACGTGCTACGTAACACGAGAATGAACCTCATTGGTTCTTGCTGAAGCTCAAACGTGCTGCGTAACACGAGAATGAACCTCATTGGTTCTTGCTGAAGCTCAAACGTGCTGCCTAACACGAGAATGAACCTCATTGGTTCTTGCTGAAGCTCAAACGTGCTGCCTAACACGAGAATGAACCTCATTGGTTCTTGCTGAAGCTCAAACATGCTGCGTAACACGACAATGAACCTCATTGGCTTTTGCTGAAGCACAAACGTGCTACATAACACGAAAACGAACCTCATTGGTTCTTGCTGAACCTCAAACGTGCTGCGTAACACGAGAATGAACCTCATTGGTTCTTGCTGAAGCTCAAACGTGCTGCGTAACACGAGAATGAACCTCATTGGTTCTTGCTGAAGCTCAAACGTGCTACGTAACACGAGAATGAACCTCATTGGTTCTTGTGGAAGCTCAAACATGCTGCATTACACAAGAATGAACCTCATTGGCTTTTGCTGAAGCACAAACGTGCTACATAACACGAAAACGAACCTAATTGGTTCTTGCTGAAGCTCAAACGTGCTACGCAACACGAGAATGAACCTCATTGTTTCTTGCTGAAGCTCAAACGTGCTACGTAACACGAGAATTAACCTCATTGGTTCTTGCTGAAACTCAAACGTGCTGCGTAACACGAGAATGAACCTCATTGGTTCTTGCTGAAGCTCAAACGTGCTGCGTAACACGCGAATTAACCTCATTGGTTCTTGCGGAAGATCAAATGTGCTGCGTAACACGAGAATGAACCTCATTGGTTCTTGTGGAAGCTCAAACATGCTGCGTTACACGAGAATGAACCTCATTGGCTTTTGCTGAAGCACAAACGTGCTACATAACACGAAAACGAACCTAATTGGTTCTTGCTGAAGCTCAAACGTGCTGCGTAACACGAGAATGAACCTCATTGGTTCTTGTGGAAGCTCAAACATGCTGCGTAACACGAGAATGAACCTCATTGGTTCTTGCTGAAGCTCAAACGTGCTGCGTAACACGAGAATGAACCTCATTGGTTCTTGCTGAAGCTCAAACATGCTGCGTAACACGACAACGAACCTCATTGGCTTTTGCTGAAGCACAAACGTGCTACATAACACGAAAACGAACCTCATTGGTTCTTGCTGAACCTCAAACGTGCTGCGTAACACGAGAATGAACCTCATTGGTTCTTGCTGAAGCTCAAACGTGCTACGTAACACGAGAATGAACCTCATTGGTTCTTGCTGAAGCTCAAACGTGCTGCGTAACACGAGAATGAACCTCATTGGTTCTTGCTGAAGCTCAAACGTGCTACGTAACACGAGAATGAACCTCATTGGTTCTTGCTGAAGCTCAAACGTGCTGCGTAACACGAGAATGAACCTCATTTGTTCTTGTGGAAGCTCAAACGTGCTGCGTCAACAACAGCATCAGCTTGTTTTGTGCGTCATTGCGCCATTTCTACGTCATTGCACATGCGCAAAATTTTCCATCAAACCGATTGTAATCAGAATATACTGCTCCATGTAAACGCACCTATACTGTTTTCATTTTGTAGCTCCGGCCTCCAACTGTGATTGGTCAATTCCACACTCTGTTTTTTGGTTCCATCCGCATGTTCTTCCTGGGTGTTCTGGGATTCGCAGTTTATGGGAATGAGGCCCTTCACTTCAGCTGTGACCCCGAAAGAAGGGAGCTCAACCTCTTCTGTTACAATCAGTTCAGACCTGTAACACCCCAGGTAAAGATTAAAGGTCATTTTTAAGATAAAAATTAAAGCCTGAAGATGGAATGTATCTCAATTATTTATCAAAAGTCCAATTATAAAAAGGTTGAACAGTGTTCTCAGGACAACAGTACTTTACATAAATTTCAGGTGCAGTTTAACATTTGTAATTGTATTATTCATAGTCTCTGTTGGCCCAAACTATTTGTAGGTTACTTATCCATTTTTGTTTTTCATTACTGTTGTTCTGCATTTTCATTTTTATCATTTTATTTTATTTTAAACTAAATGCTAAAAAGCGATTGAGACTGTGACAACATGCCCCGTTATTTGGGCATTTAATTATTTATTTTGTACACTTCCAGTCAAAAGTCTGTAATAATTAATAGTTCCTGTGATGAGAAAGGTAAATTAATTGTGAAACCAGTGGTGCTTGCTTAATATGTTTGTGTAAATGTGATACACTACCATCTAAAGTTTGGGCTATGTAAAATTAAAAAAGAAACAAAAAAAGAAATTAATAATTTTACTTAGCAAGGATGCATTAAATCAATGAAAAGTGACAGTAAATACATTTATAATTTTACAAAAAAAAATATATATATTTCAAATAAATGCTGTTCTTTTGATTTGTCTATTTATTAAATAATTTGTATTTATTATTTACTTATTTATGTATTTATTTATTTACTCTTTGCAGTCAAAAATGTAAGCTTACAAAATGTGTAAGAAAATGTGACAACTAGCCCCAATCTATGCATCATCACACTGTAAAAAAATAAAATAAAAATCGGTGTAATTTTAACTGTAAAATACTGTAAAAACACTACAGAAAAAAAAACTGTTAATAGGTTAACAGTAAGTTTTATACTGTGAAATGTCCAGGTTGTTTGGTAAATATGTTTACATTTTTACTGTATTTTTTTACAGAATTATTCTGACAACCACAGCTGCCAGGATTTTTTTTGCAAACAATGGGAATTTTATTTCACAGTGTAATTAAGTTATGTTTTTTTTTTTTTTTTTTTTTTTTTTTTTGCAGGTGTTTTGGGCCCTGCAGCTAGTGACGGTTCTTGTTCCAGGGGCCGTGTTTCATCTGTATGCCGCATATAAAAACATAGATCAAGAGGATATTCTGGAACGATCAACATACACAGTGTTCTACATAATTTCTGTACTGTTACGAATCGTCCTGGAGATGGCAGCATTCTGGCTCCAGAGTTGTCTTTTTGGATTCCTGGTTCATTCGCTGTACTTCTGTGACGCCAGTTCACTAGAGAAGACATTAAACTTCACCAAATGTATGGTACCAGAGCACTTTGAAAAGACCATCTTCCTCAGCGCAATGTACATTTTCACCATTATCACCCTGATTCTGTGTATGGCTGAGATTTTTGAAATCCTCTGCAGAAGGTTGGGCTATTTAACAAATCAATGACAATCGTAAACTTGAAAATAACAGACAAAAGAATGCAAATTTAAAAGATAATTTTCACATCATCAAACTGCATGATTGCATGGCATCCATCCAGGTGTTTACATTATTCTCTACCTCACTGTCAATAAAACACTGTGAGACATAGAAATAACTGTTTGTAAATATTTTGCACTATAATAATCTACTCATTTTACGTATTCTCGAACATAATCACTGCGTAATGCTGACTGTTATTTCTTTTAATACTTTTGTCATTAAACTTCATTGTATTATGTATTATTGTAGATGTATGTGTCATTGCAAATATTAAATCTCATTAATCACTCATGACCACATATGGAGTCTTAAATTCATTAGAAAATTCCCAATTAATTTTTTTACTGAAATTAATATATAATTTGTTATGAAAAAAAAAAATAGTTGAGCTAATAATGAACAATATTTATACAGCATTTTTATTGTTGATTTAAACATTTACTAATGCATTATTAAAACCAAAAGTTGTATTTGTACAAAGGGGAATTATTACTGTAATAAATGTATTGCTCATTGTTCATGTTGGTGAATGTTAACAAATTAGACCTTATTGTAAAAAGTTACCAAACTAAATAATGCAAAAAGAAGCATATAGTAATGTGCTAAAGTACTTTATATGGTAAAGAAGCAAAAACTTATTCTGAAACTTAAATTAAAGATGAAATTTAATTTCCTTATTCATCTGATTTGTTTATTATAATTAATATGAATATTGCATTTTGAGGTAAGAACATTGTCAACAATTTTTTATGATAGAACTTTAATTTTCGTTTTTTTTTTTTTTTTCTCTAAAGGACATCTTGTAATCAGAGTAAAACAAAAACAAACATTTAAATAAGAAGAAATCAGCTGCCTTTATGGGCAAAACAAAAGAAACATTCATAAACTTCTATAAACGAAGACCATGTACCAGTCCAAAGATAAATAACAGTTGTAACTTCTAAAATGCCATAAACTGAAACTAGATACCTCAGAATCTTTAATATGTAATACTGTAAACATGACATGAAAGTTCCTTCAGTATAAACTCAGTTTAAATTTACCATCTCAGCATTTTTAAATACTCAGACTATTAATATAAATACCATAAACTGACTGCTACTTCATATGATATCAATATGTTTAATATGAGATAGCACTTATACCTTCTTTAAAGACATTTAAAATGACTTAGGTTAAAAATTCATACATTCAAACAGTCAGACAAGTTCACCAGACAAACCCATTCATCTGATGACAAGAAAAACCTGAAAAAAGCAACTATCCCTTCAAATATACCATTTCATTTTTGTTTACTTCTACACAAGACACTCTTCAAAAGTAATTACAGTACATGATAGCGATTATGTGTGTGTGTTTGTAAATATGTACGTGTGTGTATAAACATGTAAATATGTATGCATGTACTGTATGTGCACATATAATTGACTTAACAGTGACTGGAATGTTGTGTCAAGATTAATTCAATGAAAAAAAAAATCATCTAAAATGATTTAAAAGAGCTCCAATATTGATGACACGGCATTCAGTCTATCAGCTACCTAGAAAGTGCTTCAAATAGTCATCTTAATGCACAATACTTACCACTTTTTATATAATAATATGCAGATCTATATTAAAAATGCCTTGTAATGACATTTCTTTGCTTAAGTGCAGAAAAATCTAAAGTTGAAAGGAAACGAGGTATGATACATTTAGAAAAATACTATACGGTGGAGAAGGTTTAAACAAAAGGGCTTTTTAAAGAATTTATCATCAACACTTTTAGGTTCATAATCTTGAACGCTCATAATGCAGTTAAGTTATAAAGGTGCCAGCAAAAATATACAACAGCATACAAGGCAATGTCATAGCACAGCTTAATGCAATATGCAAACTTTAACATACTGTACGTAATACTGTAAGTGCAATCTCAAAAAGCAACCACGATATCTCATTTTAGTTAACCTTTATGACCACCACTATTGTTAAGTGCATAAATAGGGTACATCGAATGACTTTCTCTCTTTGAGGGATATCCAAACATCTTCTTAAAAGGCACAAGCATAAGTCAATGGAGACGATGTCAGTTAGAATTGCGATCAGTGCTTTGTATTATACTTGGGACTTGATGCACTTCCTGTAGGAATTGTTTAAATTGTCCTGTGAGATGCAGATCTGCAATTTAAATAGTTTTCATGAAATACTGATCTAATATTTCTTTTTGCACGTATTGTTGTAAATTCAAAGCTTATACACATTTATAGTTAAAATTGGTATGGCAGGTATAGAGAATATGGCATGTGCATTGAAATGAATGAAAATGCGAGATGTTGTGCATATTATTTGATTCTGCCCACGTTACCAAAACTCCAAATAATCTTGGTCAGACTCCAAGGCCAAAAACACACTCTACACACAAGTTACACAAAATGATTTGTGTGCATTTTTACCCTCTGAAATGTGTCAGACTGCAATGTATAATGCTGCATGGTGGCGCTATGAGTCATTGAGTCATTCAGGTCAACTATTGAGAATTTAGCTGAGCAAGTTAGTTAAAGTTTGTTAAACTTGGCTTGTTTACAGCAGCTACCTGAATAATAACACATCCAGTTTAATGGCACAGACACTTAAAGGTAACTCTATCGCCCTTTGAGTACAGAAGAACCGCCAGTGCAACACAAGAACGCACGTAAGGTATGTTCAACACAACCATTCACTATGTTTGAATACTTGCATAAAGTATGTTTCTGGTCTGAGCTTGGATTTAGTTTTACTTTTGAATGAGATTATACAATGCTTACAAAGTCAGCTTTTAGGTGGTTTATCCACGGCATCTTCAGATGTGATTCTGAGGGATGCAATAGCTTTTGCACAGATGTAGACGCTCTCCTCCTTTTTATCATCTTTGCTATGAAGGCCAGTGGAAGAGGTTGCTATTTCTCCACTGTAGGCCACTCCAGGATCTAGGACAGGGGCTGAGGTCCGGCCAGAACTAGCCGTTTCTAATATTTTCCCCTGTGGAATTGATGGGAGCGTATTTCTCTCCCCAGCAGCACCAGATATTGAAGTGGAGGGCATTCTTATCCCCCCAATAGGGATCATCGGAACAGGTGTTGGCACCTGTCCTTGAGAGTGCAAAGGCAAATGGCTGAAGATGTCTGGCAGCAGGGTTGTGGACAGATCCCTACTGCTGCATAGGCCAACAGGAACATATAGATTCTGAGGAGTATCCCCTTGATCCTGAAAAAGAAGAGAGGAGAACGTTGTTCATGGTGCTGACCAGTTCATTCAGGTCTGTAAGCTATTTTCAGAAAATTAAATACAGGCATCAGACTTGGTGTAGTTTTGGTATGAACATTTGTTTTAAAGTATTTCATACTGTTATGTCATTTAGTTGCACTGCACCTGGCCTTATAGCAATATTTCACTCAAAAATTCTGCCATTATTTTGAAGGATCTTCATGCATCTTTCAATCTACAAAAAGACAGCTCAAGCTGTCAAAAAGGACCAAAAAAGGCTATTTGTTTCCCACATATGTTTCAGAGAAAAACTGCATAAGAGTTAGGAACGACATGAGGGTCAGTAAACAATGACTGAATTAAAATGTTTTGGGTGAACTGTGGCTTTAAGGCTGAAAACTGTAGACATGCTACATTACAAAAACAGTTAAGAGTTTGGTTTTTAGACCTCACTAATATTTCTGATACAAATAAAAATTATTAGTTAACAGTTATACAAATTATAAGGTACATTTGATTATTTTACAAATTACAAGGTACACTTTTGTATAAAATGTGTATAAAATTATACTCCAAAATGTATAAAAAGGCAATCTTTCCATCAGTAGAGCATGGCATTAGCAATGCCAAGATCATGGATTCAATTCCCAGAGAAAGCAAGAACTGTTAAAAATGTGTACCTTAAATGCAATACAAGTCACTTTGGATAAAAGTGTCTGCCAAATGCGTAAATGTAAAAGCATACCATTCCCACGTCTGAGTGCATTCCGATGATTGGTCTAAGGGGAGGAGCTTGAAATCTCACACTCCTTCCCGGATCCATGAGGGTCCTATGCTGATAAGACCCTCTCCGTGGAGATACGGCCCTGAGCACCCCTTTATGTCGACCCAGCGGAGACTGTGCTCGCTGCCCCGATGGGTCCGAACCTGTAGGTCTTACAGGTGACAGCTGCCGGATGGGGGAAAAGTCCCCTCTGATGCTCAGATCTCTCCTTGGAGAAATGGCCCTTAAAGGAGACGAATCACGGCATGACAACAGGTGACGTTGTGGCGAGAGATCTCCTCTTGGGGATATGTACCTCTGGCGAGGTGAATCCCAACAAGGCGACAGCAGCTGAGGTGGGCAAGACTCAAAGGAGCTGCTTGACTGCTCAAAGGTCAGATCATCCTCAATACTCTGAGAGGAAACTTCAAGCTGTTCCTTCAGTAGATTGCGGCTTGGGTCAAAATGTTTAGGGACACAACCAGACAGACATGGCTTGTTGACTGCATAGGACTGAGGACTTGTGCTTCTGGACAGCGTTTTTGGTGTAGAATCACCATCACATTCATCATCTTCATCATCGTCTGGTTCATCGTCATCAACACCATCAGAGTCTTCCACATCTGAGAACTGATGTTTAATGGTTGTTTCCAATGGCATTATGCCAGAGGACTTCTGGGTGTCATCTACACAAGCAGCAAGAGCAAAAAAATGAAGATTAGCAAATTTTTCATAATTAGTATCATGTACTAAAGTTAGGCTGTAAGCTATCCTTTAAATATGCATGAAAAAGTAGTTTTCTACAGTAAAGCTATAGTATTGTCAATGAGAATCACCTACTTATTAAAAAAAACAAATTTCTATGGAAATGTTCCACAACTAGATGTACCGCATGGCGGTACAAAATATGACCGCCGCTCAGGGCTGCACTGGCTTTCCACAAAAATAAATGACGTGGAGCAATTTGGCTGTATTGCGTGTTTATGTATATAAGTTGTATATTTTAAAAGACTGTCTGGAGTATTCCTGTGGATCATGGATAATTTAGAGTTTTGCAATTATTTGCCATTACTATTTAAGTTTTATATCAAAAGTCATTAGTTTAGACACTTAACATCCATAATGTGAAAACGTCACATCCATAACAGTGGTTAACAGTAAACAGCGACTGAAGTGCCCTTGAGCAAGGCACCTAACCCCTCACTGCTCCCCGAGCGCCGCTGTTGTTGCAGTCAGCTCACTGCGCCGAGATTAGTGTGTGCTTCACCTCACTGTGTGCTGAGTGTGTTTCACTAATTCACGGATTGGGATAAATGCAGAGACCAAATTTCCCTCACGGGATCAAAATAGTATATATACTTATACTTATACATACTAAGTATGAAAAATCTGTGTGTTTTTTTTTCAAAGGACCCTCCCATTCAATTTATACAAACCTCTACCAAACAGTTGATGGTAAAAGTCAGTTATCTGACTTTGGCATGGGTTTGTTGTGTTTTACTGAAATAAAAAACATTTTTTCCCCCAAAAAGTGGTTTTATCTTGTAGCCCTGGTCCCAGAGTTTTAAAAAAACAATGTTAACAAAATTAAACTCATTCCCACTGTACCTAGTAGAACACTTAAGTAAATGTCCCATTGAAATTAATGGGATTTTATGGATTTAGGTGAAGAAAGTGTACACATAATACATTTTGGTCTGTACCATGAAGAGAAAACTGATTCAACTATATAAACTATATATTTTCTGAAAGCGTAGACTCTCAGGATGTGATCTAACATGGCATGAAACATGTCCCACCCACGTCATTAGTATACTGCCCAAGCATAACACATTGGGTATTGGTAAATCGGGTATATGGCTGATACCTAAAAAAAGTAGTAGTATGTGCATGTCTGTCTATGTGTGTGTGTGTGTGTTTGTGTGTATGTGTGTGTGTTTGTGTATGTGTGTGTCTGTGTGTGTCTGTGCGTGTATGTGTGCGTGCGTACATGTGTGTGCGCGTGTGTGTTTGTGTGTGTGTGTGTGTCTGTGCATGTGGATTTGTATGTGTGTGTATGGGTGTGTGTCTGTGCCTGTGGATGTCAGTGTGTGTGCATGCTTGCGTTTGTTTGTATTCCTGCATGTGTGTGTGTGTGACAGTATCATCCTAAACCAGCAACCCTTCGCTCAACAGCACCATCTACAGGCCGATGAGTGTACAGTCACTAAATGTGCACATAAATGAATTTATTTTATACCCCCCCATGGATGAAATTCTACGAAACTTAGCATACCCCCAGAGGATGTCAAGTTAATCATACACATGAAATATGGTGCAGTTCTGAACATCTCCACTGAAGATAGGGGCGATTAAAGCAGAATAATATTGCATTTTCATTTTTTACGGGAGGGGCGCAAATCACAAATGAGTGATTATGGGCTAGATTGATGTGGGCCCTTAAGACCAACATACCATAAAAATTTCTTCATCCCCGGTTCCACGGTTCAAGTAGTTATTTAGGAAAAACTGCATTTTTTGGGTTTGGGGGGGCCCAGCGCGGGGGGGGAGTGGCCCCCAGGGACCAAACGAAATTTTTCCGTAAAAGTCTAGTGGGGCTACATGCCCACCAAATTTCATGTTCCCCGGTGTTTCGGTGTCCCTGGTATCGTTGACGGAAAATTCAGTAGATTGACGGGAAAAAAAAACTAAAAAACTTTGACAATCCATTATGGGCTAGGTTGATGTGGGCCCTTAAGACCAACATACTTTGCAAATTTCTTCATCCTCGATGCCACGGTTCAGGTAGTTATTTAGGAAAAACTGCATTTTTTGGGTTTGGGGGGGGGCCCAGCGCGGGGGGGGAGTGGCCCCCGGGGACCAAACGAAATTTTTCCGTAAAAGTCTAGTGGGGGTACATGCTCACCAAATTTCATGTTCCCCGGTGTTTCGGTGTCCCTGGTATCGTTGACGGAAAATTCAGTAGATTGACGAAAAAAAAAAAAAAAAAAACTTTGACAATCCCTATATGACCGCTTTCGCTAGCTACGCTAGCGGCGGTCATAATTATAGTGATGCTAACACCTGCAGCTAAACTAAAAGCTTTGCTATTAGTGATACTACTGCCCAGCATTACTGAAGTAAAGTTCCTACCAGCATCCTCTGTATTGTCCATGGATGTGGGTGAAACTCCTAGTTCAAGGCATTTTTTCATGTGAGCTTTTGACTTCATATGCTTGGTGAGATTCCCTGAAAAAAAAGACAGGGGTTATTTTTCTATCCCAAACTTTTGCAGTCATCCTTGAATAAGAACATGGTAAAACCAACCTTTAGTTTTAAAAGCAAAGTTGCAGCACTTGCACATATAGGGTCTCACATCCGTGTGCGTTCGAATGTGTTTCTTGAGCATGCTTGGCTTCTTACAACGAATGCCACACTCTTCACATATATACTTTCCCCGACCACGACCCCTCACATACACATATTCCTCATTGGACTTGTACCTGATAAAAAGAGAAAATAGAAAAAAAAGAGAACACTTTTATTAGGGGGCATTTCTACAGTCATGCATCAACACTAGCATTATCAAAGTACATATCCATACCCTCCTTCAAAAATCTTCACACGGACTGGTTCTATTTGCCGTATGGTAGATGCAACATCCTCTCGTAAAGATTTGCACCTCTGGCTTATGTCTCTTATCCTCACGTCCTGTTTTGTATCTTCCTCTCTGTAGTCCGGAGTTACCTGCAATACCACAGAAGACTCTTTGGAACAAATGGCTAAACAAATATTGGACCATCGTAAAGGTAAATATAGCATAGTAGCAAGTGGCAAATCAGCAAAAACCAACAACAGGCAACATACTTGTTCTTGCTTCGGTCTCCAAGGGGTGGAGGTCACAAGTACTCCAGGCTGATGCATGGTAGCGATTGAATAAATAGTATTCTGCCTCCCCTGTTTGGATCGGAGAAGAGCAAGAACCATCCCAGTGCTAAGATCGGGTGGGTTAGGGTTATGGCATCTCACAAACCACGAGGCATACTCAGAGAAATGTGCAACTGTTTGGGTGCTATTTGGCTTAGTGGAGTTGAGATAGCACCAGCTCACACAAGTAGTAGTGTGAAGACCTGGAAACTTGGAGAACAGTAAAGCACCAGTGATTGCAGAGGGCATTGCACCTATTCCAGAATGATAACTAGCCATCGTGTGTTCAGGTGTTGGTTTACGCTCCATCATAGCAGCGTCTTGAGGAATTATGGCAGAAGACTGTAACTTTGGATTGATGTAAAAGTCTTGGCTGGCCTCATCCATATCTACTACCTCATTGGGCTCACACAATTCTGGGGTGCTTCCTGATTTGAAACCTTTCTTGGGACTTTCTTTTTCACCTTCAAGATTTCCTAACTCGACAGCACTAAGCTCTTCAACAATCTGGCCATAAATGTTCTCATCTTTGACTCGTTTTTGCTGTTTCGCTTCAATAAAGAGTTCAATGCTACTTGCAGGTGAGAGCATGCGCTTGTTTGCTCCACCACTGGGGGCCTCTGTAGTAGAGATGGTTTTGGAGGTTAATGATAGAGGTATGCCTGTATTAAGCTTTGCTGGTGATGCCTGTGAGCTTTGCAGTAGTCGCCTTGGGTGTCCTGACACTGGAGATAGATCACAACCTAGGATATTTTGTGGCAGGACAATGGCAAGATTTTGACAGGAGGAAGTTTTGTGTTCTATGCAAGATATAGGATTGTTTGTTTGAGAATCCAGAATTTGAGATATGCTAGTGTACGTTATGTTTCCGTAAGATGGTACTTGCATCTGAATTCTGACAGGAACTAACAAGCTGGATGTGCTTTGACTTGCTAATGCTTGGTGAGCGTGTGAAAGCACTGCTATCGTTGACAAAACATTGCCTAAACTCTGAGAACAATCTTCCTGGGGTTTTCTTAAGTTAATATAAGATTCAGATGTATTGGATTCTTCAGGTTCTTTCTTAATTAGAAGCATTATGCTATCCATGTCTTGAACATTGCAAACATTTGGTTTAGCATATTGAGATGAAGCTTGCACTGGGCTATATTGTTTGTGTTGTGGAAATGGACTACTGGAAATCAAAGAGTACTTCATTTTCTCAATGGATTCCTCAGGTATAAATGGTTTGATTGGTGAGGTTGTTCTCTTGCTCATTTCATCTGAGACTGTACCACCTTGCATCTCGGGTTCACCACTTAATGATGCCTGCCTAACCAAGAAGGCCCTTCTGCGCTCTTTAACCTCCTCCTGCCTAGATGTAGATGAAGGAGAAAGACTGCCATAATCAAAAGACTTGCTTCGAAATTCTGGAACCTCTGAGGGTAATTTATAGGGTGCCTGCTCTGAAGCAGAACGTCTCATCTCTCTGTGATGACTTTGTGAACTACCTGGCACAGATAAGAATTCCAAAGGCTTATTAAACTCATCTGGGTTGGCCTGGCACACAATGTTAAGGGTCTCCTCTCTGTCAAGGGACTGGGAAAAACTTGAGCTGTGAGATAAATTGCTATCTTGACTCGGGCTTCTGGAGAGACTTGTGCAAGCAGATTCAAAACTAGATTCTCCAGAAGAACATTCCAACTCTGCTAATCTCAAGCGTTTCTTTTTGGGTGGTAGTTTTTCCATTGGAAACTGTGACAGAGTTTCACTCCTCTGTGGCCACTGGAACTCTTCAGTGTGTTTTTCCTTTTGCTTGACCCCTACATCCTGAACTTTTTCTGGTCTGTCAGGCTCCACAGTTACTCTAATCTCTGGAACTTGGATACTGGGCTGAGATGGTGGCTGTTTAGGCATGTGGAGTTTCTGGTGTAGAAAACCGCTGCTTCCCCATTGCCAGTCTACTCCTTCTGTTCTGTGACCCTCCATGCTATGCTCCTTTTCCAAGAATTTGTAAGTGCCAATTTTGTCTAAAGGATGTGATCTAGCGTCACTTGACTTTTCTGATGAGTTTAGTTTGTTTAATGAATTTGTGTGCTGAATGACAGATATAACATTACTGCCAGCCCTTCTCTCAGTGTCAGAAAAGGCAGTGTCTAAAGTAGTTTGCTTTGTTTCAGGTTCCTCTGAGTGTCCAGAAGGCTTGACCTGGATATGAAAGTCTTCTTCCTCCATAACATTTTTGTCTTTTCTTCGTTTCCTTGTAGAATTTTCAGATAAATAACTTGGAGATATGGAACACAGATCAGCTTCTTGACAGTTTTCTGTACCCATTTTGGAATCATCTATGCTGTGAATTTTCAAGTCTGATTTTAGGCTACAAGCCAGATGAGCGTAGCAGTCTGATTCTGCATGTCCTTCGTTAGCAGAGTGCTCAAACGCAATTTGCCGCATTAGTCTTCTCATACCCATTGCACCCCTGTAGGTGACATCAGCACCTGTCAATCTTTCATCAAATGAATTACTGCTTCTTAGCCCTTCTGGTGCATTTAGATTCGAATTAGATGATGTTGGAAGAGAATTACTGCGCAAGAATACACTACTCTCTGATGCCGTTTCCAGAAAGTCAGAGCTAGGGTTTTGACATTCTTGGTAATCTTCCTCTTGGAAGGACTCTGAATCAATTTTTATTGATCGAACTAGGTCTTTTTTGCCTCTGTGAATGGAGGAGTCTGTGTCACCAGGGATCATGCCTTTGTTCAATGTTATCATGAAGCTAGATGTGGCTTCATTTACGTCTGTCATGCAAGTTTGTACAGTGATTGATTGCTTTGGCCTGGTCGTTGGTCTATAACATTTCCCAAACATAATTTCTTGATAAGATTTGGCATTCGCGCTCGACTGGTTGAACTGTTGCTCTGCACTCTCAGAACGTGAGAAGTATCCTGAATCAGTGCTGCCTTTACTGTATGAACTGGGCAGGGAAAGAGACTGATCAGAGTCTTGACTTTTCTTCTCCGAAAGCCGAAGTGCCAGTCTTTGCTTGATGGAGGAGAATTCAATCATTTGGTCCACCTGAGCAATAGCCGCAGGTGCCGACATTTCCCGGAACTGCCATAAAGATACTTTTCCTGATGACCCTGTTTCCTTTTTGACTGAAGACTGAGCAGAGCACATGGTTTCCCTTTTTGCCTGTTTCCCTCCTTTTTCTTGCACAAAACCCTCTGTGTCTTTGATATGGCTTGTTGTATCCAAGGACAAGTCCTCCACAACTTCTTCATCGGTGTCACTGCTCTGTTCAGCATCAAAACGCATCTCGCCCTCTGCCACAGTCAACTCCTCATCCATATGCTTGCTGTCTTGTTCTGAAAATGAAACCAATCCTGCTTTCACAGCATGGGTGTGAGATTTTCTGTGTTTGTAGAGGTTGCTCTTAGTTTTAAATGAGAAACCGCAAGGAATGCACGGATACGGTCGTTCGCCAGTATGTGAACGGATGTGCTTCTTTAGTACGCTGGGTTTGGCACATGCTCTCCCACAATACTGGCATACATACTTCCCAGTCTTAACAGACTTCTGCTCCTTTTTGTGAAGGCCCTCTGACAGCAGCTCATATTCCGACTGAAGATATCGTTTGTTTGGGAGAGGAACGTTCTTCCTCCTGAGCTGGATGTGACACTGTTCTCTAGATTTTGAGGTAAGAATATTTCCTGAAGCAATGACCTGTGACTCCATACTAGGAGATGGATTTACAGCTGGGGTCTGGGGTTGCTCCACAAGTCTTATTTTGTCCTCTGAGCCAGAGGATTGGCCTCTTTGGGTCATCTCGGATGGCAAGTGTTTTTCTTCATCTTTGAAACTGATAATCTGTTTGGAACGTTCCGCTTCACCTGAGGTTTTAGTAGCCTCCATTATAAGGATTTGCTAACTACAGTTGCTACATTGCCCTTGGTTTTGTGACAACGAACATCTTCTTGCTTCGATTAAAGTTTCTCACTTAACTTGGAAGTTTAATCCTTCAGTGCTTTAAACAGCTCCCTATGATTGTACAGCAGTCAGTCCACCAGCATCATTTTCAAAAATGATGAAATAATCCTTTCCTTTTTCCAAAAATCCTTTTTTTCGTTCAAGAGCATAGTTCAGTCAAGTTGTTTAAAAATGGTTTCCATCTCTATATACATTTAGGCCTGGGCACCACATCCAAATTGTCTGCAAACAGTAAAACACATGTTATCAGCAAACAAATTAAAAACATTTCAATTACTGTATAGTGAAGTATAACTTGAGTAGTATAATGAAATGTTACTTATTCATGAAACAAGTACAAAAGCCATCTTCAAGCCAAAATGGCCCATAAACTCACCATGCCCTGAGTAGAGTGTTTCTGAAGGCAGTGTGCCAGCACCATCTCTGTCTTTCTGGGGTTTGTGATTGATGCGAAGGTCGTCTCAAACTGTAAGGTCAGGAATTCCTCCATTAGAGAATTGACCAAAACTACAAGTACAACAAGTACACGGCTGTGCAAGGATAATAAGGACATATAATCTTTATTTGGAATGATGTTGTTGCTATTCAAAGAAATCTAAAAAGAAATCTGGCTAATCCTGAAATATGAATGAATATCAATAACTCAATTATATACATTACCGTTAAAAAGTTTGGGGTCAGTAAATGTTTTTGAAAGAAATTAATACTTTTATTCAGCAAAAATGCATTAGATTGACCCTTCACAGTAAAGACATTTACAGTAAAGACATTTACAAAAGCTTTTGCAAATTTTTGATGAAAGGATGTATCCAAATGCTCAAGATTCAGGGGAACAAATGTAAAAGATCTACCATTGAAAAACCCCTATTGATGCACTATTCTAAATATTAGGAAGAATGTGTCTACATCAATATACAGTGTATGGTGGTTACGGCCTGGTTTAATGACTGTGTACCTCATTAACCAAACATATATACATGTCAAGTACCCTGTAGAATGTCAAGAGAGTCTAAAGACTAGTGAATGTATCTACATCTATTTTGCAAAGCAAGACAAATGTCTGACCAAATTCCATTATATTAAAGTTAAAATTTTACTGCTCAAATAAGTCAACAGGTAGTGCCACAATATGAACAGGATATAAAACAATAATATTGCAACTTATACCACCTCTGCACACACAATTTAAGAAGACGTGCAAATATAATTACCATCTGCATACATCAGAGTGTGTATAATGAGGTTACATAAGGTTATCTGGTTCAAACCTCTTAATTAGGACATTCAAACTCTAAAGCCATTAGAGAAGAAATATCAAGCTCTGCCAGGTTATAAAACCTAAAACCGAACTTTGACATGGTCCACAATGAAGTCAAATGTTTCCCACGGGTCGAGTTAGTATCTAAACAGCCTGTCTGTCTGATGATAGCGAGCAGAGAAGAGAGTGGATGTAGGAATGACAAAACACAGCAATCAGATGTGCTTTTTTCAAGGTCAATCTCAATCCTGCATTGTCCTCAACACAATGAAGGAGGAATATGGTGGATAAACCTGTCAGAGGCTAAATGCACCTTTAAAAACTGGGCTGACAAGTGTCAATGGTGCCACAGAATTCAGTACTAAGACTTGGGGCAATGATTGCATTAAATCTGTCAAAGTAACACGATGTGAATTTATCCTTTAAGTAAAAACATCGAAACTCATCTGTAATAGTGACCATAATACTAGAAGTATCTAAGTTTGACCTTCGATCATCCTTTAGATGATCACACATGCATCTGCATTAATGCATCCACACTACAACAACAACAACCACAGGAACATATCAAAGCCAGAGGCGGGAAAATATAACCAGACTCCAGAGAATGCCATTACGTCATATCAGCCCCCCCATGGCATCACTACCCAGCGGAATGCCTGGCATCTCATGAAATACAGCTGTGTTGCATCTTAAAACTATAACAGGCACATAGAAGAGCTTATCATACTTCAGAAAAGCAGAGCAGTCAAGGACCGACTTTGACGAGTCACCTGCTTTTGAGTCCCAGTAAGACATAAAACACACTGATTGCCATCAACCTACAAACCTGGAGTCCAAATTCAGCCTTGTCCAATGTCTCCAGTCAAATGCAGATGTTCTCATAATTCCTGCTTCCCGTATTGCTGTACATCACCTTCAAAAAAAGACAAATGTGCCAGGAATAAGTCTCAACAGTCATCCATGTCTTGCTCAATAAGAGTACATTAGAAGACCTACAGATGTAAGCGAGTCACCACAGAAAATACCTCACTGAGACGCGTATCCAGGAACAAAAATAGAAAAGGGACCCTGTGAAGGGTTATGCAACGGCCCACATTCGAGCCACTTTTGCATCAGCGCAAAGGAGAAGTGAATGGCCATGCTGCTGTCTTACTGCTTGTGAAAAGGGACTGAAAGCAGAAAGGTTTTGAATAAAACAAAACCTAAATTGCACTGAAATAAAAGATTCAAGCTGTGTATAGAATTACATACTCTTACTATTTAATATACACTATGGCAGAGATTCTAAGAGTAGTAGTACGCTATTCCGAACACATGTACAACTGGAACTGAAAGTCCTGATAGTTGCAAAGCCAGCTATCATTAGCCATGTCATGAGTGTGACAAATGATCAGCAGCACCGTCTTAAAGTCAAAACGTCAAAACTTTTAATATAGATGCTCCTGGTTTTGTTTTACTTTATTTATTGATGCACATTATTTCAAAACCACATTTGCATTCATAATGTTTCATCAAAATGGAATAGTGCAACAGTGCCCATCCACTTTTTCAGGTGCCTTGGTTCCGGAAGTATTTTTCCATTCATTTCAAGTATTCTTAAAATAATTAAAAACTGAAAACTTAAAAACGTTTGATTTAAACAATGTATTTTAGGTTTATTATGTAACACACATATACACACGCACATACATACACAGACACACACACACACACATACTGTACATACATAAATATTTAAGTAATTTCAGAGCGCTGGAGATTGACATTCACAGTGCTTCATGGGAGTGGGCCGTTCTTCTGACGTTTTGTTTGTTTCGATTCTCTGATTGGCTTCAAAGATTTATTTGCAGAAACATTGATAATGTTGTTTTTCATCAGGAATTAAGCTATATATATGATTATTTATAAAAAAGATTTGAAATAAAGTGGATTGTTTCAACAAAAGCATATACCATAAACTCTTATCTCACGGTAGCTCTTTAAATGTATAATTGTATATAATAATTATTGTATATAATATTATTAATTATTATTTAAATGTATATCATAATAAGTTCCCTAGTGAAAAAAAAAAAAAAACTATACCAAAATGTATTTAAAATACATCATACTAAGTACAAAATCCATTAACATATTTACTGACTTATGACTGCTTGAGACTTAATGATATAAATATTATAAACTTTATTTTGAGTACATCTTTATTGCACAATGCCCATTTATTAATATTAAGCCTAAAATGTTTTTTTTAATATCACTATTAGTAAGGATAGTATGATATCTGTATAATATCACTCTTTAAATGCAAGATATTTAAAGTGCACCTAAAGTATGTTTGCAATAGATCCATTTTACCACAATCAAATATACTTAAGTATATCTTTAGTTGGACTTCAGCACTATTTCTGGATAACTAAAGTGAATTTACAAAATTAAGTGTGACAACACTTAAAAAGAAGTGACAACTACAAAATTAGTTGACCCAATTTAGCAGATTTTAAGTATAATTTAGTATACCAAAAGCACAGTTGCAGGATATTTATATTACATAAATATGTAAATGTATTTGTAGTATTTGTAGTGTATTTCAAATACATTTTAGTATATTTATTTTTCACTATACGGTTATCATTAAAAATCAATAATGAATGGGACTTTTACTTTCGGAACCCAACTGTTACACTCCAAATTGCTCCAGCTCTGAACATTCCTTTTATGCTGACATCATGAATTCCTCTCTCAGTCACCATGACATCATGAATTTCCTTTCAACCACCTAACTTTCTCAACACCGCTTTTTATCCAAAATCAAGTCGTGGAAGCAAATGTGGATAGTTTTTATATGACATTTTAATACAATTTTAAGTAAACAAGTAACTGAAAGTAAGCCCTTGTTCAGGGTAGTAAATCCTCACTACCTCTCAATTGGCGTTTAACCTTGACCTTTCAACACAATACAATTTACACAGCTAAAAATACTTGACCTGCCGTGACCATCATCTTAAGTTACAGCGGGGGAAGACAACTGCACTGCATTAGAGGAGCGGAGGGGGTCAGGATAACATGATACACTACAGATACCGTCAGTGAGTTGTAGTCTCAGTCTATTAAGTAACATTGTAGCCTGCCAGTATTACAAAAGCAAGCATCACTATTACTATTGCTTATACTCAGAGCAAGTGATTTGATCAAACCCTTACTATTGCATTTTGGCAAGCAACTCATTTTCACTCATGCGTTCTCCGTACATGACTGATTTCTCAAGAGTCTTGATAAATGACTTACACTGAAAAATGTTACCCATAAGTTTACACGACAACAACGTACTAAAAAAGACTGCAGACTTAAGTCTTGTTTTCTTAAAAAATTATCAAAATTGAGCTTAAAAAAAGAACAAGTAGCCTATATCTTCCCGTGTGGTGAGGGAAATAAACTTGTTTTCCCTTGTTTTTTTTATGATTTTTCTGACCCCACTGGCAGATTTTTTCTTGTTTTAAACTTAAACTCACTTCATTTTGATATGTTTTTTTCAGTAAATGTAACTTAATATCGTATGTTATTTTGCTTCATAAGTATCCTGATATAATAATGTTTAGATATTTGTACTGGAAAATAAGACAAAATACTGAGTAAGAAAATCAGATATTGCAGTGTATAATTGTCATTTGTGAACAAAAAACAGGACAAACAAATCTCATAGACTTGCACTAAAGAAGGGAACCGAGCTAAAGTACCAGATTTAGGCAAGCAAGCAACCACCCACAATATACCCTACATGCTAAAAACTCACTCAGAGCACTTTATAAACAGCATAACACTCAAGCAATAGTGCAACAAATTTTGAATGGACAACTACTACTCTATTCTTGAATAATGCTTTTTTTTTTTGCTGAGTCAGGAAAGCTGTGTTTACGTCCAGTTTATGTGAAGCATTAATAGTACAGAAGCAGTCCTGAACAACAGTTTATTTATTTTCACAGTATGCAGTAATTCATCATTGTGACACGACCAGCCATTGGAGGAGGAACGTTTGCACACTATCAAATCACATGCAAATGTGCAGATTTCCGCTGGTCAGCAGACTCGTGTGGAAAAGCCGAGCAGGAGGACCCGCTGGGACAGACCATCATATTTATAGAGAGATGAGAGACTTGACCTTCAATGCTTGTGGAGGATCAGCCATTTCAGGGCAGTTCCACATATACTTAATGCAGAATATAGAAAGCTGCAGTGCCTTCTCTCTCTCTCTCTCTCTCTCTCTCTCTCTCTCTCTCTCTCTCTCTCTCTATATATATATATATATATTCCTGTGATGCAAAGTTCAATTTTCAGCATCATTACTCCAGTCGTCAGTGTTGAAAAGAGTCACAATATTTTGTCACAATAAAAGTCACTTTTGATCAATGTAATGCAACCTTGCTGAATGAAAGTATTTATTTTGTAAAAGAAAAATCTTACTGACCTCAAACTTTTGAACAGTAGCGTACATATACAAATATAACAAGCTTTACAATGCGTTCTCCCAGAAACATACATGTACAGTACATTTATTAAAATGTCTTACTCTGCATGCCATGTTTACATATTTAAAGATCTAATATTTTAATATGAATCGTTAACTGATTAATCATCATTTTCATCAAGTGTGTGCACAAAGGTTTGATGGTTGCACTAAAAGTGTGCCATATGCAAATGGCCTTGATCTGGAAATTATACTGTAAATGTCACTCACCACGCATGTGTTGTGCAGAAATGAGGAATGTTCCCATGGCAACAAAAACGGCTATTTCTGCTGCACTTCACGTTCTTTGTCTCACATAAGTGGATATTCAATAGGCTAACAGGCATCCTCAAGTAACCCTCGTGCACCTGTGACATCACATGCTCACTAAACCCCCTCACAGAACACAGGACAGATGAGAATCTGCAGAATCCATACATCGTTCACCAGGTAACCTAAAATGTGCATGGTTTGATATAAAGCACATTTTTTGAATGGTTTTAATCCAGTAACAGTACACTGCGGTACTCTAGAAATAGATCTTTAAAGGAATTGTTTAGCCAAAAATGAAAATTGTATCCTTATTTATTTATTTCCATTTTGTTCCAAACCTGTACTCTGTTATATTTTCTATGGAACACAAAAAGTTATATTCACACAGTTCTTTTTCATAGAAACAAAGCTCCAAAATGGGGGAAACTCCTTTAAAGCAGTCCACATCTGAAGCCATACAATAGCTGGCAACAATAAAACCATTAGTAAACCTTTAGTTACCTTAAAGGGTTAGTTCACCCAAAAATGAAAATTCTGTCTTTAATTACTCACCCTAAGACTTTCATTCATCTTTGAAACACAAATGAAGATCTTTTCAGTGAAATCTGAGAGCTTTCTGTTCCTCCGTTGACAGTCTACGCAACTACCACTTTCAAGCCCCAGAAAGGTAGTAAAGACATTTAAGTAATCCATGTGACTCCCTTGGTTTAACCTCATTTTTATGAAGTGACACCAATGCTTTGTTTGCACCCAAAAAAAACATAATTTACCAATTTACAAACTATTAATCTCCAACGCGTTTACGAGAGCACCACAACCCATGAGTGTTGAGTTGACGCGAGAGCAGGCGTTGTTGTGTAAACACACGTTGGCAGTGGCGTGCACAGACCTCTCCGGGGGCAGGGGCGAAATTGCGTTCCGCGGGGCACCGCAATACATGCAAAAAGGGCACTTTCGCTTTCACTATTAAAGGGGCAGTGGCTCAAGACCCCCACCCCTGCCTTTAATGCATTAACTAAAATGAGCATTTCTGTCACGTTTCAGTCCAATGATGATGAAGAAGATAAACACTTCTTGTTTTTATTTAAATAAAGTCAGCTCAGGTAATCCACAGGTGCGAGACAGCATTCAAGCACAAACACATGAACAATACAAGACAATAAATGTGAACTAAAGAGGAACTTAAATACACAGAAATAATAAACTGCATTAGACTAATAGATACTTCAAGCATTCATGTATTCCTCTTCTTAGCTTAATTGTTTACTTGTATTACGGGATCAATTTAACAATCACCAGAAGAATTAATGTCATTAAAGTAATCTATGAAAGGTTGTCAAATTTTTCTTCTTTCTTTTTCAAGGAGAATCTGGTTTCTCATAGCTCAAAAGGCTTCATTACATCCCTCATTTGATGTACATGTGTAGGGGCAGCTTTCTGTTTCCAGTTTAATCAAATTAATCTTCACGCTAGTAGACTGCAAAATCCATTTTCTGTTCTGGTCTGGTATTCTGTCACGTTTCAGTCCAATGATGACGAAGAAGATTTAAATATAAGTGTTTTTATTTAAATAAAGTCAGCTCAGATAATCCACAGATGTGAGACAGTGTGCAAGCACAAACACATGAACAATACAGGACAATAAATGTGAACTAACGAGGGACTTAAATACACAGAGAAAATTAACTGAATACAGACAGGTGTGCTCGTTAAATGAAAGTCCACAAAAACTGATTAATGGCGGGAAACTACAACAAAGGAAACGGGTAACTGAAGAGAAACAAACAATGAAACTGAAACTAAAGCTAAACTGAACATAATGTTGACAATTTCATTTGTAACAGTATTTATTCATCTTTATTAGCATACAAGGAGGAGCGACGACAGTGAAGGACGAAAGAGGACCAGGCCTGGATTTTACGTTGTGTTTATGTGTGTGCGGCAGTCGTCCATGAGGGGCTGCCGCTTTACTTTCGTTTTGTGTTTATTTATTTATTGAATAAAGTGTTTGTTTGTTTTAGAGGTATGGAGAAAATGTCAGGATTTTCATTTTTGGGTGATCTATTTCTATAATGCCACAACTGTATGTCTTCAGTCTTCACAGTGCATCTTCCCAGTATTTCTCAGACTAGAGAACGTCACAAGCTTTAGATTTTGAAATAAATGCCTTGGGTTTCTCAGTGTTATTCTGAGAACAGAGTTCTCTGATCACCATGGCAACACATGCTAAGTGCTATTTCACAGTGAATGAAGTGGCAATGAACAGGCTTCCATTGAAGTCTGCAGGACTAGAATCATATGACTCATGATCAAAACCATTATAACATGTCTAGATGAAATGAATGCATGTCCAAACATGCCCATACAAGCTCTGTTGACCAACACCACCTCGGGTGACCAAAACTATGCCAATATTTACTGTATTTAACAGTTGTTTTACACATGAATCACTCAAAGAATATTTATAAACACAACATCTCTCTTACTGGATCTCCAGAGCATCAACAGCAGCCAAAGTCCAATACGTCATGCATCCCAACCATGTGCCAGGATAAAAAGCCTTCACATTATCATGTTCAGATCATATCTAACTCTCTCACCTGGCCAGATCTCCTCATTCAAACCCATTCAGCTCCTTCAGGTCAGGTTCCCATCCTCAGTGTATGACTGCCAAGAGTCCTATTTTACACTGACTTCTTTCTGTTAGGCACTGCTACAATCCTCTCTCACATGAGCAATTGGAAGTAAGTGGAAAATGATCATGTTTCTTGGCATTAACACGTGTCTGTTTATTGGCTGAGGGCTGATGTCCATCACCGTGACAACACGCTGCTGGCAATGGCAGCAGCCGGAGAGGAATATACACAGGGACAGAAATAGATTTCTGCTCACTCCGGAGCACCACGATCCCAGCACAGAGGAAGGGAGGGAATCTGAGACGGAAGATGAATGCAGACATAAGAAAGCAAGGACATTAGCTTAGAGTATCACACCTGCAGTGTGCCACTGCTCAATGCTTACTGTGTGTGCAGAGACCTGTTTTGGTGAACATTAGTGTGAATTTTGTATTTAGGGCTTTTATGTATGTATTTATTTTTACTGTACAGCACTTTGTGTCCACTTTGGATTTTAAAGTGCTCTATAAATAAAGTTTTGATTGATTGATTGATTGATCACTTTGCACAACTTACTCCCGGTTTCACAGACTAGGCTTAACTAGTCGCAGACTAAAATGCATGTTTGAGCTGAAAGCAACTTGCAGTGACATATCTTAAAATATGTCAGTGCCATTGTTTTGTCTGAAGATGCATACCAGTAATGTTTTTTTTTTCCTAAGGCTAATTTATAAAAGCTTCTTAAATGCCCTAATTTAACTAAGGCTTAATCCTGGCTTAATCTAAACTCTGTATGTGAAACCGGGCCTTAAAGGGATAGTTCACCCAAAAATTAAAATTTTGTCATAATTTACTCCCTCTCATGTTGTTCCAAACCTGTATGAGTTTCTTTCTTCTGCTGAATACAAAATAAGATATTATAAATAATGTTGGTAATCAAACAGTTTACAGAATCCAATGACTTCCATAGTATTTTTTTTCCTACTATGGAAATCAATGGCTACCGTCAACTCGCCCACGATCACACGATCACAAACTCGCCAGTCTGATCAATAACCAGAGGTTATGGCAGTTTAACAATGCCGCCCATGCTTTTGTTAAAAAGTACCTATGTAGCTCCCTACAGTACCCTATATAACAACTTAGTTAAAGCCCAAACAATAACCAGAAGTTATGGCTATACATTAAGATAATGCCGCTCCAACGCTTGCTATTACCTCAGTAGTATTTTTATCCAGCCCCCTATAGTAATGCGACTGCATAACAACTTAGTTAATGTCAAGCAGTTAGTCAGGAATCTAGAATCTCACCAGATCCAAATCCAAATGTAACAATTTATGTCAGGTAAATGTATCATGCCAATACATAATCAGTTCAAAGATAATCAATACAATAACATCAAATGCTCAGCGATAAAGAGTAAAAGATGTACCTGACTCAGGAAATACATAATGCTGAGTGTCTGAAAGACACTAAGCATTATGGGCCGATCTCATTACAAATCACGTTGAGCTTGAGACATTTCATTAAGTACTCAGACCAGGGCAGAAACTTCTTTCAAATGGAAACGTGCTAACAATGGAAATTTGCATTCAGAGTTTACACCTTTTTAGAGCAGGATTCCATTTGCCTGGAAGACACACCCTCTTCTGTAAGCAAGATATCTCTAAACTCTTAAAAACCTTAAGGTTTACTTCTGTGGGGATGAGACCTCTGTACCAGTTGCACTGAGACATTTCAAATGATACCAAACATGTATAGTGTTGTATGATAATTGTTCACATTAAACCACATAGATTTTTGGGTGAATTTCAGGTGATCTCAGCATCAGAGAGAGACGAGATGGGGAAGGGAAAGAACTGTAAATTGGGAGGTGATCAACTCAAGTGTGATCGTGTCTCGAAATGGGGATGTTAATATAGCAAGAGAGTTCAGATGTTAATTTCCGTTGTTTTCTCAGAGAGTTGCCCTCTCCTCCAGTTTTTCCAGTCTTACACTTGCAAAATACTACAGTACCTTACATTGTCTGTTTTTTTTTAACCTTTAGGTAGGTCATGATACATGTGTCTTTTGTTGTGAAATCTGTACTGATTTTTAAAGTAAATGTAAGAAGAACTTTTATATTGTTAGTAATAATTCAAGATGAACACTTACTGAACTGAAGCAACTTAGGTTTATTTGATTATCCAAACATTTATTCAGAAGACTTCATTGATTTACAATACAAGCTATCAGAATTTCATTTTATTTTTTACAAAATGATGTTGTATTAACAAAGTTCGGGAGGAGCACGTTCAGATAATTAACACGAGTGGAGAGCACTCAGCAATCAACGATAAGAGGTGTATATATATATTCAGCAGACTCACCTCAATTCGTTGACAGTTTAGCAGCATCCCTCCACCACCACATTCTCCACACTTCTAGTCCTAACCACTTACATATGGGGGGAGTACTCTGGGTTCGGGCCGAACTCCGAGCTCGGAGCCCTCCCCCCGGACAGCACGCCAAATACGCATTAAACCTTACTCCCTTTAATTGTATGTAAGTGTATTGCATATTCTGCTCCTCAAGTATAAGCTCCATATTCTTCTATATGAGCCATAAAAGCCAGATGTATCAAATATGATAAGTTCATCAACCAGCGACAATTAAATCAACACTTTAGACTTTCTACTACTATCAGTAACTTTGCAACCTCATGTCAGCTAACAGTCATTAGAGTATTAGTAGACTGTCTGCTTAATATCTGCAAACTCTTTATTTTGATGGTCCCTTAACAGACATTCTGATACATGTCATGTAGTTGAAATGTTACTTATAGTAAGTAGAGTGTCTAAAATGGACCATCAAAACAAAGTGTAACCTGTGGTTGTTCAAATCGCCAACCTATATGAGCAATAGTAACAGTGTGCTTGCCTATGAACGTTTCTGTAAACAAAAATTGTGTTTAAAAATATTCATTCATCTGTATTTCAATGATCAACTTGATTCAGGTCACAGACAGCAACAGTCATGGTTTAATGGACTAGGTCATAATTCAGTGCATTGTCTGTCATCCTGTGATTTGTAGAAGGTCAAATTGTCCAAACGGCTTAGACATTAAATCAGCAGCTTGTAGATCCAGAGCCACAGCTTCTGTGCGTCTGAAACTGAAATCAGCAAAACATTATCATTTAATAATCTGGCATATTTCTGAGTGAGGCAGGATATTTATGTAAAACAACACTTGATTGAAAATGTTGCAGTTACATACCAGAACGAAGTTTGGTGGTTGGAGGGAACTAGTTGAAAAATGAGAGTGTTGTCAGTCATTTCAGAGCAAAAAAGATATTATAAAAAAAAATTAACAATTAAAGTAACTATTTTTGTCTTGTTTTTCAGTAAAATATCTAAACATTATTAAACAAAGATGCATTTACTTGAGAAGAACTTTATATATGATATAAAGTTATTTAGTGGAAAAACATAAGTGACTTTATGCTATAACAAATATATAACAAATATCCACCAGTAGGTAAGAAAAATTAAGTTGAAATAAGTTTTTTCTTACCCCAATGGCTGATATCTCTCTTGGTTTAAGTGTAAACTCACTTAATGTTGAGTTTTTATTTATAGACTTGATACTTTAATTTTGCTTTCTCAAGTATTCTTCATTTAAGAATGTTTAGATATCTTTACTCTAAAACAAGGTCAAAAACACTGAAAAGAAAATCATGTTATGGTGTTAAGTTATTGCATTCTGTTAAAAGATTATGAAAAGAAATGTAAAAAAAACCCTCAAAAAACAAGAACATTCACATTTTAATTTTGTGTTGACGATATTTTCAGATGAATGTTTTAGAACGTTTTGTTTCAATTTTAGAACAGCTTACTTTTCAAAAGGAATTGAATAATTAAAGAAATAATGAGGGTTAGTAACTAAAAACTATTTAGCTGAACTATTTATTTAAAAAACAATGCATAATGCATCCCCTATATGTTTTGGTAACCATCCAGAATGAGTTTCCCGTAAGTCTAATAATGTCATTGCTTCTATGTCATATCACATTTAGTGCACAAATAGGAAGCAGGACGAAATCCCCTCGCAGACCCCCTCATTCTGTCGTACTACACGTAATGGAAGATTGGCTCTGGAACCCCAAAGGTCCTTCCTACTTTCCCTCCCAGCGGCAGACCAGACACCAGCACAAACACCATCCTGACACCTGCCAAAACAGACACAGTTGCATGTGGCAACCATGAGGAAATATGGAAAACAGACCAAAAAGGGAGTTTCACATACATGAGGAACATTCTGTTGCTAATTCTGAATTCCCCCCCTGCCGAGTGAGATGTTCATAAACAGTGCAGGACTATTCTTGGCACAACTGCCCTGAATAACTCCGATAGGGAGTTTCTGATATGGGAGCAGTGGCCACGTGTGTCTGAATGCAGCATGTGATGCTCTCCGATTCCAAAGACGGCCATAAGCAGAGCATTATGGGTAGCCACACACTCTAATACATGTCTCAAAATACAAAAGACAGAATGCATTTCATGTCCTTTACATTTTACACACATAACTTTTAAGATAAAAGTCACTTCACTAAGGGAGTTACAGAGTCAGTTCTGAAATGAAAATTCTCTGTCATCATTTACTCACCCTCATGTCGTTCTAAACCCGTAAGACTTTCGTTGATCTTCAGAACACAAATGAAGATCTTTTTGATGTAATCTGAGAGATTTCTGTCCCTCCATTGACAGCTACGCAACTACCACTTTGACGCTTCAAAAAGTTCATAAAGAGATTGTAAAACTAATCCATTTGAATTGAGCGGTTTAGTCCTAATTTTCAGAAGAGACTTGATAGCTTTAAATGATAAACAGATTTAATTTAGGCTTTTATAACATTTTAAATATTGATATTTTTCTTATAAAAATGCATTGTTTCGCTTCAGAAGGCCTTTATTAACACCCTGGAGTCGTATGGATTACTTTTATAATGGATGGATGCGCTTTTTTGGGCTTCAAAATCAAAGTTACTATTCACTGCCATTATAAAGATTGGAAGAGCCAGGATATTTTTTTTAAATATAACTTAGATTGTGTTCGGCTGAAAGAAGAAAGTCATATTATACACCTAGGATGGCTTGAGGGAGAGTAAATTATGGGATAATTTCATGTTTGGGTGAACTATCCCTTCAAGTATATCGGGGCATTAAGACCCAGTGTTGTTATTGCTAACTAAAACTATTAAAATTCTTGTATATATTGAAGTAAAGCTGAGATCAATTATAAATAATAAATGAAAAACCTAGCTTAAAAACTTCATTGAAAATTAAAAATGTTTTCTTGCAACTAACTGAAATAAAATAAAAAGTTTAAGTATTAAAATGACTAAAACTGAAATAAAAATAAAGATTAAATAGTATAAAAGATATTAAAGATAAATAGAACTATTGAAAAAAAAAAAACTAATAAAAATGACAGAACCACATAACCAAAATGACTAAAACTGAAATGAAAATAAAAATGTAATATGTAAAAATACAAGCTACTTCAAAATACTATAACAGTACAGGTGCTGGTCATATAATTAGAATATCATCAAAAAGTTGATTTATTTCAGTAATTCCGTTAAAAAAGTGAAACTTGTATATTATATAGACTCATTACATGCAAAGTGAGATATCTCAAGCCTTTATTTGTTATAATTTTGATGATTATGGCTTACAGCTTATGAAACCCACAAAATCAAAATCCCAGAAAATTAGAATATTACATGAAATCACACAGTAATTACACAGTGATACCATGGTCATTGAACCAGGTTTTGGTTCTTTTGGCAGTGTGGGCAGGTGCAAATCCTGCTGGAAAATGAAGGAAGCATGAAGTGCTCTGGAAATGTCCTGGTAGACGGCTGCGTTGACTCTGGATTTAATAAAGCACAGTGGACAAAAGTCCTCTTTTCTGATGAGAGCAAATTTTGCATCTCATTTGGAAACCAAGGTCCCAGAGTCTGGAGGAAGAATGGAGAGGCACACAATCCAAGATGCTTGAAGTCCAGTGTGAAGTTTCCACAGTCTGTGTTGGTTTGGGGAGCCATGTCATCGGCTGGTGTTGGTCCACTGTGCTGTCCACTCAACGCAGCCGTCTACCAGGACATTTTCAGAGCACTTCATGCTTCCTTCAGCAGACGAGCTTTATGGAGATGCTGACTTCATTTTCCAGCAGGATTTGCACCTGCCCACACTGCCAAAATAACCAAAACCTGGTTCAATGACCATGGTATCACTGTGTAATTACTGTGTGATTTCATGTAATATTCAAATTTTCTGAGATTTTGATTTTGTGGTTTTCACAAGCTGTAAGCCATAATCATCAAAATTATAACAAATAAAGGCTTGAAATATCTCACTTTGCATGTAATGAGTCTATATAATATACAAGTTTCACTTTTTGAATGGAATAACTGAAATAAATCAACTTTTTGATGATATTCTAATTATATGACCAGCACCTGTATAAATAATAAATGATCCTCTTTCTTTATCTCAGTGCACTATACAATCCTCATGTCACAGACTGCAAATTGCCTTGCAAGACACTAGTATAAAATATTGCTTTTACATATAATTATTAAATTATTAGCTCACCTGTTTGTTTGGATATTCAGAAATATATTTTTAAAAAAATTATAAACGGACACAGTGATAATAATCAAACAATTCATTTGTCGGTTTATTCATTTTAAAAGATAATTATGCACACACAAAACACATCTGGCTTCACATTAAGAGCTTTTCATTTTTTTTTTTTTAGTTCATTCATAGATTCTTTCTTAAGAAACGATTAGCCATTTTTGCCAATGCAAAAGTCACCATCATGACTTTTGATTGTCATGACACCATCATGTCATAGGAGGTGGAAAGCAGGTGTGTAACAGAGATGGCTATTGTTAGATCGGATGGATCTCCAAGTCAGAAATATCCGATCCAATGATCCTGTCAAAAGATACATATTTAGTCTATTGAATAATCTTAGTTGTGCGTGTTTAAATGCCCAGACTTCATCTGAAATTGTCATATTTCTCTCATCTCTTATTTGTGAAGACAAACATTCCATATTCTATAAAACCCCACAATCAGTAGATTAAACAACAAAAGAAAGGAAGTAACAAGATATATAAAATGAAATAAATGATCAGATGATAAATCAAATGTGATAACTACAAAAATTACTCATGATGAATAAAAAAACAAAGAAAAGAAAATGCAACACATGGTAGCTCTCTTGAAGTAACACACAGAGGTTATTAAAAATTCTTAGATCCGTCACTATATGGTTGCTAAGTGTGTTCCTATGCGGTTGCTAGGATGTTCTGTCAAGTGGTTGCTTACTGGCCCAATAGAGTCCACCATCACATCTCCATGATCTTCTGCTTGCTAGGCTCAGGGTTTTTTCACTCGTCTTCCATGCAAAAATGTCTGATCACATAGCAAAGCAACAGCACCACACCACTTTGAGTCCCTACTAGGATACACTAGTGTGCAACAATTAAAAAAAAATTAAAAAAATCATAAAGATTATTTTTGTATGATTATTATTTAAATGTAAAAGTAGGGGGAAAACAGTGCATTCCATCTTTGGCTTCATTCGTCCTAAAAGCAGAAACTACAGTGCCGTTATCCTCTGGTTAATTGGCACCAGTCAGTCGCAGGGTCCAAGCCCAGGAGCAGGGCATCTGACTGGGGGCCAGCTGGGGTAGATGAACCTTCAGACCTGTGGGACTCATGGACTCCCATGAGACGGCCTTATAGCCAAGCAGCACCACCTGATTTGGAAAAGGTTTGAAACAAGAATAAGAACAGTTTTGCTTCAGATGTGAATGCTCTGAAACTTCTGCAAACAGTTCTAAATAATTAAGGACAGTTTTGAGTGTCGTTGTTTGTCTGGAGCTAATGTGCTGCTGGCGACTAACAAACAACTCTTGCTTGTATTTACTTGTGTATTGTATGTTAATTTTTTGTTCTTCCTTGTTGTTCATTCATCATCTTCGCTTTATTTTTCGTTCACTCTTGCATTGTGACATTCACTCTTGCATTGTATGTTCGTGCATTTTGGAGGCGGAGCAATGAAGGGAAGGGTGTGTTTGTTTATTTAAAAAAAATAAAAGTTTTTTATTTATTTATTTTTTAATGTAATTTATTCCTGTGATGCAAAGCTGAATTTTCAGCATCATTACTCCAGTTTTCAGTGTCACATGATCCTTCAGAAATCATTCTAATGTGACGATTTGCTGCTTAAGAACCATTTCTGGTTATTATCAAACAGTGCTGCTTCATATTTTTGTGGAAACCGTGACACCTTTTTTTTTTAGGATTCTTTGATGAAGAGAAACAGTATTTATTTGTAATAAAAACTTTTATAACATTATAAATGTCTTTACTGTCACTTTTGATCAATTTAATGCATCCTTGTTGAGTAAAATTATTAATTTATTTAAAAAAAAAACCTTTTGAACGTTAGTGTACATGGAAAAAAGAAGATAATTTGATGAGATGGCAACAGCTGCTAGTGACCCTGGACCACAAAACTAGTCACATGGGTCAATTTTTTTGAAAGTGAGATTTATACATCTAAAAGCTGAATAAATAAGCTTTCCATTGATGTATGGTTTGTTAGGACAATATTTAGCCGAGATACAACTATTTGAAAATCTGGAATCTGAGGGTGCAATAAAATCGAAACATTGAGAAAATCGCATTTAAATTTGTCCATTTATGTTCGCGATTGTGTTGCATTCACTCACGAAAATAAATGTTTTATATATTTATGGTAGGAAATTTACAAAATATCTTCATGGAACATGATCTTTACTTAATATCCTAATGATTTTTGGCATAAAAGAAAAATAAATAATAATTTTGACCCATACAATGTATTGTTGGCTATTGCCACAAATATACCCGTGCGACTTGTGACTGGTTTTGTGATCCAGGGTCATAATATGGTTGGTCGCTAACGTTTTAAAGCCGGGCTTTACAAACAATCAATTATTCAATAAGAATCTTTTAAAAGAATATCATTTCTACAATATACATTACCTGAGTCTTGGCCGCTGACACAACGGGGTCGTTCAGAACAATGTACCCATCAGTGGGCCATGAAAGAAAAATAGCATAGATTGCTTTCTCCTTCAGATTCATTGTATACCTGTTAGGACAAAACTGAATTATACATTGATTTAAAAGCAAATAAAGGTGAAAGAGATTAAACGGAAGAAGAGAGAAACAGAGGCAAAGAAACAAACAGACTTTTGCGTAACACGTTACTGTACATAAGAGAGAATTCATAATGTAACTGACCAAACTCCAGGAGTGGCAGTGTCGTTCTGAGCTCTCCATGCGCTGCTGTTGTAAATGGCTTCTCCGTTCACCTGAAGCCACTGACCAATCTGCCGCAGACGCTCCTCGAAAATGGGCACGATGCGGCCGTCATGTGTGGGGCCAACGTTCAACAGCAGATTCCCCCCACAGGACACGGTCTCCACGAGACTCTGTAAGACAAACAGAGCACTTCTAAATGCTTGCTGCATATACATATATACACACACACTACCGTTCAAAAGTTTGGGGCCAGTAAGATTTACTTTAAGAAGAAGGGATGCATTAAATTGATTAAAAGGGACAGTAAATACATTTATAATGTTACAAAAGATTTCGATTTCAAATAAATGCTGTTCTTTTGAACTTTCTATTCATCAAAATATTCATCCTGACAGAAACTGTATCACAGTTTCCACAAAAATATTAAAGGGGTGGTATAATGCCCTTTTCACAAGATGTAAAATAAATATCTGATGTCCCCAGAGTGTGTATGTGAAGATATTTTTATATAGCATGTTAAAGCAAAAACGCACCGTTTTGTGTCTGGCCCTTTAAATGCAAATGAGCTGCTGCTCCCGACGCAGAGGGCGGAGTTTCAAGAGCTTGTGTGTGTTGTGAGCAGCTCCCATTACCTCACGCAGACACACACTAAAATGTCAGAAACTGTTCTGCTTTTTATGTTCAAACCGGAGTCAGACAAAGATGGAGAGACTCAAGAAGAAGTGACAACACGTAGAATGCAACAGGACGTCTCTGAATGGTTAGTTGATGAATTTATGTTGCTGATGTGGAGTTAACTATGTTCAATTAGCATATTCTGTCATGATAATCTATAAATCGCTCGTATAGGAACTGCTGTGAGATGCACACAGAGTGACTTTCTATTGCATGTGAAAAGACAGATGCTACAGTTTGAGCTGACTCACAAAAGTGCTCGACTACTACAACTCTTCCTCTTCTTATCATGGACTGGGTGTCCCCGGGGGCGGGGTTTATGTAAATTTTAGGTTTGATGATGTCACTAATCCTGGAGGAATGTCCTGTAGTCCCTACCAGCCATTTGTTGTAGTCCTTAAAAAACGATTTCTTCAAAAGCAAATATCTCCCATTGCTTTGAACTTTGAGCGTTGTAACTTTGCAGATGTTGTTTATGCTCAAACAGCAACATTACACACTAACTAAAGTTAGAAAAGTGAAATCATAATCAACCACCCCTTTAAAGGGATAGTTCACCCAAAAATGAAAATTAGCCCATGATTTACTCACCCTCAAGTCATCCTAAGCTCCACACGGCTCTGGGGGGTTAATAAAGGCCTTCTGAAGTGAAGCGATGTGTTTGTGTAAGAAAAATATTCATATTTAACAAAGTTAAATTCTAGCTTCCGGCCAAACAGCCATACGCAGTCTACTTACACCTAATGCACAACTTACGCAACTTGTGACGTCAGAAGTGGCGTAAATATCAGCAGTACGTCGCATAGTTGCGGTTTACACTTAAGTGAAACCCGTATGTTCATTTGGCCGGAAGCTAGTTATTTTACTTTATACAGTTTTAAATATGAATATTTTTCTCACACAAACGCATCGCTTCTCTTCAGAAGGCCTTTATTAACCCCCCGGAGCAGTGTGGAGCTCTTTTATGATGGATAGATGCACTTTTATGGACTTCAAAACAGAAACAGCAATTCACTGCCATTATAAAGCTTGGAAGAGCCAGGACATTTTTTAATATAACTCCGATTGTATTCGTCTGAAAGAAGAATGTCATATACACCTAGGATGGGTGAGCTATCCCTTTAAGCAGTATTGGCGTGTTTTTTTGTGTTTTTTGTAAAATGAGGGACATACCCGATAATGTCAGATCGCACATAGCAACATGACAGCAATTACGATATTATCGTAGATGATATAAATCGCACACCCCTAGTCAACTGCACACAAGTGTCCGAGTGAATGAATGTAGATGTAAAACTCACTCCTATCAGTTGTTCAGTGGTGAGGAAATCACTGAGTTTGGCCTCTCTCCTGTAGCCCCATGACTTGACATCAATGGTCATGCAGTTCTCCCACTTGTGCTTCAGCAGGTGTCCTGGGTTGTACCGATCCGTGCAGGTGTAATATCCGCCATGTTTACATATGCTGCCATATCCCCAGCGGTCATTGGTCACAACAGTGTCACGCACAGGGCTGAGAAAACACACATTTGCCATCAGTTAAGCTACATGACTTTACATAGTTCTAGTATGCAACTTGTTCTCTACAATGTTATTGTGAAATTAAATCAAAATGAAAGTCTTTACTCTATGTCTGATAGCTTTGAGTTCATCTAGACTCTAGTGTACTCCAAAACACTGACAAATAAGCATTTAGGAGAAAAAAGCTATTGCATGGTGCAAGGGGCAAAGTTTAGTGAGCCTCTGCTGGTAGATGCAGCAATTACACTATCCTGTTGCTAAAAGCATGTTTCTCCATTGACAGCCATTCAAAAGTAGCCGTGTATTCTAACAAAATAAAAAAGAATGGCAAAGAGTATATAAATCACAAAATTGAAAAGCCTTATAGGAGATGTTTTATCAGTGATTGATTTTACAGAGGGATCTCAACTCTCTGGAGGTCTTTGGTCATTTTAAAAATTGTACATTTTGAAATTATTTTATTTTTTACTTCATTTGAATGATACGAAACTTGGTGACTTTTTGACTTTGTGGATGAAAATGAAATGAACAGGAAATATGAAAGAATATGAAGATTCAGTACAATCTACAGCCACAATGAAGTAGCCAATGTGTCTGTCTAAATACAAATGCAAAACCTAACCTATGTGTACAATACACACACACATACACACATATATTAGGGGTGTAACAGGGGTGTAGTAATTATATTTCAATAATATTTCAATAATAGTAATTAAATAATATGAAATATTTTTTTCTAATATTTTTATTATTTGAATTTGTATAAATTAGATGTGAATATTGTCTTATACCATGAAATATCAAAAATATTATTGAAAATAATTCAAACAATTTCAACCAATATTGAAATACAGTACATTCATTTCATTTAAAAATGAATGTTGACTGTTGAGGATCAAAAGTGTGACCCTTAAGGGAGAAAATGGACATTGAATTTGATATTTTTTCCTATCTGCTGCCTTTGGACCTCCTCTTGGTTTCTTGGTTTGTAATCATGAGACTCATGTTAAGGTGTCCTTACCTCTCGTTATAGAGCCAGGCGAGGAACCCTGTGCTGTTCCAGTAGGTGTCGGGCGCATTTCCGTCACCATCAGACCACAGTACGTCAGGTTTGAACTTGTTGACTATCTCGTACAGCTCGGGCAGGGTCTTGGTTGTAGGGAACACATTGGTTTTGAAGAAGTTGTTAGCATCGGCTCTGTACAGAGGGTTAAACCACTCAAACAAGGAGTGGTAAAGCCCCAGACGCAAATCGCTGTGTTTCCGCAAAGCAGTGGCGATCTCATCCACCAGATCCCGCTTCGGCCCAACCGCCATGGCGTTCCAGTTCCACGAGTACTTTGAGTCCCACATCGTAAAGCCTGAGGAATTGAAACCCATGAATGAATAACTCTTTAAAATAAGGTTCATTTGTTAATACTTGTTAATGTACAATGTAATGTAACAAGTGTTACCTATTAACCTTAGTTAGTTCATCTCAACATTTATTAATACATTATTAAAATCAAAAGTTGTATTTGTGAATGCACTATGAATGACATAAATGTCACTAGAAATTACATAAGTGAAAAAACGCTGGTCAAAAACGTGCATTTACAACTTTCAGGCGCCATCTTTATTTTTAGCTCAACTGTCACTGAATGGAAAGCGCACAGGATTGTGGGAAGTCAAAGGCAGTGAAGATACATCTATGCTGCCTTCAAAAATCCCTCAGATGAAGGTCTCTCAGGAGACAGGAAGTGAAGCTAACATTGGATTTAGGCGTGACTTGATGCCTTCCTACATTGGAACGTGTCATCCGAAGGCAGCGGTTTTAAGCTTTCGGACGCATGTTTTAAGTATTGCGGTACGGCATATTGGTGCCTGTATATTTTAAGTTATTCATATCATTTAATTTCCCAATCTACTTGAACAGATAAAATCTGTGTTGTATCTTGAAATGTACTAATAACCACCATAAAACATGGCCAATACTCATATAGACAGGGCACAGGGTCATACGCACAAAGACCATCAGAGTAACACAACTGAAACTAAAATACTGCAATAAACATTAACTAAATAACAGAGAATGTAACAGAAAACACCCTAATGTACAGTACAGTACACTACATCACTGATAACCAGAAATAAAAAGAAGAAACAAAACTATTTAAAGAAAATATTATCATTCTGTATATGGTGTGTCACATAGGGGATTCTGGAAATGGCCTTTTACCGTTTTTCACTGTAAGCTATATGGTAAACCATACTTTTTACTTCAAAAAGACCATAAATTTGACAGTATTTTATAGGAAATGCACAAAGAATGTGATGTTAAACCATTTATAGAAGGTATTTTACAGTTAACCAATTAACCGTTTTTTACCATGGCATTTTATACATAATTACAATAAAATAAATATGAAAAATATTGTAAAGATGCCATGGTAAAAAACGGTTAATTGGTTAACTGTAAAATAACTATATAGCATTAAAATAATTAGAGTTGACAGATATGCACAAATTAAATGCATTGCAGTCTGTGCAGTCATTCCTCACAAACCTTCATGGTGTTTGGTTGTGAGCACAATATATTTCGCTCCAGACGAGGCAAAAATGTCAACCCACTCTACAGGATCAAAGAGTTCAGCGTGGAACTGAGATGCAAAGTCTGCGTAGGTGAAGCCAGGTGGATAATTCTGCTCCATAAAGTTAACATAAGATGGGTATTTCTTGCCCTGCCAGTACCACCTGTTGGAAAACAAAACTATTAAGGCACAGTTAACCTCAAATATATAAATTCAAAAACACTGTCATAAAGTGACCAAGGCCATTTAACTTCTTGATTAAAGAAAATAAAGCTTACTTTTTAGAATGATTTGGATTATTTGCATTTCAGATATAATTTTTTAATTAAGATTATGCACATTGTAATGTATAAAAAAAATATAAATCTTATTACAGTATTTTTTTGCTATATAACTCAAAAGTAAACTGTCTGGAGGAGGGAAAATGTGTTCACATCATGCAATATTTTCATGGAATTAAACATGCGAAATATGATCATTTTACAAACATAGGCTTCATTGTCTTTGCATTTTTGGGGTTGTATGACCTGTTTTAATGTTATTAACTCAAATTCACATTCACATTCACTACTGTAGCATTGTAAGGTATCAGATTATAGAAACATGGTACTTTGATAAGCCATATTGTAGTAATGAATGATTAACATGAATGTACAATGATAATTACATGGTATTCATGGGTATTTCAAACAGTAACATGGTGTTGTACAGCATATGTGCAAAACATCACAATATTGGTAGTGCCATGATACTTTGTGGTACTTTTTATGTTATTGTCATTCACATTATGTTAGTGTCATTTATATAACTTGCCGGTCATGTGACCTGATGATATCACATCAGTTGTAATATCTTCACATATCACATATCTTACATGACTTGGATTTAGGAAATATCCTGTATTTTTAATGTTTTTTTTAAATATTAAAATTTATTTAACTTCCTGGTCATGTGACCTGATGATTGCACCTCCACTGTATTATATTCATAAACATCTGTCACACATCTTACATGCACCTGTTTTTGGGAACATGTCTGTTGATTTTATAGAATTTTTTTGAATGATTAAAATCCATTTAACTTCCTGGTCATGTGACCTGATGTTGGCACACCCACTTTATTATATTAACAAACATCTCTCAAACATCTTACATGCAGTTACATGCATGTGGAAACGTGTCTTTGGTGATTTTATAACAATCGGTTAAACATTTATATATTTTGATTTAAATTTAACAATATCATATCACCTAACATCTGCAAACATATCCTATTATACATATCTTATTTTAAGGAAATCTTATTTTGTGTGTTAATCCCAGTTCTTGAAATAATCAAATCAATTACATATTTTAATGCTTATGTAATCTAATGATGTCACATTTCATCCAGCATAACCTATATGCCAAACTGGCAACTAACTGCCCAAACCAACTTGGATATGATTTCAAATAATCAAAAATAGATTTTGTCCACATTCATGGATCCATAGTGGAAATTTCTCTTCACTGAAAGTTGTCCATGGCTTTTAAGTACTGCAAAAACTCATGACATTTGTGCATGAACATAATGAGTAAACTTGCACCTGATGTTGGGTCTTTAAACGTATGTTTTCTGCACACAAACAAAAATATGACATAAGCAAATATTCTAAGTTCCTTTGTGAATTAAAGGTGCAGTAAGTGATTTCTGATGAACTCTTTTGAGAGCGGATTGGACCGAGCAGCACAACACAATTGTAGCCAATCAGCATTAGGGGGTGTGTCACTCACGATGGGGGAGGAGAGTGAGCCAATCAGCAGTAGGGGGCGTGTCACTCGCGATGGGGGAGGAGAGAGAGTGAGCCAATCAGTAGCAGGGGGCATGTTACTCATGATGTGGGAGGAGAGAGAGTGAGCCAATCCGCAGCAGGGGGCGTGTTACTCATGATGTGGGAGGAGAGAGAGTGAGCCAATCAGCAGCAGGGGGTGTGTCATGATGGGGGAGGAGAGAGAGTGAGCCAATCAGCATTTGGGGGTGTATCACTCACGATGGGGGAAGAGAGTGAGCCAATCAGCAGTGGGGGGCGTGTCACTCATGATGTGGGAGGAGAGAGAGTGAGCCAATCAGCAGCAGGGGGTGTGTCATGATGGGGGAGGAGAGAGAGTGAGCCAATCAGCATTAGGGGGTGTATCACTCACGATGGGGGAAGAGAGAAAGTGAGCCAATCAGCAGTGGGGGGCGTGTCACTCATGATGGGGGACGAGAGAGAGTGAGCCAATCAGCAGTAGGGGTGTGTCACTCATGATGGGGGAGGAGAGAGAGTGAGCAAGAGGAAGATTTAAAGAAAGACTGTATGAAGAGAGATGGCTGAGAGACATTACAAAAGAGAAAAGTTCAGGGCCTGGTTGCATGATACCAAAAAATGAAATTTATCCCATAATTTACTCTCCCTCAAGCCATCATAGGTGAATTGACTTCTTCTTTCAGTCAAACACAATCAGAGTCATACCGGTATTTAAAAATATTCTGGCTCTTCCAAGCTTCATAATGAGAGTGAATAGTACCTTAGATTTTGAAGCCCAAAAAGCGCATCCATCCATCATTACAGTAATCCATACGTCTCCAGGGGTAAATAAAGGGTTTAATAAAGCTTAATGAAGGCCTTCTGAAGCGAAGCTATGCATTTGTGTTAAAAATCCATATTTATAACTTAACTATAAACTATCATTGGCTTCCGGTAACTTCCGTACGCGAGTCTAGTTCCGGCGGTGACCTCTGACCCGACTTCCATGGGGTCCATCATCAGTCTGGTTACCGACATTCTTCAAAATATCTCCCTTTGTGTTCAGCAGAAGAAAGAATCTCATACAGGTATAGAAAAACTTGAGAGTGAGTAAATGATGACAGAATTTCCATTTTTAAGTGAACTATTCCTTAAAGTTCCTTAAGTGGACCCTTAGGTTTTTTTTCTTGCAACCCATGTTTCACTAAGGGTACCCTTAACCTTATAACTAAGAGTTTTGCTATGTTTCACAGAACAAAGATATGTGTGTTTGTGCATTTTGGAGACGGAACAATGAAGGGAGGGGTGTGGTTGAGTGTTTCTTAGAAATTACTTACTGCACCTTTAACATTCCTTTAATAACCGACTTTTTGAATGAATGCATGGCGCAGAGCACAATGCACATGGTTCAAGACTGCCCAGAGTCATGTACTGATCTTATTCTATCTCCATGTGAACACTCCACTCTTTTTCAACATAATATTCTTATTTTATGCATTTATTCAGAAAAAGCCACCAAGGCCTAGACCCATTAAATTCTACAAAGTGCCAAGTTTATAGTACAATTGGCTATAGTACTACTAATAAAAATAATTTATAAGCATTTGCTTAACATAGTAATGAAATTACTTTTGTGTGAGAAAAGTCTGACAATTTAAACAGGCCTTGTTGTGTGACACCATTAGGTCACATGACAGGGAAGTTAAATGTTTTTTTTTTTTTAAAAACACATTCAAAACTAATTTTCAGAATGAGGAAGCTGATGTTGCTGTATTTTAAATGTATTGTTTAGCAGTTGACAGGTAGGCTATGTGACAGATCAGGTGAGTTCATGTAGAGAACCACATCATGTGATTTGAAACAAAAACTAGTACCAAAGACACTCCAGTGAAGCATTGTGTTGCACAACACGACACTGTTTTCAACTCAAAACGTTCAACTTTTTGAGTTTTGGCCGTTCATTTAAACGACAACAGCGTTTTGGGTGCCTGAAAACGCAAACTTTTGATATGGTTTATCGCCATCTAATGGCCTGGCAGCAGAATACAGCGGTTTTAGTCTTTTTCGCGAATCCGAGTGAATTGGGATCGTTTTGACAATGGTGTCGTCCGTACGTGGAAAACTCAAAGGAAAAACTTCTCCGTTTTAAGCACTGTAAACATACCCTTATTCACGACGATCAAATGAGAGTTGTTTAAAAATCACATGATGTGGTGTGGTCTACAAAAACTCACATGATCTGTAACATATGTTAATATGTAAGCTTTTTTCATTCTGAAAACAATATGCAAAATAATAATACAAAACGCATATGATATATTTAGGCCACATGACCCTAGCAATTTAAATAGATTTCAATAATTCAAATCTTTTTATATAAAATCAACAGACATTTTCCCAAAAAAACAAATAGGCTACATGCAAGATGTGTGAGTTATATTTGTTATTATAATACAGTGTGTCTGGCAGCATCAGGTCACATGACCAGGAAGTTAAATAGATTTTAATAGTTCAAAAAATGTCTAAACATAATTTTTTAAATCACACGGTGTAAGATATGTGGCAAGAGCTAGTGATTGAATTACATGTAGTTTGACATCTGTAGGTCAAATCAATAAGAAATTAAATAGTTTAAGCATAACACTTACATTATAATAACACATTTTTAAATCATATATAAATTATATAGCTACTTTGTTTTTGACTAAATTAGTCACAAAAAAAAAGTTGAATCGTTACACAGAAAAGCATAATTCATGTATTCACAGAAAAATGCCTTGTATATAGTCATGCACTGTTGAATGTTTTGCACTTTTGCGACACTCCCTAACTCTGATCTCCTGTCAAACTAATGTCCAATATAAAACCAGAGGCAGACTTACCAGAACCATTCACTGCCAAAGCTGGGAACTGAAAACACTCCCCAGTGAATGAAAATGCCGAATTTGGCTTGATCGAACCATTCCGGTAGAGGTCTTGAATCAATTGATTCCCACGTTGGCTTGTATTGACAAAGACAGCTGCCGATCGAGAGTAAAAAAAGGGACAAAACACCCCAGTTATGCATTGTGCTGCCGCTGTCTCTTATTCACAGCGATCAAATGAGAGTTGTTTCAGATCACATGATGTGCTGTGGTGGTTGTCTACATAAACTCACGTGATATAGCTGCCAACTGCAAAACAAAACGTTTAAAATACAGCAACTGTAGAAACTTCCTCATCCAGAAACCTTGAATAAAGCGCCACCACTAGGAAGGCTCGATTTATGAATATTAAGTAGGTAACACGACATTCGCCGATGATTGGCTAAAGCAACGCTGGAGGACCTAATTAATATTCATGACATAAGCCTTCGCTGTCGTGGGATTCGTCACATCCTGTTCTGTACTAGTTTACATAGAGTGATCCGTGTGGACTGTGGTTTTCAACGATCTGAAAATATACATCTATGCAAGGATATATCGACTGTCACTGTCATATTTCTGCCGAGGATTTTGACAGTGTAAGAAAGAAAAATAGTTGCAATGTTCATAATACTATGGAACTATCTGAGAAGTTCCTTAATGAGTGTGTGTGTTGTGTTTATTTAGGACATTGATGATGTCATTGGAGAGTCTAAAAAGGTACCTCTTTCAATCTATATTCTCTGTCAAATCTGATATCCATATTAAGAGTGCAGTAATGTTTGCTTTAATTGTTTTAGGCTGGGCTTGTTGCCCTTCTTGCTGTAGCAGAGCATGCTGGTGAATTTGAGAAAATTATACAGCTCTCACAACGGTATATCTTACATATTATTATCTTGTGTATTATTTTCAGCAAACTCAATATTAAATGGCTTTAATTTCCTATAGGTTCCCTGGATTCATTATGCCATGTCTTGGAGTTCATCCTGTCCAAGATCCAGCACAACCCAGAGGAGCCGTACCGGAGGTCTGAAACTTATGCATATAAAGATACATTTATTTTATTCACTGTCTTACAGCTGACACAGTTTCCTTATTTTCTGCCCCACAGGATTTAGATGCTGCATTACCGCTGATTGACAAATACAAAGAGCACATTGTGGCTATTGGTGAGGTTAGACATATACTGTATGTCTAACTAGTTGTTATAAGTAGAGAATAGAGTTCTGTAAGATTTTAATCCCTTAAAGGTAGGGTAGGCAATTTCGGAGAGGCTAGCAATAGCAAGTTAGCTCTGAAAGCATAAGAACCCACCCTCTCTTCACAGCGTCTCCAAAGCCACACCTCCTTCATGAACGCGTACAGCCAGAGCAAACAAAAACGTCACGAGAGATGGTGTTAAATTACCTCATGTCTCAAAGCACATAACATTACAATAAAAATGAACGTAAACAACTTAAAGAGCTAGTTGCACCACCTGACTGCTGCAGATTCATTTTGCTGTTGATAGTGTTGACATAGAAACGTATAAATGCAAAACTGAGGACGTGAACAGCAGGTTGCCATGTCGTAATTACGGTTATGAAACAGCGTGAATGCAGCATAAGCTCGTTGTTTTGGTTCAGGTGGAACTGTAAAAGGCGGCGGCGGCTGCTGTTTGTTTGTGACTGTCTGTCTAAGGCCCCGATTTTCAGGTTCGAAAACGCGAGGCGCAGAGAACTGCCCCATCACACAGAACGAGCAGTGCGCTGCGTTTTTATGTTGCTAGGCAACCACTGACAGTCAAGTACACGTCAAATCAGCCTTTTATTAACTTTATTTACTTTTTGTTAACATTGTGGTAGTTAAGGTTCGTGAAGTCGTTAAGCTCCTGGTAACCCGCGAGAGCACCACAAGTTTATCCTCCATCATCGCACTCTCCATTCAAGCAACTGTAGCTTTCATCACTAAAACGGAAGGCCCGCCTCTCCATTCATGCGATTGGACAGTGGAAAAAAAACACGATGACGTCGGGGGCTTTTTCCGCTCTGAGTTTTTTTCAACAAAACGCGAGGCGCAGCAGGCGCATAAACAGTGCGCAGAACGCTCACTGCCATAGGAAACCATTTGAAAAAAGGCGCCTCTCACTGCAAAAACCGTGTCAGGTGTGATCGGGGCCTAACTCTGCATAACCTTACGAAACGCGCTGATGATGTGTGATGTCTGCGCGAGAAGCAGAGGTATGGAAATACACATGTCGACAGACAGGTAGGATAACCTATCATTCCATTCGGACCGAATGCAATGATTGGACAAACATCTTTTAGTCCTGAGACTTCCACAAAAGATATATGTACATGTTTTAATATTTAGACCACTTCTATTATTAATTGCTATCTGGATGAGAAGAGAGTTTAAACCAGTATAACTAAAAAAAATTCAAAAATCGCATACCCTACCTTTAATTGTCTAAAAGATTGTTTCACCACTGCATAATGCAATGAGCAGTCCAACATTTGTTGGTCAAACTTTTGTTAATGCAGGCAAAAAACAAAGTCTTCCTCTTTTATCAGTACCTAAATGAACTATTCAGTGTTATGATGTTTTTATGCATGTTTAAATATGTATCATTACATACAGGTCGGCCTGGATTTCACGCCACGTGTAGTCAACAGTGACGCTGGGAAAGACGGACAGAGACAGGTACTCATTCGACAGGCTGAAATCGCGAAACAGTTAAATCTGCCTCTGTAAGTGTCATGCAGGCTTTGTATATTTGTGCGCATAAAAAATGACTTTATGATCTTTCATATAGCAGTGAGTTTTGTCTGTTAGGAATGTACACTCAAGATCTGCTGGAAGACCAACCATCCATCTTTTGAAGGAGCTGGGTATGCATACATGCCAAAACATGCATGACAAACAGTGCCTGCTTATTCATAAATCTGTTGCTTTTCATGATTTCAATCTTGTCTGTTTTCTATAAGGTGTAGAAAATGCACTTCTTCATGCATTTGACGGAAAACCTTCGGTTGCAATGGAGGGTGTGAAAGCTGGTTATTTTTTCTCAATACCTCCATCCATTGTAAGGAGTGATCAGGTAAATATAACCTATTGTTAAAAGAATTATGTAGTGACCGAAATGTCAAACAAATAAAACCTCTTTTTTTATATTTTTATATATTTGGGCTTCTTCATTCTCAATCAAATTTGATGAATTTATTTTTTAAAGATTTTACAAAAAAAAAATATATATATATATATATATATGTATATATAATTTATATTTGTCTACAAACTAATTTCAAGCATTTAAGCGAAAGTCTTTATATGAAAATGTTCTTAAGATCTTGTCCAAACGTTTAACTTGTAGTGTATATCTGTTTCTATAATTTACAATAACACCTCAGTGCATCTCTTAGTCACACATCACATGATTTTTGATAAGAAGCAGAAGCTGGTGAAGCAGGTTCCTCTGGAGAGCATGTGTTTAGAGACGGACGCTCCTGCACTGGGACCTGAGAAGCAGGTACGGCAGCTTTTAGTTTTTAAACATCATAAACATGATTTGACGTTTATTTACATCTGTGTTTTTACTCTAGGTGAGGAATGTACCAAGGAACATCAGCATTAGTGCTGAATATATCGCCAAAATCAAAGGAATTCCCTTGGAGAAGGTCATAGAGGTCACTACCCAGAATGCCTTGCACCTGTTCCCCAAATTAAAAACATTTATCAAAGCTTGACATTAATAGTGCACCTCGGCAAAGCTGCTTAAAGCTGTCCTTTAAACAAACAAATGTGCATTGTTGAATTAAGATCAAGAAAAAAAATATATATTTTTTTTCAGAAGACATTGCTTATTTTCATTTATTTGACTGAATAATCATTTGGGTTTTTTGATTCAAGATAGCCTATTGTTCCGATTCGGGGGAATGACTGCAAATGACCACAGTTTTTTGTTGTTGTTGTGATGTCAAAAAAATATTGTATCAAAAGCTGTATTAAAAACAAATACCGTATGTACAGTGGGTCTCAAACCTGTTTATGAAGTCATTGAGCAACAAGTTTACTACGAGCTAATGTAAGCATGTGAAGATTTTTGCAGCATATTTATAGGAGAGTCAAAGACACCATTGTTCATTAGGGTAAATAGAAAGAAGTGGAAGGCCACACAAAATAAAGTTAGTGTAATGAAAAATAAAAACGCAGAACTTGCTTTTACCAGTAGATGGCAGAAAATACAATAATAGTTCCGTCTCTAATCTAAACACTTGGGGTCTGTAGTCAGGGTTGCCAAGTCTGAGGTTTTCCTGCGTAATTGGGCTACTTTTAAACTCTTGCCGCGGATTGATTTTCCCCCCCACGGGTTAAAGGTTTGACATATTGCAAAAATTATATTAGACTAAAAAGCCTACCAGTGATAAAACTGCTAGAAGTTAAGTTTTCTGATCACTACAATATAGGATAGTGTTCTTCATTTTGCATAACAGGGACTATAAAATATGGGAATGTCACATTCACAGAGAGGGCTTATATTAAACCAGGATTGTGCCTTAGTTCAATTAGGGCATTTAAGTAGCTTTTATAAACGTGCATGAGGAAAAAAAACATTACCATCTTGAGCTACAGTCTATGATCTTGAGACATAACAACAGCACTGACGTATTTTAAGATATGTCACTGCAGGTGCTTTCAGTTCAACATGTATTTTAGTCTGGGACTAGGTTTAATAAGCCTTGTTTGTGAAACCGGATATTTTGATATTTGGGAAATGGTAATTGGTCTACTTTTGGCCTATTTTTGATTGGCCTTTGGGTTAGTTTTGTAACGCAGACTTGGCAACCCTGTCCGTAGCGCCACCTGGAGGAAGACGCGTTTAGTGAATCCGTTTTTGGCTGCCTGTAACATTTGCTGCTGTCTCAAGATCCTCACAGATTAGATCACTGTTTCCACACTGTTTCATTGCATGTCATCGTATGTTTGGACAGCTCACGGAAACTTAATGGAGTGAGCATAGTCTAATGTAGTTGTAGCCTATCATAAATGAAGACTTCAGTGAATGTCATTAAGGATTAAAGTAAGTCGTTTTATTGCTTTAAAAACAGCGATCTTGTAGGCGATCAGAAAGCTTTGTTTGGTCTGTTCACTTCACGCACTAATTTGTTTAATGGAGGTTGAATCTCTAGAATTGAACAGGGTTCGTTCTGAATCCAATGGAGAATGCATTTTTAATTTCTGAACTGCTGTAAAGTGTAGTTTATAGGCTATGTGTATATATATTTTATTCAAAATATGAATAAAAATATAATAGTATCTCAATATAGCAGTGTTTTATTTATATATAATATAAATTGTGTATATTAGTCATTTTGTGTTTTGCCTTTTTTATTTTTACTTGTGTCTATCTAGTTTTTTGTTGTTATTTTAGTGCTTCAATATAAATTAAACTAATTTAATGTTTAAGGATTTTAAGTTAAAGTTTATTTTTTAACGGAAGCTCTTTTGTGTTTTAAGTAAAGTGTTAGTATATATATACAGTGCAATGCATAAGTGAATACACCCATGCTAAAGTTGACTAAAAAGAGGAATAAAAAATCATATTTTGGAAATTGAACTTAATGCCTTAATTAAAAAAATTAGGAAAAATCCAACCTTTAAGGACACCAATTTTCTTTGTGAATGAATAATGTATCGTAAATAAATAAATGTTCTTCCTTAAAATACATGGTGCATAAGTGAGTACACCCCTATGTTAAATTCCCATAGAGGCAGGCAGATTTTTATTTTTAAGTATTTTTTTTAAAAACAATTTAGGATACTATGCATCCTGATAAAGTTCCTTTGGCCTTTGGAATTAAAATAGCCCCACATCATCACATAGCCTTCACCATACCTAGAGATTGGCATGGGGTACTTTCCATAAGATCATCTCTCAATGCAAATCAAACTAGCTTTTAGGCTAACTGAAATAAAACCATGCCAATCTCTAGGTATGGTGAAGGCTATGTGATGATGTGGGGCTATTTTAATTCCAAAGGCCAAGGGAACTTTATCAGGATGCATAGTATCCTAAATTGTTTTTAAAAAAAATACTTAAAAATAAAAATCTGCCTGCCTCTATGGGAATTTAACATAGGGGTGTACTCACTTATGCACCATGTATTTTAAGGAAGAACATTTATTTATTTACGATACATTATTCATTCACAAAGAAAATTGGTGTCCTTAAAGGTTGGATTTTTCCTAATTTTTTAAATTAACGCATTAAGTTCAATTTCCAAAATATGATTTTTTATTCCTCTTTTTAGTCAACTTTAGCATGGGTGTATTCACTTATGCATAGCACTGTATCTGTATATATATATATATATATATACACAATATAAAGCAATAGTCTGACAGTTCTTCTGCTTTTACAGCTCTGAAACAATGGCCGCTGAAATGTTATTGATGAGGGGAATCAACAGGTTCAGAAAAGTTACACTCGGAGGTCAAAAACGAGTCCGTTTTAACACGCCTCACCTGAAAGAACAGGTAAGATTGACAAGCTGCTGTCTGAGTTGAGTTTATATCTGCCATTATTTGAAGTCAACATTTCCAAAGCTTCATCTATTTATCCAGACCAGATTTTTACTTTGTTTGTCCTGCATGCTTGGTTTCAGGATTATGACAGCCACCGAAATGCCTCCAGCTTTAGTGGCGTTGTTGAATGTGCCAGGGGTCGTGACAGGTATTTGGGGAGATCTGGACACAGGCTATTTGGAGAGATTCATCCAGCTCAACAGCTCGTCTATGGACAGATCTGTTTATTCCATCAAGATAACAGATATTACAGAGAGCTGAAAACAGAAGGTGTTGACACAACCAAAGATGCCAAAACACCTGATTCCAGAAAACATAAGCAAATGGTACACCACACTAAACTGTAAATTCTTGTTGATTACACAGCCCTGATTAAAAGTGTTGAAGTTCAAATATTATGGTCTGATAATTTTATCTTAAAGCAGTGACTATAAAAACACCTTCTCCAATTATATTTTTTACTATTGTTTTCTCAGTTAAGTGAGAGTTCCAGAGAGAGAAAAGTGCCAGTCACAAGACTGGGAAGGCTGGTGAACTTTGGAGGTGAGATAACACCCATTATAGTGTGATTGCTTGTTTAATTAGCTAAAAAAAAAAGGCTTTGGCAAACAAGCAAATGCAAAATATTTCATGATTCCCACAGGTTTAGCAGTTGGACTGGGCATTGGAGCCATTGCTGAAGTTGCAAAGAAGAGTCTTGCATCTGGAGGGAAATCAGGTGGGAACATGTGGTTGGACATTATGGTTCAGTAATTGATTGGCTGTAATTTACAAGTAGGGTTATTTTATTCCTCTCTCCTCTTTGGCAGGACAAAAAAAAGCAATTCTGGACTCAAACCCGTTCATATCAGAAGCCAATGCTGAAAGGATTGTTCGGACTCTCTGCAAAGTGAGAGGAGCCGCACTTAAACTAGGACAGATGCTCAGCATTCAGGGTGAGAGATTCCTCCAAACACATCTGTCTGTAGAGATAATGAACGTTATTACAAAAATTGTAAATTCAGTGCAAGCTAAATTATTTATTTGAAGTACCCCAGATCATCTGAGAAGGCTAGGGTGGCAGTGTCTCCTCAAAAAAATTTCTCCTCAGAGAAAACAATCAATATTTCAAAAATAAAACAGCGTAAATATAACAAAATACGACATTTAAAAGTGTATGAATCACTTGTTTTTCTAAAGTAACACTGTCCCACAGCGACACCAGCAGGTGAAGTTACAACGGGACGCCGAGTCTATCGCACTATGATTGGATATGAACAGTTATGTTTGGATATGATTGGTTCATGTGATTAATCCCACCTCTTGTTTACGTGCGAGTTCACCAATCGGTCTAAATGAACAAAATGATGACAAAACATGAATTTTGATTTTTGAAACAAAACATGATTTTTTTGTGAGCAATTAGAAATTTACATATTTTTTATTTAATATTTTTTAAAATTATTTTATTTTATTTTATATTACTGCCTTTAGTTATTTTAGAATAAATGTAAAACTGCGAAAAAACACTGACTTGATTAGATTTATGCTTGGTTTTAATAAATAGAACATTAATTACATAGTGTCAAAATACAAAATAGAATTGAATGAATTTACATTTGATATACAATTATTATTTATTTTTTTGTTAAACTGCAAGGACTTTGCCCAATTTTAAAACACCACTGCATATATAAATATATATATATATATTTTTTATTTATTTTATGAATAAATTCTAGAATAATTTTTTTATTAGAGGTGATTGCTGATCAGGGATCTGGTCTGAAGGGATTTGGTCATTTGACTTCTGATCAGTAAATAGCAACACCCTGGCAACCACACACAACTGTTTAGCATCATAATGGCACCATTCATTTAAATTTAATTTGCCATTACTAATTTATCACAATTATTTAAAAATAGGATGGAATATGTGTTGTCAAATGCTTGTTTTTACCACTTGTTTTCTCTGATTCGGCAACTACCCTTGCCTTTGACCTGTTTGCTATACTGTTACACTCAGCAGGGATTATTCTTGCTAAGAATCTGACACAAATGTCCCTCTGAAATATCATTACACCCCTTCCCCTCGACGCGGTGTATGGCTGTCTATGTTGCCGACTGCGTTCTGTATCTTTCCACTTGTTAAAAAGGAAAGTAGTTCCAGACAGATAGCTGATAAGGTCACATTAAGTCTCTTTTAATCTGTTGTTGTCTTTTAAAAGGGCAATAATGCATTATGTGCAATGTCATTAAGGTGTATTGTGTGCCATGTCATTGAGGTGAAGGACGCATTTAGCTGGAATATGTCACGACCCAAAATAAGAAAACCAGCTGGCCACAATAACCATGCAAAGCTTTTTTTAGTGCTTCATGCCATTCATGCTGTAAAAGTACATGTTCAGAGTTCACCTATAGCGTGTTTGCATGATCTGCTACACATTGATCTTTGGTTCTGTTCATCTTTTCTTGTCCATAGACGATGCTTTCATCAACCCTCAGCTTGCAAAGATCTTTGACCGTGTTCGACAGAGCGCCGACTTCATGCCCACCCAGCAAATGATGGTATAGCCTCAAATGTGAGAGTTGAAAACACAAACCGCTTTTACATCTTAAAGTCAGTGTTGGGGATAATGCATTACATGTAAAGTGAGTTACGCAATAAGATTACATTTTTCAAGTGATAAGTAACAGATTACTTTTAAATTTACAACAAAATATCTGAGTTACTTTTTCAAATACATATAATACAGTATATAACACAAGTTACTGTAGTTTTAAAATAAATGTGAGCATGCATTTACTCATCTCATTTGCACAGAAACATTCACTATTCCTCAAAATGAATAATATACTTTATGTATTTAATCTCACTTTATTAACCAATGTCTTTGTATGTAGAACTTTGAGAACTTTCTTCTCCTGCGTCATTTCACTAATTAAATTTTTCTTCTTCTTCTTCTTATTATTATTGTACTTATTTTCACTTTGGTGTGAAAGGGCCCTAAAGCAGAATTTTATTTTTATTTTATTAAAAAACAAACAATCAAGTCCAGCCCAGGTGAGAAAAAGTAACGCAAAAGTAATGTAACGCATTACTTCCCATAAGAAGTAACTAAGTAATGCAATTAGTTACTTTTTAGGGAGTAATGCAATATTGTAATGCATTACTTTTTGCAGTAACTTTCCCCAACACTGCTTAAAGTCGACATTAAAAAACATTTGCAAGTTATTTAATGTCTGTAATTTGAACTTTTTTGCTGTTGAACTGAAATTAGAAAGTGAGTTTCTTTCTTCTGCTGAACACAAAAGAAGATATATTGAAGAATGTTGGTAACCAAACAGTTGATGGACACCACTGACTTCCATACTGTAGTATTATTATTTTTTTTTTCAATACTCAAGTCAGTGGCTACCATTAACTGTTTGGTTACCAACACTCTTCAAAATATCTTCTTTTGTATTCACATACAGGTTTGGAACAACTTGTAAGTAATGATAAAAAGTAATGTTTTTTAGGTGAACTATCCCTTTAAGAAAGATAATCAGTGAATGACTTTTAAGGCTACGTCTACATTAATCCAGATACATTTGAAAATGGCGTTTTAAAATGCTCTCCGTCCACACTATTAAATTATTAAATTTCTGTACCTGAAAAACCTGAAAAGCACTGTTTATTTTATTTCTATCTTTGTTATATTGTATTTATTTGTGCTTTTTGCTTGTAATTTGATTATTTGTTCTTATTTTATTACTGAATTTTATCACTTGTCTTTAATAATGTTTTAAATTTATATTAGGCTAGTAGTTTTAGTTCACTAGGTCGCACTCTGGCCAATCCATTTATGGTCTAAAATGCAATTACCTTCATGTTTTACAGCAGCACAGCAATTTTCAGTAAATTTCATTATAAAATATGCATCACATGACTAAACATTCAAAGATGCATCATCTCAGTTTTAACAGTCCACACTAAATGTTTTTGCAGGGGGGAAAAAAGCCAAAAACAGAGAAATCTGGATTGGTGTAGAGTGTAGACGTAGCCTGAGATAATAAGGACAGCATATAAATTTAAAACAAAATATGGTTTTGTTTTATGGTGTGTTTATCATTCGGACAGAAAACAGTGGTCAGTGATCTGGGTCCAAACTGGCAGGATAAACTAGAGTACTTCGAGGAGCGTCCGTTTGCAGCGGCCTCCATCGGTCAGGTTCACCTGGCCAGAATGAAGGACGGCAGAGAAGTGGCCATGAAAATCCAGGTTCGAGAGCTGCTTTTGTCTTGTAGTGTTTCACATGTCTGTGCTTTGTGCTGCCAGATCTAGGCATTAATTAATTGAACATTATTATGTGCTGTCAGTATCCAGGAGTGGCCAAAAGTATAAACAGCGACGTGAACAACCTAATGACACTCCTCAGTATCAGCAATGCTTTACCTGAAGGTATGAATTATGTTGTGTCACAATGCTTTTGATTTCAGTTCTACTGTAACCGTGTCTGTCGTTCTGTTCGCGTGAAGGTTTGTTTCCTGAGCATCTCGTAGAGGTCATGAGCAGGGAATTGGCTTTGGAGTGTGATTATGTACGGGAAGCCAAATGTGCCAAGAAATTCCAGTGAGTATTTGAATGACTAGATCCAAAATGTGGACCATATCTTAGGATAGTTCATTTGATATTTAAATGACTCAAATGAGATTTTATACTCAAAGTTTAGGCTGTAATTTTAGTATTATTTAAATGCTATAATAATACTTTTTTATTTTTATATTTTCAGTTTTCATTTTGGTTAAGTTTGTGCTTTTGTCATTTTTTAATTTCTATTTAGCTTTATTTTAATTTTTATTATGGTTTTAATCATTTTAGTATTTCAACTTAATTTTTTTTTTTTTTTTAGTTAGTTAGTTTCAACATGTCTAATATTCGTTTTGAAAATTATTTTATTTAGTTGTTTTTTTTTAATTAACAAAAACTGTTTATAATCTTTTGTAAAAAAAAAAAAAAAAATGTTTTCATCACAATAAGTGTATTGTGATTGTCAAAACATTTTGGTAACTAAACAGAATTTTATTAAGTTCCATTTCAGTGACAACATGTTTCAACATGGTACAATGACTGGTAGGCCACTGTTTTTATTATTGCTTGATTTCAAATTTACAAATGTCACGATTTCAATTCAATTCAATTCTTGTGATTTGATTCCGATCTTGATTCAATATCGATCAATTTAGATAAATATTAGGTATAGTAGATACATGTTAATAGATAAAGGTTAACAATAACAACTCAAATATAAATATAATGTGTTTTTTTATTATAATAACGTAATAATATTTTAAATATATAATATGTTAATATAGTGCACATGATATTTAATTCATCATTTCAAAGCAGCTTTACAGAAAGTGCATGAGTCCACATTACAATTTAGAGTGATCTGTTATCAGAGGTAACGGTCTAAGTTATGTATTTCAGAAATGTACATATACAAGTTTGTCACAGTTCGCTAAAAACGTATTAATTTAAACAATGTAATAATTTAATGCAGAAACAATGAGCGCATTGTAGTAATGAATACTTGTTTGTTAACAAATAATTATGACATTTAGAAAATAAAGCATTGGTGCAAAATTTAGCAAAATACTCCTCTCTATAGCATATTTTTCTATCCAACTAACGTGCTATGGTCATTAAATGGCTTTCCTGGGGTAAATGTAACTCCAGCTGTTTTATTGACCATTTCCACGGGTGAAAAACACTGATTGATCGATATTATGTATTATGCATATACATTTCGGTAAGTTGTACTGTATCTTTCAACATACCTATTGTTCATTTATGTTTATTTACTATTAACTAGTAGTAGTAACAGTAGCTAAGAGATGATCGGTTCACGTGCCGCTTGAACTGAGGCGCCAGCGCCTCAAAACGGTATTTGTAGTTTGAATTTCGTTATAAAATTGACCGAATTTGAGAGGTTCATATTTGTTTCATATGTAAAGTAACCTGCTCTGTCTTTGTCTGTCGGTGTCAGTGTCCTCTTCTTCGCGATTTTTCTCTGCGTGAGAAAATGGATGTGTGGCGTGAGAGCGTGTGAAAAGTGTAAATTGCGTGAGAGTTGGCAGCCCTGGTTAATATCATTACAGGGAGTTACTGAAGGGCCATCCTTATTTCTACGTGCCAAATGTTGTGGATGAACTGAGCAGCCAGCACGTCCTCACCACGGAGCTGGTGTCCGGTTTCCCTTTGGATAAAGCCGATGACCTGTCACAGGAACTCAAGGATGAGGTGAGCGCCGGCCACACATGCTTCCAGACTGATTTAGTCTTAAAAAAAGTCTTTTTGTAGTCCTGAACATTCAAATTGATCATATCTGCTCTTTGTCAGATCTGTGAGCAGATTCTGACTCTGTGTTTGCGTGAACTCTTTGAGTTTCGATACATGCAGACAGATCCCAACTGGTCCAATTTCTTCTTTGACCCACAAACACACAAGGTATTTCTCTGTTTTCATTGTATATCTTGAATTGTTTAATCTGCGTTGTTTTGATTGCATTAAGTATTGTCTGGAATTCATATGCAGGTTGCTCTGTTAGACTTTGGAGCCACTAGAGGTTTTGATGCGAGCTTCACTGATGTCTATATTGAGGTAACACTGTAAACTTTACATTCTGCATATTTTTGAAATTGTTTTATATTTAAATTTGTGACAATTCTTGAATTTTTTTCTTGATCAGATTATCAAGGCTGCTGCAGACAGGAACAAAGAGGGAGTTTTAAAACGGTCGATTGATATGAACTTTCTGACCGGATACGAGTCAAAGGTACAGTAATTCACTCCGGAGCCCACAGACCTAAAAATTACATGTTTCATCTGCCCAAAAAACTCTATGATGGTTTTGGACACATTATATCCTGTTAGGTCATTGCCACACACATTTTGTAGCGTGTTTGAGAGAATCCATTTGCATAGTAAACACTGAAAAATCAAAAGTGTGAATGGAATGGACCCCATATTTACTGAATTATAATTTACAGGAACTTTACATAATTAAACAACAAAGGAGTCAATTTTTTTTTTTAATTATTTAAATTATTATTATTAAATTACCATCATTTGAATTATTAATATAAATACCCAAGTTCAGTCATGAAACTCTTCCATGCAGCTGATTGGCTGTCTCGTCGCCGGTTCTGCAGACATTCATTCGCTTCTTCCTGACTATACTCTGTTTATTTTTCCGGCCCGACTCAGTTCTGCCCCCCTCCTCCCCAGCACCACATGTCTAGATTTGTATGGGGTTCTTCTTTATCTTGCAGCAGCATAACCAAACTTATTTTTATTTACATTTATATTTCTCATTAACAAAATGTATTACAAACTACTCTGAGAGTTGTCATGACTCATGACTGAAATGTTAGTTTTCTAAATCTTAAAGTCCCCCTGTATTCAATAATTGTATCCCTAAGAACTCATCTTTGATCACCATTATGATATATATATATATATATATATTTAAAAAAAATCCGTATGAAAATATTTTTTTCATGCCTTAAAATAGCTTTGATACAACTCTTCACCCTTGCTTCATTTAGTATATATGGATCCATGAATATGCTAATTGGTCATGTCTCAACTCAGAGTACGTTTACACGACAACGATATGCTTAAAATGGAGAAGATTTTCTTTTGAGTTTTCCGCGTACAGACGACACCATTTTCAAAACGATCCCCATTCACACCGATCCGCGAAAACGACTAAAACGCTGTATTCTGCTGCCAGGCCATTAGATGGCAATGAAACATTAAACTGAACTCGTAATACGCATGTGCATGACGTCATCGTCTTCACAGATTCGCGTTTTTGCTGTTTACACGGAGACCGTTTTCAAAAACTTTTATAATAACCTATTATCAAAACTTTGCGTTTTTTTACACCCAAAACGCTGTTGTCGTGTAAACGAACGGCCAAAATGCATTAAAAGTTTTAAGTTTTTAGTTGAAAACGGTGTCGTGTAAACAGCCCCTCAATCACAAGAGCTTAGAATACCTGATCAACTCGCTCAACTTAACTGTAGTAAACGCTACACAATGGCAAGTAGAAATACTGGTTTAATTCAGCCATGTATGTTTGAACCAGAAACTGATTCAGAAGAAGAAGTGGAATATTGAATTATACAAGTCGATGTATCACAATGGTTTTTATGCGTTTTATGTATCGCTTTCTACAACGTCGGACTTCATTATGTAAGGGTTAATGCCCGACGAGGTGTCCATTATCAGGTTTTAATGGACGACGGCGAGGCGTGAACCGTCCGACGCGCAGCGGGAGGTCCATTAATACCTGACAATGGACACCTCGAAGGGCATTAACCCGCTTATACCATGGTCACTTACGAAAGAAAGAAATATTTAATCAATTAATAATACTTTAATGTGCTTTAGAGTAAAAATCGTGAGGGTTTTTATTTATTAAGTCGAGCGCACTATATCTCCCGTATACAGTCGTTGCCAAGCAACGTGGCCACAGCGAGCCGACCGCAGCAGTTGATCAGTGAGTTTGAGCCAGCGCATCATTTAAAACTGTCATCAGTTCCAAGGTGTACATTATCACTTTTTAATGGACACCCTGCAGCCAATCAGAATCGAGTATTCACCCAGTCCATGGTATAACAAACAGCTTATAATGTGTTGCTTACGTTACACAAACTATGTTCCCTGTTCGCCATCTCAGAGTCAGACAACTGCCTTTTAACAATCATCAGAAACGCTCTGAACTCAGAATGTCAGTGGAGAAAGGCATATAGTTCATCATAACATCATAATATACATCATATACTTAATTCACCCGCTATATGCTAAATGCACATGAAAATATACTATAACCTGGCATCTCTTGAGACTCGCATGCTTCAGAGTGGTCATAGTTAATGATATACTTAAGCCCGCCCCCTTTGTGACGTCAGAAACACCAGTGATTTCGAACCACGTTTTTGAGACAGTCTATTTTCAATGCTGTTTTAAGGAGAAAATACTCAGCAATGGTGTTGACTGGTGAATTTGCACATGGTTTGTCTTAAAGCATAAAAACACCATATAGACATGTAAACAACATTAAAAGCTTTATTTTCACCACAGGGGGACTTTCATAAAATTTGAATCACAGTTTTGCAACCTTTTTCCCTTTTTCCTACTTGACCTCAGTTCAAATTTATAACTGAAGTTCTTAATTCAGTTCTGAATGGCGCACAACCTTGAGTGCAATTTCACTTCACTCTTTTCAACATTTCAGGCGATGAAGGACGCTCATGTGGATGCGGTGATGATCCTCGGGGAAGCATTCGCGTCAGACGAGCCATTTGACTTCGGTTCCCAGAGCACAACGGAGCGGATCCACAGGCTGATTCCTGTGATGCTGAAGGAGCGTCTGACTCCTCCGCCGGAGGAAACCTACTCTCTGCACCGCAAGATGGGCGGCTCCTTCCTCATCTGCTCCCGCTTGAAGGCCAAGATCAGCTGCAAGAACATGTTCCACGAGGCCTACGCTAAATACTGGACAGATCGGCAAAAGGAAACTGCAAAATGAACCAGTGGGCATATCAATGTGTGTGTACCAGACAAAAATGGATTTGAAAATAATTAAATGCACTATGCTAGAATGATGAATATGCACTTTATTTGGCTTCAAGCTTAACTCAGTACGCAGTAAATGGAGGATCTTTGGCTGTGGATTATACTTGAATAATATAAGTGAAGATGTATATTTATGAACCAGGAGAAAAATGTTAACTTGTTGTTTTGTGATGTGTGGTTTGCATTTCAGTCTTGAGTAAAATATACATTTGAACTTGCAGAACCAAATATGACCTAAATTGTCAAGATGACATCAGACATAAAATGTCATTGTTTGAACTCATTTACTGATCGCTCATGTCGTTCTTGAGCTTCTAAAGTCCATCGTTTCATTTATTTTACAGTCTACATGTTCTAAACCCATATGTTCTTTTTTTCTTCCATGGAAAACAAAAGGAGAAGAGGCTTATGCTGGTTTTGAAACAGTTATTTTCATTAAAATTTAGACCACAATGTCTGATAAACAAAATGCTGACAAACATGTCACAGTTTGTCTCTAAAACAAAATAGCATGTTCTCAGATAAAGCATATTTACATCTTGCCTTTTGAACACTTCATAATCTTGTCACTGTGTTATTCTGTCTTTCAAAGTGCACAGTACAGTCCCTTAATGACAAAACGTGTGCCTTAGAAAACTATGTAAAATGTATATATTTATATCCATGTTTATTACACTCAACCTGTGTAATGAGGAGCTAAAATCCTATGTCAGTCCATCGGTTCCTGGCACTGTAAGCAATAAGACTCCATTTGAACAGTGATATTGCTGAATCCATATTCTATCTGGAGTATTTTGGTCACGTCCATAAGCACAGTCTGTGGGCTGGTTTGCTCATCTGGAAATTAAATCATTTGTTTGGGTTAAACAACAGACATTTTTAAAGAAGCATTTAAACGTGTACATGTATTACCTATGACCGCGTGAACGGAGAGATGCGTTTCACTCGCAGTTAAAGACCACATGCGCAGACTGTGTGTAGATTTGACTCCGCCCACTGCCAGCAGAACGTCATTCACAGAGTCAAAGTCAATGCCATGCGGGACTCCTTCAGATAAAACATTAAAGGATTAGTTCACCCAAAACTAACACGGTTACTCACTTCATGTTGTTCCAAACCCATAAGACTTTCGTTTATCTTCAGAACACAAATGAAGATCATAAAAAGATTGTAAAACTAATCCATATGGATCAAGCGTTTAATTTAGTCCAAATTTTCTGAAGAGACTGGATTGCTTTATATGATGAACAGATTGAATTTAGGCTTTTATTCACATATAAACATTGACCAGCGAACATAAACAGAAGCTCAACCGTACTTGCTTGGCGAGTGAGAACAAATCTCATTGGTTCTTGCAGAAGCTCAAACGCGCTGCGCAACACGAGAATGAACCTCATTGGTTCTTGCTGAAGCTCAAACGCGCAGCGCAACACGAGAATGAACCTCATTGGTTCTTGCTAAAGCTCAAACGCGCAGCGCAACACGAGAATGAACCTCATTGGTTCTTGCTGAAGCTCAAACGCGCTGCGCAACACGAGAATAAACCTCACTGGTTCTTGCTGAAGCTCAAACGCGCAGCGCAACACGAGAATAAACCTCATTGGTTCTTGCAGAAGCTCAAATGTGCTGCGTAACACGAGAATTAACCTCATTGGTTCTTGCAGAAGCTCAAACACGCAGCGTAACACGAGAATTAACCTCATTGGTTCTTGCTGAAGTTCAAATGTGCTGCGTAACATGAGAATTAACCTCATTGGTTCTTGCTGAAGCTCAAAAGTGCTGCGCAACACGAGAATTAACCTCATTGGTTCTTGCAGAAGCTCAAACATCCTGCGTAACACGAGAATAAACCTCATTGGTTCTTGCTGAAGCTCAAATGTGCTGCGTAACACGAGAATTAACCTCATTGGTTCTTGCAGAAGCTCAAACACGCAGCGTAACACGAGAATTAACCTCATTGGTTCTTGCTGAAGCTCAAATGTGCTGCGTAACATGAGAATTAACCTCATTGGTTCTTGCTGAAGCTCAAAAGTGCTGCGCAACACGAGAATTAACCTCATTGGTTCTTGCAGAAGCTCAAACATGCTGCGTAACACGAGAATAAACCTCATTGGTTCTTGCAGAAGCTCAAATGTGCTGCGTAACACGAGAATTAACCTCATTGGTTCTTGCAGAAGCTCAAACATGCTGCGTAACACGAGAATTAACCTCATTGGTTCTTGCTGAAGCTCAAATGTGCTGCGTAACATGAGAATTAACCTCATTGGTTCTTGCTGAAGCTCAAAAGTGCTGCGCAACACGAGAATTAACCTCACTGGTTCTTGCTGAAGCTCAAACGTGCTGCGCAACACGAGAATTAACCTCATTGGTTCTTGCAGAAGCTCAAACACGCAGCGTAACACGAGAATTAACCTCATTGGTTCTTGCTGAAGCTCAAACGTGCTGCGTAACATGAGAATTAACCTCATTGGTTCTTGCAGAAGCTCAAACATGCTGCGTAACACGAGAATAAACCTCACTGGTTCTTGCTGAAGCTCAAACGTGCTGCGTAACACGAGAATGAACCTCACTGGTTCTTGCTGAAGCTTAAACATGCTGCGTAACACGAGAATAAACCTCACTGGTTCTTGCTGAAGCTCAAACGTGCTGCGTAACACGAGAATGAACCTCACTGGTTCTTGCTGAAGCTCAAACATGCTGCGTAACACGAGAATGAACCTCACTGGTTCTTGCTGAAGCTTAAACATGCTGCGTAACACGAGAATAAACCTCACTGGTTCTTGCTGAAGCTCAAACGTGCTGCGTAACATGAGAATTAACCTCATTGGTTCTTGCTGAAGCTCAAACGTGCTGCGTAACACGAGAATGAACCTCACTGGTTCTTGCTGAAGCTTAAACATGCTGCGCAACACGAGAATTAACCTCATTGGTTCTTGCTGAAGCTCAAACGTGCTGCGTAACACGAGAATTAACCTCACTGGTTCTTGCTGAAGCTCAAACGTGCTGCGCAACACGAGAATTAACCTCATTGGTTCTTGCTGAAGCTCAAACGTGCTGCGCAACACGAGAATTAACCTCATTGGTTCTTGCTGAAGCTCAAACGTGCTGCGTAACACGAGAATTAACCTCACTGGTTCTTGCTGAAGCTCAAACGTGCTGCGCAACACGAGAATTAACCTCATTGGTTCTTGCTGAAGCTCAAACGTGCTGCGTAACACGAGAATTAACCTCATTGGTTCTTGCAGAAGCTCAAATGTGCTGCGTAACACGAGAATTAACCTCACTAGTTCTTGCTGAAGCTCAAACGTGCTGCGCAACACGAGAATGAACCTCACTGGTTCTTGCTGAAGCTCAAACATGCTGCGTAACACGAGAATAAACCTCACTGGTTCTTGCTGAAGCTCAAAAGTGCTGCGTAACATGAGAATGAACCTCACTGGTTCTTGCTGAAGCTCAAACGTGCTGCGCAACACGAGAATAAACCTCACTGGTTCTTGCTGAAGCTCAAACGTGCAGCGCAACACGAGAATAAACCTCACTGGTTCTTGCTGAAGCTCAAACGCGCAGCGCAACACGAGAATAAACCTCACTGGTTCTTGCTGAAGCTCAAAAGTGCTGCGCAACACGAGAATGAACCTCACTGGTTCTTGCTGAAGCTCAAAAGTGCTGCGTAACATGAGAATGAACCTCATTGGTTCTTGCTGAAGCTCAAAAGTGCTGCGCAACACGAGAATGAACCTCACTGGTTCTTGCTGAAGCTCAAAAGTGCTGCGTAACATGAGAATGAACCTCATTGGTTCTTGCTGAAGCTCAAACGCGCAGCGCAACACGAGAATAAACCTCACTGGTTCTTGCAGAAGCTCAAACGTGCTGCGTAACATGAGAATGAACCTCATTGGTTCTTGCAGAAGCTCAAACGTGCTGCGTAACATGAGAATGAACCTCATTGGTTCTTGCAGAAGCTCAAACGTGCTGCGTAACATGAGAATGAACCTCATTGGTTCTTGCTGAAGCTCAAAAGTGCTGCGTAACACGAGAATTAACCTCATTGGTTCTTGCAGAAGCTCAAACGTGCAGCGCAACACGAGAATAAACCTCACTGGTTCTTGCTGAAGCTCAAACGTGCTGCGTAACATGAGAATGAACCTCATTGGTTCTTGCAGAAGCTCAAACGTGCTGCGTAACATGAGAATGAACCTCATTGGTTCTTGCTGAAGCTCAAAAGTGCTGCGTAACACGAGAATTAACCTCATTGGTTCTTGCAGAAGCTCAAACGTGCAGCGCAACACGAGAATAAACCTCACTGGTTCTTGCTGAAGCTCAAACGTGCTGCGTAACATGAGAATAAACCTCACTGGTTCTTGCTGAAGCTCAAAAGTGCTGCGTAACATGAGAATGAACCTCATTGGTTCTTGCTGAAGCTCAAACGCGCAGCGCAACACGAGAATAAACCTCACTGGTTCTTGCAGAAGCTCAAACGTGCTGCGTAACATGAGAATGAACCTCATTGGTTCTTGCAGAAGCTCAAACGTGCTGCGTAACATGAGAATGAACCTCATTGGTTCTTGCAGAAGCTCAAACGTGCTGCGTAACATGAGAATTAACCTCATTGGTTCTTGCTGAAGCTCAAATGTGCTGCGTAACACGAGAATGAACCTCATTGGTTCTCGCATGTCAAGCGAACATGCTTGAGCCTCCATTTACCGCAACTAATGTGTGCACTGAAGAATGTTTATATTGAATTAAAGCCTAAATTCAATCTGTACATTATATAAAGCGATCCTGTCTTTTCAGAAAATTTGGACTGAACCGCCCGATTCATATGGATTAGTTTTACGGTCTCTTTATGAACTTTTTGAAGTGTCAAAGCGGTAGTTGTGTAGTTGTCAATGGAGGGACAGAAAGCTCTCAGATTTCGTTAAACATCATTCAGTTTTGTTTCAAAGATGAACAAAAGTCTTACAGGTTTGGAATGACATGAAGGTGAGTAAATGATGACAGAATTTTAATTTGTGGGTGAACGAACCATTTAACCATTAGCTTTTGTGTCAACATTTAGGGCATTTACAATCATATAAGGATCTAACTAATCACTTGCCTTCCATGAGTATTTTGAATATGTCTTTCAGGATGGTGAATGTTGTTCCGAGCACAAGTATTGAAAACAGAAAAGTACAAATTGGATCTGCTATTTTCCATTCAGGCTGTTAGGACAGAGACAACAAGCATTTTAAATTGCATATGCAGCTGTTAAAAAAAGTATTTGCATGTACTCTCTTAAAAATAAAGGTTCCTCAAGGGGATTTTCAAAATGCCATAAAAGAACCATTTTGGTTCCTCAAAGAACCTTTCAGTTTTTTTAAAGAACCATTTTTTCATAGTGTGAAGAACATTTTAAAACTCTAACGAACAATTTTTCACTATAGAAGGGGTGTCCAAACTCCAACTTCCATCAACACACCTGCCTGGAAGTTTCTGGTATGCTTAGTAAGTCTTTTATTAGCTGGTTCTGGTATGTTTAATTGTGGTTGAAGCTAAACTCTGCAGGACAGTGGCCTTCAAGGAGCATTTTGCACTATAGAGAAGCTTTTGTTCAAATTTATTGGATGTTAGAGGTTCTTCATGGAGCCAAGCCAATAAAGAACCTTTTTTTGTCTCTGTTATTTTTCATGTAGGGGACATACAACATATATCAGACGCAAAACACTCAAGCTCCACAGAGAGAGGCCTCGAACTTGGTCCTCATGTTTTGGGTGCGGTAGTCTTGCGCAGCCAGACCTTCAGACTGACTGCAGAAGGTCTGGGCTCCATAAAGCTTTCATTTTCCAAGGACCGCCCAAGAGGACGTCTGACTGACAAAGCAACCAATCACAATTTGTTTTGCTTAGTGTCATGTTTAGGGGCGTGATAATGTAAAGTCGATGTACCCACAATAACAGACTGGTATGCAATTAAATCAAGAATGTTGTTCAAGTTTACTGCAACAATGGTGCTGGGAAATTAATTTTGAATAAGTTTGAAAACCCAGCATTTAGCTGATCCTAATAAGCACTCATTGCCTAAGGGGGTTTGGCATCACAACAGCTTTGTTTCCAGGCGGACCGCTAAAGAACGTGACACACATCTCCCAGAAATCCTGTAGAATTCAACCAATCAGATAACGATTGGACAGACTTTGAAACTACCAAAGTGTTTCCAATTTTGTGTGGCAAATGCATCAGATGTTCAGCCCACAGTCTGTGGGTGTGATGTCTGAGGCCGAGACTATGGGTGTGTCTCAATCAGCTCCCTAGTTCAGTAGTCAGGGCACTGATCAGGGAGTCGGCCAATATGGCTAATCTCAATTGCAAAATCCTTCCAGTGCACTGAAACATTTGCCCTCTTAAAACATCCCACAATTCACTGTGAAAACCAGGGAGCTTCGATGACGCCACAGAACTGTAAACATTGAAATATGTTGTTCAGTTATTGAAATATTAACTTCAAATCTCAGGGAGTACCTCAAGTAAATATTTTGTAAAAGAGGTTAGGCTGGCACAAGAGTTTGAGAATCTCTGCATTAGATAATGAAATATCAAAGCAAGTGGAATTTATTTGACAGAACGATTTTAAGTTAGAGGATCATGTTGATATAAATACGACGATCTATGCCTGTGTTCCTCTGTGTGAACTTAAAGAGAAATACTTCATACATCTACAAAAAAATCATAAGTTAGTGTTAGCGTTAGTAAGGAGGAACTTTCCTGCAGCAATCGAGACACACTGATCTGATGAATCACATTAACACATTTATAAGTCTGACTAAATGTCCATAAAAGTGAAAGTCTGAGAACTTTTGTATATGCCAGTTGTAGTAATGTTACTAACCCTGAAGTAGATGATAGTGGCAGCCAGCAGAACACCTAAACTTTGCAGTAAATCCCCCAGCACATGAATAAAAGCGGCCCTCACGCTGGTGTTCCTGTGCTCTTCTGTGAGGCCGTGAGAATGACCCGAGACACTGAGAGAGCTGTGAGAGTGACGGGCCGGAGACTGGTGGAGAATGAAAGCCAAACTGATGGAAACAAACATTAAAACACTGTACAGGAAGATGCCATTTCCCAGCATGCATAATAATGAATCTAATGTGGGTCTACAAACGTTACAATCACTTAAAGAGGGACGTCTTTAAAGGGATAGTTCACTTTGAAATTAATTTTTTATATGTTTTAGCTTACCTCAAGGGCATCCAAGATGTAGGTGTCTTTGTTTCCGCAGTAGTTTCAATTTTGATATTTTTAGGTCAAACCGTTCTTGTCTGTCAGTCATATAATGCAGGTCGATGGTCACTGTCTCAAAACACAAGCACAGAGTCCAAATTAAAACAATTCCCCATCGTCCAAATGAAACAATTCCCCATCATAAGTACACATTGATGGCCTAAGACATGAAACGAGCGGTTTGTGTGAGAAAACGAACAGTATTTATATCGTTGTTATCTCTTGAAAACAGCACACGTCCAAATGATCTGATGGCGGGTATAGATATATACATAGATGTCGCCTTGGCTACTGCAGTTCATTGGAACGAAACCGTAGCCAAGCGACATCTAGTGTATATATCTATACCCGCCCGTGGGCGGGTATAGATGTATACACTAGATGTCGCCTTCGCTACTGCAGTTCATTGGAACGAAACCGTAGCCAAGGCGACATCTATGTATATATCTATACCCGCCCGCGCCCTCAGATCATTTGGACGTGTGCTGTTTTCAAGAGATAACAACGATATAAATACTGTTCGTTTTCTCACACAAACCGCTCGTTTCGTGTCTTAGGCCATCAATGTGTACTTATGATGGGGAATTGTTTCATTTGGACGATGGGGAATTGTTTTAATTTGGACTCTGTGCTTGTGTTTTGAGACAGTGACCATCGACCTGCATTATATGACTGACAGACAAGAACGGTTTGACCTAAAAATATCAAAATTGAAACTACTGCGGAAACAAAGACACCTACATCTTGGATGCCCTTGAGGTAAGCTAAAACATATCAAAAATTAATTTCAAAGTGAACTATCCCTTTAAGTTAACATTTTGCAAATTTAGTATTTTTGTCTTGTTTTCCATTGCAAAGTCTTAAAGTCCCCCTGTGATGAAAATCAAGTTTTTAATGTTATATGTCTATGTGGTGTTTTTAATATGCTTTAAGACAAACCATGTGCAAATTCATGAGTCAACACCATTGCTGAGTATTTTCTCTTTAAAACTGCGGTGAACCAAAGACAGTCTCAAAAACACGGTTTGAAATCGCTGGTGTTTCTGACGTCACAAACTACCTTGTAACCAATCATGTCAACGTGCCGGCGGGCTTTAGCATATCATTAACAAAATACTAGCCAGGAGAAGCCAGGTTATCCCAGTATAGTTTTTTGTTGATATGAAAAATCGTTTCTGATGATTATGAGAAGGCATCTGTCTGACTCTGAGATGGCGAACGGTAACATGGTTTGTGTATTAATATCAACACATTATTAGCTGTTTGATAACATAGTCAACCAAAAGGATAATCATATTAATTACCCTTATGTGTCCGACGCCGGTCCGACGTTGTAAAGAGCGATATCATTGTGCAGTGTTTACCTCAGTAAGTTTGCCGAGTGAATCTCTGAGCTGGCCAGAGAGAGGAGGCGGGGCTAATTAGCATATTCATAGAACCACATATACTAAATGAGGCAAGTGTGTAGAGTTACATTCAAGCTATTTTAAGGCATGTTCTTTTCAAAGGAAAAAAGGATACAATTATTGACTACAGGGGGACTTTAAATAAAGATATGTTTACATTTTTTAAGCTTAAAAATCTGTCAGTGGGGTTAGAAAAATAAACTTGTTTTCCCTTTAAATTAAGTTTATCTTTCTGACCCCACTGGCAAGAAAAGTGAGTGGTGCAATGCAATACACAATTGCTGAAATCATTCATGCTTATCACACAAATGGTGTAGAATGAGCTTCATGCCAAAGTTTAACATTTAGGGTTAATGTTAATTCCCTTACCTAACTATGAGTATGAACAGTTGTAATAGTGATGCTTGATTTAACAAACACCACTAATGAAATCAAATTAACATCACTCACAAGATGTTGAGTGCTACAGCACATCCAGCTGTGATTATCATGACATCACTGTGTATCTCATAATCATCACTGATGATCCTCTGAACAGCAAGGAGAACGAGAACCACCGTCACAGTCCAGATGGACATAACAGACAGAAGAGCTCCTAAAACTTCTGGACAAAACAAATGATAGAAACACTGTGGAACAGTTGGCATAGTTGTTAAATGTAATTCCTAAGAAAGGAATAAACATTAGTGACATCATATACATTTTTTTCCACATTTTATGTTACACAAACTCCTCAAAATTCTACAAACAATACCCCATAATGACAACGTGAAAGAAGTTTGTTTGAAAACTTTGCAAATTTATCAAAAAATGAAACATTTTTAAAAAATCACATTTACATAAGTATTCACAGCCATTGCCATCACACTCAAAATTGAGCTCAGGTGCCTCCTGTTTCCACTGACCATCCTTGAGATGTTTCTACAACGTGACTGGAGTCCACCTGTGGTAAATTCAGTTGATTGGACATGATTTGGAAAGACACACACCTGTCTATATAAGGTCACACAGTTAACAGTGCATGTCAGAGCACTAGTGATGGCAAAATGAGGCTTTCTGAACCACTGAGACCTCGCAGCCCATTGCTTCACCCAAAGGTTCATTACTCCAAGCTTCATTCAGCATTGCTCACTAGTGACACCTAGCTACTGTGTAAAGAAATAGCAGACAAATTAATTAATTTTGAACCAATGACCTGAGCAGACATTTGTCCATTGCCTGGGTATAATATAAAATATGTATCTTTTTCTGTCTGAATTTACTTGTGCAGAGACAACTTCCACACACACAATTAATTAATTATTCTTAAATTGTTTGGATAGTGAGAGTATGAACAGCAAAAGTGACACTATGTTGAGTGCAGTGCTTATGGTGGAGGGAGTGTAATAAAGTAAACTGCAACAGAATAGTCTGGGGTGGGAAAAGTTAAGAATTGTTTCTGGGGGGTTTTGTGCAGTGAACTGTTACTTATGGGACTGGGGAATTTGTTCAAGTGTGTTGGGGTTTAGACGATTCCTCTTCTTAGGACAAAACCTCTCCAGCCACAGAGGATGCAGGGGAACATAAAAATGCCAGTGCCAGCTGGTATAAATGAGGACACTGATGCTTCTGTTGAGCCCAGACAGGGGAGGATTTCCTCTTTCTTGCTGGTTCCATTACCAGGAAAAAGGAAGAGGTCACAAAAAGCAAACAAATCAAAAAGGGCAATCCAAATCAAAAAGCAGTCCAGTCCAGATCCAAAAATCCAAAGCAATCCAAATAATCTTATCTAATTAATAAAACAAGACTATAATATAGCTAGGCCTACTATAATTAATAATAACAATATACTATAACTATTCTAACCTGATATAATGTAATAATATACAGCCCTAACACATATATGACACAATAACGACAATGACAATGGGAGTTCTCTAACTCTCTGACTCTCTGACACTACTACAACTGCTTCTACTACTCCTGACAACACCCACAAGGTGGCACGAGTTTCGAACCCCCTTTATCCGGAAGCGACACTCAGACCGAACCGATGACGTATCCACACAAACCGAGGTCTTTGTCATTAGTCATGTGATTTTCACGTTAACAACACAAGCCTCAAATCGCGGCTTCATCTGGCACGCCCATTTTTTCTCGACACAAGCTCCGACGCCTCGGTTCAAATGTCACATCACTACAAAGCACAAACCAAGCCATGAAGTCCAAGGAATTGTCTGTAGACCTCTGAGACAGGATTGTATCGAGGCACAGAATTGGGGAAGGGTACAGAAAAATGTCTGCAGCATTGAAGGTCCAAATAAGCACAGTGTCCTCCATCATCCGTAAATGGAAGAAGTTTGGAACCACCAGGACTCTTCCTAGAGCTGGCCATCCGGCCAAACTGAGCGATCATGGGAGAAGGGCCTTAGTCAGGGAGGAGACCAAGAACCCGATGGTCACTCTGACAGAGCTCCAGCATTTCTCTGTGGAGAGAGGAGAACCTTCCAGAAGAACAACCATCTCTGCAGCACTCCACCAATCGGGCCTGTATAGTCGAGTGGCCAGATGGAAGCCACTCCTCAGTAAAAGGCACATGACAGCCCGCCTGGAGTTTGCTAAAAGGCACCTGAAGGACTCTCAGACCAGGAGAAACAAAATCGGATTGAACTCTTTGGCCTGAATGGTAAGCATCATGTGCTGGAGAAAACCAGGCCAATACCATCCCTACAGTGAAGCATGGTGGTGGCAGCATCATGCTGTGGGGATGTTTTTCAGCGGCAGGAATTGGGAGACTAGTCCGGATTGAGGGAAAGATGAATGCAGCAATGTACAAAGACATCCTTGATGAAAATCTGTTCATGAGCGCTCTAGACCTCAGACTGAGGCGACGGGTCATCTTCCAACAGGACAATGACCCTAAGCACACAGCCAAGATAACAAAGGAGTGGCTATGGGACAACTCTGTGAATGTCCTTGAGTGGCCCAACCAGAGCCCAGACTTGAACATCTCTGAAGAGATCTGAAAATGGCTGTGCACCGACACTTCCCATCCAACCTGACAGGGCTTGAGAGGTTCTGCAAAGAAGAATGGGAGAAACTGCCCGAAAATAGGTGTGCCAAGCTTGCAGCATCATACTCAAAAAAAAACTAGAGACTGTAATTGGTGCCAAAGGTGATCAACAAAGCATTGAGCAAAGGCTGTGAATACTTATGTACTTTTTTATTTTTAATAAATTTGCAAAGATTTCAAAACTTCTTTCACGTTGTCATTATGGAGTATTGTTTATAGAATTAAACAAGAGGAAAATAATGAATTCAATCAATTTTGGAATAAAGCTGTAACATAAAATGTGGAAAAAGTGAAGCGCTGTGAATACTTTCCGGATGCACTGTATATTATCGGTCAAAAGTTTGGAATTTTTATTATTTATTTTAAATCTCTTCTGCTCACCAAGGCTGCATTTATTTGATTTATTTGCAAAACTGCAAAAATGTATGTACCTCTTGATGGAAATAAATGTTGTGATGTTATTTCCATCAAGAGGTGCATACATTTTTGGTCAAGATCTTGTATTGAGAATGCAAGAGTCCAGCACTCTGTAAAGTCTCCTCAAGCACATCCCAAAGACTTTCAATGAATTTAAGGTCTGGACTCAGAGGTGCCGATTCATGTGTGAAAATGATTCTTCATGCTCCCTCCCAACCATTCTTTCACAGTTTGAGCCTGATGAATCATTGTCCACCTGGAATATGGCCATTATGTGTCTTCCTACACGGTTGTTTAAGAAATGAAAAGCTACACACTATCAAATAGGGTTAAAAGAACAGCTGCCAAGCATATAACATGATAGAAACATAATCACTGCAATAATGATCCAATCATAGACTCTTAAGCATTTGCCTATTTAAATCCCTTTTTTTGGGGGGCAGGCAGTGTATATATATCCAGCAGACTACAGGACCCACACGCACCTGATCGATGCCATCCAAAGGTCAGATGTTTGGACGGCGGTCTGGAGGAAATCCACAGCGAGAAGAGACTGATCAAAACGCTGCCAAAGTCAGTGAGAAGATGAGCAGCATCAGTCATGATAGCGAGACTGTGAGCAGCGTAACCACCTACGAGAACACAGTACCACACACACAGTCAACACAGTACCACACACAACCTGCTACAGGAGATGATAACATCTGTTACTATAGACTATTCAAGTTTGATTGGTCTCAAATGCATCTAGAAGTAACAGTATGTCTGTCTAGGTTGTTTAAACTGTGCACGTCTTATAATTCTCACCAATGACTTCTCCGATCATGAAGATCAAGCACACAGCACATGTGATGAGTAACTTTCTCCGGGCCTGTGTTTTGTCCTGGTGCTTCAAGCTTGTGTCTTTCAGGCTGTGACAATGAAAAGCGTGAGCGTCATGTTGACACTCAAACTGAGTGTTGAGGTATTCATCCTCTGAATTATCCAGCAAACTAGAGGAAAGAATCAAAACAGAATGAAGAAAGCGAGATCAAACACCTGGAATAACAGCAGAACGGGTTTGAGAGACTTACCCCAAAAGTTCAAGTGAGTCTGTCGAGGTCTTGTTCTGCTTGCTCAGCTGGACTTTCTCCAAATTCACCATGGAGGCCATTAACAAAAAATCCTTCCAAATAGTAAATTCCAAATTTAGTGCTTACTCCACTAGTGCTTGAAATTACAGGACAGATTGTTTTGAAAAGCATGCAATAAAATCTCTAGAACTTTGAAGATGAACTAATGTGAAACTTGAAGTTTCCAGTCCATTTAAAGCCATATGCCGTTCCACACGCTGCTACTATAACATGCCGGAAAAGTTAGTTGGTGCCGTGAAACCATGTTTAGTTTTCACCAAGGTCACTTTCCAAAACCAGCGATAAAGTGAGATAAAGCTTTTGGAGGGTTTGGATAACAGATGTGTACATATAGCATTTTCACTGCTGTAAGAGCAAATTCACATGTACAAACTCGCACGGAAAGCTTGAGTAGATACAATAATCGACTATTTATTAATCTTTCATAATTAATAATATAAATGAATATTGCAGCAGCAGTCATTTGCCAACAATTACAATTATAAACAAAAACATACATATACATACAGAATCGCAGACAAAACCATCCCTGAGGCTGTGCAATATTACCCCAATGAAAACAGCAACAAAATATTAATCTCTTTTATTATTAGCCGCTAAATGGCAAAATTTCAGTGGTCCTTTGAACTCAGCGGGACAGTCCGTACCTGAACCCCTGCCCTATTGATCATATGTTCATCATTTATATACATTTTGAAACTTTTAAAAGATTGACACCATAGTAAATGATCATGTATTATAAAATGGTTATTTCAAAGTTTGACTGAAACAAAAAAAAAAACACATAAAATTGTCTGTTAGATAAAATGTCAATGTTTATGTACATAGAGATAATAAATTACTAATGGATTTATTTGTAACACTTTACAATAAGGTTTCATTATTAACATTAGTTAATGTATTAACTAACATAGACTAACAATGAGCAAAATATTTGTTACAGGTTTTATTAATCTTTGTTAATAAAAATATAGCTGTTCATTGTTTGTTCATGTTAGTTTACAGTGCATTAACTATGGAAGCTTGTTTCCGGCAAAGAATAAAATATAAAAAAGGTAATTGCGACTTTTTATCTCAGAATTGCATGATATAAAGTCAGAATTGTGAGATATAAACATCCGATTCTGAGGAAAAAAGTCAGTTTTTATTTCCTTAGAATTGGACTTTATAACACACAATTGTGAGTTTATATCTCACAATTCGGAGAAAAGATGTCAGTATTGAGAGATGTAAACTTGCAATTGTGAGATAAAAAGTCACAATTATCTTTTAATTTTTTTTATTCTGTGGAGGAAACAAGCTTCCATAATTAACTAATGTTAACAAATACAACTTTTGATTTTAATAATGTAGTAAATGTTGAAATTAACATTAATTTAGATTAATAAATTCTGTAGAAGTATTGTTCATTCTTAATTCATGTTAACTAAAGTAGTTAACTTATGAAAACTTGTAAAGAGTTATGAATTTATTCGTTATCACTGTATTAGAATCTTAACGACTTCACATCGTACATATACAATATTAAAAAAGCTTCCAAAGGCTTTGTGTTTTTAAGAATTATTGTGACGTACAGCACAGAAAGTGCATAAATCGGTTCACACTGGGGAAAAAAAAAATCGAGATATCAATAAATATGGTGTTGTTATAAAAACAGCAGATTCTTATTTTATTAGATCAGGTTATTTGGCAACTTTTTTAGGCAAGCATGTATATGTTTGATTGTGCTCTAGATGTCATTTAAAGAGGTGCATCTGATCTGTGTGCCTCATCAAAGAAGCATTAGAAAAAGTGTTTTTGCAATAAAAATCAAGCAATGATGTAAACAGAAATAGCACTATGCGTGGAGATCAAATGATCCACATATACTGCACAGACACCGTGTGCAACACAAAGCCTTCCACTGAAACACATTTCAACAGCCGTGTCCTCATTTCTAGGACGAGGAAATCTTCAGGTTGTCATTTGCTGTGTGCTTCTGGAGCGATCAGTATAGCAGTGTCTCTATCTGCAGGAGAACACAAACTATCAGCATTTCATTGCAAAATAACCCTCAGAATCACAACTCTCTTGCCATTTTGTTGCCAAAAAAGAACATTATCCAAACATCACACAGAACAGAACATGCTAATGCTAATTACTGATGCTGATATTCACCTGACTTTTCAGGAATGGGCATTCCTACAAACACAGGGTGTCCTGTTAAACAACACAAAAAAGTAAACTTTCTTTCTTAACTTTTGAGATTTAATTTTGCATAGAACTATTACATGAGAGAGCAAACTGTTCTTGTGTTCAGTCATATGTGCAAAAAGGTAAACTAATATATATATATATATATACAGTACCAGTCAAAAGTTTGGAAACAGTACTATTTTTAATGTTTTTGAAAGAAGTCTCTTATGCTCATTAAAAAACTAAAAACTAAAAAAAACAGTAATATTATGAAATATTATTACAATTTAAAATAATGGTTCTCTTTTTTAATATACTTAAAAATGTAATTTATTTTTGTGATGCAAAGCTGAATTTTCATCAGCAAGTACTCCAGTCTTTGGTGTCTTATGATCCTTCAGAAATCATTCTAATATGATGATTTGATACTCAGTTATTATCAATGATGGAAACAGTTGTGCTGTTTAATATATTTTTTTGGAATACTTTTTTCAGGATTCATTGATGAGTAAAACGTTAACAGCATTTATTCATAAAAACAGCATTTATTCAAAATAAAAACATTTCTAACAATATAAATCGTTACCATCACCTTTTATCAATTTAACGCATCCTTGTTGAATTAAAGTACTAATTTCTTAAAAAAAAAAAAAAAGTTATTGTTCCCAAACTTTTGAACGGTAGTGTATATTGTTACAAAAGATTTCTATTCTAAATAAATACAGTTCTTTTTAACTTTTTATTCATCAAATAATCCTGAAAAAAGTATCTCAGGTTATAAAAAAAATATTAAGCAGCACAACTGTTTCCAACATTGATCATAAATCAGCATATTAGAATGATTTCTGAAGGATCATAAGACACCAAAGACTGGAGTACTTGCTGATGAAAATTCAGCTTTGCATCACAAAAATAAATTGCATTTTAAAGTATATTAAAAAAGAGAACCATTATTTTAAATTGTAATAATATTTCATAATATTACTGTTTTTTTTTTGTTTTTGTTTTTTTAACTGCAGGCTTGATGAGCATAAGAGACTTCTTTCAAAAACATTAAAAATAGTACTGTTTCCAAACTTTTGACTGGTACTGTATATATATATATATATATATATATATATATATATATTCATACATTCATAGATTTATTTAAAGGCCTAAAACATTAAAACACCAACGCAAACAAACAGAATCAAGCCATATTTATAGTTGCATTGATTTCAGGTGTGCCGCTCTGGCACTTGCAACACAATTTCTTGGCCACTAGAGGCAATAGTTCAGGTCATAACTAACGCCAGAGGTTAGACCATACAAATACAAGACCAAATGAGAGATCTCCAAGTGGAAAATGCCTTGATGCCTTCGCCTTGATGCCAGGGGTGGGGATATAATCAAACGCCTTAAACAGAGGGAGACATATTGGATCTATTCCTTGAGGGCCACTAGTTATCCAGGTCTCAATGAAGATTTTGACCTTTCACACTTTTTGTAATTGTTCTGTCTTAATAGGGACAGTGTATTGCTGTTTGTAAATGATGACTAGTTTTTGAATGCAATAGACCCAATTGCCATTTTTGTACACTATTCATGTTGTTTTAGAACCATCTTGACTATTGTTGAGCTTGAAGTTTCAATCTGGATTCAGGTGAGTAGCTATATCCGGGTCACGGTTCTGTACACTGTGTTTTACATTTTGAGGCATAAGATGATGAGATTCAAAGAAGATTAAGCCAAGCAACCCAGGTGTCTGACATTAACCTTTTGTCTTTATGCACCTCCTGAACAGTGTCATTGTCCCAAGTTAAGCGATGATAATGTGAAGGTATGGGTGATACTGTGAGGTTGATTGGATTAGCATCTATGCATTTGAATGGCACTGTTATGCTGATGATGAAATTGGCTGACTCCTGTACTTCATTTACATGCGACCTCTATGTAAATCCCTTCCCCTTGAAAGGTATAAACTACAATATACACTGCCATTAGTTCGACTTGATGACTGCAGCTACCGACAGCTTGTGTTCTCAATAAAGAATCCTGCTGAAGAAAGAACCAAGTCTCCTGGTCTCTGCTTTGACGAAGGAAAAGTTTCCAACACTATGAATTAAGAATTATGATGTGAAACTAGCTTATTCATATTTATTGACTTCTGATGCATATTGTGTGGAGTACACTAGATGTTTGTAGTGGTGTCACTCCTATTTTTCCACTTGGAGATCTCTCATTTGGTCTTCTATTTGTATGGTTTAACCTCTGGCGTTAGTCATGACCTGAACTATTGCCTCTAGTGGCCAAGAAATTGTGTTGCAAGTGCCAGAGCGGCACACCTGAAATCAATGCAACTATAAGTATGGCTTGATTCTGTCTGTTTGTTACCAACACCCTGATGAAGGCCAGCGGGCCGATACGCATTGGTGTTTTAATGTTTTAGCCCTTTAAAACAATAAAGGCTTTTTAACTTTTGCATCCTATACTGAGTGCCTGGACCTGGATTTTTTCCTATTCTTTTTTATGAACATTTAACTCTTCCAAGCACACCAGAGGATACAAGGGATACCAGCAGCGCTCCAGCTCCCCTCTGTCTAATATATATATATATATATATATATATATATATATATATATATATATATATATATATATATAACATAAAAAAGTATAAACTATTTTAACTATAATCTTACACTGTTATAAGTTAAGTAATAGTAAACTATTTTCAAGTATATTCAAATTATAATATTAATTATAAACTATTTTTATATACTACCGTTTAAAAGTTCGGGGTCAGAACATTATTTTAAAAAATGTTGAGGAAATAGGATATGTGTCAGATCCGCGTCAGCTTGTAAAGTGACAGCAGACTAATAAACCTGCTGCCTGTGTCATTAATGTTAATCAAATAACAAAAGACAAAGAGAAAATCACTCACTGCTCTTGACTGAATCACTTTTGTAGCTTTAATAAGGATTAATCTATATTTCATTTATAATTTATGCAGTGAAGACTGTGCAGTGTTGGATTAATCAATTTCTATATATTTACGTGTTAGACCTGCTTGGAAATATTAAAGCACTGTTTACAAGGTTGCATGGGTCAAAAACAATGGCATTTTAGCAGGGAAGATACAAATCTGAACCGGTCTGACTGGATCAGTAGAAAAAACCCTTAGCATTGAGCCCTGCTATATTAAAGGCACAGCTAAATGTGACATTTATTACAATGGGTTTATGTGAAGATTGTTTTAAGTTTACTTAAATCAAAAGTTGTTATATTTTTAGCCTATTATTAAATGTTAAAAATTACAGCTTTCAATTTTACAGTAGATAAAATTGGCTAAAACTTAGGGAAAATTGATTTTTTTAATGGTGACATCAGTATCAGTGATTCATAGTGCTTAGTAAAAAGATGCTATTAAACAAATATTTAAAATATACTGTCTTTATGTTGTTTCTACATTATTTTGAAGATTCAATGTGAAATAGAGTATTACATCATAAAAATATATTAAAAACTTGTATGTTAGGTGCTATTAATCACGATTAATTACAGAAAAATGTCTAATTAATTAGTTTTTGATTGAAAGCACTAAGTTAGACATCTTTAGACAGTTAGACATCTTTTATATATATATATAAAAGATGTCTAACAAATACACAAAATGACTGAACAAGTTAAATATGCATCTGTTGGAGGAAAGAATAACTATTCACCGGAATCTCCAGGCGCTGGACAGGGAATAGGCTGTCCTGTTATTACCGTGTTATTGCCTGCGTCATTTCCTGTGAATCACAAGTAACATTGTACAAGTTACAATGCGCCTTTCTTTAATAACAATTGTTCTTAATAAGTAAGTTCACCCAAAAATGAAAATTATCCCATAATTTACTCTCCCTCAAGCCATCCTAGGTGTATATGACTTTCTTCTTTCAGCCGAACAGGAGCGGAGTTATATTTAATAATATCCTGGCTCTTCCAAGCTTTGTAATTGTAATGTTTACGCGTTTGCGCACTGGCTAAACTAGCTTATACAAAATAACTGGAACGCACACCGGACATTCTGAACTGGGTGTTTATTTCGCCATCTTGATTTCTGCACAATCTCGCGAGAGTACAGGGATCTTGCCTAAGGGCTACGGTGTCCCTTTGAGGACATACAGTCAGGATGTTACAGTAATGTAAGTTGTAAGTTGGATGTTACAGTAATGAGTTTGTGAAGCTCCAAAAAGCGCATCCATCCATCATAAAAATAATCCATACGGTTCCAGGGGGTTAATAAAAGCCTTCTGAAGTGAAGCGATGGGTTTTTGTAAGAAAAATATCCATATTTTATCACTGGCTTCCGGTAACGGCCGTACGCGCGTTCATGAGAGTTGAGTTCTGGCGGAAGAGTGACCTCTGACACGACGTATGATGTAGATGTAGCGTAAGCATAGACACCTCTCGCGAAAACCATTTAATTCTCTTGTGAATGTGTGTACGGCCGTTGCCAGAAGCCAGTGATCATAGTTTATAAAGTTATAAATATGGATATTTTTCTTACAACCATATTTTGCTTCACTTCAGAAGGCCTTTATTAACCCGTCGTATGGATTACTTTTATGATTACTCAAAAACTCAGTCACTATTCACTGCTAGTCATATATACCTAGGATGGCTTGAGGGAGAGTTTTTTGGGTGAACTACAGTATCCCTTTAAGCAGGCCCAAGATGGAAACTGGGAAACTTTGCAGTCTCCAAACCTGAAAACATGACTGCTCCTCACCTCCGTTCTCCTCCTCTGCCACCAGCTCATCTGGATCCATATACTGAAAGTTTTCTTCATGCTCTGAAGCACCACATTTTCCACAACAAAAACAACAGCAGCACAAGCAGCAGCAGCACGTGAAGATCATCCCTAACGCAAGGAGCGTCTGAACAAGGTTCAACAAAACAAAAAAAGGGATTATTATAGTGATCATTTGCATGCAATGAGATGTATTATTTCTATAACTAAAAGCAAAGAACATAGACAGATTTGCATGCACACAAATGACTCACCTTAAACCAGCACTTGTTTATGAGGAAGTAGTATTTAACACTGTCCTCTCCGAACTGTTCTGCGACGTAGAGGCCCATGGAGCCGTACTTGTCGTAGAGCTCTCTTTTGGTGTCGTCGTGGAGGATGGAGTTGGCATTGTTAATCTCTTTGAACTTCTCTGACGCTTCTGGGTTGTTGGGGTTCTTGTCTGGATGATACTTCAGCGCCAGTTTTCTTATGGTGAGGATTTATAAAAACAAAGCCTTTCAGGTATGTTGCATTTATGATTTCCTGAACTGACATGAATTATTTATCAAATAGAGTGCTTTATTATGGAGCAATACCCTTTTCGATTAGCTAAACATATTTGGATTGTTTTCAATAATAATTAAACAAAAGATTTGCATTATTTGAACAAACATACCGGTATGCTTTCTTAATTTCGTCAGATGTCGCTCCTTTCTCCAGGCCTAATGTCTTGTATAAACTCTCTCCAGCTCTGGACAGCTTGCGTTGAGGTTGTCTTGGATCTGCCATTGTTAAATTCTGCTAAAACAATCAAGATCAGAAGAGTCTTTTTTAGTTTTCCTCTCTATTGCTCAAAATAACAGAAAAACAGGACAATGGCAATGTAAAAAAAATATCTGAATGTCACTGTATTAGATAACAAAATATCAAACCAAGTGTCATTTACACTCACCTAAAGGATTATTAGGAACACCTGTTCAATTTCTCATTAATGCAATTATCTAATCAACCAATCACATGGCAGTTGCTTCAATGCATTTAGGGGTGTGGTCCTGGTCAAGACAATCTCCTGAACTCCAAACTGAATGTCAGAATGGGAAAGAAAGGTGATTTAAGCAATTTTGAGCGTGGCATGGTTGTTGGTGCCAGACGGGCCGGTCTGAGTATTTCACAATCTGCTCAGTTACTGGGATTTTCACGCACAACCATTTCTAGGGTTTACCAAGAATGGTGTGAAAAGGGAAAAACATCCAGTATGCGGCAGTCCTGTGGGCGAAAATGCCTTGTTGATGCTAGAGGTCAGAGGAGAATGGGCCGACTGATTCAAGCTGATAGAAGAGCAACTTTAACTGAAATAACCACTCGTTACAACCGAGGTATGCAGCAAAGCATTTGTGAAGCCACAACACGCACAACCTTGAGGCGGATGGGCTACAACAGCAGAAGACCCCACCGGGTACCACTCATCTCCACTTCAAATAGGAAAAAGAGGCTACAATTTGCACGAGCTCACCAAAATTGGACAGTTGAAGACTGGAAAAATGTTGCCTGGTCTGATGAATCTCGATTTCTGTTGAGACATTCAGATGGTAGAGTCAGAATTTGGCGTAAACAGAATGAGAACATGGATCCATCATGCCTTGTTACCACTGTGCAGGCTGGTGGTGGTGGTGTAATGGTGTGGGGGATGTTTTCTTGGCAAACTTTAGGCCCCTTAGTGCCAATTGGGCATTGTTTAAATGCCACGGCCTACCTGAGCATTGTTTCTGACCATGTCCATCCCTTTATGACCACCATGTACCCATCCTCTGATGGCTACTTCCAGCAGGATAATGCACCATGTCACAAAGCTCGAATCATTTCAAATTGGTTTCTTGAACATTACAATGAGTTCACTGTACTAAAATGGCCCCCACAGTCACCAGATCTCAACCCAATAGAGCATCTTTGGGATGTGGTGGAACGGGAGCTTCGTGCCCTGGATGTGCATCCCACAAATCTCCATCAACTGCAAGACGCTATCCTATCAATATGGGCCAACATTTCTAAAGAATGCTTTCAGCACCTTGTTGAATCAATGCCACGTAGAATTAAGGCAGTTCTGAAGGCGAAAGGGGGTCAAACACAGTATTAGTATGGTGTTCCTAATAATCCTTTAGGTGAGTATATATTAAATAATTAGGTTAACACTTCACAATAAAGTCACATTTGTTAAAGGGTTAGTTCACCCAAAATTTTTAATTGTCATTAATTACTCACCCTCATGTCGTTCTAAACCCGTAAGACTTATGTCATCTTCAGAACACAAATAAAGATCTTTTAATGAAATCTAAGAGCTTTCTGTCCCTCCATTGACAGCTACGCAACTACCACTTTGACGCTTCAAAAAAGTACATAAAGAGATTGTAAAACGAATCCATATGAATTGAATGGTTTAGTCTTAATTTTCTGAAGAGATAAGATCACTTTAAATGATGAACAGATTTAATTTAGACTTTGTTGTATAATATCAAGAAAATGCAATTACCTGCCTCCTTGTTAATTGTAGATGCATTTTTGTTACACATATTTAGCCAATGTATTGAATATAATGCATTGCATTCAATGTTGTTATTTATTTTTGTTTGTAAAAAATGGCTTATATTGTATTGGCATAGATGTACAGTAATTGTTTGTTATGTATATGTGTGTGTCTACCCATGAGAAAGAGGAGCAGAAGTGTGTGCGATTATGTGTGTGCTCAAGGACACAAAGAACTGTGGTTCTACTGTGGTTCTACTCCTAGAACGTTAAAGGAAATCAGCCATCTTGGTTGAGTTTACTGGAGTTCAAGGACATGAAGAGGTGGACAGCTTGCACCTGTGAGGCCTTGAAAAGGATCTGGAAAACTTTGGGAAAGTTACAATTTATGTTCAATCAAGAGGATTAGAACCTAACGCCAGTGGTAAACAACAGGAGTATAAAAGACTGATGAGGTGATTGACTCTTTGGATACTGATACGTCATTAAACCCCCCACGCCTAGAAGCCCAGAGCTGAGGACAAGAAACCAAAGTGGAAGACAAGAAGCCCAGAGCTGACTACATCTTTGATTCAAAATGTGATTATTGTATTTTATACTTTAATGATGAAGTTTTATTTGCCTTTACATTTTTGTTTATTATAAAAAGAAAAGTAACCAATTAAAATAAATTTAATTGATAACAAAAACTGCCTACAGAGACTTCGATTTATGGTGTTGTAAGACTTTCAAGAACATACCCCAGAGAAGTCTTCTGACCAAATTATAAGTGATTTTAAAAATGCTCAGCTTAGGCCAGACTCAACTTACTTTACATATACTTACTATACATTGATCTGCGAACATAAACAAAAGCTCAACTGCACTTGCTTGATTTGCGAGAACAAACCTTATTGGTTCTTGCAGAAGCTCAAACGTGCAGCGTAACATGAGAATGAACCTCATTGGTTCTTGCAGAAGCTCAAGCGTGCTGCGTAACACGAGAATGAACCTCATTGGTTCTTACTGAAGCTCAAAGGTGATGCGTAACACCAGAATGAACCTCATTGGTTCTTGCAGAAGCTCAAACGTGCTGCGTAACATGAGAATGAACCTCATTGGTTCTTGCTGAAGCTCAAAGGTGATGCGTAACACCAGAATGAACCTCATTGGTTCTTGCACGTCAAGCGAACATGCTTGAGCTTCCATTTACCACAACTAATGTGTAAGCTGATGAATGTTTATATGAATAAAAGCCTAAATTAAATCTGTTCATCATTTAAAGCGATTGAGTCTCTTCAGAAAATATGGACTAAATCGCTCAATTCATATGGATTCGTTTTTACGATCTCTTTATGAACTTATTGAAGCATCAATCAAAGTGGCATAGCTGTCAATGGAAGGACAGAAAGTTCTCAGATTTCATCAAAAAGATCTTCATTTGTGTTCCGAAGATTAACAAAAGTCTTACGGGTTTGAAACGACATGAAGGGGAGTAATTAATAATAGATTTATTTTTTATTTTTGGGTGAATTATCCCTTTAACATTATTTAATGTATTAACTACAATTAGCTTGCAAGATAAATTGGTTTCAGTATTTCTTTTTCTATTCATATTCATTTTCTTTGTTGATAAAAATTTGGTTCATATTAGCTCAGGTCTAGTAGATAGGATAATTTTAACAGATATAACTTTTAAATGTAATAATGTATCAGTAAATGAAAAACCATTAACGAAGATTAAATGCTTTAAAAGTGTTTTACATTGTTAGTTCATGTTAACAAATAGAACCTTATTGTAAAGTGCTACCAAAAATAGCACAAGCACATTTTGTATATGATTGGATTACACCTGTGCGAGCTTGAAGAAGAAATGACTTCACACATTGACTATCACATTGACTGAAAATCACCAACACCCAATGATTCGAAGGAAGACGCAAAGGTAAAAATGACATTCATACATTAAAAGTGCACCCAATTAGGGCCACTGTTTTTTATATATTTAAAAACAAAATACACTTATTATTTAATAAGGGATTCAAATATTTACAGGGTTAGCAATTCATCGTCAGAAAGACTAATATTGAATTTGCGGATTGCTGTATTTCCGCAAACAACATTACCACGACTAGCTATATTTTCATTTTCAGGTCATTTGCGCTTATTTGAGCTCAGGCCTGTTGTATCATAACTTGACTAAAATAATTATATACCGATTCATGAAATCGATCACTTACCGTTTAAGAAGAGAAGCTGAAGTTTGATAAAGTTGTGCGTGTATTCATTTCTGATTATATTTACAGCGTTTTTACATAAAGTTGATCCATTGATCATGAGCAGCAGAGTTTACTTTAGACCAGGAAGTAGGAAATAAAGTTTCTCTTACGTCAAAGTACGAAAACTCATTGCCAGAGAGCAGCCGTGAACTAGGCTGTGTGTGTGTGTGTGTGTGTCACAGTTAGAAAAACCCAAGTATTTTAGTAACGTTACCTACAATTCCAGTAGGACACATTTATCTGGGTTGGTTGACGACAAATAACACAAACGGTCTTTTTATTTTAACATAAAATTTGATATTACTTAAATGCGAATGAATAATGGAGAGTATGTAGTAGTAGTAGTAGTAATAGTAGTAGTAGAATACGATTTAACGTCCAAATGTTTCATTCCATTATTAATATGAGGTAATGCACAGTAATTATTCAAAGATTTATGAAAATGTTGCTTGATGTCAACTATGCTTTTTAGAGATCACATAGTCTGTTATCATTACATAGTAAAGCCCAATAATAAAAAACAATAAGCAATCCACATTATTTTAAAATATGAATATTTAATTAGTTCAAGTTTTTGTGGTTGTAATAAAAAATAGTGACAAATCCTTCCCTCACGGGTTAATTTGACCCCATAAGAATGAATGGGAAATGGTGGGAAGTGAGTTTTTTTTTTTTGTCCATTTAAACAAACACACACACACACACACACACACACACACACACACACACACACACACACACACACACACACACACACACTCAAATAAAAATTCTTCAAATATTTACTTTTGTTGTGAACTTTTTCCCCCTGCTGTCTGTCCAATTTACTAACTCGAATTGTTGCCAAATCTGACACCTCTGTATAAATACAAACCTAAAAAATGCTCAAAATGGAAAGAAAAGTGCTCAAATATTTCCAAATAATTATTTTGTAATGTCTAAATATATATACCTGAATGCATACTGAAGCAAACTGACTTTAAATGGGACTTCAGGATCCAGGGGAACAGTTCATTTGCTCAATATAGAGCAATTAGGCCATCTAGTGGTAAGAGTCATTTAATATCATGTTTTCACAACATTTTTCACAAAGGTCGGTAGAGACAATGTGAGATTTCTTTGCTGATTTAACAGTTATTTTGTATTTTAGTGAAATAATGTGCTTATTTATATAAAAATTATTGATAAAATCAAGTAATTTAGAGGAAAATAAAAAAATAAAAATAACAAAATATCTCCAAAAAATGCATTAAAATATATCTTTTTTTGTCCAGAAAGCTCGTAAGTATATTTTTAGGGCTTCGGGTCATGAAATAACTCGAAATGGAATAACAGATATTAGGAAGATTCAAACCTCTTACAACATTTGATCTCATTAATCTAACATAGGAACTTTACATTTTTAAAATTGATGACAGTTTTGTAAGTGGTCAAATCTGCTGATTGTTGCTCTATGAAAACGCATAGATGTTATTCTCAATGCCGCTGCACAGGGGCAGATCGGCTGATGCTACTGACTGTATTCCATAATTATACTGTGATCAAAAGGTTCCAATTTTGATAATGATTTTCCCAATATTCTTGCTGGCCTCCATGTGTTGATGAGCCATTTCAACATCTTCCATGTTGAACATGCTGTCAATCACAGGCCGCAGTGAAGGATCTGTCGACTGGAAGTATGGCAAAACCTGCTCGGTGAAACTCCTGACCAGCTCTGCTTTATACTAGAAATAAAGACACAATCATTCATACAAAGCGTATAACCTTTAACGCTTCAAACTGACAATTATACATCATTAAAGGAGTTTAAACAGGCCACAATTAACAGCATTATGGCTTGGAGTGACATGAGGTTTGAATAAATAATGACAGAATAGTCTCAGACCATTTTGGGGTGAACTATTTAGTCTACATCAATTTATCAATAAAAATGGTTTCTGGAAAATTCCTCTTACCTCTAAACTTCTGTTTCTGAGGAGACTGCAAAGCAGATGCCCTCTTTTCCTCAAAAGCTTGCCAAATAAGTCTCCATCTGCTGTTTTACCTCCCAATACACCATAAAGCACCCATCGTCCATCCATCGCAAGGCTACAGATGTTCTTCTCCCAAAAAGATCCACCAATGCAGTCCAGAATCACATCGGCTCCCTTACCTAAACGAGAATACACAATTCATTTAAATGCATTCATTGCAACATTTAACAAAGATATTTAGTATACTAAATGACTGACCTTCAGTGAACTGCAGCACTTTTTCTGAGAAATCCTCCTCTTTGTAATTGATTCCCACAGCTGCTCCAACCTGCTCTGCGAATGTTAACTTTTCAGGGCTCCCTGTTGTTACTACTGGAATGGCACGACATAAGCGAACCAGCTGAACGGCAGCGGTGCCGACTCCACTCGCTCCAGCATGAATCAACACCGTCTCATTCGCCTTCACTTTGGCTAAAAAAGGGCAGCATATGGGAATATAGTGGGCATAAAAAGCATTCATAAGCTGACATTGTTACCTATGAAGTGCAGAAGTTGGTAGGCAGTCAGCCAGGCCTCAGGAAGAGCTGCGGCTTGATGAAGATTGAGGTTTGACGGGACAGGCATGATGAGTTCTTCTGGAACAGCTACATATTCTGCATAGCCGCCTCCTCCGAGTAAAGCCATTACTTTACTTCCCAGCATCCAGTTCCCCTTGACCCCAGGACCGATGTCAGCGATCACCCCGCTGGCCTCCAGTCCCAAGATTTCACTCTCTCCAGGGGGAGGTGGGTAAAGACCCTTTTTCTGTCAATCAAAATGAGCCATCAATGGGGTTGAATTTGACCAGGACTCAAACTTTGGCAGGATTTGCACTTCACCTGTAGAAGATCAGCTCTGTTTAAAGCGGTAGCGGCGACTCTGATGAGGAGCTGCCCATCTTTGGGTTCAGGCCGAGGAACATGTTTCACACCCAGTTTCCCAGCTTCATCAACACAAACTGCCTGCATTGACTCGGAAATGAGAAGAAATACAAGCTGTTTATCATGCTTTTTTATTGGATTGTTGATGTCTATTTTTTAACATTATTTTATTATTTCATTTTGTTTGTTTCCCTCTGTAATACTTTGGCAATATACAAAGTTTATTATGCTAATGCAGTAATATGATTGTGAATACAAAACAACAGGGGGGGGGGGGGGGGGGGGGGAAGACAATTTGAACAACTTTAAAACACTCTGGAAAACACTCTTAAATTTTTACTTACTGTTTTCTCTTCGGACATTTGTAACATTGCGATCTAACAACACAAACAGGATATTAGCTTTCCTTTTAATTTAAGGCCTAACATTCAAAACACAAACGTGAATTAAAAGTGAAGCTTTATATCACACATAACACTGCAATGCAACGTAACTTGAGAGATACACACGATTGGAATGAGTGACTTTTATTTACACCAGTGTCTGATTTTCTGCGCAATTTCGACGCACATATGAACTATATCAACTATTCTGTGCGTTAACGAAAACAAAATCATCTACGAAAACAATCATATATACATGTATATAGTTTGTTTCTGTAGTGAATGCACAAATTATGACATAGCATCGACTTTAATCTTTGTGTTGTCTGACTACATTAAAACTAAAATTTAAACAGCTCACCTTTACATTCACTGTGGAAGAAAATTCAAATTTAAGCTTTTTATTTTTATTTTATTAAACTTACTTCATAAAATTACTCCTTTAAATCGCTGTTTTTGTTGTGAATAGTTGATTGGACGTTGGTCTGAACTGAACATAAACTGACGTCAAATGCTATCCTAGTACCTCCCATATTAAAAACTACTATGGCATTGGCAACCATAGTTCTGCCAAAAATACCATTGTTACTATAGTGAAACTACATTCTAACGAACCACGTTCTAAAAGAACAAAACTGTAAGCTTCTTTGAGCTTTGAGACGGTTTGAAGGAGATTCCAAATTAATTTACGATTCTGTAGTAATGCTATTCCTTCAGTAGCAATAACCGAAGTGTAAACTATACTATGGAACATTATAAGAGTAAATTTATATATCTCAAAATATACATAATGCAAGGCTTAAAGTGATAGTTGACCCAAAAATGAAAATTCTGTCATTCATTACCTCAAGAATATAGGTAACCAAACAATTAATGGGCCCCATTGACTTCTATAGTATGTATGGGAGAATAAACAATACTGCAAGTATGCAAGTCAATGAAGTTCATCAACTGTTTGGTTAACAACATTCTTCAACATATCTTCATACAGTAAGAAAGAAAGAAATCCATACAGTAAATGATGACAGGATTTTCAAACGTCTTAAATGAGTTGTGAGCTATTAAATGTAGACAAGACCTGAATTTGGTCTGAAGAGTCCAATCTTCCAGCTTTACAATGTCATTATCAACACAATAGTGATCATGTGACCGAGCGACTTTGAAACTCAAAACTCTGAAACCTGACAGAAGGAAAGACATGTTATGTTTAAGTGTCATAGCAGCAGATGCGGGCTCTTACGAGACTAGAAAACATATGCAGCAGTTTCAGGTACAGTAAACTTGCATTTATTATGTATACACAATGTCCATACACATACATATTTTCATAAAATAAGTTAGCCTTCGAGCAATCATTGTGGTCTACAAGTCTGAAGCTTCTGAGACATTTGTGTGTGTTTGTAAAATAAATTCGGCTTGGAACAATCTGCATGTGTGTGCTCAACCAAAAAAAAAATGGGTGTGCGTTTGATTTACAGTATTTGTTTCAAGAAACATCTTGAAATGACAACACAGCCAAGCATTAAGAAACCCAAGTCTTTCATTTACATGGACGTAAGACTGCTGAACCACAAAGAGGACGTCTATCTTCAGAGGAAACTACACAACATCAGCACCAAACACAGACTCAACCTCAGACTGCTGGAGCAGGAACGACAGATCGTGCTGAAAGAGCACAAACGGCTGCTGCAATTAAAGTTTTGCGAACCGTACGCGACAATAAACAACACAATGAGGACCATATCAGAGGTCAGGATGGCAAACGACCCAAAGACCCGATTCTCAAAATCTGCCCCAGCATTCAGAGCTTTGTCCTCTATTCAAACCTTTGAGGATGATAACCAACAGAGGTTTGCTAAATCAGCATCATTTTTTGTCAAGCAAGATGATTCATCTCCATCTATGATATTCACAGAGAGACTCAAAGCGTTGGAGAATGGTCAGCTATCTATTCTACAGCTGAAAAACCTGGCGTTGATCGACAGCATCTCCCAGAGAGAGCTGATGTATCAGGAAGAGTGTTACCGAGGGTATAAAGAAAGACTGAAACAACTGCAGAGAGAAAAACTACGACAGAAAATAAGGAGCTTTCTCAACACTATAGAACATATTTAACAACGTATGCTTGTGAATATGGTTGTCAGATGAATCTTTATTTGTCCTTAAGGAAATTTTGAACTTATAGATCATTCTAAATAGTTGTTTGTTTCCTCATCTGCATGCTAATCTACCTCTGACGAATCTCTCTGTTATATGAGCTCATTGATAGAGCTGTCGGGTTTTTAACTGCACTATCACAGAACATTATTTACATTAAATGAATTGATTTCCTTAAGCAATGCTTCCCATCCTCCTCATGGTCAGGAGAGCCGTATGAGCTGGAGACTCCAGGAGCAGCGACTGGTTTTTCTTCCACTGTGGAGATTCCGAAATGGTTTTATCTACAAAAATGAGAGCAAATAAACACAAAATGAATGTAATCTCAGTTCCTTTTCTTTTTTTCAAATCTTTAAATAAAGAAAGTGCATGCTTTGGATCAAACTATGTGTCCGTCCTTATTGCCAAATGAACGCAAGCACATACATTTACTCTAAAACAACTTCATAATCTGATAAGCACTTCATTTGATTTACATTTTTTAGTGCATGAAAAATAGCAGATATAAATGCTTTGTAATCTCACACTTCATCCCAGCCCATGTAAGAATAATATCCATTCAATGTTTAACAGTCCCTGAGTGATTTTACTGAAAATTGTTTCATATTAAAGAGGTAGTCCCTCCATTGAAAGTCCAGATTAAACCACAACAGGCACAAGTTGTGGTTTAATCCAAGTCTTGTTAAGAGATATGATTACTTTATATGATGGACAGATTTCATCTAAACAATGATCGACACACATACACAGAGCACATCATATATGGTAAAGACGTGTGTGATACATGAGAACCGATGAGGTTTGTTTGTTCTAGCACGTGATGCACATGTGAGTTTCCATGTACCATATATTATGTTCTATATGCACGAGTGTTTATAGGAGAATAAAGCATTAGCAAATCTGTTCATCATATGAAGCGATTGTTAAAAAAAGGTTCACATTCAAGGCAAGCAACACCTTTTTTTGTCAGTTCATGCATTCCTTGGAAATCGAACACATGACCATGGCGTTGCTAGTGTCATGCTCTACTGTTTGAGCTACAGGAATGTTCTCTTCCAAGCGAGAAATCGTAAGCACGGGTCAAGCTTAGCCCGGGTCAATTAAATTGCGATGTGCCGTACCTTCACTCTCAATGCTGACACGTGTTGGGAGACATTGTGTAAGATCTCCATACTCCAGTGAGCACAGAACAGCTTTGGGAGTCTCTCCTTGTTCTGTACACATGAGCACCAGAATATTGCACAGCTGATTGCTCTCCATCACCTCCACCGAACCAACGAGTTCCTGTGGCAAAGACAGGAGAGAATGCAAGGATGCATTAAATTGATCAAAAAGATTTACAAAAGATTTCTAATTCAAATAAATGCAGTTCTTTTGAACTTTCGATTAATCAAAAAATCTATTCACTGAAAAACTGTATCACAATTTCTAATGAATATGCCCTCATAATCTTTCATCAAAATAACTTCCCCTCCCTCTTGCAGTGATATCTCTTCTCTGACTCGAAGGAGGGACAACCTGTCACTCACATGAGATCCACCAAAAGCAAACCACAACCTTCCAATCAATTCCCGATGGACAAAGTCAAGTCCCGCCCTACATTTTTATTGTTTGAGTAGCTGTTTCAGTCAGATATACTTCACATTAGGGAAGCAGCAAATCATTATTTTAGAATGGTAATTTCAGCTTTGCGTCACAGGAATAAATTACATTCTAAAATATATGTTAAAATAGAAAACATTATTGTTTTTACTGTACGTTGATTAAATACATGTAGCCTTGGTGAGCATCAGAGACTGCATATACAGTACTTTATTCCTGTGAATGATTTATATACAGTTTATACATTAATATATATATAAAAAATAAAAAATCTCTATATAAAATACCTTGACGAGGGAGACCTGCTGTCTGCGACCAGCTAAAGCATTGAGGTTCTGGCTGAGGGTTTGCAGGAAGGCTTTCAGGTCTTTCTGCAGGTTCTGTTTGGCAAAACTCTCGAGTGGTAATGACGGTGGGATGTTATGGCGGGAGATCTGCACGGTGCGCGTCAGATCCAGCTCCATGTTATATGTGTCCAAATACACACCCTCAAAAGCTGTGTGAAAAGACACACAAACACTTTTCCCTTCCTTACACTCCACCAAATCATAGCCACCTAATAAAAAATAAAAAAAAACAGAACATACGATCAGGCCTAAACAGAAGCATGATCAATCTAGGACTCACCATTAAAATGAGATGTGAATATAATTACCAATTAAGTGATGAGCACGCTGAAGGTCTTTCAACTGCATTTTCCAAGCAGTTAACAAAGACTGCTGCATTTCTATGAGGCCGCCAGCATCATCATCATCTTGTAAAGGAAGATCTTTGCTGATTTTATCTTTAAGGATCTGCCATACAATGACAATAAGTTTACAGTAAGACCCATTTACACCAAGAATAACTAAAGATAACTATATTAGCATTCACACCGTCACGCAGTAACCTTGTGTTTGCTATAAGCACGTGCTGCAGTTGCCATCTGACGCTTTAAAAGTTCGAGTGGTTTCTGATTGGTTATCAATGTTGTTAATGTTCATGAGCTGGAAAAAAAATCGTTCTAAAAGTGAATCCAATGATAACGTTTATCTGTGTTGTTTGATTCATTACAGTTGTGTGTGAACATCACTATTATCATAGAATTAGAACCATTATTCAAATTTTAGAGGTCAATCATGACAACTCTCTGAATAGTTTTAGCATGTTATTGTATATGGCAGTGTTAATGTATTTGGTCTTGGCGGACTAGATCTGCTATGATGCTGCTGTTGTTGTTTATTATTGCTGCTGCTGCAGAGCAAGTATGGACTTGCTCAACAGACACACTGCTGCATATATAGACATACTGTACAAAAATCACATTGCAGATCTAGGCAGGTGGAGCTGGGGAGGTGGAGGGTTTCAGAAGAATTCTGATGGCGCACTGCAGGACTAGCTTATAGCAAACAATGGACCAGACCATTTAAATGTTCTCATTGGCTGCAGGATCAATAGAGGCCAATCAGCTTGAGCCATGCAGTAATGATGTGATTGCTTGCAGATTGCATGTAAAGGACATATCAGCCTGCACCCTCAAGAGTTTCATGACTGAGTTAGATATTTATGCTACTCAGTAACTACATTATAAACAATATTTTTACATTTTGTACCAAATATCAAAGAGAAAGTCAGATATTAGATCAATGTCTGTTTACTATTTCAAAGCGTCTCACTTTGATGGCGTCTGTCTGACGTTTGAGTTGATCTCTTTTGGCACGGAGGGTCAGAGCTTTGACCTTGAGCATCTCTAACCTCTCAGACTGATGCTGGTCCTGCTGTCTCATACCTCTCTCTAAAGCCATCAGGTGATTCAGAACACCTGATATATAACATGACACATAAACACAGGGTGCATTAAAAAAAATGACAGAGTAAGTGAAAATATGCTTACACCACCAGACAAAGGTTCGGACATAGCTACTCATTTTTAGTAGGAATATTTTCCGCATTGTAGAATAATTGGTCATCAAAATAAAAATAAAAAGTCATCAAAACTATAATAATGATGAACTCTTTCAAATTTTTCTCACCTTAGAAGTTATCATATTTTAATAAGAGAAAATTAAATTAGATTAATCATCTTTTATGGATTATTATGACAAATAATGTAGAAGACTTTGATGTCCGGATGAAGAACATATATATTTATTAACTCTTTATGAATTGGATTAAACTGACTGAACAGAATCTGTAAAACAAAACAAGTGACATTTTGATTGTAGTGTAATGTTACTTGTTGATGCATTTACTTTTTTTTGTCAATGTATTAAAGTGAGTTGAGTTGTATAACCCTGTAACAGTGTCTGCCATATTAATTCCAGGCATGTAAGCATACACTTAAAATCAAAACGTTTTTGTGACATCTAGAAAATAATAGAAAAGAAGAATAAATTTAGTCATGCGTGTCCATAAGGTATATACTACTGTAAGTAGCCTAACACATACAAGCTGTTTTCAAAACGTCTTGCTATATGACACATTTAGATGTTAACAAACTGCCTAAGTTTACCGTGCTCCATTGGTTCCATTTGGCTGTCCATTACTATGTTCTTGACGCGCGAATATTTTACTTTTGCTTATTTTGTTTCTTTGTAAATCGAATGTTTGGAATTATGGCGCGCTGTTGTGTCACGTGTCACCTCGGAAGCTAAAACACAAACCGCGCTCTAGAGCGTCATCACTGCGCGCTGTTTGCGCAGCCACGTAAGCTGGGTTCATTACTACGCTCTATTTTCCCCCACGTGGATGCATTTTTTATTGTAATGCGCATATTATTATTTCATATCAATTTTATATCGAAAAAGAAAAAAAACAGCTGCATATGTGTGTGGTGGGAAACACCACACACACATCTCTAGTATATTTAGAGATACTAAATTGTAAGGTGCACAGGTGTTTGACTGTGACAAAGTGGCTCAGTCAGTCAGTAACCTTCAGGCATGATGGCAACTGTAACACACTAGGAGGAGTGTATTAGTGCAACACTGACTGTGATTCACTGTCTGTCTGTCCCCCGGATGACACATGAGTGTATGAAGCTCCATCTGATCTGATTGACTACTTTAGGTAAGAACACTTGCATGTGGAGCAAACATGTAACGCACTAGTTGTGCTTGTGTTGATGAGGAACACAGCATGCGTCCAACAACTAACCAACGATAACAAGGAAGTGAAATTACATTTCACTAACTAAACTAATGGTATGGATAACTGGGTAGATCATTCAGTAAATGCTAACATATTTACACTTTTACATGAATTATGGTCCAAGGGAGTGCATTTGGGGTAAAGTTGAAATTGCAGTCTAGTGGCGTCTTGTCTCTGAGCAGACTAGTACAACTGCCAGGAACTGTTAACCCTGCAGTGCCTGGTAGGGAAGTGTTCACCATCCTTTATTAACCCCTTGGACTCCTAAAAAAAACATGCTAATACCATCGCACTGTGATATAACATGGTACTTTAAAATGGCCGTACTCTTTAGAGTATTACTGTTGAGTTCTGAAGTAAAAATTATATTTTCTCTGTATAGAATTTGATATATACATACATGCATACATACATACATATATATATGTAAATGTAGTTTAAATCTTTCTTGACAGTCTCACTTTGAGATCTGAGGTTGCTAAATTATGTTATACACCTGCATTTAAGCCATTAATCTGTGCAATTTTAACATAAAGAAAAAGATAATAATTGCTGATTTTTGCAATACAGCACATATTTGAATTGAGATCCACCAATCAGACAAAGTACTGTAGACATGGTATTTAAAATAAATATTATTGATGCTAATTCAGGTCACAATTCACAGTACTTAATGGGATGACGTAGATTGTTTGCTCCCGAAGTCATTATTTTATTATTTTATTAGGCCTATGTGACATATTTTCCAAAGGAAAAGGATATTCAATGAGTTAAAATGGAGGCTGGGATGTGATTTTATTAAATGGAAATTGATTGGATGTGAAAAATGTGTTTCTATGCTACTAATTGGTTGAAATGTAACTATAGGGTTAAAAATAAGAGGAAGTGGTGATGCAATTCTGCACAATAATACCAGCTATGTGTTATAGAATGGGGTCCTTTTTGATTTCATGTTGACGTTGGGTAGGTGCACAGTCATATTTCGCCATTTCCAGATTTTTCGAATACTTTCTTGCTTCAATTGAAATGTTGTGATTCATCTCAGAGCTGCTTGGTTTGATTCAAGGCATCTATCGAAAAACGCCTAGAACTAAGGCCACTAAAAAGTGGGCAGTAACTGTGCTGTGGTATAGTGGTACTTTCTTAAAGTCACAATGAAAACGAAGTAGAGACAGATGTAACTTGCATCCGAAATTATCCGAAAAGAAAAAATGTAGGGCGGGACCTTGATTCTAAGCATCAGTTGTTGATTGGATGGATTTTGAGATGTGGGCGTGGCACTCAAAAGCAGAGGCAGATAAACGTGAACTTGCAGGCGAGTTTTAAGCGGACTAAATGATTAGAGAAGACCTGCAAACGTCACCAGAGAGAAGTCTGAAGTCTAGACTAGAAGTTAAAAAAATGAAATGCAAACATGGATGAATCGTTCACAAAAACATCTGTAACATGCATTTTGTAAAATAGATAGGCGTGAATTTTCATTTAATGTTAACTTTAAGCAGACTGAATGATTGCAAAAGTTTTCATCAGAAGGTCTAGTTATAAAATGTTGATTATACAAATGAGACGTATACAAGTATGAAATGTTCACCAACACATAACATGCATTTGAAAAATAGATGCCAACTTTAAATGTCAACATACTAGCATAACATGAAATCCTAACCTGATTGAGTAAGTACTGAATGTTCTATCAGTGTGTGTGTGTGTGTGACATGTTTCAGGTCGTCATCAGATTTGCAGGCCGATGGCTTTGACCTTTGTCCTGATCACGCAACAGAGACTTTAATATCACGCTTCATGCCTGAAGTCTCAGTATGGATCCATCGGCACCCAAGTACTTCACTATTATTGATTATGTGATATTTGCGTTGCTGTTGGTGGCCTCCATGTCCATCGGGCTGTACTACGCCTTCACCGGAGGTCGCCAGAGCACCACGCGAGAGTTTCTGTTCGCAGACAGGAGTATGAAGTGCCTGCCGCTCTCTCTGTCTCTCATGGCCACCTTCCAGTCGGCTGTGGCCGTCATTGGCACGCCGGCTGAAGTCTACACAAATGGCACGCAGTACTGGTTCATAGGCTGCTCTTATATTCTGGGTCTCCTGATACCAGCACACATTTTCATTCCTGTGTTCTACAGACTGCATCTCACCAGTGTTTATCAGGTACACATATTATTACAGATATTATTTAGAGACCACCCTAGTAACCCCATAACAACACTCTAGGCGAGTTTTTGCACCACTAACCTGTTCTTTTGTCATTGATGCCTTTATTAAACATGCTCACGTCTCATTCGCCTGCAGTATTTGGAGCTGCGCTTCTGTAAAGCCGTCCGTATATGTGGCACTGTTACATTTATTTTTCAGATGGTAAGCTCTAGCATCTCTGTTGTGAAATGAAGTTTCCATTTTTGCATATTTAATGCATTCAATGGCTCAGAGAGTTACTGTGTGGGTCTTTTTTGCAGGTCATTTATGTGGGTGTTGGCATCTATACACCGGCTCTTGCACTGAATGCAGGTAATGTTGCTACAAATTTCCAATAAATATTAACTTTATATTTAATACATAAATGTCTCTGCTTTGACATATTGTCTGTCTCTAGTTACTGGTTTTCACTTATGGGGAGCAGTACTGGCAACTGGGTTAGTCTGCACTCTATATACGGCACTGGTAAGATCTTTTTTTTTTTTTTTAGTTATTTAAGGTCAACACGATCTTTGTCTGTCTTTGTAAACTTTCATCAGCTTGCACTGCATCTAAACATTTATACGTCAATCCATTTTAATTTGTAATGATTTTAGCACGTTTGTCCTCCTGGTAGGGTGGGCTGAAGGCCGTGGTGTGGACCGATGTTTTTCAGACAGTAGTCATGTTTACTGGTCAGCTGGCCGTCATCATTGTGGGCGTTCAGCAGGCTGGTGGTCTGTCTGAGACCTGGGTTAAAGTCAGAGATGGTGGACGCATCTCTGGCTTTGAGTAAGTTCACTTGAACTGGTTTGGTGTGGCTGGCATTGCACATTTAACCACAAGATTGCTTCAGAGCGAGTCACTTTGGATTAACGCATCTATTGTATCAGGGGAAGCCAGGGCCCCCTAAATATGACGATGATCCCCTTTTGAGATTAGGCCCTCCTTTTAATATTTACTTTGTGTTAAGTTGGCAGTTAACCTTTTTATTATTATTATTAAAGGGATAGTTCACCATTCTGTCATCATTTACAGCCACATCCATTTCACTCTGTATCCCAAGACTGGTTGCTCACTGAATCTAAGCAGGGCTGGTCAGTCCCAGGGTGGGAGATGTCCTGGGAAAACCAGGTTGCTGCTGGAAGAGGTGTTAGTGAGGCCAGTAGGGGGCGCTCACCCTGTGGTCTGTGTGGGTCCTAACGCCCCAGTATAGTGACGGGGACAATATACTGTAACAAGCACCACAATTCGGATGAGACGTTAAACCGAAGACCTGACTCTCTGTGGTCATTACAAATCCCATGGCACTTCTCGTAGGGGTGGGTGTAGGGGCAACCCTGGGAGTAGGGGTGTAAGGAGGGGGTAACACGGGAGTAGGGGTGTAACCCTGGTGTCCTGGCCAAATTCCCTCCATTTGGCCCTTATCAGTCATGGCCTCCTCATCACCCCCATCCACTGAATTGGCTCGATCACTATAGCTGGTGTGTGGTGAGCGCACTGTGGCTGCCGTCACTTCATCCGGGATACTGCAAACAACTGGTGGTTGAGGAGAGAACCCTGACATGATTGTAAAGGGCTTTGAGTGTACATTAGTACATATGAAAGTGCTATATAAATGCTTCATTCATTCACTCACCCTCAAGTTGTTCCAAACCTGTATGAATGTCTTTCTTCTGCTGAACACAAAGGAAGAAATTTTGAAGAATGTTGGGAACCAACCAGTTGATGGACCCCATTTACTTCGATAGTATTTTTTTTCCATACTGTGGAAGTCAGTGGGGTCCATCAACTGTCTGGTTACACATATTCTTCAAAATATCTTCTTTTGTGTTCAGCAGAAGAGAGAAATTCATACAGGACAGGTTTGGAACAACTTGAGGGTGAGTAAATGATGAGAGAATTTTCATATTTGGGAGAACTATCCTTTTAATGTTAGATAAATTGAAATGTATATACAGTATGTGACCCTGGACCACAAAACCAGTCACATGGGTAATTTTTTTGAAATTGAGATGTATACATCACATGAAAGCTGAATAAATAAGCTTTCCATTGATGTGTGGTTTGTTAGGACAATATTTGACCTAGATACAACTATTTGAAAATCTGAGGGTGCAAAAAAATCGAAACATTGAGAAAATCACCTTTAAAGTTGTCAATTTATGTTCGCGATTGTGTTGCATTCACTCACAAAAATAAATGTTTTATATATTTACGGTAGGAAATGTACAACATATCTTCATGGAACATGATCCTTACTTAATATCCTAATGAGTTTTGGCATAAAAGAAAAATCAATAATTTTGCCCCATACGATGTATTGTTGGCTATTGCCACAAATATACCCGTGTGACTTGTGACTGGTTTTGTGATCCATTATTGTTCCAAAGCAGATAAACTATTTTCTACTGATAAAACTAGGACTGTTAAAAATAATAAATGTTTAAATAAATATTAGTGGTCAAATCGATTAATCGCATCTAACATAAACATTTGTTTATATATATATATATATATATATATATATATTTATTTATTTATTTATTTATTTATACACACGCATATATTATATATAATATATACACACACACATTATATGAACAAACTTTTATCTTAGATGCGATTAATCGCAATCAATCTATTTTACAGCACTACTAAAAATAATAAATAAGTTAATAAATAAAATAATTGTGATGTTAATCTCATAATTTCTATCTGGCTGAAACTTGAAATAGGTCAATGTGTTAAATTATTACATTAATTTAATATCTTAATGTAATGTGTTAACTTTTACCATCCCTAACAAATATATTTTCTGCTTCTATTTTTATTGAGGTTAAAAACCCCTGTACTAAATGACTTCTAGCTTTAATACCAAGTTTTGACCTTGAGACATTTCTAAATTTAGACATCTTCCGACTGCCTCAGCACATGTGTAGTGAAACGAACTGAAAGGAACAAACCTCAAATCCTAAGTATTAAATCTAGACATGTAACTCAGGCCATCCTTAAAAATATTTTGGTTTGCAGTAACAGCAAAAAAAAAGAAAAAAAGGGTCGGTAGGTCGGTCTATATTTTTTTATATATAAAAAAAATAATATAAAAAAGTATATATTTTTTCATTTTTAAAAAAAAAATCGGGGTCGAGAGAGAACATTTTTCACCTATGTCTAGGGGCTGTTTACACCAGGCCACTTCATGCGTTTTCTCAGATCGGATTGCAATCTGATTTATCAAAACGATTCCATTTACACCTGGTTAGATAGGCTAAATGTGTGTTGTTTTTTTTGCGGATATAAATCCGATCTTCAATTCCCGCTATATATAGCCTACATGTAGATTTAATGGAGTGCACGTCACCGAAAGCAACAGTTATGAGATGCATTATTTTATTGATCATCAGCTAAAATTTCTGAATCAAAGCCCGCAATAAGAGAAAGCGGAAACAGCCCTGGTAAGATCATTTCGTTTCTTTACATTTAATGAAGATGATTGTGTGTTAAGCGTCAGCGACTTACTTTCACTTTGATTTGCGATAGTTTGCACGTTGATGCAGCTTCTCAATGCGTGTTGCAGTAGCGTCGTCATATCTGACTAAAACATGACATATAGCCTATAACACGCTCTCACATGTTTATTTTTTAATAAACCATATTCAACAACATATAAAAATGAAATAATCTTTAGAGTAAAGCCGCAGCCATCATTAGGCTACCAAGCGCGAACCATTGACAGTGAATGAAACGAAGCGAACTTAGCTTGCAGGCCGTAGTGTGACATGCGTAAACCAATGGTGTAAACATAATGACGCGCCACGGGTTTTTATTTAAAAGAAAGAACGTAGCTTATGTTTGTATGTAGGTCTAGGCAATTTATATTCACAATACTTAATAACTAATATTATTTTATTGCATTTGTATTAGTTGTTTTGAGTTAAAAAAAAAATCGGTCGGTCTTAACGCAAGTTTACAACCGGCAAGTCGGTCGGACTAAAAGGGAAAATAAATAAATAATTGGGTCGGTACTAAATTGACAGGGTCGGTCGGGTTACGGCAAACAAGAATATTTTTAAGGATGGCCTCATCCTGTACTGTTTGTGCTACAGACATGACTGATATTGTGTTGATACTCAAAGTCATTTCTCCAGTTGACTGACTCTGTCTGTTCAGCCTGAATCCTGACCCAACGGTGAGACACACGTTCTGGACGTTAGGTGTTGGAGGAGTGTTCCTGATGCTGTCTCTCTATGGAGTGAACCAGGCTCAGGTTCAGAGGTACCTCAGTTCTCGCACGGAGAAAGAAGCCGTCATGTAAGCGCTCCTTTTACCAGACCCCAAAGACTCTCAGATGCTGTCCTTCTTACTTATGTGTCGTAATTCTCGTGCAGGTCCTGCTATATGGTGTTTCCGTGTCTTCAGGTGGCCTTAATGCTCAGTTGTCTCATGGGGCTGGTCATGTACGCTTGCTACGGTAACAACAGCCCTTTAGAACAGCAGTACATCACATCCAAAGACCAGGTTAGCAGCACCAAACTAGTACCACATTTACATTGATCCTATAGTTGAACGACAGACTGCATATATAGCTCCTGAATGGAATAGTGAATTTCTATGATGTTCGTTGACTTTATAGATGGTGCTCTACTTTGTCATGGACATGTTACAAAACTTCCCTGGACTTCCTGGATTGTTTGTGGCGTGTTTGTTCAGTGCATCTCTCAGGTAACATTATTAACCCGCAATCATATTTCACAAATCATATTTAAGTAAAAGGAAAAATGACTATTATAGTAAGAATATCTAATGGAAATGGTCAATGAGAATGAATTTGAATAATCAAAATGCCCCCCAAAAATAATGAAATGCAAAATGATCTGCTAAATGCATAAATGTAAATATTCATATGTAATTTATTGCTGTGATCAAAGCTAAGTTTTTTTAGCATCATTACTCCAGTCTTCAGTGTCACATGATCCTTCAGAAATCATTCTAATATGATGATTTGAGAGTCAAGAAACATTAATTATTATTAATATTGAAAAGAGTTGAGCTGCTTCGTGTGTTTGTAGAAAATTGATTCTGAAAATGATTCTTTGATGAATAGAAAGTTCAAAAGTAAATTTATTTGAAATGGATATTTCCATTAATATATTAATGGATCAATTTAATTTCTCAAACTTTTAAATGGTAGTGGATATTCATGGAAATCTGCTTTGTTTACTTTTGTCTCTATAATAAACTTACATTCTGCAGAGATACAGCTAAAGACAATAGTCGGTGCACAAGCATGCTTAAAAATGTAAAAAGTAAACTAAAACGGAGATGTTCTCATTCTCATTCACAGTACAATATCCTCAGCGTTGAACTCACTGGCCACGGTGACCATAATGGATCTGATCAAACCCCATTACTCAATGACGGAGGCCAGAGCCACTCTGCTCTCGAAGATGCTGGGTGAGACATTATCTTGAATGTTTAGCTCTTTATTTGAAATGATTTCTGTCTTCCCACTGATGCACAATGATAGAATGTTTCATCTGATTTCCCCTTTTGCTCAAAGTGATCAAATGAAGCTTTCAGTGAGCATGTTTATAATGGATGATTATATTCCTCATCCAGCCGTATCATATGGGATTATATGTCTGGCTATGGCTTATGTCGTCCATTTGATGAACAGTTCAGTTCTTCAGGTAAGCATACATGCTTTTATAAGCACTGATGAATTATTGCTGTAATCAGCTTATTTTAAGAAATCAAAAATATATCCTGTCTGTGTAAATTAAAAAAAACATTAATTCTTATTAAAGCTACAAAAGTGATTCAGTCAAGAGCAGTGAGATTTTTTTTTCTCTTTTGTTGTTTGATTAACATTAATGACAGACGTCAGCAGGTTTATTAGGCTGCTGTCACTTTAAGACCAAATGCATGGATCCAATATACTGTTACACGAGTTTTCTTTCTCAACTGTTTACGTTCACTTAAGACATAACTGACTGTGTTTACTAGGACGCTTGCAAAGACGGCCATTTTGACACATAAAGTGTGTGTATTTAATCATTGAAGCCCAATTTGGTGCCATAAAAAACTATTCAGTACTCGCACGCTCTATGACCAGCAGCTTAACAATCTCACAGCGGGCACATATAGCGAAATTAGTTCTCTTTCGCTGCTTACTGCGCTTCAACTGTTTAAAATCACTTGTTTTTAAACCACAATGCTTAAAAACGCACGCAACAACGTCTTTTTATCTCACAATTCTGATTTTTTTCAGAATTGCGAGTTTATAAATGTTCATCTTGTTAGAACGATTGCTTTGTACACTGTAATGGGTTGATAAAAAGGAGAGATTTTAAAACGGTTTCTTCTCATTTCAATGTTTCATGTTCCCATCTTTATTTATTTAGTGAAAATCTGGGTAATAAGTGAAACTATCCCTTAAATGTCCACTTTGTTTGAACTTGTTCATTCGCCTGGCCTGAAAAATCGGCTTGCTTGGAACTACTTCTTCAGAGAAACTTTGCGGTTTAATGAGATAATAAAAGATTTTAACTCGAATCAATCATGTAATAAGCAGAATAATGTACATCCAGTCTGTTGTTATCGCAAAATAAACCAGATAATACGAGACCCGGCACAATCATCCTGTCAGGGTTAGTTTTGCGATAACAAACGGCTGGATGTCATCGCTTACTTAACCTCTAGTTGTGTGTTTCGCTTCCAGGCTGCTCTCAGTATCTTCGGGATGGTCGGTGGGCCACTGCTCGGTCTGTTCTGTCTCGGCATCTTTTTCCCATGCGCCAATAGCATTGTAAGTTCCTTCTTTCAATTCATCAAACCATCAAACTTCTATAGAAACTTGTTTCCAGCACTTAAAAGTTCCAGCAAATAAAAAGGTTAATTTTAGCTCACAATTCAGACTAATTCCCGAATTGATTGGAATCTGAATTGATTTTTCTATTGATTGTGAGTTTCTCTCTCATAATTCTAAGTTTATTTCTCGCCATTCTGACTTTTTTCTTGCAATTGTGATTTTATATCTCAAAATTCTGACTTTATTTCTTGCAATTCAGAGTTTTTACTCACAATTTTTATGTTTTTTTTTTTTTCACAATTCCGAGTTTAGCTATAAGATCTGAATTGCGAGATTTGTGAGATAAAATGTCATAATTAATTACCTTTTATGTTTTTATTCTGTTGTGGAAATAAGTCTAAATCATTTTTTACATAAATAAGGACGTTTTCTCTTTCTCATTCAGGGAGCTGTAACGGGACTTGCTGCAGGTCTGCTCATAGCTTTCTGGGTTGGCATTGGTGGCTTTTTGTCTCGGATGTCCAGTTCTGTAGTTCCTCCATTCAACTCCACTAACACATTAGCAGCCGGCCCTGACAACATCACCATCATAGATGCTGCCAGGTGACTTGTAGATCCGTACCATGCAGTGTAATGTAGATGCATCTATTGAGGGAAAGAATTGAAATGCTTTTTCTGTTTTTCAGCAGACCTGTAGGGCTGCATGGCTTCTACTCTCTGTCCTACATGTGGTACAGTGCGCTCAACTCCTCCACTGTGGTGCTTATCGGACTCATTATCAGCTTCATGACAGGTGAGAAACATTCACCTCAAGAGCTTCTGATAGTATTATTACAGCGCAAATTAGCGTCTGGTTTAAGACATGCTTTTTTTTGGGTGAATTCAGATGTTTTTTAACGCCAAAAGAGGGTTTGCATTGGCGCAAGCTGTTAGTAAACCTGGCCTTTAGTCTTGTGGACTAGATTTTCAATAGAGAAATCAAACGCTTAGACGCGGAAAGGCCTAGCAACCACTCCATAGCAACCAGTGTTATGGTTAACTCAAACTATTAAAAATAGTGTAAATTGAACACTTTACAATAAGGTCTCATTAGTTAACATTAGAAAATGCATTAAATAACATGAACTAATAAAAAGCAATATATTTTTAAAACAATTTATATTAATAGTAAAGGTTAGTTAGCTAATGTTAACAAATGAAACCTTATTGTAAAGTGTTAGCATAAAGCTGAAATAAAAAAATGAATGAAAAACATAAATATTAGTTGTTTCCTTGTCAACTAACTGAAAAAAAATGGTTGAAGTTGTGAAATGACTAAAACTAGAAATATAAAAAAAACTAATAAAAATAAAAGTGACAAAAGAATTTAAAATTGCTCAAATTAAAATGATAAAAATAAAAACAAAATACTAAAATAACACTGATAAATAAAAACTGTGGCGACCACCTACAACACCCTCGCATTGTTGTGTTGAGTGTTACAATGGGCAAGCACCATTCACATCTTCAGAAAATGTAAAAATACACTTTTATTATTTATATATATGCAAAACATTTTCTACTGCAAAGGCCGAACAAAAGGAGACGATGTGGCGTCTGGCACAGTGTATCCGGTGGTGAGAACCGCACGTTCCCTTCTGCACAAGCTTGTGGAGCCGAGCGCTTGCTGCACGTCCCATCCTCAACACAAGGTAAGGCGCTACTGTGACTCCACAATAAAATGCCTTGATGCTTTGGGTGATTTTACTGTAGTAAAACTGCTTCTGGCAGATTGATGGTCATAAAGAAATAAATGGGAACGTAAAGGAGGATGCTGGAACACAGGAAGAGACAGAAACGTTTCTTGCATCAAACCCAGTGTCTCCTGTGGAGCAAGAGACCTCTCTGTAGCAGAAATGCCATAAGTGCTCTGTGCTCTAGTGATAAGTATTGTAAATATTTTGTATATTGATGGTGTCGGTAATGCTAATTACAGAGATGTGTAAGAGTTCAGTTTGACTGTAATTATGTTGAAGAGAGAATTGTGCCTGGGTGTACATTTTTATAATGGACTGTATATTTCTGTATTCTTTTGTATGTGTAGCTGCTGTATACAAAACCAATGAAAGGTATTTTACAGCATGCACTAAAATGTTAATATTTGTAAAGATGTAAAGTACAAATGCAGTGTTCTGCAAATCAACTTTTCTAATAAAACACGTGTGCATTATGTGCTGCTGCTGTTGTGGGTGAATCTCTCCGGTCTGGCTCATATTTCACCATTTTCCCATTGTGACATTAAAATACAAATAAACAACACAATCAAAATAATACATTTTTGTTTTCATATTACATGAATGAAAATTTTATTTTGTTTCATGTTACGGTAATGGGAATTATGGAAGAAAATGTGCTTAATGTGCTATAATTATATATTATATATTTATATAATTATTTATATATATTTATCATCTATATATATATATATATATATATATATATATATATATATCAAATAGGCAAATGCTTAAAAGTCTATGACTGGATCATGATTGCAGAGATTATTATGTTTCTAGCATGTTATATGTTTGGCAACAGTTCTTCTAACTCTAACTGATGGAGTGTGTAGCTTTTAATTTCTTAAACAACCAAGTAGGAAGACACATCATGGCCATATTCCAGGAGGACAATGTCAAGGTTCATCAGACTCAAACTCAAACTGTGAAAGAATGGTTGGGAGGAGCATGAAGAATCATTTTCACACATGAATTAGTGGAAATAACATCACAGCATTTATTTCCATGAAGAGATGCATCATTTTTTGGTCAAGATCTTGTATTGAGAATGCAAGAGTCCAGCACTCTGTAAAGTCTCCTCAAGCACATCCCAAAGACTTTCAATGAATTTAAGGTCTGGACTCAGGATTCGGAGGTGCCGATACATTTGTGAAAATGATTCTTCATGCTCCTCCCAACCATTCTTTCACAGTTTGAGTCTGATGAATCTTGACATTGTCCTCCTGGGATATGGCCATGATGTGTCTTCCTCCTACATGGTTGTTTAATAAATTAAAAGCTACACACTCCATCAATTTGAGGTAGAAGATGATAGAATGATAGAAACATAATAATCACTGTAATAATGATCCAATCATAGACTCTTAAGCATTTGCCTCTTTAAATTCAAAAAGCGACTTTATTTTGGCTGGACAAAGTATATGCACTATATAAAACTAATGCAAGTATCTCCCCAATTTCAAGCCTCTGCATTGTCATTGTTTTGGTGGTTCTTGCATGTGACCAGCAGATGTCTCCAGTGTGTGAAATCCAGAAAGGCCCCACATGTGCCTAACACTGCACTGCAACAATGAAAAGATACCGGAGGAACCATTTGGGGTTTCTTGAATTGCTACATCGGTGACACCTCTAGACCTATTTTGAAGAAAGACAGAAAAGGATAAGTTCCCGTAACATCTCTGAAGACAGAACTCTGAATCAAAGTGAAAATAGAAGGAAAATGCAGTGGTTTATTAAAGCAGATTGTAGGTTTCATGGTCAGATGCTCAGCTGAGATGTCGTAAATGCAACTTTATAAACAGACAAATGTCACGCTGACATTTCAGAATGCCATTTCTTGGCTAAATGTCAGTTCTCTTACTGAAGTACGGAGAGCTGACGATGGCAGTCCAAAGACTGGGAATCACATGATAGCCATCAGGAAGGAACTTCCTGTTAAATGAAGCTTTCAGCAGCACTTTCTTGTCCAACAACAGTCTTAGAATTAAAGGTTCAAAAGGAATTTTTTGCAGCGATGCCATAGAACCAATTTTGGTTCCCCAAAGAACCTTCCATGGAACTGTTCTAAAAGAACCATTTTTTCTTAGTGTGAAGACCATTTTAATAATCTAAAGAACCTTTTTTTTCCACTACCAAGAACCTTTTGTGCAATGGCAAGGTTCTTAACGTTCACCATATATAGAGAGCCGATAAATAATCTTTATTTTTAAGAGTGAATGTTGCCTATAAAGGGAATAGAATATGATACTGACTTAAAGACACAGCAACCACGGGTCAGAGCCTTTTCAGTTCAACCTTTAATCATTTTTTATTACTATGCTATTTAAAATGTGTGCATAATTTGCAGAATACACTCACATGGCACCATAAACTAGTCAAAGCAGAAGATACCGTGACAGTAACAGCCTGAGTCCTCACAACATGTAGTGTTCCTTTTATTCAGATTAGATTTTGTCTTGTGTTTCTCTGATAGATTTGCATTGTAAAATAGATGCATGTTGTAATGATGCGGTTTTGCATGAACAAGCTCAATGGAAAGCCGTTTTTAAAGTACCAGAAAAAAAACATCCTCACAGCATTTTCTTGGCTATTTAAGGGATTAAGACAAAGCACTTTCTCTTAATCCCTTAAACAGCATAAGGAAAATCTCATCTGGATTTACATAATGTTTTCAGAGTGCTGACTACTGTAAACATAGTGTTTATTCTGGATCATCCCAGAGCTCTTCCTTGCCAATTCCTGTTTCCTCACCAGGGCTCGTGTCAAGCTCTGGTCTTTGTACGGCTGCTTTATAGCATATGGATGATGAAAAACACTAAAATACATTGAACTTACATCTGCCCCAAAGTAACCAGACCACCATAGGAAGACTTTTGATCTCGAACTTCTCCTTAGTTGTTAAAGTCAGCTTAAAATAAAAATTTACCATATTTATTTTCTTATACATGTATTGCATCTGTGCATGCATTTTTTATATATATATATATATATATATATATATATATATATAATGCAGATATGAAATGCATGAGAAAAAAAAAAAAAAAAAAAAATATATATATATATAATGTATTTCATATCTGTGCATGCGCATATATATATATATATATATATATATATATATATATATTATGTATTTCATATCTGTGCATGCGCATATATATATATATATATATATATATATATATATATATATATATATATATATATATATATATATTATGTATTTCATATCTGTGCATGCGCATATATATATATATATATATATATATATATATATATATATATATATATATATATATATATATGCGCATGCACAGATATGAAATACATAATATATATATATATATATATATCATGCTGGATATCTATACTAATATCATCGTTTGATGGAAATGAAAATAATCAACCTACAGAGGATTGAATTCAAAGACACCCCGGAAATCTAAGTGAAAAAATGATGCAGCAGGCTTGTCAATTTTGCTGAAATTTCATTGCAGCAACTCAAAATGGTTCTCAGTAGTTTGTATGGCCCCCACGTGCTTGTATGCATGCCTGACAACGTCGGGACATGCTCCTACTGAGACGACGGATGGTGTCCTGGGGTATTTCCTCCCAGATCTGGACCAGCGCATCACTGAGCTCCTGGACAGTCTGAGGTGCAACCAGGTGATGTCAGATGGACCGAAACACAATGTCCCAGAGGTGTTCTATTGGATGTAGGTCAGGTGAGCGTGGTGGCCCTTCAATGGTATCATTCCTTCATCCTCCAGGAACTGCCTGCATGCTCTCGCCACATGAGGCCGGGCATTGTTGTGCACCAGGAGGAACCCAGGACCCACTGCACCAGCATAGGGTCTGACAATGGATCCAAGGATTTCATCCCGATACCTAATGGCAGTCAGGGTGCCATTGTCTAGCCTGCAGAGGTCTGTGCGTCCCTCCATGGATATGCCTCCCCAGACCCTCACTGACCCACCACCAAACCGGTCATGCTGAACGATGTTACAGGCAGCATAACATTCTCCACGGCTTCTCCAGACCCTTTCCTGTCTGTCACATGCTCAGGGTGAACCTGCTCTCATTTGTGAAAACCACAGGGCACCAGTGGCGGACCTGCCAATTCTGGTGTTCAATGGGAAATGCCAATCGAGCTCCCTGGTGCTGGGCAGTGAGCACAGGGCCCACTAGAAGACGTCGGGCCCTCAGGCCACCCTCATGAAGTCTGTTTCTGATTGTTTGGTCAGAGACATTCACACCAGTGGCCTGCTGGAGGTCATTTTGTAGGGTTCTGGCAGTGCTCATCATGTTCCTCCTCGCACAAAGGAGCAGATACCGGTCCTGCTGATGGGTTAAGGACCTTCTACGGCCCTGTCCAGCTCTCCTAGAGTTGCTGTCTGTCTTCCTGGAATCTCCTCCATGCTCTTGAGACTGTGCTGGGAGACACAGCAAACCTTCTGCAAATGGCACGTATTGATGAGCCATCCTGAAGGAGCTGGACTGCCTGCGCAACCTCTGTAGGGTCCAGGTATCGCCTCATGCTACCGGTAGTGACACTGACCCTAGCCAAATGCAAAACTGGTGAAAAACAGTCTGAAAAGATGAGTAGGGAAAAAATGTCAGTGGCCTCCACCTGTAAAACCATTCCTGTTTTGGGGGTTGTCTCACTGTTGCCCATCTAGTGCACCTGCTGTTAATTTAGTTAACACTAAAGCAGCTGAAACTGATTACCAACCCCCTCTGTTACTTAACTGACCAGATCAATATCCCAGGAGTTTAACTGACTTGATGCTATTCTCTGATTAAAAAGTGTTCCCTTTATTTTTGGAAACAGTACTATTTTTAATGTTTTTGAATCTTATGCTCATCAAGCCTGCAGTTAAAAAACAAAAAAACAAACAAAAAAAACCCCAGTAATATTATGAAATATTATTACAATTTAAAATAATGGTTCTCTTTTTTAATATACTTTAAAATGCAATTTATTTTTGTGATGCAAAGCTGAATTTTCATCAGCAAGTACTCCAGGCTTTGGTGTCTTATGATCCTTCAGAAATCATTCTAATATGCTGATTTATGATCAATGTTGGAAACAGTTGTGATGCTTAATATTTTTTTTTATAACCTGAGATACTTTTTTCAGGATTATTTGATGAATAAAAAGTTCAAAAGAACTGTATTTATTTAGAATAGAAATCTTTTGTAACAATATACACTACCGTTCAAAAGTTTGGGAACAATAACTTTTTTTTTTTAAAGAAATTAGTACTTTAATTCAACAAGGATGCGTTAAATTGATAAAAGGTGATGGTAACAATTTATATTGTTAGAAATGTTTTTATTTTGAATAAATGCTGTTAACGTTTTACTCATCAATGAATCCTGAAAAACGTATTCCAAAAAAATATATTAAACAGCACAACTGTTTCCATCATTGATAATAACTGAGTATCAAATCAGCATATTAGAATGATTTCTGAAGGATCATAAGACACCAAAGACTGGAGTACTTGCTGATGAAAATTCAGCTTTGCATCACAAAAATAAATTACATTTTAAAGTATATTAAAAAAGAGAACCATTATTTTAAATTGTAATAATATTTCATAATATTACTGTTTTTTTTTTAGTTTTTGCTTTTTTAACTGCAGGCTTGATGAGCATAAGAGACTTCTTTCAAAAACATTAAAAATAGTACTGTTTCCAAACTTTTGACTGGTACTGTATATATATATATTCTCATGTATTTCATATCTGTGCATATATATATATATATATAATATATATATATATATATATATATATATATATATATATATATATATAATGCATGCACAGATATGAAATACATGAGAATATATATACACACACACACACACACACACACACACACACGTAAGTAATTGTTACTAAAAATAAGCAAGAAACATTTCTGCCTTGTCAGTTTTTAAACCAGGGTTTCCCAAATTGCAGAAGGTTTGTGAAAGTTAGATAAGCTAATCATTAATTAAATCATAAAAAATGTTAAAATTTAAATCAATTTAAAAATAAAAACCAAAATAAAACGCTTATAAAATATTTAATCTTTTTTTAGTTTATTTACATGTCATGTGACCTGAAAAACAGACATCAGAGAACCGTGAATGTGTCCTTAAATTATTGAAATATTAACTTGAACAAAATTAAATATTTCAGGACTGTAAATAATTTGGCTGACAAAAAAAGTTTGGAAAACAGATAAATAATTTTTCTAGTTTGAGTGTGACACAATTTAATAAACTAACAAACAAATGTTCCTGTTATTATTAATATGACAATGTTTTGAATATGCACAAAAGCAACAGTAAGAAGCATGTAGTATCTGCCAATAATTTATTGTTGTTAACCGTTATCACAAAAAAAAATCATAAAATGCCATGAGAAGCAAACATCAGTAGGCTTCATTTCATAAAAATTATGAGGGAATGCAAAGTAAGATGCAAATACAGTTGTGCTATTTTGAGCAGTGTTTGTGAGCATCGATTATATCTTGTACTTTTGTTTATATACTGTAAATGAATGAGCCTGCTGTTGACCGGGTCTGTTTCCTTGAGGGTTGATTCCCCAAACAACTGAATTTTACTGATATTCAAACTAGCATCTGATGGACACAATGTTTCGACACAATATTTCCATCTATCAATCAAACAAACGAACAAACTTTTGACCAAAACGAAAGTTTTTTACACAATAATAAATAGTGCCTCCAAGTGAGTTGGATGTTTTTTTGTTTTTTGTTTTTTTTTATGGTTTTGATGACCACCATTATTCAGAAGTGCTGGAAAATGGTGTAAAGAAAGTAAAAGATTAGATGTGTTCAAACTTTTCTTTCCTCAACTTTTGTAGCCAAAGAACCGAACCAAACCAGGTTAGAAAACAAAACCTGCTGGAATTTTTTTTCAAAATAAATAGCTAGACCAGATAAAGTTTATTACATGACCATGAGTAAATGTTGCAAGTTAGCAAAAAAAATGCAAATAAAGAATGCTGTCCTGGAGATATGAGATAAGCCGAGTCATCTGTGGGTTTCGTAGGGCAGAATTGTGTCTTTGCTAAATAAAAAAATTTACATTCTAACAAATCAGATGACGTGAATGACCAGGAAGTCCACGGTCTCAGTCCCTGAGAAACGAAAAATGCTAATAAAGCAAGCAAATATGTCAGTATAGTAAGAAAATGTGTTCAGACACCCTTAAGCCGTTAAGTGAACTGCATCAAGCAACTTGCTCACACTTGGTTAAAACAAACTCTGGTGCGATTGCAATGTTAGTGCGGTTCATTTGAATAACTTATAGTTGAATAACTTTCACACTTGTAGTTCGGTTCTTTTGGTCCTAACCAAAAAAGAAAATAATACATTTAGTCTTGGTTCGCTTAGCATTTACATTGTCATGTTTAACTCTGAACTTAAAGATAGAAAATAAAAAGAGGCTTTTATGACGTATATTTTGCGACAGAACTTGTTGAACATCCAAAACACTGCTGTGTCCTGGGCTATATGAGTACATATGATGTTCGACAAATTCCGTCGTAAAATATACACCATGAAAGCAGGGGTTTTGTTTTGTTTTGTTTTGTATCTTTAGGTTCAGTGTTAAAAATTACTGTGTGAATGCTAAGTGTTTACTTTTTGGTCTGGACAAAAAGAACCAAAAGAACCGAACTACACTGAAAAAAAATATTTTTTGGTGAAGTAAATACTACTGAAAAAAAAACAATGTAATTTACATGAAAAAGTTAGTTCAGGCAAGAATTAAAAAAACTAAGTAAATTCCATATCAGTACTTAATTCAAGCGAGTAGAAATGAAAGCGTAAATATCAACTCAATAAAATTAAGTAAAAATTACTCAACTTTTCTGATACTGGGGTTCCCATCATGCACTGGACCTTGAATAATTAATGAGGTTCATTTTTCACTGGTTTCCAGCTGTATTTACACTGTTTTATCATTGCTTTTGTTGTCAGGATTAGTAACTTGCCATTTTGTGACATTTCGAGTAAATTTTCTGCTCAAAATGACACATTCAAACACAAAAATGATCCATCAGATGTTACCGTCATTGTGTATTGTCTACCAAGTATTGAGGTCTTTGCGTTCACATGATGCTTAACATCTGACATGATGTAGTATAAATTACTTAGATAATCTAAGTAAAGCACATACTATAAATGACTGGTATAATTCAATATTATTGTTTGAGTGAAATGTAATACAAAGGAATTTTCAACTAAATCGATATTAATCAACCTTTTACTAGCCAAGTTAAAATTACTTATTTTCTTTGTTACTTTCACTTAACTAGGTTAAGTAAAGTTTACTTTTTCCATATTCCATATTCCAAGTAAATTTAACTTAAAGATTTCTAATTAAAGCTACTGATAAATATGTTGAGGTTTTTACTTGGCAAATCTTTGTAAATTTACTAGCATTTTCTGAGTGGAAAAAGTTGCCTAGCTTTTTTCAAGTAAATCCTACTCCAAATTTTTTTCAGTTTACGAGTGTGAACGCACTCTTAGTCTACAGCTCGGGCTCACACTCGTGCACTATAGGAATGGACAATACCACTAATTTTGTTTAGGATACAATACTTTCAAAGTCCAATATCGTTTTTATCGATAACGATAACTCTAAACTGAACTTCTTAATTATTACTAAGAGTAAAATGGGTAATGATACCCACTGAATATATCTGAAAGGCATTTTAACATTTAATATGCCTTAATTGCAAATTATTATTTGTTTACACATGGTTAAAATATGTTTACGATAGTGGTCTGCCAGTGACAGGTTGTTGCACCCTGTGATCCATCCAACTAACGTTCAATTTAAAGGCACACTATGTAATTTTTCGCCACTAGAGGTCGTTTATTCAAAACAAAGGCGTAGCTGGATGACGCTTGATTTCGTGGAATCATGGGAATTGTTGTCTTCTAAAGCCGGTGGCGAATACGACGGGACTCATGCAGAAATCATATTCATTTTCTCTCAATGAATGTATCCAAACAGTTGCTCACCCTTCTAATAAAACCCATAATATATATAAGCTTCTTTGGTGTTTCCATGGTTTCTACAAAATAAAACCAGAAATCGAGGGTAACGCGGGTATGATCCGGTATGACACGGTCCGTGTCCTGGTTAAAACTGCTTATTTAAACTTTCTTAGATACATTTGGGATAATGTTAGTATACAAATCAACAAAATATATAACATTTTCTAGTGGTTTTTAGATATTTTGATCCAAAAATCTTACATAGTGTGCCTTTAAATAAATTGAATTGCACAAACTATGTACAGTTTTAATTTGTTTATTGTGAAATAACACAAACTAATGAATCCATATGTTTGTTTGTCCTCTGATAAGCATTGTTCTGGGCTGAGTTTACCAAAAGCAACATGTGAATAAGCTGATTGCAAAGATGGAAGTGGTTTCTTATTATGGTTTAAAGAAACGCAGCCTGTTCAGCAGTGAGCGAACACTTTCTGTGGTTGATTGGTTCTTGCAATTGCGTGTGAGCAAGAAATGGTTCTATCCGAAACAGGTGTTGTGTCGGGGTTGGGTAACTGGGGTTAGGATTTGGCAATCAAGTAGCAGCTTCAAAAACTGAAGTGGGTGTAATAATTTGATGGAGAGTTAGGGTTAGGCACAACACCGGCTCGAGTCTTTCAGATTAAAATCAGTCTACAGGCTTTCTTAGACAACCTAGGAAGTCGGGAGAGTTTAGTTTTTAAGATTCATTACAAGCTGTTCACACATTGGCAATAAAAAAGTAACATGTGAGTTCTACATGAACATTCGTACAAATAGCCACTTTAATGTCGCGTATGCTGTTTCTTGCGCGAGACAATGCAAAAGATGCCAGCGCAATGGTTAAAGACATCCATCTAGAGCAGTGTTTCCCAACCCTGTTCCTGGAGGCACACCAACATCACCAGAGATTGTCTTATTATGGGGAGATCTTACCACTGGAGAAAGCATAACGACCAACTTGGATCAGCCTATCATACAATGGATGTGACATCAGTGGCCAGCATACGGTTTTACAGTTTCTTGTCTATTGGCGTGTTCGTCTTGTTAGTAATGTTCAATATTTGGTGGTTAAATCGCTAATAAACGTACAGTAGGACTGTAGTGTTTGTGGAATATGCTTTACTGAGCGGAAAAGAAAAAAAAGAGCACATATTTCACACTACAGTTTGCATATATGCACTGCCCACTAATCTTAAACCCTTATTTAAGATTAGATTTGAATCTGTTCATTAAAAAACTGCTTTATTGGGCATACATAGCAGTGGTACTAGTCACTAAAATGTAATTGTAATTGAATTGTTGAAATCTGGATGCCATAGAAAGAATACATTTATTAATTAAAATCTTTATATTTTGTTTACCTTCATTTATTAAAAAGCGTTATCATTAGGCATACACAGCAGTCATAAATCATTATAATTTGTTGAAACCTGGAAGCCATAGAGAGAACACATCATTATTTTGTTTACTTTTTTCATTAAACAACAATAATACAATATTTATAATTAAATTATACATTTTCTCTTTTTTTTCATTAAAATGCATTATATCAGCATCATAGACCTTGACAGTCATAGTCATTCAAGTCTTATTATACTTGGTAAAACCTGAAAGCCAAAAAAAGCAACGATATTGTTTATTTTCTAGACAATATACAATATCACTCAATATTTAATGCCGTGAATGAGTCCTGTCGCACATTCCCTACTCTGCCTTATCTTAAAAAATATCATTTTTATCAAAGGTAAAATCTACATATAGTTCCCAACAAAAGTATTGTTTAGTGTAAAACATGTTTAAGATTAGCGAACAGGCTGTTAATTCATTAAATAAGCTATTTCCATACAAAAGCTGTTTATTCAGCATAGTGAAGCCTCTCCTCCATTGATATCCATTTAAAAAAGAAAAGACCTCTTGTCTCCTTCCCTGCGTACCGACAAAGTCACAGCTTTAGCTTTAGCCGTTATGATTTTTGCCTAAAGGTTGCAGGCTTGACTTCCAGTGGTTTGGCCAACACTACACGTTTTCAAATTCTTTCTTATCAAACACACTTGATTCAACTCACCAGTTAGTACACACTCCAAGACCAGATATATATGAGTCAGATGTGGGAGACATCCAAAATGTGCAGTGTTGGAGTGCCTCCAGGAACAGGGCTGGAAAACACTGGGATAGAGTGCGTTTACATTGAAAAATAACAGAAAAGTAGCGCAGTGGAATGGAAAAACACGTACTGTGTGAACGGTATTAACTCGTTTTTAGATTCAATGAACTTAATTTTAAGGCAAGCAGATAACTTGAGTTAAACCAGCAATCATTTTTTACAGTGCATCACACAGTAGGCTGTATTTTTAATCGAGAGGAGGCATTTTTTTATGGTGGAGAATAATTTGAATCAAGTCTCTGATGCTTTTGAGTCATGTGACCTGAATAATGCAAATCAGGATGGTTATTGGGAAAATCCGTTGACTGGGATATCATTCCTTCCTCTCAGTCTGTCTGTATGGACACTCGTAACTTTTTTTTTAATGAAGTGCAATTAAATTACAGCCTGAATCCAGAGGTTAATAATGCTGTCAGGATTTACAAGCCAAAGAGGTACGTCAAAACGCTTAAAGGTTTCTAGCCAGTTTTCTTCATTTCAGCTCCATGTATCAGGACACATTTAATGTTTTTGAAAGAAGTATCTTATGCTCACATCTATTTGATCCAAAATACAGTAAAAACTGTAATATTGTGAAATATTATTACAGTATAAAATAACTGTTTTCTATTTGAATGTATTTAAAATGTAATTGATTTCTGTGATGACAAAGCTGAACATCATTACTCCAGTCTTCACTGTCAACTAATCATTCTAATATGATGATTTGCTTCTCAATTATGAATAATGTTTCTTGTTATTATGTTGAAAATGTTGTGGAAAACATGATAAATGTTTTCAGGATTCTTTGTTGGAAAAGTTAAAGAAAGTTGATAGAAAGTTTTTCCATTTTGATAGAAGGTTACATTTATTTGAAATAAAATATTTTGCGTCGTTGCTGAATAAAAATATCTTATTTAATCCCAAATTTAACTTTTGGCCATAAATATCATATTATTATCATAGTTAATGATGATAATTATAGTTTCATAGTATCATGAAAATCTATCATAGTTTTCACAAAAATATGAAGCAGCTGTTTTCAACATTGATAATAATAATAAATATTTCTTGAGCAGAAAATCAGCATATTAGAATGATTTCTGAAGGATCATGTGACACAGAAGACTGGAGTAATGATGCTAAAATTTCAACTAGAAATAAATTACATCTGAGAATATATTCAAATAGAAAACAGTTCTTTTAAATTGTATTAATATTACTGTTTTTACTGTATATCTTTGATCAAATAAATGCAGCCTTGGTGGGCAGAAGAGACTTTTTTCAAAAACTAATTCCAAACTTTTGATTGGTAGTGTATCTGAATGCATATTGTTGTCGTCAATTTATTATTTAAAAAATCAACTTTGCTTTCACTTCTTGAAACCCTCGCTGTTCCAGTTTGTTCTATTCTGAATGATGTTTGAAACTTTCATTTAGCACTTCTCGTGCTATTGCCTCCTTAAGATGAATCTCTTTTTGTATTCCTCATTTGTAATTCGCTTTGGATAAATGTGTGTGATAAATGAATAAATGTAAATGTGTTGCCTGATTGACGTCACTGATGGAAGGCATAAGCACACGTTCATATGAATGACTGCGCTCTGTTCCATTCACCAGAAATTGATGGCACAAAAATGAAATTGTCTAAAGGCGTCATTCTCATTTTTCTGGCATTGATTTTTAAGGTGGGTTGATATTTATTATTTTTTTCAAAGTTCTTTATTTATACAAACAATTTATAAGTATTAACTCTTTAAAACTTTTGATTGATAGGTTGCTGTGGCAGGTAATATATAGATTTTTTTTTCTGCTCATTATCAATAATAATCTATTGAATAATGTGTTTTTCCATTAATCAACTGAATACTGTCACAATGCTTCATTCCAGCGAATTCCACAAAGGTGTACTTGCTTGAGCTTGAATTTGAGACATTGGTGAAAAGCAGTGTCAGTGATGAACTGGGAAAGCTTACACATATAAACGTGAACAATGCGACTGTAACAGAAATCACCAACACAACAGGTAAACAAACATAAAATGCTTGAAATTACACAACACCAACACTGTAAGAAAAAAAAAGAAAAAAAACACTGACAAGGTAGTCTACTGTTAATTTCCCAGGCCAGGACATTATCCGTTCATTTTACGAATATTTCCTTCAACCCAAAACAAAACACTACACGTAATTAAAAATACTACTAAAACACCTGTGAAAAATCTATTCTGAAAATTCCTTCATATTACCAGTACATTGGTCCGTTTTCTAGAGCATTCAGAATGCCAATAAAAATAACATTTAAAAAGGGTCTTTCCTGTTGTTTAATTAAAAAAAAAATTTTTTTTATATACTGCTGTAATTTTAAGGATGGATTTCTGTAAAGATTAAGACTTTCAGCATTATGCTCTGATCAGTTCAGAAACACCAACATTAATAATGATAACTTCATTAGCTCCAGGTCATATTTTTTAAGCATCTTTGAAATGTTGAAATTATCAAACTGATTTATGTATTGATGTTTGTAAATGAAAAAAATGATATCAGTTCCTGGAGGATGATGTCCAAAAGCAACTGACTTTTGTTAGTTGGGATTTTACAAAAGTCTATAATGATGTAAAATGATTTCAATAGTTAGGAAAAAAAACTGTAAATTGATCATTCGTTTACCAACTTCACCCCAAAGTTCACTTAAATTGATATTGAAAAAAAGAAAACTACTGATATGATTTATTTATGAAATGGTCTTTTTAAATTAGGGTTTAATCCAATATATGATGGGTACATGAAAATGTACTGCATAAGGGGAATGATCCAAAAGTTGATGTAACAAAAATAAACTTTATGGACAATTGTTGCATTTCTGATCAATCAATAACGAAAAGAAAAAAAAACTTGAATGGGCTTGTTTTCGCCTTTGTTGCCTTTCCACCTTTGTTGCCATTGGCTTGGCTAGTTGGGGACATTAAACTGAACATTTAATTTAATATTCAACAATAATATTGATCTGCCTGCATTGACACTATTATACAAGAACTGAACTGAGCTGGACGATGACATCACGGTTTTCTCCAGAGCGGCTATATATATATAAAATATATATATATAAAATAAAATATATTTATATATATAAACCAAATGAATAACTTTTTTAAAACAAAAATGATTCATCACTGAACTTAGACTGCTGGACTGTGATGCTATTTTCTTCTGGAAACAAACATTTTTGCATTATTTTCCTGTTATCTCTGTTAAGCTGCTTTGAAACAATCTGTATATATAAATAAATGTGGCTCGACTTGTTTGCAGATTGCACACTAAATGAGACGCAGAAGAAATGTTCATGTATGCCACATAACACATGGAGTGAGGACATATGCAAAAAGTATGCCTGCTGCAGAGGCGAGGACTGCATGATAAAAGTTAATGACACTGCTGTCTGTCTGTCTGAAACAAGAGGTAGAGTATTGTTTGATATGGGCACAGGATTTCTAGATGAAATAAACTGTTTATTGAATGCTGTGATTCTTATTTTTTTCCAGTAAGCATTAACGGAACTACTACACTGACAGATATTTACAACACGTTATTTGAAAAAAAACATAACAGAGATGAAGCTTACAATAACCTGGAACAGCAAGTAATTACTATGGTATGTACTGCTGAAAATCAACTTTACATGGTTCAAAAAATGTGTTTGTGTTTTTTAATCATGTTAACAGTTAATGGTTAACAGTAACATGCAAGGTGAAAAAAAAAATAGGTTTAAGTCCATACATGACATTGTATTAAAGATTATGCTTCTTACATTCTTTTCACCAGATTTTTCCATTATGGTATTTTATGTTTTACATTTTATGTTTATTACATCATTATTGTGTTTAGTCTATGCATTTGTAACACTGTGCACCCTCTTCTAGCCATTGTTTATGGAAATGGCAAATATATAAAATATGGCAAATACTTTAAGTCATCATTCCCTTTTGCCTGCATGTATTATGGTGGTAGGCCTGCGTTTCAAGGTTCAAATCAGCTTTAAGTAGTCCATACAGTATGAACTGTAAAATATACAGGCAACAAACAAATCATCCTGCAAAGACTAAAAACAACATATTGTAGTTTAAAAAAAAAACATTTTTTTAATTTAATTTCATCAATAAAAATACTTAAACTGTTTGTACATATACCTCACCTGCATGTTTTCATTTCTTTTAGTTAAAGAAATATTTCAGCACATTGAAATATTTTGATTCTCTGATTATCAACGATTACAGGTAATCATGATAACAAGCACCTCTGGCAGCTACTGTTTCTTGCTCTTTCTACACACATAACACATAGAAATAGATAAGAGACGGAAAATGTAGTAACGTTTCCCATTTATTTAAAGGGCTGGCAGTGTGATTGTAGATTTTACGGTGCAGTTACTTGGTTCAGTCAACTCTACAGTTCTTGTGAACGTAATCACGCCACTGAATAATTCTGAGCTGACAACAACAGGTAACCTACTTATTTATTGTGAAAACTTTTTACACAACATTAAGCAATAAAGAAGAGTTTGTTACAGTCACATCTTGTTATTTTCTCCAAAGGCCTTGTCACTATTTCCGTACCTCCAAAGCAACCTATTGATATAGGCTCCTCTCCACAAATAAATTGTACTCCACCAGAAGAACTCGGAAAGGTACAGTGGTACTTGACAAATGTCCAGAATAAAACAACAGAGATCACGTCAGGAAAGGAGGCCAACCTGATAAAGGACACCACCACCCCGACAAAGGACATTCTTAAACTAACGGCCATTTCAGGAAGCTGGAAAGGTATGTTTCTGCACACGTAATTAAGATGCTTAATGCTAAAATATTTTGATAATTCAATCTGAGTTGGCTAATTTCAGTGTAAAAGTGATATCATGTTTCAGTAGCTATGCTTTCATCTTCCTATTTATATATGAATTTTGGGTTATTTATAAGCAGTTCCAATGTTCAGCTAATGTTGAGATGCGATTTTATAATTTATACTCATTATGTACAGAAATGGACCAAGGTAAAATATTTAGATACGTTATGACCCCTGTTTTGTTTTCAGAAAGTTGAATATAACCAAAGTCCCTTTACAAGTCATTTCACTCGGCGGCCATCTTTGAAATGCTTCTCCGGCATGCTAGTGCAGCTTCTCTTTGAATGGGGAAACATCAAATTCTCCAAAACTGTTCGCCAAGCTTACGATTACATTTCATATTTGAACAACAACTGTCTCATACATTTTGTTTCTAAATGCTCTAATCATGACAGAAAACAACATTATTTCTGGCTGGATCAAGCTAATGCGCATGTGCAGTTGAAGCTGGCGTCTGACTGTTTCTATAGGAACCGGAGCTTCTAACGGCAGATGCAGTGACTCGATGACTTTACCAATCGGCCATTGGCTCTTATTTAGAAGGCGGGACTTATTCCGCCATGTCGAGCGTTACACTTTTCCCCATTCAAAACAATACGAGTAACTCGTCTTCTGTTATTCTATAATCTTTGATATAACTTTCAAAAAAGCCTAGTACAAACATTACTGCCACTCATCAATGGCAGCTGTCCAGTTCCTAGGCGAAAAGAACATTCCTCAGTGACCATGGCTTTTAACAATCAATTCAGTCGGAATTCTGAATGCGTGGTCTTTAAAGTCTGCATTCTTCGGAGGATGCAGCCTCTGAATTGAGAGCTATTTACAGAAAATATCCATTGATATGCAACTCTGACATTAACTCAACAGCGGATGTGCTTGTATAACTGGACAAACCAACAGGCCAATTTCACAGCATCTTAAATGTTGGTTTGATCACTCTGAAATACCTGAGCCAAAGTGTTATATCAAAATGGTTGGGTATAATGACCTTCCAGAACTGTCTCATTCCGTTCATAAATATCAGGAATCTGCCTCTGATCGCAAGATAGCATGACAGCTTTTATTGCATTTTGTCTGCACGCTTTGATGTGCAAGTCAAAGAGCCACAGTGGCTTCCCCAAACTTCCATTTTTCTTACAGATATTTTGCACCAGTTTCCCTGCTAAAATCTTTTTCAGTTATGGGGTAATATGCAGAGTAATTTATTTCTATGTTGATTTGTCTGAGAAATGTAAATCCTGACCATTAAAGTCTGTCTACCTATAGGAACATTTACATGCGTGTACACAAGTGGGCCCATAAAACACACAGCAAGTAAAAAGTTGGACATAGCACTTTTGCCAGAAATTCAGGCCATGCGCAACCCCCAATTTCCTGACTGTAAAGATGATACAACAAAAACGGTTACAGTTGTAATCGAGTGTAGGATTTCTGACGACAATGAAAATTACACTGTTACATGGAACACTACTCTTCCTGCTTTGACAGAAAAAGGGCGAGGTAAGCATATCTCATTACCATTTTTGCTCTTTCAATGTAAACACGACCAGCATAAACAATGTGATGAAAAGATAAATATCTATATGGTTTTTACACACTTGATGATAAACAATTTTCATATCAGTGCATTCTTTAGAAAACCAGAAGAACAGAATATCTTACAAAGCAGAGGTGACCATTTTGTGTGCAAAGAAGCAAGAGACAGTTGATGTTAACTGTACATTCACAAACAATAGAGCTAAAAACAACAACAGCAGAACGATGAATGTAGAGATCCCCATCATTCAACGTAAGTGTTGGTGTTTAACTATTTTCTAAATTCTATATCTTTTAAAGTTGCAGACAATAATTGAAAAGTGAAGTGTGTGATTTTTTTAACGTTACAATCGACCAGTCCAATACAGCATCGATTCAACTAATAGTGTGAGTTTGGGGACGAGTCTAGTAAGTTAGTCTGACCAGTGGTGGGTGGAAGTAGACAACTCTTGGGGGAAACAACTTTTTTTAGAATAAAAACTGGTGCTAATGGTTCAGAAATGAACCAGTTCACCTTATGAAATATATGTGTGTGTGTGTGTGTATGTATATATATGTATATATACTGTGTGTATATATATATATATATATATATATATATATATATATATATATATATATATACACACACACACACACACATATACACATTTATATGAATTAAAAGCTTTTTGCCTTATAGACTTACGTGACTAAAATATCACCAGCATTAAGTGCTTTAATTTTAATAACGTTCAGCCTTCATCTTTTACTCAGCATCATGTCCAAACTTATGGAAGCCCATTTCTGCTAAAAGGAGAAAGAAAAAAAAACATGCATTGGTAAATAACTATTAGGAAATAAAAAGTTGAAGATATTGACTTTGAATATGTAATAATGTCAACCATTTATCTCATGAATTAGTATCTCATCATTTTGACTTTTTATATTATAATTATCACTTCCTAAACTATTATTTTGTTTTTCTTATGTGGTGAAAATGGGCTTTCATACAAAAGCCTGTATGACTTTTTTTTTTGTGTGTGTGTCTTTTCACAATTGTGAAGGACACTCAGGGCACTCTTTTCCATACAATAGGTGTTTCAAGCTCCAAAATGTCAAAATACTACAAAAATACATCTTCCGAAACCATTCGACAACACTAAGTCATTATTCACTGATAATCTTCCCTTCCATCAAAGCTCTGAATAGGAGTGCAAAAGTACTGACTACAGAAACAACATTTGAGAGCTTTGGTGGAAGATGAATGACTTTCAGACTGAAATGACATAAAGCTATTGTATGACTTGGAATTACTGTTGTGGTGCTTTTTTGTCATTTTAAAATTTCACTTTCACTTATATGGAAAAGAGTGGCTAGGATATTATTCAAAAAACGTCCTCAGAAGAAAGTCATTCAGGTTTATAACAGCATTATGGTGCTTGAATTGGGACACAAATTTCATTTTTGAGTGAACTAATGTTATTGGATGTGGGTGAACAGCTGCATTAGTTTGCTTCTTCCAAACAGATGCATATTATACTTCTAAAACCTAGTGAATGTTTTCTGATTTTTAATTGTGAAAACAAAAATGACGAGACAAACAAATCTGTCGTTTTTCATTCCTTAATACAGCCAAGTCAACATTCTGTAAAGCAGAAAATGGCTGGCCCAACACAAAAAGCAATTACACTGCCAGCTTGCCTTGTTGGTTTGACCATGCTGTTGGTTTGATAACGAGAACATGCAATGGCACAGAGTGGGGAAAGGAAATCTCCTCTTGTGTGAATGAGGACCTGAATGGCATTGAAAAGGATGTACAGGTACCACTCTTTGGTATTCATTTACCCATTCCTCATTGCTGGCCAGATTTTCTTTGTACTAAACACTTGATTTTTTTTTTTACCTTCATAATAACAGGAATTAAATAAAGGTATTGGCATCATTAAGGAAATTGCAAAAGAAATTTTTGAACGCTTACAGAAATCGACCACCAGCGATACATTCAACGCATTTGCAAATATTAATGTATCTGTAAATATTTTCGATGTCATGAATAATATATCTCATCGCCAGTTAAATCAATGGAATGATACTATCCTACCTGTAAGTATGTTTTCTCTCTAGATTCTCTAAAACATTATGTGTTAACCCTCTTATTAATATTTATTCTTCTTTAAACCTTGAGTAATATTTGAGCTAGGGTTGGGAACCGTTCACATTTTAACCGGTATCCAACAGTACCTTTTTTTGGTACTTTAGTCATGTTTTCCTCAATAACTGTAAATAAACTGTAAAAAAAAAAGTCATTTATAGACGTGTTATTGACATTATGCCAGAGCTGCCTTAGTCACTGACTGTGATGTTTGTATAGTCATAAAAACAAAACAAAAAATGATATACATACATGCATACATACATATACACACACACACACATATATATATATATATATATATATATATATATATATATAAAAAGTTAAGTGTAATTTATTCGATCAAAGCTGAATTTTCAGCATCATTACTCCAGTCTTCAGTGTCACATGATCCTTCAGAAATTATTCTAATATGATGATTTGATGCTCAAGAAACATTTATGATTATTATCAATGTTGAAAACAGTTTTTTACATTTTTATTTCATGATGCTATGATGAATAGAAAGTTCAAAAGAACAGCATTTATCTGAAATGGAAAGCTTTTGTAACATTAAACACTACCCTTCAAAAGTTTGGGGTCAGTAAGAATTTTAATTTTATTTTTGGGGGAAAGAAATAAAATAAATCAATACTTTTATTCATCAAGGATGAGTTAAACTGATCAAGTTACAGTAAAGACATTTATAATGTTAGAAAATATTCTATTTTAAATAAATGCTGTTCTTTTGAACTTTCTATTCATCAAAGAATTTTGAAAAAAAAATGTACACAACTGTTTTTAACATTGATAATAAGAAATGTTTCTTGAGCATCAAATCATCATATTAGAAACTGCACGTCTGCATCATTCATTCACACACAGATTCATGATTCATATTTAAATAGTCTTACTCTCGCACCCAGATGTGTTCTCATGTACCGAAATTTGGCACAGATTGATTTAATGTGAATCGGTACTCAGTAGTAACAACCTAATTTGGTCAGTGCCATTTAAAGTACAGAGTTCTGTACCCAACTCTAATTTGACCCACATCTATACATTTCCAGTTCAGGAACAGGGTTATTTTTTCTGATCTATTACAATAGATTGATGAGTAACAACCCATGTGAAAAGAGATTTCAGTTTGGCAAAAAATCTCAATTAATTTACAGTTTTCCTCAGTCTCTTTGGCTCCATTTTTGAAACAGTCTTAAATTTAAATTTGTAAGTGCAGTTATTACAATTGTTTTATGGGACTCTATTGCATATCTGCAAAACATATTAAACTCACCCAAAAACATTTACTTCATGCTCCAAAACTTGGTCAGTAAATTGGCCAATACCACCAAAATTAAAACTTTTTTTTTTTTTGCCATCGTGTGAGCCGTACTGGTAAAAATGTTTAGATACTTTTTCACCATGGGTTCAATCCTGGAAATGTTTAGACAAAACTGATGTCTATCACTCTTTAGATTTGTATGATTACAGTATTTTTTATCTTGTAGCATGTAAAGTCCCTTTCACTTCCCTTCATCATTCATTCAAAATGACAATTAATCAAATTCCTCTGTTCAAAGTCTTATCGCATTTCACTTTCTTATTGTTTTTACATTGCAGGAATTCATCAGCTCTGCAAGCAATGTTTTGAACGATACAGGAGCCTGGAAAAACCCTGAAACTGACAACACAGATTTATCTTTAACATATCTAAGGACTGTTGAGGGAATGGTGAGCAACACAAATCTGTCCTCAAATGCTTCTCAGAGGTATGGAAATGTTGAACTGCAGCTCTGTAATGGCCGTTGCAACTCCTTCAATGACAGCGTCGACACAGACAGTGGGGTTATTGTCGTTGGATTCCGGAACCTTTATCAAATTTTACCACAAGCCAGTCAAAAAGACGCCATCTCAGAGACCACCATCTTGTCAGTTACCCCTGTAAATAATACCAATGTGACTAAAGTTGAACTGAAGTTCGATTATTCTAAAAGCAGAAAGCCAAATCATGAAATGTATTGTGTTTTCTGGGATGAAAATAAGAGTGAGTGGTCTGATGAAGGGTGTAAATGGGGTGGTGTGGGCAATCCAGGGTTATGCACATGTAACCACAACTCTGCGTTCACCATACTGATGTCCAAAAATGAAGTGACCCTTCTCTACAATGATAAACTGACCTATGCTGGCTTAGGAATATCAATCATTTCACTTGTTCTGTGTTTAATCATTGAGATTTTGATATGGGATACAGTTGTAAAATCAGACATCTCCAATTTTCGGCATGTAGCCATATTCAACATCTGTTTATGCTTGCTGTTTGCACACTGTGGATTTTTAGCATCAGCTGAACCTGAGAAGATCCCCCAATGGTGCAACATTATCACATTAATCAAACACTTTTTTTTCCTAGCCGTCTTCTTCTGGATGCTGTGCTTGAGTTTTGTGATTCTTCACCAAATAATATTTGTCTTTGACCATCTGCGGAAAAGGGTTTTTTGGGGATTGTCTATCACTCTTGGTTACGTATGCCCAATATTATGTGTGGCAACAACCTACATTGCATTCGAAAATGGTAAAGCTGGTCGATACTATTCCGAAAAGACTTGCTGGCTCGTTTATGAGGGTATGTTGAAGGGCTCCATCTATGCTTTTATCCTTCCTGTCGGAACTATTGTGTTTATAAACTTGTTCACCTTGGCTGTGGTGATCATGAAGATAGTAACCCCTACTGTGTCAGAGGCAAAGGCGCGGGACGAAAAGGATGTTGCCAAGAGTATGATTAAGACAATAGTCTTCCTAAGCCCTATCCTCGGAATAACTTGGATCTTTGGATTTTTTTTAATGTATCTTGACCTTACACAGAAACCTTGGGCCCAAATCGTGAACTACACATTTACAGTACTTAATTCACTACAGGTGAGGGTCAAGCATCAAACACTTTATCTACTTATGTACTCTCATACTGAGTGCATTCATGCATGTACTTTAAAATATCTTATTGTATTTTATTACAGGGCTTTTTCATACTGCTGACAAACTGCTTTGGAGAGAAAAAGGTAACTATGCCCACTACGTGCCCTCAATATGATTGTTTTTAGGAATTAAGGCTGAAAATATAACATTTTAACCACTTTATTTTTGCTTACTGGACCATTGCTGAACAAATTTGCTAGCACAAGGTTTCAGTCTATGAAACCTTTAAAGTGATGCTCAAAATGTGCATATTTGATTTTCTCCAAAGGTTCGTGATGCACTTCGGAAGCGTTTCGGAGGTTCCAAGGTTAGTGCGTGCAAGGGAAATATACACTTTTACAGATGAAAACTGCATCACAAACACAAATATTAAATTATTATTTAATATACATATAGTAACACAGAGCTAATATTCTCACATTTTCTTACATTAGCCATCAGCACATTCTAAAAGTGAAAGCTCAACAAAAGCAACATATTCGGTTAAAAATAAATAAAGATTGGACAGATTTAAGGTAAGTTACATTTGTGTTGTTGAGATTATTTTTATTTCGTGTCTACATATTTTGTTCTAATATTGTTTTTTATCCCAAATCAGCATGTGAATGGTTTAGTCGGTGCATTCTAGAAGTACCGAAAGAGAAAACATGGAATACGAGGAAACTTTTCATGGATTAAATTGTCACATTCAATGCAGATTAAAATAGTTATAAAGACAGAAAGAGTTCATTGTTTTCTAAAACACTGTCAATTTATGATATTGTACTTCAGAGGATAATATATATCGATGTAGTTATGTTAGTTTACTGTGTTATGAATGCATTTAGATTTCTGTCGGTGAGCGGCTAATTTTTCTTTCTAAAAATGGCATATTTCATTTTATGTATATTCATGTAAGTGTATTAATGCTTTTGTTTCTACATAGACTACTTGGTATAAATATAAAACTGGTGACAGTCGTAAATGACTATGAATTTTAGCATGCAATTTTACTGTCCTTTACATTTCATTTAGATGCACAGCAAATAAAGCGTATTCGTTTGTATTTTTGCTCTCATGGCATAATAAAACCTACTTTTTAATTACTTGTTTTTTTTCCTTGCAGTCTGGTTTCTTTTTGCTTCTGTTCCCATTCTTCATCAGTATCATCTAAGGGCAGTAGTTGCCAATAGTTTCTGTTCTCAATCTCTGCCCTGAAAATACAGGGAACACCACGTTATTAAATGCCTAGCATCACATACAGTAGCCACAAATCTAGTCCACACATCAACAGAACATAGTACAGAAAATACCTGAAAAATAATATAAAGTGAGTACAAACTTTATTTGACCTATAATTCTAAGAGTCAATCCAAGGAGGACTGATTATATGACAAATATAGTTAAGAAAACAAAAGTACTGGGTTATATAAGATAACTACATGGTTTAAGGTAAGGTACAGGGTTAGTACCTAGTTATTACCCAGTTTGTGTAATAATTATTATAAGTATCATTGTATAGGACTGTAAAATAAAGTGCTACCCACACTTCTGCTCGCTTAAATATCATACTATTAATTAAATTATATCATAAAGTCAAACACATAACTGGATGTCAAAAGTGTAATGGGCAATTTGAGGGGGAACAAAGCTACTAAATGCAAAAATCATCATACTTTAAGCAAATGAACGCATTCTTCATGTCCATAGATTTGAGCAATCCTGACAGGTTTCCCCAGAGTCCTCATCTAAAGGGGGATGCAGGAGTCGTATACGGCTAGTCTTCCAGACTCCGCTGGAAAGTGTGCAGCCAGCCATCCATCTATTATCCGTCCTCAAACAAGCTCTTGCTCCATTTTCAATCAGTATCCGAACCACTTCTGTTTGGCTTTAGACAAGATCAGAGCTAGTATCACACAACTGGGTGAATCTCATGACATCAAGTCCAGAGGTCACACTTCACCTCAATTCAACATTCATTTTCATGACCTTCACAGGACACACTACTAGTCTACACTAGCATTACTAAGTTTAAGTTATGATAATGATCGCTCCTTTAAACATTTAGCAAAAAAAAAAAAAAAAAAAAAAGCAAGTAACACATTTTTTTTTTATTCTGAATGTAACGTTATAACCTGCCTGTGGACAGTGCCCAATCAGCGGTGTCTTGTTCCAGTCCAAATCATTCTGATTAGGGTCACATTAATGTTTCACAGTGGCTGCGTTCGAAACCGCATACTCAATGAGTAGGTACTTAATTTCAACAAGCACTTACTTAACGAGCGCTAAAAGAGTAGGTACTTTATAGCCAGATATCTCGTTGAGTATGAATCATAGACAGTATAAGAAGGTATGAATGCGGACCGGACATCTGCCATGTTGACGTTATCATGTGACCTACGACGCGTTATCACACGCGCAACAACTTAAAAGATTTGAACGACGTTTAATTCATCTATCTGTAAATATCTTGATATTGATTAAACTTGCTCATTTTGCGGTCTTTTTGGAGAAACTGCTTCCCAATTATTTTGTGAATAAATTTAGGGTTGATTTAAGTTCTTATATTTAACCCTACTAATGTGACCCGCGTTTTATCCTTAACGATATTATTTATTTTTATTACGAAATCCCAAAATTGTCATCTCTTGAATATGTTGTTAATTTTTTTATTTTATATCCAAACATTTTCATCCACAAGCAAAAGTGGCAAACTGCTTTATGTTTTCCTCTTTTTCTTGTTGAATTTAACTCTCGTTTCATCCCTCAGGCCTAGGCTATAAATAACAAAAAATGCTTTTTTTAAATGTATTATAATGAATTATTTAAGAAAATATATAAAGATATTCAACCTTGTAGGTTCTTTTTTCCTGTGTAAAAAATCTCATTATGTATGCAAACCCATAATATATATATATATATATATATATATATATATATATATATATATATATATATATATATATATATATAGCGTTTGTAATGTCTGCACAAAGGACTGCTGTGCGAAGATTCACCTTTGGAGAAAACTGTTGATTTTGTACTCGAAAAATTTAAGTATCATTAATATTAAAAATTAATATTACCTCAGAATGAATTGCATTGCTATCCCACCCCAAAACATACAATAATAACAACGATAAATGCTGACCAATACTTAATTATATTACTTTTTACTGAAAATGATATAATTCAATAAAACAAACAAAATGTAATGTGTCATATGACATAGCTATGCATGACTGAATACACTCTAGATGTGTATATAATGAACATATCTACATTTTCTTTCAAACAATTAAATAAAACATTAATTAAATAATTATATTTTATTTACTGACAACAATGAGAAATATTAATAAATTAGTAAATGAATGAAAGTCACCATCACACAATAAACAAATGCATATACAAGTCAACACATGAAAAAGCTTTATTCAAACTACAATCATGTATGTAGGCTACAGGCGCTAAACCCCACATCCTTCTGCCATCTCAACACAGCGGTTCCCATTCTGCGGCTTTATTCTGATGAATCAGCTGACCACCAGAGGTGAGCCGTTACTTCGTGCCGAAGGTTGTTGCGTGATGTGTTGCGCTTCACAATCTGAGGCAATAAGGGCAGGTGGAGTGATGGAGGGACTCGTTCATGGCACCATCTCCAGGATTCAGCTCTGGGCTCCTCATCCTCATCCAGCCTGCTGACATTTCAGATCCTACAAAAATGCACAAACATAACACAAAAGCAGTAATTTCAACTGCACAATGTCATTTGATTTCAGTATTATTTAGAAGAAAAAAACGCTTTTTTTCACAAATGCCGCCATCATCTTTCCTTGCAGGTCCTGCTCCACCACAAAAGCTGTGCAGCAAATGCACAGAAATCAAGAATCAGAAAGGTGCTGTAATAGCTCTGTTTGAAATTACGATAATTAAAATAAACTACAACTTAATATTTAAATAGTTGTTGTTGTTATTCATTTCTGTAGTATACTCACTCAAAGCCTTTGATGGCAGCATTCAGCTTCAGCCACTCTCCACCGGATAAACCTGTAACATCCAGACAAGATTCACATTACCTCTGTGATTTATGAGCTCAACACTACATTTACATGTTGATGTTGTTTTAACTTTTTATCCAACATAAATGTTCCTCAATTTATCAACTAATGGACAAATAAAAAAGATATGTTTAATTACTTTATAGATTTGTTCTACATAATAGCACACATTCATCACTCAGATGTCTATTTAATGTTGTGATATTTCAAGATTTTCCTTTCAGATGTAAAGAAACATTTAAAATAAGCGTCTTTAAGATGTATGGTTTATGTAAATCCACGTTAGAGACGTAACTTACGTGTCCTTACTGGAGCTCCCCTGTTAGCTAACGTTATACATAATAAAACGTGTTTTTTACAGCAAAATCACAACTATACTTTTATGTGTAACGTCTTTACACCTCCAACAATTCAACAGTTACTCTACAGTAGTTCAACACATACATTTTTAACACAAGGAACCGTATTTACTCACATTTGAAAGCACCCGCGTCGCTGATCTCCGCGATGTTTGATAATGACGTATCCTCTCGCGTGGCCTCCTGGGATAGAAGAGTATCCATCGGTCGAGCACTCGAAAATCTGGCCTGAAGCAGTAAGCCATCCGGGAACTTCTCGCCTACTCTTTTATGAATAATGATGTTTCGAACGTACTGCTTCCTTCACGTACTGTTTTCGCCTACTATATAGTAGGAAAGTAGGCATATTCGAACGCACTTAAGTCCGAATCTCGCGATAATTAGTACGTCACCGGTCACCCAGGTAATTCTCACCTACTCTTTTGGATTCGTACATACTTTTTCGCTTGCCTACTCCTTTTCCCATACTAAATAGTAGGGAAGTATGCGGTTTCGAACGCAGCAAATTTCTTCCACTAGATTATAATCACTAGCAGCTGCTGCCTCAGTAACGGTCATTTTTTTTTATCAGGTAGGGGAGAGCGGGGCACAACCTAATGCTTTTTGACTTTCTCAGTTTGTGTAAATCAACTTATGGTTCAGAGTATTTATTTTTTCCCACATTAATTTCCCACATGTCTAGTACAATTATGTGTTTTTGTTTTATTAATACAGTATATACTTTTTTCTTGATATACCCCGAAAGAATGGAAGTGAAATGTGACAACATGCCCCATAGGTGGGGTACATTGTAACATGTGCAGGGGCACATTGTAACATGACCATATGACAGCTTAAAATGTTATCTGATCTAATAAAAAAAATATACAAAACAAACTAAAATATTTTCTAAATAAAATAAAATTAAAAAACTTTTTCATATAAAATAATGGCAATTTTTAATAATTAAATATAAACTCATTTTTGAGTTTTGACTATGAACACATGAAAACACAGCTATACAACATAGTTCAAAACAAATAAATAATTAGTAATTTCTGAACATTGACTCTCAGTCTTCATTCACGTTTTTCTCACGTTTTCTCAATAAAATTAATAAAAGTATAGAATATAATAGCATATTTCTAATAGGGGCACATTGTAACGCAGTGTTACAACATGCCCCCGCCTGCACAACTGGGATTTAAACCCTGCTAGTGTCTTCTGCTAGTTAGCGAAGCATTAAAGAACTATCTCAACTGTTAAATAACATCTTGGAGATTAAAATATCAGATTTGTCTTATTTTAAATAAACACAAAAAATAGAGATGAAAAATTAACTTAAGTAAGAAATTTACTTTTGCTATGGTTTAATAAATGTCTATGGATATCTTCCAAAAAAAAAATAATTTTGGCGGATTTTTTTTTTCTATATAGTGTTGATATGGCAACTAGTAAATAAACAAAGTTCCGTCATCCAAGCATGTGCGGAAGTATTTAAAACAAGCGTGTTACAACTAACCCCGCGTTAGGTTGTGCCCCGCGCTCCCCTACATTAAAAACTGAGAAATAATTAAACCAGGGCTCTCAAGTTTTACCAAAAGCTTGGAGTGAGATCACATGCGGTTAGGGGAGGAGCCCTAATGGAGCCCCGCCCCCATATGTCCCCGCCCCCCAATTTTACCCATTGTTCATAATTAACCAGCCTAAATTGAAATTATAACAATTGGTAAATCTGATAAATGACAGAGCAATTCATCACATCAAATATACTCTTTAATGTTATATTTCAAAATTACAAATAAGTTATACAAAAATTACAAAAATATAACAAATTGCTCCAAACAGTTTGGAAAAACAAATCTTTTTGCATTTTGAATGTGTCTAGTCAAAATGGCATAATTATTTATTGTGTGGTGCATGGGACATTGTGAACAAATGACATATTAGAGTATTATTAAGGTGTGTGTGTGTGTGTACACAAGAGTACACACTCCAGCTTATGAAATGTGTTTTGTGTTTGAAAAATACAAATGCAATGGCAATGATTAATGTATGTTTTGACAGGATATAAAATATTACCCAGAGCACTCTGCTTTAATACATGTAGCCTTAATGTAACTAGAAAGACTATTAATACTGTATAATATATCATTTAAAATAAAATAAAATAAACAAATTTAAATGTATTTAAAATAAAATGAAGAAATACATCTTCATTCCTTCCCATACTTACTAACATTCCCTTAGTTTAAGAAAACGTAAGCTAGCCAAACTGAGTTGCAAAGTAGTTGTAGAGTTTTTGACTGCATTAATAATAATGTAAACGATGGGCTATATATTAAATGTTCTAGCCTAAAAACGTTAGACGAGCTTTCTTCCAACTTACCTTCTCCATCACGACGTGTGTTCGCGCAATGTTGTTGGTTACCTAGTAACGAACGTACGGTGGCCGAGAATGTTCCGTCAACTTCCGTGTGTTCGCGCATCTGTGTTGCCTTGTAACAAACGCAATCTGGGATTGCGAGATACGTGCTGGCGGCAGGAAACTTCACTTTGTGTGCCTGCACCTCGTATACAACGTTATATATAAAGCTCACAGGACAACTTGGTTGGCATTGCCTTTTCAGCGTGAGAAATACACGGTGTGGCGTGTGAGCGTGTGAACTGGTTGAATTGCGTGTGTCTCACGCCCAATGCGTGAGACTTGAGAGCCCTGATTAAACTGTAATTCGATTTACTCTTGTTGCTGTTTGCGCTAGTAGCCTACATGTACGTCAAAGACATGCAACTTGTTACCACAGCAACGCGACCGCGGCCTTTTCTTCTAGAAAGAACTGTATAAATAATGCATAACTGAATAATTATTCTCTTAACTATTCACTGTATAATTTTAATATAATGTCAATCAAGATATCGCTCTCTTTAAATTACTCTTCATAATAAATTAAGCAGTGCAAAGACGTCGTTCATGCGATACCGTTTTTTTTCTTCTTCAGCGCATAATTGACCAATCAGAGCCATTTGCGATAACTGGGTATCTAATCATTTCATAGTGATTTCTTGGGCAGATTTCTGTCAGATATTTAACTCAAATAAACTGATGTATTTAAATGATTATGCGTTGTGTAATGTACAAATGTTTTAGACAAAGAAAAAAAAAGCTCATGGCATCTGAATACTACTCGACGAAGGCTTTTTGAGCCGCATTGCGCCCCCTCGAAATAGAACCTCGTTTGTCTCATGCATTCATTTTCAGGTGTCATGGTGCAATTTTTAGCATACTTAAGTGCACATTAAAATATTCAAAACTACAGCAAAACCATCTCTATGAACAGTTTTTATTCCAACAAATTATTGCAACACATCAAGAAAAATTAATACAAACTATTTCACAACAAAAGAGAAAAAAAAACAACTCCATCACACATGTACCCCAAATGAACAACACTAGGTGAAGGGAGGGCAGAATTGAGGTCCAAAATACTTGTACTTTCTGTACAACCATCATTAAATTCACAAACACTTGTGTAAATACTATCTATGAAAAAAAAAAGATAAGATTATCAAGGATAAACTACGGTATCAACAAAACACAATGCAATCAGACAAGCTTCATGCTGTGTTTTAAAATGACAAGAAACAAGGCAGATACAATCTCTAATCTTTCACAGGCTTAGTTGTCCACTTGAAACAATGTTTTGTTAGTTGCACAATAATTTTCCCCATGAAAAAAAAAAAAAAAGGATTATACCTTTCCATAATAAATAGTTTAAAATTTTACTCATTTGAAGATGCACTTAGAGTCACACGAGTCTTCAGTGCAAACCTATAAGGTAACAAAAAGGGGGGGGGGGGGGGGGGGTAGTTATCAGTAAGGATTACTGAATATAAAAAATGAAATAAAATAAAAACAAGAGGAATACCATAGGTAAGATTTTATTTTCTAAACTAGCAACCCAGTCTGAACTTCTGCTTGGTGTCATCGGGACGCCTGTTGAAAAATAAGCAAAGTAAAAAAATAATCAACCATTGACAACTAAAGGCTGGAATACACAACTCGACTTAAAATCTGAATAGATTTTAAAACACTAGGCAACATACACTCACTTTGTGCTGACAGTGACACAATTTTATGCAAAATCTGCCAAATTCAACTGCCCAAAAACTGCAGACTTTAAGCAACTAGCGATGACTCTTTCAGACTGTAAAGTGTGGTGAAAATATGGGCAAAAAGTAGTATAATGTATTCCAGCCTTAAATTAAAGTACTCAAGAGAAATTAGGTGGATGGATAGGGGCTAAAAACAGCCTAAAAAAAATGAATTGCCCTTAAAGGGATAGTTCACCCAAAAATGAAAATTAGCCCATGATTTACTCACCCTCAAGTAATCCTAGGTGTGTGACATTCTTCTTTCAGACAAATACAATCAGAGTTATATTAAAAACAAAATGACCTGGCTCTTCCAAGCTATAATGGCACTGAATGGACTGTTTCGGTTTTGAAGTCCATAAAAGTATCTATCCATCATAAAAGTGCTTGAAGCGGCTCCAGTGGGTTAATAAAGATCTTCTGAAGAGAAGTGATGTGTTTGTGTGAGAAAAATATCCGTATTTAAAACACTAGCAGTGCCAGGATTTTGATTGTAGGTGGGCCTCCAGAAAACTGAATGGGCCAGTTAAAATAAGCCCAAAAAAAAAACAAAAAAACCTGGGTTCCCCTTCATCTCCGTTTCAGCGCTTTACTGCAGCACTGAGGAGAGCAACAGCTCAGTAGCCTACCTGAATTTAATGCGCAATTAAGCATCGGTTAAAAAACAAAACAAACAAAAAAACACTTTAATACAATTAAAATTTCATTTAATTTATTGTTCATTTAATTTATAAAATTATAGGCCTATTATTTTTAGTTTATTAACAGCAACAACAACACACACACACACACATTTCTCTGCATATCTTCAGACGAAATCAAGATATCTGACAAAAAAGTTTGAAGATATTTTACAAACCAACTGCCAAGGATGTGCAAATAGTTCCTCAGAGGCAAGCAACAAGTGTGCAACAAGCAAGATGTGCATTTGTAAATCTGGTGAGCATGCATTGATTTTTATTAATAAACTAGTGTTTTCTGTCACTGTCTGCTGTAAAGATGAAGTTGGGGATCGCCATCTCCGTAGTGAACGCGCCTATAGAGAGAAATGCACTTCATGGATTAAATAATCAGAGTAGCCTATTTCTTTTCGTTTTAAATTGTTTTGTTAAAGACATTTCAAGCTTTCTTAACATATTTCTCATGTCTGTGAGGCATTCACTGAGTTTCGGTTCATTTATGTATTATACATCATGTATTATATTACAACACGTATAGTAGGCCTACAGACTCTATTTGTACAAATTGCTGCACATTCATTTACTTCTGAATTTTGCACATGTAAGTTGAAAGGAATTTGTTTGTGCATAGTAAAACATCTGCAACATTTATCAAGTTCACTGATAATTGTGCGTGCATTTATTAATTATTACCTTAATGAATAATGTAACAAGGACAAAGTATGTAAACTGCGTTGTTTATTTAGAATGGATCGCAAATGGATCCGAATAAAGAAACATAAAAAACCATAGTAGAATGGTAGCGCCGTGGCTGATTTAAAACTAGCGACTAAAATAACTAGCTTTTGGCAGACGGTCATCGATTTACAGCGAAAGAGTAACCCTTGACCTGACGCACAACTTAATGAACGCACAAACGCAGAGGAAAAAGCAAAAAAAAAAAAAAAAAACCATTAGAAGACTAAAAAGATACATTTTTTAAAGAAATGTCAGAGGAGCTTGAGTTTGTTGCCCAGCCCTGTTTGTTTGAACCGCGAGAAGCATCAAAGATTACGCTACTCCTACATCAAACATTGTCAAGTGTTACTCTTTTAGCTTAAGGGAGAGCCAGAGTGCCTAACAAAGTAAATTTAAAAGTGCTGGCTAATGCTAATTGTAAATTTTCTAAGATTATTATTCACATCGGCACTAATGATGTTCAACTCCACCAGTCGGAGATCACCAAAATTAACGTTAAAGAGGTGTGTGAACATGTGCACATGGTCTTAGAGCTCAAACATTAATTGGGGCTCAGGTCAGGAAGCAGACAGACTGGCTAAACCGATCGTCTGCTAGCTGTCTCACGTCAGCAAGGCCTCTTTCACCTAGCTATCATATAGAGACTGTGTCTGTTCTCCAAATTAGGACATACAAAAATCTTCTAAACCCATCTAAGGGTAAAAATTTAATTGATGTTCAACAAATAAGAAACAGATATAATACAAATGAGCAAATTATAAAACTTGGGTTGCTGAATATTCGATCCCTTACTTCAAAAGCACTCGTTGTTAATGATATGATTTCAGATAACCTAGATGTGCTGTGTCTGACAGAAACCTGGCTAAAACCAAACAATTACATTACTTTAAATGAGTCCACCCCGCAAGATTACTGTTATAAACATGAACCTCGTCTGAAAGGCAAAGGGGGAGGTGTTGCTGTAATTTATAATAATATTTTTAGAATTACTCAGAAGTCTAGTTTCAAATATAATTATTTTAAAGTGTTGGTGCTTAATATAGCAATATATAGTGTAAATGATACATCACGTTTGAGATTTGTGCTGGCTACTGTATACAGGCCACCAGGGCACCATACAGACTTTATCAAAGAATTTGCTAATTTTCTATCAGAGTTAGTACTGGTTGCAGATAAAGTCATAATTGTTGGTGATTTTAATATACATGTAGATAACGAAAAAGATGCATTGGGATTGGCATTTAAAGACATTCTGAACTCTATTGGACAACACATGTCAGGACCCACTCATTATAATTAAACCGCTTGTTAAAAAAACGCAACTTAATCGTACAGAATTAGTCAATAACAGGCTGATCTCGAATCTACCTTTTCTGTCAAAGATACTAGAAAAGGCAGTATCCTCACAACTATGTTCTTTTTTAGAAAGAAATTGTATCTGTGAGGATTTTCAGTCAGGATTTAGACCGTACCATAGTACCGAGACGGCTCTCATTAGAGTTACAAATGATTTGCTCTTATCATCCGATCGTGGTTCTATCTCGCTATTAGTGTTACTTGATCTTAGTGCTGCATTTGACACTATCGACTAATATTTTTATACTAATAACCAAGAATACTGTCTACCACTTGATTGCTGCTCTGTCAAACCTTCGTCGTCAGTTAGGAACCTGGGTGTGCTCTTTGATACCAATCTATCATTTTAAAGTTACATTTCTAGTATCTGTAAAACCGCATTTTTCCATCTTAAAAATATATCTAAATTACATCATGTTCTCATTGACAAATGCAGAAGATTAAGTTCATGTGTTCATGACATCAAGGCTAGATTATTGTAATGCTCTTATGGGTGGTTGTCCTGCACGCTTAATAAACAAATTACAGCTGGTCCAAAACGCAGCAGCTCGAGTTCTTACCAGAACCAGGAAGTATGACCATATTAGCCCCGTTCTGTCCACACTGAATTGGCTCCCTATTAAACATCGTATACATTTTAAAATAGTGCTGATTACTTACAAAGCACTGAATGGTTTAGCTCCCCAGTACTTGAGTGAGCTCTTAACGCATTATAGTCCTTCACGTCTATTGTGATCTCAAAATTCTGACCAGTTGATAATACCTAGAATATCAAAATCAACTGCTGGCGGTAGATCCTTTTCCCATTTAGCACCAAAACTTTGGAACAGTCTCCCTAACATTGTCTGGGAAGCAGACACACTCTGTCAGTTCAAAGCTAGACTAAAAACATCTCTTTGACCTAGCATATACAGAACACATTATAGACTTCTATAATTCAATGTTAGGCTGCAAAGATTAGGTCAGCCGGAACTGGAAACACTTCCCATAAATCCTGATGTACTCGTTACATCATAAGAAGAATGGCGTCTACGCTAATAATAGTCTGTTTATCCTGAGGTTTACCGCAGTCTGCCGGATCCAGGCCGTATCCAGATCTGATGAAGGACCTGCACCTGGACATGACGACAATGCAGTCCTGAAGTGTCAACCAGTCTCTCCCCTGTGAAGGCCTCCCTCCCCTCCCTTTACCTCTCTACAGATAAAGCATTGTCGGGATAATTCTGGTTCGCGTGGCTAAGCGGAAGCGATAAAAATTCTGTATTATACATTTTAAGGCCAGACAAGTAGTTTATTGAGGGTTGGTTTGTAGGGAAGAACTACACACCTGCGCACATATATTCAAACGCACATACCTAGACTGAACTCTTAATACGCATGTGCACGCCATCAGCGTTCTCATAGGTTTGCGTTTTTAAAGTTTACGCAGAGAGAACTTAAGAGTTTTGTTAAAACGGTGTCGTGTTAGCGGCCCCTAAATTAATAACTAATGATTGTTGCGACAGAGGTGAATCAATCAAAACTAACTTTAGCAGGACAATAACTTCATTCTAGAGCTGATATTAAGCCAAAACAATCTCTGTTACTTTAATTTCCTATTATCACTGTAAAGCCGCTTTGGAACAATCTACATTGTTAAGAGCGCTATATAAGTCGATTTGCGTACGGCTGTCTGCCGGAAGCTAGTTATTTTAGTCGATAAAGTTTTAAATATGGATATGTTTTACATGAACGCATCGCTTCACTTCAGAATGCCTTTATTAACCCACTGGAGCCGTGTGGGTTACTTTTATCATGGATGGATGCACTTATGGACTTTCACTGCCATTATAAAGCTTGGAAGAGCCAGGACATTTTTTTAATATAACTCCGATTGTATTCGTCTAAAAGAAGGTGGTCATATACACCGAAGGTGGCTTGAAGGTGAGTAAATCATGGGGTAATTGAAATTTTTGGCTGAACTATTTTGTTGAAGATTGTCACAAATTTACAAACCTTTTTCAGAATAGTCCATATCTTTGCCATTTTCCACAGTATGCAGCAGCATTGGTTCAGCTGATCCAACAGGAACTCCATCGTCAGGTTCATGACAAACTTTTAGAATTTCTAAAACTGAATTTGTCTTTGTAGAATCATTAGCAATGATATCTCCAAGCTGATCATTCACCTTGTTTTCAGGTACATCATGCAATTCACCATTTACTACTAACAGTTCGATTCTATTACCTCCATGTTGTCCATCACAATGAGGTTCAGTTGTGTGATTTTCCTCTGTTAAGACTGCAAGGTTCACACTTGTTTTATCCTCTGAAATAGGTTGATCTACAGACGCTGATGCAGTGTGACTTTCCTCTGTTGTGATTGAAAGGTTCACACTCGTTTTATCCTCTGAAACAGGTTGATCTACAGATGTTGATGCAGTGTGATTTTCCTCTGTTGTGATTGAAAGGTTCACACTGGTTTTATCATCTGAAACAGACTGATCTACAGATGTTGATGCAGTGGGTTTTTCATGGAATTCAATCACCTCTGCAGAGTTCTGATTATGTTGTGCAGGATTACTCCAAAACTTTGCCATGTGCTCATTTACAAGACATTGTGGAGACTCAACTTTAACATAATACGGAGGGCTGTTAGGGTCCAGCATATTAGCAATGCACTGCACAGTTACTTTCAGAGGTTTATCCACTACAAGCTCATAGAATTTATCGGTAGCAACACTGTCGCACAATCCGGATGATAAATCAAATCCTTCTAACTGACACAGAAAAGCTTGAGCTGGACTTTGCAGCAAGTCATAAGGTAGTGCTTTAACAGAGCCTTCACTGATTTCCGACTCATTTCCGAAGTCAACAAATAGGACAGAAACAGTGTTTTTGCATTTATTAATAACCTGTGCACGATACCACATTTGATCATCGCAAAAACGAGCCAAGCACGGGTTTCCAGGATCCAAATTATCCAGCAGAATTGGCTGCGTCTCACTAGAGTTTCCAAATTCTTGGGCAACATGGGTGATTTGGTCAAGTATTTCAGAGTTTGAAAACTGGCACCAGAAATAATTTGGTCCAACAATGCATGATGCAAAAGCTTCAACCGTCTGTCCTAAAGACACATCTGGTTTCTTGAAGAGCAGCTGGAATGTCTCCATCACAGGTTTGGAAACTGCCAGTAATGCATTCAAATCTAAATGATCACTTAACAAATCTGATGAGCTGGGAGTCATTTTAACTTCCCAAGTGATGACATCATCTTTGATAAACTTGCAAGAAAGAATATTCTCCCCAGCATCACCGAATAATTTTTTGAAGAGAAATATCTGTTCCTTCATTTCCTCTATTCCCCGAGTCTTGAATCGATCATCTACACTACAGCTGCAGTGAATGCTGAACCTTGGGTACATCAAAAGCAGATCATCAAGTTGGCGAATTTCAAGGGGAGATACAGTTGCCTCATTTCCAAAATCTATGAACTCTACCTGAATCTTGCCATTTTCAGTTGTATCCTTCACAATGGCACGATACCAGGAACCATCTTCAGAAAACATGGCCTTAACCAAACTTCCCTGCTGAAAACTGAATGCATTCCTTTCATCTTTCTCAGATGGCTGCGGGGAATTCAATAGCTCGCTGAGGGAGAATAATGTATTCTCATCCATTGCCAGTTGCACAAAAAAACTTGTCAGGCTGTTGATGTGAGAAATATACACTTCAGACACTGTACCTGGTTCTATCACACGAGGAGGAAGATCTCCAACTTGAGGTAAACACTGCACTGATAGTTCAGGAACCACGGTGTGTCCATCTTCTTCAGTAGACGCTGGGCTTGTAATGCTTTGATCTTGGGTCATAGCTGCAACACATTCTAACTGACAACCATCATGGCGCTGTAATCGATCTTCTTGATTGGATTCATTTTGAGAAATCTGTGACTCAAAGTTGATAAGTTCAGGGTTAACATTTGATGGTCTTCTACTAGAATTAAGCTTGGGAGTTTTATCGTTCCGAACAGTTTCAGAGCTTGTTTCTCCAAAATTGTCCTTGCCTAAAGAGGGTTTTGTTTTAGCAGCCACTCTCACATTGCTAAAGACTTGAGGTTTGGGGTCACACCAGTAATCTTTCATAAGATCATTAACAATAAGCCCCTTGCTTTCAACAAGAACGCTATACATAGGACACTTTGAAAGGTCAGAGGACATTACAGTGTTCCGAATAATCACTTTTAAAGGTTCATCCACCAGAAGCTCAAAAAATGTATCAGTTGCAGCGTCACTCCAAGTGCCATCTACGGACCCCAAAGCTTCTAACTGACAAAGAAATGCTTGTGGTGGGCTTTCCAGGAGCTTGCTGGGCAGGAACTTAATGAAGTTCAGATCAATTTCAGACTCATTTCCATAATCTATAAAAAGAACAGAGACCGTTTTATCATGTGTATTGATAACCTGTGCACGGTACCACTGCTGGTCAGAAAAGCATGCTATGCACAGTCCTCCTTGGCATAACTGATCTGGCTGAATTGGTTGAGTTCGACTACAGTTTCCAATTTCTTGTGCAAGCAGAGAGACTTTGTCAAGTTCCTCTGAGTTTTTGAACTGGCACCAGAAGTAATTTGGTCCGTCAATAGATGAAGCATATGCTTCTACAATTTGTCCTTGAATTATAGCTGGTTCCTTGAATGTTAACGGCTGGGTATCTTCATTGCAGCGCATTTGCGATTCAGTTTGAGCACCTGATTTGAGAGCAGTATTAAACAATGGACCTTCCAATACAACACCATGGTGTTCTAAACTGACAAGCCAAGCAGATATGTCCTCTTGGATAAACTTGCATTGAATTTTCTTCTCACCATTTTCGCCTGCTGACTTTTTGAAAGTCAAAATCTCTTCCTGGGTCCAATCACCTTTTTTTCTTTTCCTACCATCCTCAAGTGTGCAACAAATACTGAGCCTGGGGGTGCTAAGAAACTGCTTGCCAAGTTGCCTAATTTTAAGGGGCAGAAGTGTTGCCTCATTCCCAAAATCAATAAACTGCACTTGAACCATGCCATCTCTCTTGTTTTGAACAACAGCACGATACCAGGCCCCATCAGCAGGATATTCAGCTTTCACCAGGTCACCTGACTGCAACAAGTTTAGTTCAACTTGTGCATCACTTAACTGACCAGAATTAAGTTTGTCGAGAATAGAAAATATTTCATCTTCATCACTTGTCAATTGTACAAAAAAACTTGACGGACTATTACAGTGTGAAACATAGATGTCTGAAACATATCCTGCATCCAAGGCTTTAGAGGGAAGATCAGTGAGCTTTGGATAACAAGTCACCTGTTGCTGTAAAACATTAGGCCTAGCACTACTGTGTCCACTTGTTTGACTAGTAACAGACTGGAAGTTTTGTTCCAATGTACCTTGAAAAACTGGTTTCGTGGAAGTGTTCTCATGCGCTTGTGATGCAGTGCTTAAATTATTTCTTACCCCTCTAAACTCAACTCCTGAAGACTCCTTGTAAGTACGAGCCTTATCGGTTCCTTTGCCAATGTTTCTTTTGGTCTTGTTCGACTGCTCTTTAATTTTTAAGTTGAGGTTTGTTTTCTCATCATACATTTCCACTGATAGTTTCCCTGAGCAATTTTGTTTCACGATGACAGTGAACATGCAGTCTGTAGCATAGTTTTTAAACCACTCATTAATCTTACATGACTCAGGTAATGTTACATTAAAAAGTTCAAACTGAACAGCCTGAATGGGAGTGGATGCAATCGCACTAGCGTTTGGGGGAAATGGTAGAATATCACATTTATCCAAAACCACCAAGTCACCATAGTCTACAAATTGGACAAGTATTTTTGGATGCGTTGATTCAATTTGTCCTCTGTGCCACTGCCCATCTGTGTATTTAGCAAGACACATCATCTTAGGGGAAATTGAAAACTTTGCTTGTGGTCGCTTGCGGCACAGTTGTTGAATATCTTTGGTCATTTTCCTGACCGTATCAGTATTTTGTGCAAAATGGCCAAAGAACTGGTTTGCACTTTGGACACATGTTATTTGTACCTTAGCCTTTGCACCCACTTCAATTTTAGGTGGTGAATCCACATATGAATCAGTCTGAAGGAGTGGAGCTGCACCAATATTCAGTGAGTGCCTTCCCTCTGCAGGTTCTAGGTTTTCTTCAGATTTGGAAGGTCTCACTACCGAGACATTTTCAAGAGAACTGGAGCATCTGGTTAAATTGGGTGAATGAAGAGAATGTAAAGACACATTTCTGTCATGCATGTGTTTGCATGTCACTTTGTTTAGAGTCTCAAGAGTTGGGTCACCACAAATCCTCTCCGTCACTGACAAACACTGCTCTCTGTGGCCAAATGTGTTGTTCACATTTACATTGTCATTTCCATAAAGCGTTATATGATAGACATCCTCTTTCACACTGTGATGCTCAAATTTCCCAACAAGGATTTTATTGAGTACAACAGACTTCAGATAATCTATCTGATCAGTCCTCCATCCAACTCCTTTGTCAATGACACCATGTAGAGCGCATGCATAGGTGATAACTGGCAATTGGAAGAACCTTGCAGACAAGGGTCTGATATCGCAGAGTTGAACAAAATCTCCAATTCCATAATCGACATGAAAGACCTTGACAACATCAGAGATGTTGTTCTGCTGAAGTACAGATCGATACCAATTGCCATCACTTCCTTTGGTTGCACATGGAGACCCATCAGACAGCGGAATTGGCATCTGAGCAGAGAATGCATCTTCATAGTATTCGTGGAGTTGATCACTTAATTTCTTGAGCTCATGTGAAAAGACATGCAGTTTGCAAAAGATCCTCAATGGATGAACAACTTGTGTTACAGTTACAATCTCAATTGTTCCAGGCAACAACTCTGGATTCAAGTATTGATGCAACTTGTCAGGGTCACTGGCATGCTCCTGCTGACCATTTGTAATCGCAATGTTTGTCTGTATGGAAGGATTTCTTGGCAAATCCAGTGAATGCATTACAAGGCTTTTAAAGTCTTCATTAAGCATCTTTCTAGCAAATCCAAGTTCATACATTTCTTTGGATATGCTTGGAATGTCAAGGAGAACAATTCTGGAAGGCATTATCACATCCTGAACACATCCAGATATCTTTTTCCCACACAAAGTTCTGATGAACTCTGAAGCGGCCTGAGACCATGCACTCTCAAGACATAGAGGTGATACACTGGCCAGAATACAAAGCTCTACTTTGGGAGATAGACTGCAAAGGTTGTGTGGACATTTTGTCAAGACTTTGCTTGAGGTCCAAAGTAATTTACCATCATCAATTAGGAACACCTTGTATTCATGTTTAGATTTTGAAAGTATCCTTGCTCTGTGCCAAGCTCGGTCTTCATATACTAAACATACTTCTCCAGGATCGCCTTCAAAAGTTTGCTGCTGTTTCTTAAGGGCTTCAATGTCTTTTTTTAGTTGTTGATATACATCAATGGCCTCTTGTCCATGATTTAAATTCCCTCCAAATTCCACTAAGATAGTGTGGTTTAAAGTGACTCTTGTGATATGAACGGTCGTATTGGATCCAACTTCTGGCAAACCAGGAATTGAACACATCTTTTTTGAGAATCTTGCCTTTCCAAATGGTTAAAGAGCATAAATGGGGAAAATCTGAAGAATGAAAAATAAGAACTTATTATTAAAAGTTCACCCAAAAATAAGTTATTTACTCCTTTACAAAACTTCATATAAAGTTATTTTTTCTTTTCTTTTTTAAAATGGAACACAAAGCCTAAACTTAGGTGTTATATTGTTATATTTACATGAAAGATTTAAACTATGAAATGTTACCTCAAAAAAAAATTAAGTGATAAAGAAAAACAATTTCTTCATCCTGTAGGAGACGTATTCTCCTAATACATTACAATCTCTCTACTATGGAAGCTTGTTTCCGAAACGGAACACTTTTTTTTTTTTTTTTCATATAATTGCGACTGACAATTCCGACTTCTCACAACTGTAAGTTTACATCTCACAATTCACTGACTTTTTAAACTTGCAATTGCATGAAATAAAGTCAGAATTGCAAGACCGTCTAATTATGAAGGGAAAAAAAGTCAAAATTGTGAGATTCTGATTAGTCTTTTTTCCTTCAGAATTAGACTTTGACCCAATTGTGAGTTATAAAGTCAGAATTTTATTACTCATCTTTAACCTAAACTTGAAACTCATCTTTGATCACCAAAATTACATTTAAACATTTTTTCCTGTGAAACATTCTTCATGTCTTAAAACAGCTATATTGTAACTCTACACCCTTGCTTCATTTAGTATAGGGGTGGAGGACAAAAATTAAATCATTAAAAAAAGTTGACATTACAGTGTTAAGTAGTGGTCGACCAATATTGTTTTTGTTTTTTTTAGGTGATAGATAGAAATAGATAAAGTTTGTGCGCACTGGGAATCATATTTTTACAAATAAAGATAAGGTAACACTTATTTTACATTCAGCATACAGTGAAAATGACAGTGGACATAGTTTGACATCAAGGGTTCAAAGTTTGTCGACCGTGCGTCAACAGTGAAGCTGAACTCTCTTGTCCGCATTCAAATCACACAGAGTAACGTGTTCATGCAGGCTGCAAATGCCTACTTCAGAATATCTGACAGCTAAATTCAACTAAAGACCTATTCGCACGGGATTAGTATTATCTGGGGACCACGTGTGATTTAGAAATTACCCACCCACATCTGAATTTTATTCGCACGGGATAAGCGAAGCCTGTGATTTTACTCGAATTTACTGACTTATCTCCCGGATATGATGTCAATAGGCTAATGCTTGGAAATGTCTCGTCCATGGTTGTGAACTGAAAATCGGTTCTTATCCAAAACCATTAGTGTTTTTGAAAATCCTAAGTTTCAGTCCCGAAAACCCGTGTGTGGGCGAAGTGCTGGGAGCTTATTTAATAGCGATGTCTCACCTCATGAATATTAAAATAGTAATGAAAGCACTGGCCCCGCGCTCCTCATATACATTTTGCGTCAGATATCAACGCAGAGAGAGAGAGAGAGAGAGAGAGAGAGAGAGAGAGAGAGAGAATATAAAGACAGTAGAGCTGCTCGATTAATCTTTAAACGATCTCGATATCGATTCAAACACCCATGCGATCTTATTCCTAAATGACAAAAACTTCACACCGGAACATTCAAATCGGTTTGCATTGTCGTTGAGAGAACAAATGTCAATATATATGAAACAGCTTTACTTTCAGTCTTTTCACCCACACAGTATCGATATTTCTGTGTTACAAATATCCAAATGATCACAGAAGTACTGAGATAAAAGTTTATAGTTCGAGTATAAACACTGATGTCTATGGTAGCAACCAATATCACCTTCTGAAAGTCGGTTCAAATAACGAGTGTATCGATTACATCTGATGCTTCAAAACATTCATAAAGACGACTGTTAAAGCTGCAGTCTGTAACTTTATGTTCAGAATTTACAAAATGTATATAATGAGCAAGTACATCATGAATGCCTTTTTTCAAACCGTGTTTTTGTCTTATCCTGAATCACTACAGTAAACCTGTAATAAGCGTTTAGACTACTTTACAGCGGTCGGTTCGGCATCGCTGCGGAGCAGCCCAGTGCCTGCGTGACTCACCCGCGTTATAGACATAAACATAGAGAAGTAGCTCCAGCTACAATGTTCTTCGCAAGACGCATGCAATTCCTTTTTATTAACTACTAGAGCGCTGATTCATCCAGTAATGAAACAAATGAAGTCTTTATGAATCAATCATTCAAACCGATTTTAAAAATATTATTATGTTTCACCTGTCTGGATCTTACATGTGTTCAATCATATTCTACCCCTTCTGAGAGGGTATTCTCCACTGCTGGAGATACAATAAGCTAGGCTATAGGAGAGGTCCCAAATTATCCTAGGGAATGCAGAAAAGTTTATTTTCCTTCATAAAAATGCATTATTTTTTGCAAAAATTGCTAAATAATGTTGAATTTGTTGACACTCATTTGACAAGTATACGTAATAAACAAAAAGGATTGTGCATTTTCCCCTTACTACTATTTTTTTATTAGTTGTTTGTTAATTTTTATTGAATGGGAAGCGGAACATAAACCGGAACTGTTTGGCGGAATCGGAACCGGAAAATTTCTTACGATTCCCAACCCTAGCCTTGTTGTTATAGGTCTAGCTGTATGAAATATAATAAACTGAAGAATGTTCCTTACCGCATGCTGCTAGTCATTCATCTCCATCTAATCATTCTTTTTGTTCTTGCTTTTTTGATGGTTTTCAGCTTTCGCTTTCTGCAAATTGTGTATAGTGTAGCCTATAGCGATATGACCCAGTAGGGCTGGGCGATATATCGCATGACATTGTTATGCGCATCTCGTCAGTAAAGCCGGTTCCTTGATTAGTAGCAAGTCGCCATCACCTGCTTTCAGATGGAGCGGCATTTACTACAGAGCCGTAGTTCACTGACAAGCTGAGCCATATCGCATTAATTATCAATGCGATATGGCTCAGCTTGTCAGTGAACTACGGCTCTGTGTAGTAAACGCCGCTCCATCTGAAAGCAGGTTTCCAGTAGTGGAAAATACTATCAAAACACTCCAACGCAGCCTCCATTCTTCGTGAAAGATGGATTAAAAAAAGCGCACGGGAAACAAAAACCTTGAAAAAAATTATATACGACCCCGCCAAATCACAGAGATGCCGATTCGCACAGGACTAATATTATCACAGGACCTCTGTGTTCGGCGAAATATGGTAGGTCATTAGTGGGGGAATTTTTACTTTAAAAATTACAGACATGTCCGATTCGCACGGGATTAAGATTACAGACAACCTCCGCAATTATTACAGATGACTAGAGGTCACCAGGTAATACTTATCCCGTGTGAGTAGGGCTTTAGTCTGCAAGGTATGTTAAATGAAATGTTTATTAAATATTCAAAGATTTGTTTCAATCATATATGCGTATTTGCTATATGCTGACAGTAAATGACAAAGTATTACAGTGTAACACTATCAGGGTTTTTCCTGCATAGAGAATTATGAGGCGGCCGCCTCCGTTAAATTTCGTGCCGCCTCCGGCTCTCGACAAAACTCGGACAGACAGTCATGGTCAGATACACTTTTCCCAGCGTGACGGATCTGTTGCGGTTACCGCTTGTGTCCATTCTCAAACCATATAGTGCTACGCGGATAATCCGCGGGTCGGGCGGGCCAAGTAATAAAAACATTCCATTCCAATTAATCGAGGGTGGATGACAGATAAATCATTATAATGTGTTGAGTTTAATAAAGACACGGAACTCTCATCACGGTAAAACGCAATGAATGTGCGTGACTCTTTTACTTTCGTTTTCAACAACGTAATTCTCTTCAGGGAAAACAAATCAAGGAAAACATATCAGGCCTCGACAATAACGCTTGTCTGGGACCATAGACTGTGTCACGTTTTTTTTTTCTTTTTTTGAAGGGAAAAGTGAGAGAGAATTGTAGCCAATCCGGACAAATGCGCTGATTAAAACAATTTTTAATATAAAATAAAAAATAACTAGGGAATCACCGAAAACGTGAGGATGATTCTGTTAATGTAAGTGGGGATTGATAGCCTATAGTTGATAATTATACGCCTACCTAATGTACTGACGGTAACAATGTTGCGCTGTTGAGGCTCACGCAGTTATTTATAACATATAGTTAAGAAACAATATATAGCCTAGGCTACACACGACCAGAGAGCTGCTTTCCTGAATGCCATCAAGATTGAAACAGAGACTGATTTCATAACTGTTCAATAAACAAATAGTTAAAATTAAGTCACTTACATTTTAGACGCAAAGACTGTTTTTGTTCTGTTTCAGCAGCGAAAATAGTTCCAAACAAAGATCACAGCAGAACCATAGCGCACAGCAACACTTGTTGCAGCAGCATTACTGAATGATTCAGCGTTTTGAACGAATCGGTTGAGTCAAAGATTCAATTAACTATTCATAAACTGCTTCATTCTGAATAAATCAGCCGATTGAACGAATCGTTTGAATGAATGACTCGCTCATTAAGACGGTCGCCTGCCGCCTCCTACTGGCGGTGTAGTTTCATAAAGTATCATTCTTTTCAACATTCCTTATTTGTATATTCAAAACTATTTAAAATAATCTCATTTAATACAGTTGTAATTTATCAATGTAAATTATTTAATTTGATTGGTAACAGCCTAGTGTCTTATTATTTTAATTGAATATATTGATCAAATTTAAGACTTTGAAATGAAAGATGGAGCAAACATTTAGGGAAAAAAATGCCTTTTATAAAAGGTACAAAAAAATATTCTGAGTGTTTTCAAACAGTGATGTAATGAAACATTGACAATTTAAGTTTGAAGGGAATAAAGCCTCTGTTTAGGCTATTAAGGAAATGTAATTTTTCCAAAAGAAGAACTTTTATTTTAAATAAATGTTCTTTTTTAATTAGCCAACTTCAATGTGATATGTTACCATATCATGCTTAACACTGAGAATTTGAATAATTGTAATGTGATGATCAGATGCAGATATCTAAATCAAAGAATATAGGTGGTTTGCGGGTGGATTATTTTTAACAGTGGATTCGGGGGACTCAAAGTGCACCAGATTAATGAATCATGCCCCCGGACCCCCCTAGGGGTACAAGGCTCCACCCACAAAAATGATGTGGGAAACACATTAGGCTATATGATGATCTATGAAAAATACTAATTTAATTACCTTATTATTAAAATACATTATTAGGATTTTACCACCTCCGCCTCATTATGAGCCAGGAAAAACCCTGCACTATGATACTTTTTCATTTACAGTTTACTTTGTTTACAAGTTCTATCTGAATTTGACGTTTTAAACGGTTAAAAAGAAGCCATAACTAGGTAATGAAGACGGAGAAGGGGAGCGCTGTGTGCTCAGACGTTACGGTTGGTGTCAAAATTAAAGTCCCACTTCCAACACAACAGCCTAACAGAAAAACTTATCGGCCAATGCCAATAGCCTATTTTTAAAAAGCCAAATATTGGCCGATATATTGGTCTAGCACTAACAACAAGCCACAAAAAAAAAAAAAAAAAAAAACTCAATAAGCTCGCGCTGACGGACACAGATGAAGCTGGAGCACAGATGCATGCAATCCTGAATTCAGTTATCTTTCACCGCTTAGTGCTTGCATGGTCAAACACACACACAATTATGTCAAACTCTGCACATTGTGTGGAGTATTCACAGTCTGTTTCACAGCCTATGGCTATGCGAACATAAACAGTTATGAGAAAACTGGAAGTGTAAAAGAATATTAGAACATTTCATAGGTAAAAAAAAAAAAACACTGCTTTTGACCGAATCACTTGTATCTTTAATATGAATAAATTTTATTCATACAGTGAAGACTATAACGTGTTTGATTTTTACATTTGATTATTACATTTCTGTAGTATTTCTTACTACATGTTAAATAAACCTAGGCAACTGTACCTGAACAACTTTCATTTGTATACTTTTTCTCTAGGGTATGTGTCCTATTGTTTGTAATTTGCTTTGTTCCTATTTTTATTATCAAAAATAAAATTGCCTGCCTTGCTTTATTACAGAAGGCCAGTCATGCGTATAATGATTGCAGTCATCTTATTGCATACTCATTTTGGTTTGGCTAAAATTGGAAGAAAAACTAAATGAATAAATTTCAAAATTAAACATTTAATTCAGTGTGATTTTTCTTCTAGACCTATTAACCCTCTGGGCTTCTTCGTATTATAGTCACACTTAGCTTCCTCCCGCCCGAAAACGGGCGAAGCCTTAAAATCTTACTTTACTTTTTCCCAGGATAACCAATCAAATATATTTTTGTTCTATAATGTTTTCTGATTATTATTTAGAATTTTTGGAATTTTTTATGATATTTTGCATTAATTATATAATTTTTATGAGCTATTTTTTCCATTAGAATTAATATATTATTTTTTTTTTTTTTTTTTTTTTTTTTTTTTTTTTTCAATAAATGCAACATTTCACATCAAAATAGAGTGCAGGCCTAAAAAAAAAAAAAATTTCAAGTGAGAGGAGCGCCACCTAGTGGCTTCAAAATGTATTAATTTGTGTCATGTCCTATAACCGCCTATAGGCGGCCTATAGCTTTTTTATTTATTTATTTGATTTATTCCCATTCGGAAAGAAAAAAAATTATTACTAAGCAACCACTGAATGGAACAACACAAATTATATATCATTTTAAAGCTTAGGATCTCAGCTTTTTAATGCATCTAATTACATTTATTAACTCCTAACGAGTGCTGAGTAATCCCTCTAAAACCGAGTGTACCGCCAGCAGGCGCCACCTAGCTGCAAAATATTATTTACCATATTTTTAAAACATCTTGCCTTGATTAACACAAAGTTGATGTCATTTGAAAGCTTAGAGTCTGAACTTTACAGTGAATGTATCCACTTTGAAAAACTCTTAAGTATTGCTGAGTTATTTGCTGATAAATAGAATTTCTTTTTTTTCATAATCTATAAAATAATGTACTGCAATGTGTCAAAAACATCATACAGCTCATGAAACATTCTCAGATAATTGAAAATGGCACTTCATTTTTTACAGCATATTATTACAATTAAGATGAGCCCAAAATTAACATAATATATTGCTTTTATGACAAGATATTCTTCATGAAGAAAAAATTGCCCATGAGGGGGTGTCAAAGACTGTACAAAAAGGCTATCTCTTTTCCAAATGCTGTAACTTTTGATTCCTTTCTCCAAAAATTATTATTTTTTATCCAGATGCAGCTAACATGTAGGGGGACTTCACTAAAAAAGAATTTTCCTCCTACCTTATTTCCTTCCTGAGTTATTCCATGACAAATAAGAAAGATATGCAAAATCATAATAAAAATTATATATATATATATTGTCTTTTATCCGCTGTTTCTTGGCAGGACAATGTCCAAATGTAATGTAATTTATATTTTCAAAAAATTTAAAAAGAGTTCTTTCAAACGATACCTACCTTTTGACTCTCCTTGCTATAGTTTTGGAGTTATTATGATTATATCATTTTTATATAGTTTGGGGCAAAATGTGCTGTTTCAGTCTTACCAGTTCATTTCTCTCTCTGTGTGTGTGTGTTTGTGTGTGTGGGTGTGTGTGTGGGGGGGGTAGGGTGTCTTATTTGCACTCTTGATGTTCTAGAGTGTCACCCCTTCATTGCTGTACACTTTTTTTCAGCACAGTGGCTGATCTGTAGCTTGTACCACCAAAAGTTTCTCTGAGTTTTCCTATTTTTTCGTATTTCCCATTCATTTCCTATGTCGCCCGTTTTCGGGCGGGAGGAAGCTAAGTGTGACTTTTTTTTTTACGACCCTTTAACATATCAGAATCATCTCCTTGATTTTTTTGTGTGTTCATATAGGTAATAAAACAAAAGTCACCAAGTTTCACCCCCATCCGATGAAGCAAAAAAATTAAACAATTCGAAATGTTCAAGTTTTCGCCCGTTTTCGGGCGAAGAAGCCCAGAGGGTTAAACAGTCAAATAGTAAAAGTAACAACAGTAAACAAGAATCAAATCTATGCATATATCAAATTGAAATTTGATTCAAAATCGAATCTCATTTTTAATCAAATCGTGAGGTACCAAAAGATTCCCACCCCTATTTAGGAGTAAACTTTTACTCTATGATGGTTAAATTTAGCAGTTAACCCGCGAATCACGAGCGCCGAACCGTGGGGCCCGATCCGTACGGATCACAGATTAACTGCGATCTGTTCCACCCCTACTAATTAGATACATTTACTTAATAGACAGCCTTGTTTTTATATCCCCATTATACTCTCTGTTGTCAGCGTTTCTTTGTCTGGACAAACACTGTACACACGCTGCCTGGTATCGGAGCATTTTTATGAGTGAGTACGTGAGCTCAGTATCGGGACCGACACCGTGAATCCCTAGTAAAAAGCCAAAAAGCTAATGAAGTAATTGCAGACCCAGTAGTTAGGGTGACACTCTTAAAGCCCATTCACACCAAGAACAATAACTATAAAGATAAATATAATAGTAACTATATAAGTGTCCACACCAATGAACGATAACAGTTCATTCAAAGTAGGGCTGCACAATATATCGAAAAAAATATCGTTATCGCGATAATAGTATATGCGATATCCGTATCGCAGAGAGGTGCGATAAATTGCATTTATTTTATGCATGCATGCATGGGTTGTTTATCCAAATCAACCAATCAAATGGGGCCTTACTATCTTTATACCCGGCTCCCCAGTAGGTGCTATTATGCTATTGGCTAGATCGGGCCCAAAGGGGAACCTAGTGGCGGGAGTAGAGACAAGCGAGGAAAATGACAACAATGAAGAACCTGTGCCTAAAAAGTACGTACGTCTAAATATGGCAATATTTTGGCTTCAATAGAGAAGATGTGTCATAAATGCAGGTACTGTGTAAGGGGCCATTCACTTATCTCCTTCACTTAACGCTATCTCCTTTCCACAAGCGCTTGCGTCTGTCATTGCTATGCAACCATGACCTGCGTGAGCTTGCGGAATTCTGAAAAGTTTAGATGTTCTCATCTCGTCACGGCATAGGCGGGCCTGTAAAAATGTGCTTCCATTTTGAGCGCGTTTGCTGCGCGCCTGCATTTGAAATAACGAATTTGCACACGCAAAAAAACGCAATATGTGAACATAAGTGACGGTGTCACTAAGTCGTGCCGAAAAATTTTGCCCACGTCGAGAGGAAACTAATCTCCACAGTCATCTGGAACGCAATCTCAGGGAGCTATATGAAGACTTAAAAGTGTAAGCCCAAATCTACCAAAAATGCTAACGAAATGCCAAGTAACAATAACAGAGTCTCACAGACAACCATTAATCAAAGCGTTTCATGTGTAACGTTAACTCCTTATGAAAAAACTGAGATATTCTTCTGAAGATCAGAAGAATATCTATTAGCCTACCTGTTTATTTTAGTATGATCATTTCATATATAAATTAAAAAAAAAAAAAAATAGCATTTCTCTAGGGAAATGTTATATAGCAAGAAATATCGTTATCGCAATACTCAACAACAATATCGTATCGCATATTTTCCCAGTATCGTGCAGCCCTAATTCAAAGCATGTACTGCAGTTTTGTCATCGGTCACTTTAAATGCTGGAGCTCTTTAAAGGTGCTCCAAGTAACTTTTTAACCTTAACTGAACAGCTTCGGAGTCAGAGAATGGTTATATTACTTATTTCGGGTTGAATGGTGGTAGTTTCGCACCCCCCTGGTGCCCAAGAGCGGAAAAAACTCACTTGCAACTTTGGGCCGGTGTGATATCAGGTCTCGCGATGTAACAAATTGCTTGACGGCACTGCACACATACACGCCCCCATTCAAGCACCGGCTAGCTAAGGGAAACAATAGATTGAGTTATGGCTGAGCCTGTAAAAAAGAAGCAGAAAGCTAGGAAATTTTTGTCGGAGGACCAACGAAAGAGGAAACGGGAGACTGACCAAGCAAGAAGTCAGACTCGAGTAAATATCGGACCGGCTTTTTCAGAATGGGGAGAACAGAGAAACAGAAGACGGATGCTGACCTGGCCTTCTTGCTGTTGCACTTGCAAGTATCTTTGGAATAAACTGTGTTTAATATTTAAATTTCAAGTAATTGTGACCTCATGATGTTTGCTATTGTCTGTAAAGGTTTTTATTATGATCGCTGTCTGTTACGGGCTTACTAGTACGCTAAGTTAGATACTATAACTTTGATGTAAGCATTGTCATTAGCAAACACGTTTGATTGCTGTAGTTGTTTGGCCGTTCCTCTGTTGGTTTTATTTGTGTAACTTACACTTTTATTTTATGTCACTAAGTCAACGCGTCTGATAATAGGCAATAAACATGTTGCATGCACATCATGATCGAGCTAGAAAAAACATTCTGATGTTTTCTTAGACAAGCAAAGTCATTTTACCGTCATTCTACCAGATGAACTTATAGACCTTGCTAATATAACTTTAGACAAATATTAGCCTCCGAAATATATATTTTTTTTATGCTCATCATGCCCACTCTCCCAAAAACAAACAAACACGCAAGCAGTAGTTCGCCTCGTTCATATCGTTCGTTCCCGGCAAAAATAACGTTACTAGTATGCATGACAACACAATAAAAAGTGGTAGACATAACTGGTTTTGAAATAGCCGGTTCCTCTGCTCAGCTGGGTTGCTTGTGGCGAGGGGGGAGGGACAACAGTTCGTTTTTACAACAGAGTGTTTGAAAGCATTTACTACCAGACACTAGGGGGAGCTTTGTAGAGAAAAAACACTCAGGCTTGCCTGGTGTCCCTTTAAAGCAGAATGGATTCTGATTGGTTGTCAGTGTTTTTCTCATTCATTAGCTGGAATTTTTTTTTTTTAAATAAAAATCGCTCTGAAAGTGATTCCATGATATTGTTTCTCTGTGCCGTTATCATTATAGTTGTGTGGACTCTACTATACTTTTATATTTAGCAGGGCTGGTCCGAATACCATTTTTTGAGCATTGAAGCTTCGGCAGTAATGAACATCAAATATTCGAAGCTTCGGAGAGAGGGTGCTGAACATATTCTTCTCTCTAATAAAGGCAGGAATCTCTGTGTGTGTGTCTGTCCATTTGCATTTTGATTATTTCGAGAACCGTTCAACCAATCGACTTCACAAGGGAGTGCAGTGTCGCATTTGGTGCAATATAGATGAACACGCGAGACGCCACATATTCAGAATTAATAAACTTTTAATAAACTACAGAACAGCGCGAACGGGAAGCGGCGTGCCTCACGTGGGCAGGGCTTATATGCTCCGAGAACGGACACTGCACTAGTGATATAAAACGCACACACACCGGCCTGTTAAATTAAGCAATACTTTTAAGGTAGTCTAATATTTTTCTGACTAACAAATTACTGACACAGTAATTTAAAGGGTAGATTTAAATAAAGAAAAACAATTTAAATAAAGAAAAAACGAAATTTAAATAAAGAAAAACGAAATTTAAATAAAGAAAAACAAAATTAAGTTAAATTAAAAACGAGATTAATTTAGATAACGGGTAAAAAGCTTAATTACATTGTTTCTATTATTCTATTTTCCACAATGTCAAAGCAACGCAGCTTAACCCAAAATACAAGCTCAGGCATGCACTTCTGTCCATACACACTCCGCTGTTCTGCGCTCTAGCCAGAGAACACTCCCGTTGCAGGAACACTTTAGTAGGCCAAGAAGCAGCAAATATATTTATTAAGTGTAACGAGGTTGGGTTCCTTCAACTGTCCTATTAAAAATGGCTAGGCTATAAAAGATAATTGTAAAAAAAGAGTATTGTATTTCGCCAGATTTTATAGTGTTAAACATTCAAGTGCGAATGAGAACTGTTTCAAGGGGGATGCCAGGTGTGCAAAAAAAAAAAAAAATGAATATTCGAATGTCAAATTTTCAAATCGAATACCAACCCACCGAACGAATATTCGAATATTCAGGTCCAGCCCTAATATTTAGAATGATTTCACAGAAGTCCCCCTGTGGTGAAAAAAGTTATTAATGATGTTTATACAGTATGTCCATGTGATATTTTAATATGCTTTGAGACAAACCATGTACAAATGCACAAGTCAACACCATTGCTGAGTATTTTCTCCTTAAAACTGCAGTGAACCAAAGACTGTTTAAATAACGTGGTTTGAAATCACTGGTGTTTCTGACGTCACAAACTACCTTGTAACCAATCACGTCAACTAGTGGATCTCTGACCTGGTGGGAGTTGGTGGAGGAGGGGCTAATTTGCATATTCATAGAACTGCATATACTAAATTAGGCAAAAGTTACATTCAAGCTATTTTAAAGGCAAGAAGAATTTTTCTTCAAGGATTTTTTTTAAAAATATGTCATTTTGGTGATCAAAGATGAGTTTTAAGAGATAACATTTTTGACTACAGGGGGACTTTAACTATATCTGTATCATTTTCATTATAGTTATACTTGGTGTGAACTGGCCTTTCCAAGGAAAAGAGAAAGGTATCAGGATTGCGATTGTCAGAATAATAGCTTACCAATATTTCTAAACAGAGTTCCCCCTCACTAAGGTATGTCAAGTTCAAAAGAGACCATTGAGGGGAATCTCCACCCAAAATACTCATCCTGAGTAGGTTTGGGATAGACAATGCCATTGTCCATCGCCGAAGGCTGACAGACAGGTACCGTTATGAATGCCTGTGTGGCCGTGGGCATTTTACTTTCACTTTAGAATAAGCGCCAATTCAAAAACCTACAGATGTGGCCTCTAAAAATGCGCGTCTCAGAGAGAAGAATGCTGCAAGCACTTCCGAAATTCTGCGGGATCGTGCAGAAGGGGGATTAGGTGTTGGACGCAGGAAATACTAAAACCTGTAGATGGCAGTCGTGTTTCATGTGGCCATACTGAGTTGACAAGTATGACGAAGACAATGTTTTCTTTTGCCAGTTACATAAACAGTCACATATTCTTCATAAAAATCCGACTCAAACGCGCATCATTTGTCTTATTTATTTTTTCTGTGTACTTGATACATGAAGATACATGATGTATGATAACTGAGTCTTATAACACAATAATTTGCAAAGACCTTTGAAGAGACCGAGAGCATTTGCCCAATATCATTATCTAATTTTACATTTAGTTCCTTTTTGCATCTTAACGTTTTAAATAGCTTTAACATGGTTGTAATGCGCTTTTCTGCATTACTGTACAGTACTTTTTATATAGGCTAATTATTGTTTCTTTTATTAATTTAATAAAGAACTCTATCTCGTATTCTGTCCAAACGATCCATGTAGGCTGCTTTTGTGTCCATTCGTTCTTCCTTTTTTAACCCGTAGGCTAATTGAAAAACGAAAAATGAACGGTTGTTGTCTTTTTAAAACGCAAAGTTGAACACCAAAATTTTAATTTGAACTGGCTAGACCAACTGCTGCGCAAAAAAGTAAATATCGACGAATTTTCAGATTTGTTTTCAGTTTATGACTTTTTGCCCCTTTATTAAACATTTAAAATATTCACAAATTAATATGGAAAACATGTCGATTTTACTGGTTTTCTAAGGCCAAATTAGAACCTGGAATTGATGTTTTTCCCGCAGTGCTGAATGAGAAGAGCCATTAATATTATTAATAAACTATTGTTTTGGCTAAAATCACATCTCCATCTCCGCTGTTAAGCAGACGGATTACATAATCAGAAAGGTATTAGCCTTCGATTCGAATTTGTTCGTTTTAAAGTGGACATTTCAAGCTTTTGTTTCAGTTCTCGCGCTTTACGGAGATCATGAAAGTGCGTCTGATTGTTTTCTTTTATTTTACAAAAGCACATCGTTTTCTTGTTATTGTGAGTTTACACAAATAAAAGTAGTTGAGAATGATGTATTATTTTCTGTATGAACAGAAATTATAGAGTATTTTAAGTTGTTTGCACTGTTGATAGGAAAATGCAAGTGTTCTCGCTCGCGCCTCCGTGCAGTGCGCGCTCCACACTCAGCTTCCTTTTTTGCATAAAAGCGTCTTCTAAATATAGCCTATTAAATGTTATAATAAAATAATATAAAATTATTATTATTTGTGTAGCTATACATGGACCTCAAACACACTGTGTCTTCTAAGTCTGGTGACTGTAAATGCGCAAAAACTGTTTCCATTGCAGTTTTGCGAAGTATTCCTTTTTCGAATTGCCTGAAAAACCACCTCATGAGAGCGTAAAAACTTTTTTGCGATAAACGGGATTTTTTTGCGAAATTGACGTGTTTCCATTGTGCATATTTTCAATTCGCAATTTCAATTTGCGCAATTTGAAGGGTAATGGAAACGCGGCTATTGTCTGACCCAACAACAAAAAAAACCCATAATATTCATTTTATTTTATTTTTCGTGTTCGCATTTATGAGGCAAGATGGATTCTATTTTCAGTCAAAACTCGGCTCAATAATGGAGTTCAAAAAGTAGCCTACTTCAAAAAGGAAAATAAGAAGTCATACAGGTGTACTATAATATAAAACTAACTATAATGTGGTAGAAGAAAACGAATGTGGAGACATCGTTTCAGTCAGTAAAGATTCATTTTTTTAATCTAAAAAGACACATCTCTCGAAAACATGCAGTGTGCCATGTGAACACGCTGGGAAGAAAGCAAAAGGTTAGCATATTGAATATGGTAACTTGTAACAAAGTGTAATTTGAATATAGCATAATATTCAAACAATTGATACAAGCCCATTTTTAAATTTTAATCCTGCGCGCTGCGCAAATGTTCTGTTATAAGAATGTTGGCATAATAGTTAATTTTTAAAACGTTTACGTATTTTTTGAATATTTTTTGTTTATATAAATTTTATTTATATTATTAGGCCCATTTATTCGTTTTATTTTACAGCAGTTTGTGTGTATGCCTACAATGGATAAGCCCATTTAAATTTGAATCGTTTTTTAAAACTTTTACAATTTTAAAATTTACTTTTAAAATTTTTATGAAGGCTATGTTTTTGTTTATATAATTGTTATTTATATTATAGGCCGATTCATTCGTTTAATTTTACAGGACTTTGTAGGCTATTCCTTCTTACATAGGCCTAATTTGTAATTTGAAATAAATCATTTCTATTTGAAAATTTTTGTTGTTGCTCAGTTCTTTAGGAGGTAAGGCTGTGGTCTAAGCTTAAAGTGATATACATGTAGATTTTTTCCCTTTTTTGGAGCGAGCGGGGGGCGATTTGAGTGGAGCGCGGAGCAAACTGCGTCGGCCTGATGTAGCTTTGAGCGGGGGAGCGGAGGGGTGAACAGTTCCGTGAGTGATGAGCGGAGATTCTCACCGCTCCACTCTGCTCATATGCTCTCTTGTACTATATAAATTACAAAGGTTTAATTGGCATCTTTATTTCAAACGACCCGACCGACCGCAACCCGAATATCATTAAAAATATTTTTGGATGACTCGTAACCGCGGGTGACCGCAGGCACCCGCTCATTTCGGATCAACCCGCGCATCACTGGTGCCAGAGAGAAATGCACACTTCATATGGATTACATAAGAGAGTTGTCTGTTTCTTTTCGTTTTGAATTGTTTTGTTTAAAAGTGGACATTTCAAGCTTTCTACATTTCTGAGTTTCGGTTCATTTATGAGACGAGCTCAGTTCACGAGCAATGCAAGTTATATCGCGCCGGTGCCTCCATTTCCTGATTAAATCGTCTTAAATGCGTCTCCGTGTGGACAGAAACCAATGTAATCTTCCTGATTTAATCACGTAAAACACAAGTCTAAACACAAGCACCACTGTTCTGAATGATGGTAACCAAACCTTCAAGAGTTTGCAAACCAATTGTTTGTAAAACATATTTAATACTTTACTTACAAATTAAAAAAATATATATTTTTTTACAGTGTATAAATAAAACGACATGAAGGAAGTTATTTCCAAAATGTAATTAATTGCACAGTCTTTGTTTTAGCTGCTTGTTTTAGCTGCTACCGATTGACACAGAGTCAAGAAATTACACCCACCCCCCAGGTCTGCCGATTCAACCCCCAATGCTAATCGATCTCCTTTCAGGGAATCAAAAGAAAACCGGTTTTTCCTGTTTTCACCAGCGCGTGGACAGGGTTTTAATCCCTTGCAGTTCCTTTGTTTAAATGCTATTTAAGCAAATCTACTATAGGGGGGAGCGGGGCACAAAGTAACGCTTTTTGACTTAGTTTACTCAGTTTGTGTAAATCTGCTTATGGTTCAGAGTATTTATTTTTTCCCACATTCAATTCCCACATGTCTAGTACAATTATGTGTTTTTGTTTTATCAATACAGTATATGCTTTTTTCTTATGGAACTGAAATGTGACAACATGCCCACTATGTGCAGGGGCACATTGTAACATGACCATATGACAGCTTAAAATGTTATCTGATCTAATAAAAAAAAATATACAAAACAAACTAATTGTAAAATACAATTAAAAAACGTTTTCATATAAAATAATGGCAATTTTTAATAATTAAATATAATTTTTGAGTTTTGACTACGAACACACAGCTATACAACATAGTTCAAAACAAATAAATAATTTGTAATTTCTGAACATTGACTCTCAGTCTTTATTCACATTTTTCTCACGTTTTTAATTAATAAAAGTATAGAATATAATAGCATATTTCTAATAGGGGCACATTGTAACGCAGTGTTACAACATGCCCCCGCCTGCACAACTGGGATTTAAACCCTGCTAGTGTCTTCTGCTAGTTAGCAGAACAGCAGATATAGGGCCGCAAAGCGAATGCAGAATGCGTCGCGACTGAGTGCGTTGTTGTGTTTCGAGCTCCGTCGAATTAATTCATAAACCTTGATTTCCTTCTTTACACTCTTTTACAAACGAATATCTTTCATTTTTATAGCGTGTGAACATATCTGGAATACTATTCTCTTTAAAAAACAATCGGATCGCTTTGATATCACTACTTATATCCAATCTTCCGCTACTAGCCTTAGCCCGCTAGCATAGCACGCGTGGTCGCGCCTATCTACACGCGTATCACTGAAAGCTATAATTCGCCATTGTAGCACATATCTGCTATAATGGCGAATATGACGGATGTGTGTCTAACGTTACCTTTGAGTGCAGGTGAGGAGACCCTCGAGCTACATGCTGTGCAGTTAGAGCTTGAGTCGGTGGAGAGACAGATCCGCGACCTACTAGAGGCAGGCCGAGCTGCGAGATCGGCAATCCGCGCTTGAAACATCACGCGCTGATGCTCACAAGTCAGTGGTTAGTAACCTTTTGACTCCGACCTCGTCTACTCCGTGTGTTTCTCTGCACAGGACCCGAGCACCCAGGACGCGATCATCCCTGGTTTCGTTCACTCCGGCACCGACACAACACGATGGACCCTGGGTGTTTCCACAGCGGAAGACGCGAGCCAGGACCAGAGCTAGGACCTCTCCGCCCCTCCCGGCCTTCGAGATCTCCACCCGGAACCGCTTCTCTCCTCTACGCGAGACGGAACGCGACGCTGTGATCATCGGCAGTTCCATCGTCCGGCATGTCCACGCTACCTCAGGTAGAGGTAAGGTGCGCACTCACTGCTTTCCTGGTGCTCGTGTTCTTGATGTCGCTGCGCAGGTTCCCGAGATTCTGAACAGTGACAAGCGCGTCGGAGCTGTCGTGTTGCACGCGGGAACGAACGACATCAGGTTGCGGCAGACGGAGGTTTTGAAGAAGGACTACAGGAGCCTGATCGAGACGGTACGCAGCACATCGCCTGAAACAACGATCATCGTGTCTGGACCGCTTCCCACGTACCGACTAGGACAAGAAAGGTTCAGTAGACTATTTGCTCTAAATGAATGGTTAATGTCATGGTGTAATGAACAGAGACTTCTCTTTGTAAATAATTGGAATTTGTTTTGGGAGCGACCTAGGCTCTTCCGTGCTGATGGCCTTCACCCCAGCAGAATCGGAGCGGCTCTTCTGTCGGACAACATCTCCAAGACGTTACACACCATATGACTAGTAAGTCAAAGTCCAAATCACACTCTTTGCTGTCCAAACTTAATTGATATAAGTACCAATGTAGAACATTATATTGAAACTGTGTCTATTCCTCGTTTAGTGAGGTCAAACTTTAAATCTACTGTAGGATCCAGGAAAAACCTAATTGTGATTAAACCAGAAAATCTCAATATTAGTGAACAAAAACAATTTATAAAGCTAGGTCTTCTTAACATTAGATCGCTCACACCTAAGGCGGTTATTGTAAATGAAATGGTCACAGATAATAGCTTCGATGTACTTTGCCTTACTGAAACCTGGCTTAAACCTAATGATTATTTCGGTCTTAATGAGTCTACTCCTCCAGGATACTGTTATAAGCACGAGCCCCGTCTGATTGGTCGTGGCGGCGGTGTTGCGACAATCTATAGAGATATTCTTAATGTTACTCAGAAAACAGGTCACAGGTTTAATTCGTTTGAAGTAATTGTGCTAAATGTTACTCTCTTAGATGTAAGAAAGAAATCCCTATTATCTCTAGCCTTGGCTACCGTATATAGACCTCCAGGGCCCTATGCTGATTTCCTAAAAGAGTTTGCAGATTTTCTCTCAGATCTATTGGTCAATGTTGATAAAGCATTAATTGTCGGAGATTTTAACATACACGTAGATAACACAAATGATGCGTTAGGGGCTGCGTTTACAGTTTTATTAAACTCATTTGGGGTCAAGCAAAACGTCACTGGTCCCACTCATCGTCTTAATCATACGCTGGATTTAATTATATCATATGGAACCAATCCAACCGATATAGATATTATACCACAAAGTGATGAAGTCACTGATCATTACATGGTCACTTGCATACTGCTGAAATTTGTCACGTTGCGCCGCGTTATCGACCAGGCAGAACAATCCTTCCAACTACTATAGATAGATTCTCAAATAGCTTACCTGATCTAACTCAGCTGCTCAGTGAACCCAAACAAACAGATGAACTAGAGGAAATGACTAGCACTATGAGCACCATTTTCTCTAGTACATTAAACATGGTTGCACCAATTAGATTAAGAAAGGTTAGAGAGAAAACTAAAGCACCATGGTATAACAATACTACGCATGTTATCAAGAGAGAAACTCGTAATTTAGAGCGTAAATGGAAACAAACTAATTTAGAGGTCTTTAGAATCGCGTGGAAAGACAGTATGTCACGTTATAAAAAGGCACTAAAAGCAGCCAGGGCTGAGCATCTCCGCAAACTAATAGAAAATAACCAAAATAATCCAAGGTTTTTATTTAACTCCGTGGCTCGACTAACAAATAAACAGACGTCACCTGAACAAAATATTCCGTTACAGTTTAGTAGTAATGATTTCATGAATTTCTTCACTGAGAAAATAGAAAGCATCAGAACCACAATTGTAAATGTACAATCCTTAATGGTGTCTTATGATTCAGCCTCAATTATCGCTCCTCAAGAAAAACTACAGCACTTTACAACTATAGGACAGGAAGAGCTAAATAATCTTATCATTGCATCTAAACCAACAACATGTTTATTAGATCCTATACCAACTAAACTACTGAAGGAAGTGTTACCTGTAGTGGAAGAGCCTCTTCTCAATATTATTAACTCGTCTTTATCTTTAGGTCATGTTCCAAGAATATTCAAGCTGGCAGTTATAAAACCTCTTATTAAGAAACCACAATTAGATCATAATAATCTAGCAAATTATAGACCCATTTCAAATCTACCTTTTATGTCTAAAATACTAGAAAAAGTTGTGTCCACTCAATTGTGCTCTTTCTTGCAAGAAAATGACATCTATGAAAAGTTTCAGTCAGGATTCAGGCCGCATCATAGCACTGAAACTGCGCTCGTTAAAATTACAAATGATTTACTCTTAGCTTCTGACCAAGGCTGTATCTCAATACTAGTTTTACTTGATCTTAGTGCTGCGTTCGATACTATAGATCACACAATACTATTAGATCGACTACAAAACTACACTGGTGTTCATGGACAAGCATTAAGCTGGTTTAGATCGTACTTATCAGACCGTTACTATTTTGTCTGTTTAAATGGGGAAAAATCGAAGATAACTCCAGTAAACTATGGAGTGCCGCAAGGATCTGTGTTAGGCCCTCTGCTATTCTCAATATATATGTTGCCGCTTGGAAATATTATAAGAAAACATGGAATTAATTTCCACTGTTATGCTGATGACACTCAATTATATATTTCATCACGACCAGATGAAAACAATAAATTATCTAAATTGACAGAGTGTGTTAATGATATAAAATACTGGATGACGTGTAATTTTCTGCTATTAAATTCAGATAAAACGGAGGTATTACTTATTGGTCCAAAAAACTGCCCACAAAACCTCTTACAATACAACTTTACTTTAGAAGGATGTCCTGTTACTTTATCCACTACAGTAAAAGACCTGGGTGTTATATTAGACCGCAACTTGTCTTTCGAAAATCATATTTCATATGTTACAAGAACAGCCTTTTTCCACCTTAGAAACATTGCTAAGCTACGTAACATGCTATCTGTTTCTGATGCAGAAAAGTTAGTTCATGCATTCATGACCTCAAGACTAGATTACTGTAATGCTTTATTAGCTGGTTGTCCTGCATCCTCAATAAACAAGCTACAGTTAGTCCAAAATGCAGCTGCTAGAGTTCTTACTAGATCGAGGAAATATGATCATATAACACCTATTCTATCATCTCTACATTGGCTACCTATAAAGTTTCGTATCAATTACAAAGTATTACTAATGACCTATAAAGCCCTAAATGGCTTAGCTCCTGGGTATTTAACGGAACTTCTATCACCCTACAATCCATCGCGCTCTTTAAGATCACAAAATTCGAGGCTACTGGTCATTCCTAGGATATCTAAGTCCACTAAAGGAGGGAGAGCATTTTCACATTTAGCTCCTAAACTGTGGAATGGCCTTCCTGAAATTGTTCGAGGCTCAGACTCGCTGTCCCAGTTTAAAACTAGATTGAAGACGCATTTCTTTAACCAAGCATTCACATAATATTTACCTTTTATACTACAGGTGAATCAGAATGAATGCATTATTGTTATGAACAGCAGCTACGCTAATTATTTTCCTTCTGCTTTTCTTTTGTTATCTCGGGACGCTAGTCCCGAGGTAAATACAGATTGTCAGCTCCAGTTTGTATCCAGCCTCCCATGGAAACTACAGATGCCCCAACACCCGTGCAGAGACGACTCGAAGCCTGTGAAGAGACGACTCGACGCTGGCGATATGTTTATGCCCTAAATTATTGCATGTTTAACTAACTGTATTTTTCTATGTACATTTCTATGTCTTTTTCTATGTACAATTATGCCCTAAATTAATGCATGTTTAACTAACTATTTTTTTTATATGTACATTTCTGAAATGCACTTTCTGTAAAGCTGCTTTGAAACAATATGTATTGTGAAAAGCGCTATACAAATAAATTTGAATTGAATTGAATTGAAACGATTTTGGAAACATTATTTTAAGGTAAAAAATAATCTTTATTGTTGCTTTAATTGTTCACCAGAAGACTAGTAATATGCGCTAACAAAGTAAATGGGGTCAATTTTGATTTCATTTATTGGTAAATAAAATAAAGGAAATAAGTTTAAAAATCTTACACCGGTACTATCCAGTAAATAATTTTCTTGTTAAATTTAAAAAGGATATTGATCTGGGCTGCGTTTCCCAAAAGCATCGTAAGCCTAAGTAGATCGTAAAAACGATCGTACGACTGATCTTAATATTACGGTCTGTTTCCCAAAAGCATCGTAACTTAAGTAGGGATGCACCGAATATTCGGCCACCGAAAATTTTCGGCCGAAAATGGCCCAAAAGTGCATTTTCGGTTTTCGGCCGAAAGACTTTTACGGCCGAAACAATACGGCCGAAATGTAGTGATGACGCAAACAGCAGATACCGCGATCTGCAAGTGCTTGTCAGAAGCAACATATCTGCGGTGTGGACGTATTTCAATATATCTGAGAGTGACCCACGGACAGCGATTTTCAAAACACAGACATCCCAAGTCTTCCGGAAGTTCCGGGAGTCTCCCGCGTATTGATAGCGGCTCCCTGATGCCCGCAAATTAGTTTAAATCTCCCGGAATCGCGAGCGAGCATGAGCGCGCATAGGTAGCGCGTGCGCGGCAGAGAGAGGGAGCGAGAGACCTTTCGTGTGTACAGAGCAGCCGTTATTTCTCAGAGGTGTGTGTGTTTACTGTTTACCTTAGCTGTTTATGGTTTTTGCAGCTCACGTCCATGAGCATATAGCTGCAGATATTATTATGGGCTATGGCAGTATTGACCTAAATGCACTTTGTTTTTATGAGAGAACATTTCATTTTTAAACCTTTCTGCAGGCCAGTAGGCTTTTACATTATTATTGAATGTACACATGAGTGGGGTCAAGTTAAACATTTAATTTTATACTTTGCAATGTGCTAAATAAATATTTGCATAAAATTTTAATTGATTTATTCTTTGAAACTTTAATATTAATTTATGCAATTGCAATGCCTTGATTTTAGTAAAGTTAGTACACAGTCATAGCCATAAATGCAATGGTACTAATAATTGGCATAATTTCTTTCGGTGTTTCGGTTTTCGGCCTTGGTTTCCTCTTTTTTCGGTTTTCGGTTTCGGCCAAGAATTTTCATTTCGGTGCATCCCTAAACTTAAGTAGCACTTAAAAATCATCGTAGATCTACAAGTGCTCTGGAGTAATCGTAAATCCCCAAGTGCATCGTACGAAGACAGAGTTATGAGGTCACCTCCAGGCAGGCCCGGCGCCACGAGGGGGCAAAAGGGGGCATTGCCCCCTCAGATCTGATTTGTGCCCCCTCAGTTTCATTTTTGTATTCATGGTTACAAATGAAATGTTTAACCTTTTGAGTGGTATATGGGATTTTTTATTTCAGTGCTGAGAGTACAGTCACACATATGGGATTTAGAATGTTCATTGACGACATAACTGCCAGATTCAAACTGTGCTTTCGCGGCGCGTTGGCTGGCGCTGAGCCAGAGACGGACGCGCGCAGCGCTGTCATATCACAGCGTTTTCAACCTCACAATGTTTATTTTAGGTTTCAGATATTTAAATACACATAAGCACTAGTAAAACAATACATTTGGAGTTTGTAAAATACACACTGATGTATGTGGAAGCAGCAATAATAATCTATTCAAATATAATTTGCCGACGTGTGTTATTCATATCAGACAAACACAGTGGAAGTAACTATAAAGTTTACTCTTCTCACAGTTCACCGACCACTTTTCTCTGCACTTTCTTGCAGAGAATCGGAATATCAGATAGTTGATGACATGGTAAGCAAGTTTGTGAATATTTTGAATAAAAAAGGGAAAAGGAAATAAAAGCGATACATCTGTCAGTGTTATTGTGGTTGTGGTGTGTCACGTGACAAATTATGACGCGTCGCCATGGAAACATTAAGGGGGAACTTTCTAAAATAACAGTCGCCTTGAAAAAACTCACTATGGGAGTCAGTTAGAATATTAAAATTAAGCGTGAAAGGGTTAATATATGCATATAAATGACGCTGGCTTATTATGTATTAGTATCTTTTTTACTAAGCAAGTTATCAGTGTGTATTGTTCATTGATGGTGTTAAGCCCCCTTAACAATTTCACATGCCCCCTCAGTCATTTCATCCTGCAGCCGGGCCTGCCTCCAGGACAACCGGCAGATTACACCTTTAACTTTATTCAAATGCAATGTGATTATAATATAAGGTTTGGATTGTACTTTATTGTACACTTTATTACTATTTTCTTTTTGCTAAATTAATGTATAAATTAATTAAAAAGGTCAGAAAATATAATCTTTGTTTTTGGTTCTTGAAAAAGAAATACAAATATATAAAGACTATCTTTCATTCCCACAATAAAGAAGCAATTAAAACAGTTTCTGAATCCTTTGATATTTTTATATAATGTTTAATGTAATAATGTATATTCTCTGGCTTCGTGGGCATTATTGTCCGACTCTGGGTCGAAACGAACACCGCTACTGAGAGTTTCTGTTTTGATATAATTCCGTGAGATGAGATTGTCCTGGCTCTTGAGCCTGAGCTCGGTAGGCTCCGCCCTCTGTGGCCACAGCAACAGCTCATTTGCATTTAAAGGGATAGCCTACACTAAACCTGCACGTTGATCTCAGACCCAAAAAGTGACAATTTAAACATGCTTTAAAAAATATGTTGGGTATTTTGAGCTAAAACTTCACATCCACACGTTGGGGACATGAGAGACGTATTTTACATCTTGTGAAAAGGGACATAAAAGGTGCCCTTTAAATATTTTTAATGAATTAGTAAAAAGTCACGTTGATTCTAATGACAGAAGTGAGAGGGAGAGGATTTTTCAGGAGTGACTTTTTACTGTGCAGAGTCGAAGTGCTCCCAACTTCAAGTGCCATTCTGCCATACATTATAGTTATCCTTTTTACCGGCTTAGAAAAGCACCACGTTTTATTTTGTGTCACCATACTTGGTCGTGTAACTACTCGTGTAACTATTTAAATAGGGAAAACGTGGAGGTGTTTGGTCGCTTCTAGCTTCATCTCTGTTTGGTCCCTAATGAATGAACTAGGCTATGCTAAGTGCTATCAAAGTGTCGCCGTGCGCCAGAGCGATTGAGTGCACGCACTGAGACGAGAGAGATATGTATCAACTTGTCTTAGTTAAGGGAATAACAAAAAAGGTGGAGTATCCCTTTAATCTGCGCACGCATGCTCTAGGCCAGTGGTTCTCAATTCCAGTCCTCGGGACCCGCTGCTCTGCACATTTTGTATGTCTCCCTTATTTAACACACCTGAACCAGATCATCAGCTCATTAGGAGAGACTCCATGAACTGAACAGAGTGTATCAATATAACTTGATAAGTAACTTGATAAGAGAGACATACAAAATGTGCAGAGCAAGGGGTCCCGAGGACTGGAATTGAGAACCACTGCTCTAGGCTACACTGCAGAAAAAGCACTGATCTCCACAGTGATATTCTGTTACACAGCCAGCCAGTGTTTCTTCACAAGACACTTGTGGTGTTTGTGTGACTAAATCGGTTTCTAAATGAGTTTCACTGTTCTATATATTGAAGTTTAAGTTTCCAGTTTTAAGTTTCCAGTTTTCATGATGTGAATCAGTTGAAAATGACAGCCACTGACAGTTTTCAGTGTGTATCAACAAGTAGACTTTCTTTGCAGTACAAATTTGCGGAGCGATCTGGATCTGTACTTTGTCTCATTTGCAACAGAAATGTGTCGCTTAGAAGATCTAATGTGAAGACATCACAAAGCGTTGATCAAAATCATGCAATTTGTATTGACTTGCTGTCTGATGAAGTTGTCATAGTTGGTTAAATGAAGGTGGTTCATCTGATGGTTTGAAATTAACACCCGCCAAATGCGGCTAAAAAACTTTGGCGAGTAAAACGCTGTCAAATCACTGGCCAATTTGGCATGTTACTATGTTTACTCACTTTGCTGGGGAAATTCGTGTAAGCCAAATCTGCGCACGTCACTACACAACAAATAGCGGTGCTTGTTCACTTTGATTGAAGCAATAGCGTAGATTAAAAAGCAAAGCATTTGGTTAACAGAAAAGACATTGATATTTTACAACATCCTACATGTTCTTTGTACTGTATTGATCTCACCTAAAACACATTTTTGGTAGCCTAGAAATTTAGACGCACCCTAGCGGCAGCAAAATTTATTTTGCAGCCAGTGTCGTCTAGCAACTCTCCGTTGACTTTCGAGCTGGAAAAAACAAACTCTAGTCAGGCCAATCAAATCGTGTAGAGTCGGTGGGTGGGCTTAACATAATGACGACAGAGTTGTGATGGTTCCGTGTGAATTCCCTGCTACTTGAAAACAGAGAAGAGCTGCTGCTGGCGAACAGCGGCCTTTCGAATCGGCTTTGGCCGTGACTCTGGAGGACTTGGAGTTAAGCTTTTCTTTGAGAAAAGAACAAAGAACGGCACTTAAGTCATTCTTAAAAAAGATGTGTTCGTAGTTTTGCTGACCAGATACGGCTAAAGTTGAATCTACTAGCTCCGCTGGTGGGAAAACGCTCTGGTTGGTTGTAGCGCTATCCTATTGCGGGCAGAGGGAATTTGAAAGACAACCGTTTATCCCGCCCCTCGGATTGAGCCCTGCCAATGGTGAGTTGCCAGAGACCTAACATCTTGATGTAGGTCTGGCTTGCCAGGCTACATTTTTAGTAAAAAAGATGAGAATGAATGAGGGAGGGAGGAGATTGCTGGATGACAGGCTTTTGTTTGAATAAGAAATTAATGTATGAAATCCAAATTTTAATATAGCCTTATAAATAACCTGTGAAATTTATTTCTTTTTGGCTAGTAGAAGTTCTGAATTAGCTGGTAACTAAAATTTTGTAGCCAAATTGGCCGGTGGGTTAATGGCCGTAAAGTTAATTAATCATCACGATTATAATTGAGCAAAATAATCGTGATTATCAGTTTAACCATTATCGTGCAGCCCTAACGGCAAAATGCAATCGAGGATTGAAAAAAAATAAAAAAATAAAATAAAATAAAAACCGAACACTCGAATTTAATCGAGGAATCGTGACAGCCCTAGAATAATCATATTATACTGAATGACACAGCGCTACTTTCAGAGTATGGATTATCATTGGTTTCGAAATTTCATTGGTCCATGAACCCATGGATCATGCGGATTCACTGAGATCACCCCCCAGCTCTCTATGGTTTTTACCTGATCTCTGATCAGTTTTATCCATTTGTTTTGTATAAACGTTTTAATGGGCCATTTGTATAATTTAAAAGGAATAGGCTAATAGTAGTTAATTTGGTCTCTTACTGGCCTGTTTAGAGCAAACAAAACAAGCATTGGAAATTGATAAATGAACATAATAGTTAATGCTATTAGTTAATTACATGTAATACTTTCAATACAACATTTACAATGGGTTTTTTGTGCATGTTTGGCTTGTGTTTGTTGCATTTCCACTGTTTTGACCAGCAGGGGTCACCAGCGTGTGGCGTTTCAAACGCTTCGAAACAGTGAATCATTTTGGGAAGCAAAATCGGTTAAATCGATTCGAAGCTTTGAAAATCTTCGTTTCTCCCATCACTAATTCTCTCATATGCAATAAAATAAAGAAGAATATAATTTCTTCTTTATTAAAAGTAATAAATAAGTAAAAGGTTGCGCTCATGCTGATAATATAGCTTCACCTCGACGATAAATATCGTCACGTTTTAATATCGCTTCACACCCCTAATTCAAGTTAATTAAATCATTTTTAATAGACAGCATCTTATTTTGTTTAGTTGTCGATTCAGAATCGAAGGAGAATTGATTCTCAAGAATTGTGCAGCTCAAAAATATAATACAGCCCATAACACAAAAATACAAAAACAAATCAAATGTTAGTCATCCTGGTGATGACGCAGACAAATAAGCATATGCTGTGGACCAGATTGAAAAACAAACAAAAATAACAAAATAAATCCTGAGTATGCAGGTTTTAAGCCATACAACCACGACTAAATTAAGCAATAGGACTTAAAATGATTAATTTAGCTGCATGCCTTTATCCAGTTAGAGATATTGGGCCTTATTCAATGGCTCATAAATCAAGCCTTTGGGGTTTGAACCTAAACACCGTTTTAATTGGTTAATTCGATCGCGTACTTGAAACAAACGATGAATTTGTCTATAAAAACTTACCAAACATGAATTTCTCCCCATCGTATACGTGGATGCCACGACTGACTGATTTTACAGCGCTTATAGTCAACTGAGAACAAACGCTATTAAAAAACGCCACTGGGTGTTTTAACGAATCAAACACGTCTACGTCGATTGAGAGAGCGCGAAAAAAATAAGATCGCGCGTCACGTGACCAACGCGTGATTTGAACGCTGGAGAACAGTCATCTAATGCTAATAAGACATTATTCTTGGAAAAATGGGAAAATATTTTTACACAAGATTCCCAAAAACACTTCCAAACTTTTACGTTTTTCATTAGGAACTCATTACTTTATCGTTAAAATTAATGAAGAAAAAGAATGCCTTACTCTTTGATAGAGGATCTTAAACTTGCTGCTTAAACTTAAAACTTTTTTTTTACAGTCTATGCTGAAAACCCCAAGTCTTTTATTTATTGATTTATTGATTTATTATTAATTGAATGTTTTTTTTTTTTTTTTTTTTTATTTCTTCATTTTACTTCATTATTTATTTATATGTTCTTTATCTTGCAATGCTTGTCTGTTCTCTGAAGACATTTCATATTTTGTACCAGGCCATTTATGTTTATATTTTTCAATAAAAATTCTAATCCAAATGATAATTTTACAATATAATCTAGTTTAAATACGAATTGTTAATCGGCCTCAAAATTAATAAATGAAGAGTTCAGATGCAAAAGCCTCTAAGTGCCATCTGAAATTTTCTTCTAGAATGATCATTTTTATCAAGCTCGTATATTTAAGTTCAGTAATTTCACTTAAATGGCAATGAAAATTACCTATTAATTGTCATTTAAGTGAAATTACAGAACTTAAATATACAAGCTTGATAAAAAAAATGATCATTCTAGAAGAAATTTTCAGATGGCACTTAGAGGCTTTGGCATCTGAACTCTTCAAATGCAAAAATTGTCTTTTCCTCAAAAACACCAGTTACTTTATTAAATAGAACTGTACAATAGCCACACTGTTATCGACAAATAATCATAGAAAATAACTCTGTTTGAAGGAAATCCATGACTCTACAGTAGTAAAATTCTATTTTAACAAAAAAAGAAAAAAGGTTATTGTGGTAATTTGCTATCAGGAGGATATTCTACTAAATACGTTAACGGACATATTTTGCCTATTGGTGGGCAGAAGTTTTGCAGTCATTTTCAGAGGGTGGAGTTTGTTGTAGCTGCGCGCTGTCTGTCAACCAGGAAGTCCTCAATAAGACATATTTCACTTTCCAGATGCAAAGGAATGGCGTAAGTACAATCATATTCATCATTAATTTAATGCAATTTATGCGCTATTAAACTGTGTATACTTATGCGAAAGCGATTCTGATGTGCTGTTCACCTGTTCATCCATGTCAGTTGATTTATGTCACGGTAGTTGTTGTTGGCATGTTTCCAAGTGCATGTGTTTCCTCTTTGTGTTGCAGTATCTGTTGTTATTAATGGATTTCAGTGACATTTTAAAATCGTTTCTGACATCAAGTATGAAGTACGTTGCTTTTAATATAATGTCTGCATAAAGCTGTGCAGAATTAATGGATAGGTTAAGTGGATAAAATATTTTTGACAGCACGAATCAGATGCATGCTGTTATCTGTGATGTGTTTCTGTGAAATAGCATATAATAGTACAGTATGTCCTTTCTGCTTTCTTCTAGTTTGGGCATCTTTCTGCCATGAATAAGAGGAAATCTTGTGCTCACAATGTTGTAAAACCCTCTAAGACTCCTAGGACAGATGGTAAAACACATGTACTGGATGAGGAGGAGGTTGATGAGGAAGATGGAGTCCAGCAAGATCACTCACTCTCTTCTTCGGTCAGTTTAATGATTTCCTGAACAGAACCTGATAGTGACAATGGTGCATTCATAATGAACATTACTGTGACAGTTCTGGTCCAAATAACATTTATCCAGATGTGTAAAGAGTACCTGAAAACCATTCTTGAGTAAAAGTACAGATACCTTACACCGAAAATGATATTACATTACAAGTTACAAGTCACCCGTTCGTTCCAATGCGATCTGATTTTAACAGTATTAAAGTATTTTACTCGTTCTGAGCATAGGCTCAAAGATGCACAATTTCTCAACAACTGAGAGACATGCCAGTGAAAAACAAGAAACAGTTGTTTTGTGAGGAGAGTAATCACATGTTCACAAAACTGAACACCTCAAAATTCTAATAAATCAAGGTTGACAGAACAGCCTCAGTTAAGTCTCAGTTTAGCTCAAGTGCTCAAAAATGATTAGCCCATGATTTACTCACCCTCAAGTCATCCTAGGTGTTTATGACTTTCTTCTTTCAGACAAACACAATCAGAGTTAAATAAAAAAATGTCCTGGCTCTTCCAAGTTTTATAATGGCAGTGAATGGCCGGTTTCTGTTTTGAAGTCCATAAAAGTGCATCCATCGTGATTAAAGTAATCCAAACGGCTCCGGGGGGTTAATAAAGGCCTTCTGAAGCAAAGCGATGCATTTGTTTGTGTAAGAAAAATAGTCATATTTAACACGTTATAAAGTAAAATTATAGCTTCCGGCCAAATGGCCATACGCACTCTACTTGTGTCTAAAGCATAACTTGTGACGTTGGAAGTAGTAGTGCGTCATGGCGTAGCGTAGATATCAGCAGAACGTCGCATTACTCGCATAGTTGCGGTTTACACTTAAGTGAAATTTTACTTTACTTTATTTTACTTTATAAAGTTTTAAATATGGATATTTTTCTTACACAAACGCTTCGCTTCACTTCAGAAGGCCTTTATTAGCCCCCCAGAGCCATATCGAGCACTTTTATTATGGATGGATGCACTTTTATGGACTTCAAAACAGAAACGGCCATTCACTGCCATTATAAAGCTACATTCACTAGCCTTGTCAAGTTTGGGTGAGTAAGGACAAAATGCACAAGAGATACTGTGCATTCACACCGCCGCCGGCGAGAACGTCAAAGTGGCCGGAAGTCATTCGGCGTGAGCTCCGGTGACAGCGGCGAGGAGAGTTTAAGTCAGGTCAACTTTATGGTAATGAGCTATGCCGCAGTTCGGCGACAACCAATCAGAATGTAGAAGTCCTCCGCTTGAGAGGATTCCAGAGAACGCAGTCCTGTAAATTTTGGTTCCGACCACATTAGTTTCCAAGCAAAATAGGGGAGAGGTTGATCATGTGAATTGGATAAGAAGGTGCGCAACACTATTTATAGGCAATATTTTTGTGCTAGAATGCTTGTTTTTCAGTGGGAATGCAAATTAAATTAGCACTTAACCATGAACACAAAAGCCACACCACACAAATGGCTTTTAATTGGTTTATTTCGTTAGCAAACATGTCACTATAATTGTTAAAGTCCTCGTGAACCGGAAGTTGCAAACGACTTTTGTTGTCGACCTCCAGTGTTGTGACGTATTTCCAAGTGAAACTGAATATTGAACAGAGTGCAGGGTTTTACTTTAGCGCTCCTCCTCTCCATCTCTGCTCATAGCAGACTAACGGTTTGAGGGGAGTGGTTAAGCATTTTCAACCCAAGCCGTCAAACTGATGTCATCAGAGAAGGAACGCCATTCCAGACCGGAAGTAACTTTTCAGATTTTGATTAAAGATTACCACGGCAAACAATTTTTTTCTGTGTATTAACTTGCACGGATTAATTGTTCACCACAAGACTAGTAATATGCGCTAACAAAGTAAATAGGGTCAATTTTGATTTCATGTCGACTTTAAGTTCTTTCCATCGATCAATTTCTTAGTTTTACATTAAAAAGATTCCATGAGGTTAACTTATTCCCTACTTGGTCAGTCTGCACAAATAACGATCAACATGTGTGTTTGCTTTGCGACCCCTTTTAAAGTTTAAAAAAAGACCAAGCATTCGATATACGTCAGAGCATCAGAGCATCCACAAATCTTTCTATGGCGTCGTTGGCAGGGCGGCGAGAACGACTTTTGACGCTCTCGTCGGCGGCTGTGTGAACGCACAGATTCTCATTTCTTATGTGTGCATCCTCGTTTCCATTCCTCGCTTCCTTTCCTTGCCGTCTTAGCTCCATCCCCTTAGGAAGCGAGGGAAGGCTACACTTGTGTATCCTCGCTCCTTGCCTCCTCACGGCGCAATTAGAGAATTGAGATGTCCTTCAAGATGACTGAGTTTGATCGGTTTCCAGGTCACAGGCTGGAGGACGGAGGAGCGAGGAAACAAGGAAGCATCTATTTTAGTATTGAGAAGCACCCATAGTACCTTCAACGCCTAGTAGTAAAATCACTTCTTTTGTAGCAGAAATAAACTGCTGCAGAAGAAAATAGGTGATGTGCAAAATGTAAGGAGTAATTGCATTATTCATCACAGATGTTTTGGATTAAAGAGTACATATGCTTATTCAAAAATGTAGCCAAGTAGAGAGTAAAAGTAATGTTGATGCTTAGTAAAACTACCAAATAGCCAAAAAGATACTTAAGTACTGCAACTGATTACATTTACTTAAATACTTTACGCCACTGCATTTATCTTGTGCTGTTTCAGAGTGCCGGAGACATCGGCGTGATAGAAAGTATCACTTTAAGGAACTTTATGAGCCACCATTCGCTTGGACCTTTCAAATTTGGACCAAATGTCAACTTCATTGTTGGGAACAATGGAAGTAAGAATTTCTTTAATTCAAATTTATATAATATGAATTATTTGAATGTACAATACCAGTCAAACATTTGGAGACACTGGGAAGCATTTAAATTTAATTGTGCCTATATATTTTTTAATGGCTGTTATTGGAGCAGATTGTGAAGGAAATGCTTATTTCATAGTTTTGATGACTTGACTTTACTGCTGTCTTAAAATGTTCAAAATACTTACAAAATGATGTGTTCAGACTGTATAAATTAGTGGTTCTCAACCCTTTTGACTCCCAAGTCCCCACTTTGTCCGTGACAATATTCAAAGGCCCTCCTATCTAAGCTGATATGTACCTCTGTTTAATGTTTTGCATATTTATTGTAAGTGTTTTTTTTAGCATTTTAATTAAGATTGTTATATAACTAAATTTAAATAATTTTTAAGAGTGGGTGCTGCCCCCCTAGTTGAGAACCACTGGTATAAATGTCTCAAAAACATGAAAGTATTAACAATGTTGTTACTCAAAAATCACTCTTTGCTCAATGTATTTTGTAATGCTACTCTAAGCTGGGAAAAGTGCCATTCTGACAGCACTTATAGTGGGTCTTGGTGGAAAAGCAACTACAACCAATAGAGGAACATCTTTGAAAGGCTTTGTGAAATATGGAGAGAGGTTAGTATATTTTAAGGAAAGAAGCACTGATATATCTGTATTTTATAAAATAATGTATTGATCCTTTTGTTTACAGTTCTGCAGACATTAAAGTGAAATTAAAAAACAGAGGAAACGACCCTTATAAAGGTGACATTTATGGAGACAGCATCTGCATTGAGCATCGGATCTCAAGTGATGGTTGCAGGACTTGTAAAATCAAGAGTAAAATTGGTAATAGTATGACTTCTGTCGACAGGTTTTATCAGAAACAGGGCTTCCTCTCTGTTCACACATATATTGAGATTTGCTCTATTTTTAGGGCATGTCATTTCCACAAAGAAGGAGGAGTTAACTGCTATACTGGATCATTTTGGCATCCAGGTACTTTTTGTACAAAAAATCAGCTCGCATATAGTGCAGTTTTATAAAAGATTTCATGTTCTTTTACCTATTTGTAAGTAATTATTTTTGGTGACATTTTGGCACAGGTCTGCATCAGTCAATTTAGTTAAAAATCTAGTTGTTGTAATCATTTTGTTGTTTAAAGCAAAGCACACAAATCTGTAATGTCTTTATTTCTGTATTTCATATTACAGGTTGACAATCCTGTGTCAGTCCTTAATCAAGAAATGAGCAAACAGTTCCTGCATTCAAAAAGCGAAGCGGACAAGTACAAGGTGATTTATTTTTCTTATACCATACACCAGTATTTAAAGCAGTGATATACGCCTAACTACTTTCACGCTTTTCATCTTTTTTTTCCCTGAAGTTTTTCATGAAAGCAACTCTTCTGGAGCAAATGAAAAGAGACTACATTCACATCAAACAGACTAAAGCCTTGACACGTGACCAGGTGGAAAGACAAGAGGAAGTGAGGCTTTACTCATATGCTAATTCATTAGTCATGTATCACCCTTAGTGTTTTTCACACTTATCTACCCACAATGCACCACTGTGGTAACATCACACATATGTCATATCTCTATATTTTTAGTGTCTCAAAGATCTCAGGCAGTTGTTCTTGCAAAAGAAAGAAAGATATGAACGCTTGTCGTCGCTCGACGATATGAGACAGAATCTAGAGGAGCTGAAAAAGAAGATGGTGTGGTGTTTGGTGCGTTATTTTAGTGTATCTTACTGAAGTGTGAAAAATTCGCTGTTAGAGAGTCTCTGTTAAACAGTGTCTCTGTTTGTTGGTTATAGGTGAGGGAGAAGGAGAGACAAGTTGAACAGCTGAAGGAACAAATTGAAAAAGAAGAGTCTGATTGTAAAAATGAAGAAAAACTGCAGCTTTGTCAGGTTTGTGTGATTAGTTGTATTGATTTGGGTTTGTTTTATAGTTTTTAGTACCAGTTAAACATCATTGTCAAAGGTGAAGTGTTTTAATTGATGATTGTTACATGTTGCATATAGCTATATACAAAAAGAAACGATTAACTTCTTAAGAAAAAAAATCTACTGACCCCAAATGGCAGTGTGTATATATATGTGTATATATATGAAGACCTCCGATGCAAAAGCCTCTAAAAGCCACCTATGTCAAAAATGAGATAATAATATTGAGTGAATGATCTCCGCACATAACCTATACGTTCATCAAATACTTTCACTTCAAACCCACTAAATCCAGCCACAGCCCATTCAGAAATGCCAGTACTTGGGTAGAAACCTATACATAGGAGCTAGATAAAAATGTTAATATTAAAGAAAAACGTTAGACGGACTTAGAGGCTTTTGTATCTGAAGTCTTCATATATATATATATATATATATATATATATATATATATATATATATATATATATATATATATATTAATATAAACAGTACATACACACACTACCACTACTGTTTGGGGTCAGCCGATTTTTTATCGAGTTTTATTCAGCAAGTACACATTAAATTGATAAAAAGTGACAGAAATGACATTTATAATGTTACAAAAGATTTCCATTTCAAATAAATTTCTATTCGTCAAGAATCCTGGAAAAAAATCTGTCACGGTTTCCTCGAAAAAATCTGTCTTCAACATTGATAATAATTTGAAATATTTCTTGAGCAGCAAATCTGCTCTTACTGCATTTAGAATGATTTCTGAAGGATCATGTGACAATGAAGTCTGGAGTAATGATGCTGAAAATTCAGCTTTGCATCACAGGAATACATTACATTTAAAAATATATCCCAGTGGAAAACAGTTTTTAAATTGTGATAAAATTATTACTGTTTTTTTCTGTATATTTGATCACATAAATGCAGTCTTGGTGACCATAAAATACTTTATTTTCATTTTTGAAAATAATTTACAGAAATATTAACAAATCTTACCAACCCCAAACATTAGTAGTCATTTTAAAAAAAAATGTAAAAGTCTTTTTGCTTTTCAGAACAAATTTTCCACTGCTGAGAAGAGATTACAGGACATCCAGATGAAGCTTTGCACGCTTAGAGAAGAGCAGGAACAATTGGCAGAGGAGAGCCATAAAATGAAGGAGGAAATTAAAGTCAAAACAAAAGCACAGAAAAATCAGGAGGTGAGATGTCTATGTTTTCTCTTTCTGTTTGTTATTGCTTCTTCCAATAAAATCATAAATTGACACATGCTCACATGTATATTTTAATATCTCAAGCTACATAATACCTGCCTTTTGTTTTGATGAAGACTTGCATCTCTCCACAGTTAGAATAAGCATTTAACATAACAACTGAGCAACTTTGCCTGTTTGTAGTATTTGTTATTCTTAAAGGAATATTTCACCCAAAAATTAAAATTCTTCCTTTTGGCATTGTTCTGTGGAACACAAACAATGTTTTGAAGAGCGTTTTTGCTTTTTTTTGCCCATGCGGTGAAAGCATAAAGTGACAAGGGGCTGTCAATAGTTCTACATCATCGCACCATAGGCCCCTCCCACTGGCATTCGGTCGCTTAATGACTGACATTTGCCTACACTGGATGTGAGCGTCACGTTGCGTCAAAAGCAAATAATGCCGTTTATAATCACTGACGCTTTCTAAACTGGAGACAGAATACAGATGCATGGTCAGTTTCTGACATAATACACGCAATTGAGTCTGTCGACAACAGGACAAATGGAAGAGGCAAAGAACGTTAGCTGTGACGCGTTCAGTTTAAACAGCTCAAGGATCCCAGTGTCAGGAAAAAGTGGATAGTTTAATTTAATGGCGTCCCGGACTCCGTCAGAGGATTATATATTATATGTTTGTTCGGAGCGTTTTGTAAACGAGCCCAAGGCACAGTGTAATGGAGAGTTTGCAAAGAAACTTTTAAAATAATACAAAAAATCCTTGACATGACCCCTTTAAATAATGTCAAAAGACTAAAAATATTGCTCAACACATGTATGGACTACTTTTATGCAGTTTGTTTGTCAGCTCAAGTCATTCGCTTTCTTTCTGAATGGAAAAGAGCAATGTGAACCATCTCATTTTGTGTTGAAAAAGAAGAAAGTCTTATGGGTTTGGAAAGATCTGATAGAGTAAATGATTATACGGTTTTAATTTCTGGGTGAAATATAATTTTAAGTTAGCTGCTTGCTTAAAGGTGCTCTAAGTGATGTTGGGTGACGTCACTTCTTGTTGACGTTAAAAGTATTGTCAAACAAAATGGAGGCTAGCTAGACCCTCCCTCCTCCTCATCCGCGCACTAACCCCCCAAACCCCACCCCCAAATCCTTCTTGTCGGTTATTGGCTGGAACACTGTTTGTTATGTTTCGTGGTGAGGGTTAGCCCAGTTTGTTTTTCTTGCTGTTTGTGGAGCCTGGGCTGTCTACAGAGACCACATTTTTTTTACAGTATGTTCAGGGGACAGGCAGCTAGCGGATGGTGAGGAGATGTTTGCTGTATGTGTCAAAAAATGTTTTGGCCTAAAAAACACGTGACATCGCTTAGAGCACCTTTAAAGCAGGGTCCTTGTTGATTTCTGAAGAGTTTGTATAGGTTTTTTAGATTGCCAGTTTTTCAGGTGGTTTACTTCCGCGCTGAGAATAAATTGAAACAATTAGAAAAGGAGCAATGCCTTCTTCAGGAGAGAATTCACAAAATAAGTCATGGGTGAGTCCATTTGTTGAGGGAACACCTCTAATTTTAGGCTTTCTGTTTTTCAAATTTGATGACAGTATGTTTCATGTCATACTGTTGGGCGTTTTCACACCTATCTCATTTGAAGAGTTTGGTTAAGAACCGGTTGCATTTTCTTCCTTAGTTCAGTTCGTTTAGGCTTATATGAACTTGGCAATCGCACTCGGATCCGCACCAAAACAATCACTCCGAGACCGCCAATTGAAAACGAACTCTGGGGTGGTTCGGTTGAGGTGAGAAAGCAATCCAACCCAACGGACTAACAAACCAAGCGTTATCACAATTCATAATAGGAAATGTGTTATATGAAAATCAGCAATGTAATTCATCTGAAAGGATTAGCCAATTAGCCGATTGTCATTTGTGAAATTTCCTCTATTATTATGAAAAAAATCTTTGGGAAAATCTTGCTTTGGAAATACATGATTCGTCAAATAGGCTTTATTCGTAAATTCAGCATATTATAATGAAAAACAGCTTTTTGAAAAAGCACATTTTATTATGATTTTTTTATATATATATTTAAACAGTAATAGTGTGTGAAAGAGGATATTGTGAAATATATTAAACAATAAATGATGTTTTTTCATGGAATTTTACAAAATAAATAAATACATTTATTTATTTATTTATTTAATTAATTAATAATTAATTACTTAAAGGATTAGTTCACCTCAAAATTAAAATTTCCTGATAATTTACTCACCCCAATGCCATCCAAGATGTCCATGTCTTTCTTTCTTCAGTGGAAAATAAATTAAGTATTTTGAGGAAAACGTTTCAGGATTTTTCTACACACAATGGACTTCAATGGCAACCAGAATGTTGAAGTTCAAATCAATGCCGTTTCAAAGGGCTCTGAAGTGCTTCAAAGGGCTCTGCACGATCCCATTCGAGAAATAAGGGTCTTATCTAGCGAAATGATCGGTCATTTAAAAAAAAAAAAAAAAAAGTATATACTTTTTAACCACAATTGTTCGTCTTGTGCTGGTCTATATCGCGCCACGTATTATGTCATCACGTTGGAAAGGTCACGAAAAAAAGAAGAAAATAATAATAATAAATTAAAACAAAAATGTCGGCCGATTTTGAAGTTGGAAGAGAAAATGAGATGGAATTGTTCGCCCTTCCCTACCTTTTTGAACTGGAGTACACAGACAAATAACTTAGAAAGATGACGTGACTCATGACCTTTCCAACGTGATGACGCAATGCATGGCGCGTCGCAGACCAGCACAAGACGAACAATTGTGGTTAAAAAGTATATAAATTTAATTTTTTTTTAGAAAATGACCGATCGTTCCTCAGCTGGGATCGTGCAGAGTCCTTTGAAGCACTTCAGAGCCCTTTGAAGCACTTCAGAGCCCTTTGAAACTGCATTGACTTGAACTTCAACATTCTGGTTGCCATTGAAGTCCATTTTGTGTAGAAAAATCCTGAAATATTTTCCTCAAAAAAATTAATTTCTTTTCCACTGAAGAAAGAAAGACATGGACATCTTGGATGGCACTGGGGTGAGTAAATTATCAGGATTTTTTTTATTTTGAGGTGAACTAATCCTTTAAGTAATTATTTCAGAATAAACTGGTGCATTTAATTGTTGTTTTATTGAATTCTTTATTTATTGAATTATTTCATTTTGAGTAATTTGGTCCTCCATAACACGTGACATGGTACACTTTGAAATGTTGCCTTGTGAAAAGCGAATGAACCAAGAAGAAAATGCTACATTGTAACAAATTAAGTCCCTGTTTCGGAACAAAGCAAATGATCTACAGGTCTGAAAACGCCCATAGTTGTCATTTGTTCTACAGTATCTACAGGATTCAAATGAATATGTAGTTAAAGTAATAAACTAATTTGACAATGCTGTCAATGTCACGTTTTTAGCAGTGGCAGAAGAAGTCATGAGACTGAGCACGCACAGCATCTAAAAAAAATATCTGTCTTCAAAAAACAACTGGAAGAGCTTGAGACAGAGTCCAGCGCTCTGAATCAAGAGATTAAGGACAAACAACAAGCTCTGTTTAAAGGAAGAGAGGAATATGATAAACTGAGGTAAAGTCTGGCAACTGTATTATTTATGGGGCTTGTGCCTTTAATTGACTGGACAGTGAGGAGGAAGACAGGAATGTGGTGGGACACAAGGCATATTCAAACGTTACGTGAACCGCTGCAGTACAGCTTCCACAAAGTCTTAAAATGTACCTAAAATGTAAAAAAAGTCACCATCTTTTATGATTTAAACAATATTTTATGTTGTATAAATATTCTAAGTTGCAAAAACATCTTCTGTACTTCCAGAAGTAGCGATAAGAGTAAAATGTGGTGAAGTCGGTCAAATTATGATTTTTTTTCATTTGTGTAAAAATGTGTGACAGAACCAGCTTGACTTGCCCAAGTGAAGAAAAAAAAAATCACCAAAATGTATTTGAAATACATTTATATTCTACTGAGTATACTACAAAAACATTAACATATGTATGTACTTAATATAAATACCCTACAATTGTACTTTTGGCATACTAAATTGAAATACTTAAAGTGCCCCTATTATGGTATTTTAAAGTTTCCTAATGTTGTTTTGGAGTTTACATGCATCAAAGGTCAAAAAACTGTTTCATTTCCTCATAATATACATTTGCACATCACCACATTTTCAATGATTCTCAAACGACTCATCAGATGAATCAATCTCTCTAAATCCCGCCTTTCCGCGAGCTACTCTGCTCTGATTGGCCAGACAGCTCAGTCTGTTCGTACAGCGCGTATGTCAAAAACTCTGCTTGTCCTTAGGCTTCCTACACCGTAAACTAAACGCAGTAACGAACAATGACGTTGATTTTACCATATCAATGCAAGCGCGAGTCCGAAGATGAAACATTGAAAGATCTAGTCATTCAACCCGAACCTCCATCGCAAGGACAACTCGAGCAGGACGTTTCTCAGTGATACGCTACTTAGTTTGAGGAACATTATGAGATGTTGCAACTGTAATTCCTCACCATCAGCATTAACAAGTGCATGTCCATCAACAAACCGATTATTTTACTTGTACTAATTTATTTACAGAGTATTTTTTCTAATTTATTGCGGTGAACATGTGGAAACTGTATCAATAACAGTGCATACATTAGACAAGTTCTAGCGTGAATGACTGATGTAACATACGTTGGTAAAACAAATCTTGCTCCATGCTTAATCTTTCCTCAAAGTAGTGAGAACGACAGGCAATCTGAATTAATAGACAGTTATAGGTAATAGTGGCAACTGATTAGCAGAAGTATTTCAGTAAGACAGTGAGAATGTCAGTTAGCAGGAGACCTACACAATATAAAATTGAAACTAAGTATTTTGAACACCATCTTTCAAGAGCAAGCGGTGTGCGAATCCTACCCTGAACTCTGAGATTTGAGAAGCAAAATAAGTAAAGTGTTGTAAGTAAAATAAAGGGCACAGAGCAAAAGTTTAGAATTATACTGCTGTGGTATCGTGGTAAAGATGAATTTTGACCACTCGTCACATGCTCGTCCTTGCGCAGTGGAAAAAAACTGGCTTTACCTTCACATTGTAGAGCACAGCGTCTTCTCGACATGATGCTGTCCAGTATCCACAGGAATCAGCTGCTGGTTTGAGGAGGTTCAAGTCTTCCCTGGTGTCTGTGCGTGCAATAAGTGGATGGGCAATATGCTAATGTTTCATCTTGACGTCACAACGAAACGGCTTATGACTTGTTTGAAAACGATTCATTTCATTGACTCAGAGTCAACGCTTACATTTGAAAGACAATAACTTTATATACGGTGCACTTTCAGATTTAAAACTTTGCAGTATGTTTTCATTCACTTGTAGCTATGTTACACACTACGTGAAAGGTCATTTTCAAAAATCCATAATAGGGGCCCTTTAAAGTCTGCTAAATTGGAACAACTAATTTTGTTCTTAATGCATTTTAGTTATCCAGAAATAGTGCTGAGGTCCAACTAAAGATATACTTAAAGGGGTCATATAATGCCATTTTGTACAAGCTAATATGATTCTTTAGGGTCTAAATTAAAAGTTTGTAATATACTTTAATTAAAAATTCTCATTAGTATTGTAAGAAAACACTAATTTTACCTGGTCAAAAACAGCTCTGTTTTCAGCACGCAATTTAAGTGCATGTGTCTTTAAATGATAATGAGCTTTGCTCACCCCGCCCCTCTGTTCTGTGCGTACACCATAACACAATAACACGATAACCATAACGCGTTGTTCATTATAAACGTGGGATTATGAATTATATTGAGAACGTCGTACATAGAAAACATGCCGTAATGTACCCGTGAAGCATGCAGCAAGCGATTTGCAAAGATTAATATAAAGATTAATATAAAGGTTAATAAAACGTTACACTCACTTCTTCTTCTGGAGGTGCAGCAGGAACACGAATAGTTGGTACCGATCTTTTTTCAGGAGCAGCTTCTTAGCAAAACCAGCTTTATATTGACCTCATTTGTAAAGCAGTCTAGTGTGTGAAATGATTCGCGCAAACATGAAAGCATTGACGTTGATCGTGGGGAATATTCCCTTTCAAAACAAACTCAGCCACTGCGTCTTCAGCGGTTCGGATTTAGGAACATCAAAATGACTGCTAAGCGTTCCTTATTACACCCAAGAACAGAACACCACAATCGCTTAGACGCCATTCTGCTCATAGACAGTGCTCCAGCGTATCAACAATGACCGCGCGGACTTTGATTGACAGCTCACTCACGAGCGAGGGCAGGTCTGTGTTGAAACGCTGCTGTCAATCAACAATCGTGGGAGGGGTGTCGATTTTGTGACGTCACAAAATCGAACGGCTTGATTCGAGAGAGGGGAAAACATATAAGAAGATAAAAAAAAAAAACACTGGATGGATTTTTATAAGTTTATGATGGTTGTGTACAGGCACTGCCAACACACATTTCAGTACAATCAACTTGTAAAAGTGCATGTACCATTATATGACACCTTTTAAGTATATTTGATTGTGCTAAAATGAAACTATTGCAAATATACTTTAGGTACACTTTAAATATCTTGCATTTAAAGAGTGATATTATACAGAGATCATACTATCCTTACTAATAGTGATATTAAAATACTTTCTTAGGCTTAATATGCTTAATATTGGCTTTAATATATGCTTTAGGCTTAATATGCTTAATATGCCAATAAAGAGGTCCTCCAAATAAAGTTTGATGATAATATTTATATCAGTAAGTTTTAAGCGGTATGTCAGTAAATATGTTAATGTATTTGTAGTATACTTGGTGTGGAAATAAATGGATTTTAAATACATTTTGGTATAGGTTTTTTTCATTAGGGTGATCCTTATTTCTTGCAGTATTTTGATATATTACAGTATTGGAGTTTTTCTTATTTTTTTAGCATGGAGGAAAAAAACATCCAGGTCTCTCTGGAGTTCAAACTGAAGAGAAAAAAGCAGCTAATGGCCAGCAGATCCAACAGACTGAAACGGTTTGGTGATCACATGCCAGAATTGTTGGAGTCTATCGACAAAGCCTTCGCTCAGGGGCGATTCATCAAGAAACCTGTGGGACCAATAGGTGAGAGGCTCTTCAGATGATTCACTTAAATCTTAAACACAAAACAAGTCATTATTCACCTTTGTTGTTGAATTTACCATTAATAAAATGTTTTTTTCTTCTTCGCTAGGTGCATGCATCAGCCTAAAGGATCCCAGTTTAGCCGTGGCTGTGGAGAGTTGCTTAATAAGTTTCATCAAAACCTTTTGCTGTGACAATTACAGGGACGAAAAAGTCCTGCAAGGACTGATGTCATCATATTTCCCAAAAGGCAGTAGGCCTCAGATAATCGTGTGCCCATTCACAGACCGTGTTTATAACGTTCAAGGCCGGTAAGAAATATTTGTGTCCAGAAATGGGAGTTTCTGGAGACCGAGGTCTTATCCATGTACGGTAATTATGACGTTTCTCTGTTTTCTTGTCAGTGGAGTCAATCATCCTGAGTTTCCATCAGTGCTGGACTGCCTCAATGTCGAGAACCCTGTGATAATAAACTGCCTCATTGATATGAGGGGCATTGAGTGCATTCTGATTATCAAAGTAAGTCGACTGCAAATGTTTTTATGCAAAACCATGCTTTTTCATTGCAGATTTAGAATAATAATTAAAACAATATATATACTGTATCTTATGCTCACAAAGGCTGCATTTATTTAATCAAATATACAGTAAAAATCATGACAACTCTGTCAAAGGTGGAGGGTTTTAGACGAACTCTGAAAGCACGCTGCAAACTACTATAGTGAATGATAACCAGCCATTTAAATGTTGGGCAAGCAAGCTCATTGGCTGCAGATGCGACATGAACCAATCAGCTTGTGCCAATTAGTTAATGTTGCAAATACCATCAGCTTGCTTTAGGGACCCATCAGCCTGCGGCATCCTGCGGATCATATTGATATTCAAATTGTAGTAATATTTCACAGTATTACTGTTTTTACTGTATTTTTCTTCAGATAAATGCAGCCTTGGTGAATGTACTGTAAGAGACTTCTTTTAAAAATAAAAGGCTTCATTTTTATAACATGTTATTGTTGGTTTTTTGTTACTTGATTTGAGACCCTGTTTTTTCTAAAAAAGGACCATGCTCGTGCAAGGAAAGTAATGCAGGGTTCGACACCGCCGAAGAATTGCCGTGAAGCCTTCACTGCAGGTGGTGATCATGTGTACTACAATCGGTCTTACACCCCTGACAAGGAAGTACTGGTCAAATATCTTGGTGGTGACCCAGAAGCAGAAATACGGCAAGTGCAATCTTCATAAATATAATAATCTTTCATCAAGCTGCATTTTTTTTCTTCATTTACTAGCTCAAATCTGTAAGGCTTGAGGAGACATCAGACTGCAGAAAGAAACAGAGACACAAGAGACAACACAGAGATAGGAGACTCCAGAGGGACATTTGTGATCTAAGGCAAACTATGCTTGAATATATTTGTTCTTCTCTATTGATTCACAGCCTAGTGGAGTCAGAGCTGGAGAACAATCAGGCTCAGCTTTTACGGTTCCAGCTTCACTTGAGCTCTGTGAAGGAGGACATTCAGTTGATGGAGGAGAAGTTGCGTAGTGTCATCAGGGCCTGCAAAACAAATCAGGTACTGAACTGCACAGGCTACACCATTATGCCATCCAAATTCACTTCTGTTGTTATTCCATGTCCAAACATACCTGCGTAATTGATGCTGGCTTTAATTTAAACTTTATTTTTCCATTTTTAGCAATGCATAAATGAGGTTAAAGCTTCTATAACAGAACTTGAGAACATTGAAGAGGCACAGGCTGAGGACATCAGCTCCCTGGTGAGATGTCTATGAATATAATACAGGCTAAAAAATGTTATGACATAGAATAATATGTGATTTGTCAAATGTACAGGAAGAAGATATACAAGAGAATGAGCAGAAGATCGAATCAGAGAGGAAAAATGTGAAAGAGGCTCGAGACGAATTAAAGAATCATGAGAAAGAGCTCATGAATATTAATCAGAAGTATAAAGATGTGAAAAATAAAATGGAGCAACTGTCAGATGAGACAGAACAACTGAAGGTGAGAGACAGCATTGGGTGATCGGTGTACATCGCAACACTTAACTTAAATATTATATAATTAAAGACTTGATTGAAGAATTGATTTTGATGTGACAAATATTGTTTCCTTGCCACTATTGGTGGTATCACTAAAACTATTACCGCTGGGTTCTTACAGTCATAAAAAACTCTTTTGATTTGAATTATTTCTGACTCTTGCATTAAGAGATTCATGAAAGATGTATTTTTCTTGAATAGGAGGAGCAAGTGAAGGCAGAGACTGTGTGCAGTAAACTCGATCAAACCATGAAGGTCTTGGAGAAGAAACTCGAGGATCATCAGGCCAATATTCAGGCCATGAAAGACGAGCTGTCACTCAGAGAGGAAGAAACACAGGTATTCACTCCTTTTTTTCTGCCATATAATATAATATAATACTTAGAATTGTTCTGCCATAAGAAAATGTACATATTGTTCATCCAAACAGCAGGACAGTGACATATTGGACTTGTTAATTGTCTGGAAATTGTTTGTTGTGTAGGACTGTGAAGCCAAAGCCAAAGAGATCTGTCCTGTGCGACAGCAGGTAGATCAGAGTGCCAGAAGTATTGATGTTGAGATCACACGCCTGCGACAAAAAATCACTACGCAAGAGAGCAGCCACGGTGACAAGGAACAAGTTATCCGGTATGCAAGGCAGCGGTTAATAGGATGTTCCAGGTTCAATATAAATTAAAGGGGACCTATTATGCCCTTTTTCAAAGTCTTGATTTTGTTTTTGGGGTCTACTAGAATAGGTTTTCATGCTTAAATGTTCAAAAAACACATTCATTTTCACATATTTTACATTATTGCAGCACCTCTGGGGTGCGTTTCCCGTACAACAACGTAACTCGCTGCTTAACTACCATAGTACGATGCATCGATGAAGAAATCAACTACCTAGTCACGACTGATTCCCGAAACCATATTGTCGCAAAGTGGTCGTTTAACCACATTGGTTAATGTCACGCAGGTGTTGGAGTAATAACTACTTTTAATGAATCTGTTTGAGATCACATTAATGCTAGATGTTTTGCTATAAATTACGGACATGGCATCTGAGGACTATTTCTCATTTTTCTCAGTTATTTTGCTTTATTTCTAGATTCAATCATAGGCTCGTTCTTCTGTACTAGAGCACGTTCGCACATGCGCACTCTTCAAAAATGACGCTTTAAATCTCTAGACAAACCTAAAAGTCGTGAATGACATTTGTATGTATTCTAAATAAAAGATACAGATTGTACAAAAGATACTGACATTGTAGTGTCAGCTTGCTTATTTTGCTCAGGATAAGGATTTATTGAGTCCACGTTATGCAAACAAGAAACGTCTCTGGTTACTTACGTAACCTATGTTCTCTGAATAGGGAACGAGACGCTGCGGATAGCGCAGTGGGATATTCTCTGAATGTGCCGATTGTCTGAAGCCCTATAGAATCACGCCAATTCATTGGCTGATGGCGCCCGCACAATCTGGCTCCGCCCCGACGCTCTTACGTCGCATCATTACATATTCGCGCGCGCCATCTGCTCCTCAGATTTCTCTGCCGAAAAGAAAAACTGTCAGCAGCGCGAGGAGCTTGGCAGCTAACGCAGCGTCTCGTTCCCTATTCAGAGAACATAGGTTACGTAAGTAACCAGAGACGTTCTCTTTCATAGGTTCACTCAACGCTGCGGATAGCGCAGTGGGAACGGACTACCAAACTCGCCAAGCTAGAGCGCTTTCAATGACTGGTACATAAAGAAACAACGACCAAGATGAGTTCAAACAGAAAGAACCTGGGAACCCGGGGTCATGTCAAGATCCAAATTATAGAACCTTACAAAAGTGTGCGGAGAGGACCAGCCTGCCGCAACACAAATGTCCTCCAAAAGTGCTCCTCTAAAAAGAGCTTGAGAAGATGCCACACTTCTGGTGGAATGTGCTCTAATGCTAAGAGGTGAAGGCAAGCCACGCACCTCGTAAGCCAACGAGATAGCTTCTGTGACCCAGTGAGAAATCCTCTGCTTTGATGCAGCAAGCCCACGGCGGCCAGCACCGAAACAAACCAGAAGCTGGTTAGATTTCCTCCAACCGCCTGAGCGGTCTACATATATCTTAAGAGAACGAACTGGGCAGAGCAAGTTAAGCTTCCTATCTTCCTCAGAAGAAAAAGGAGGAGGGTGGAAAGCGTTAAGGTTAACCACCTGCGAGCGGAAAGTTGTGGAAAGAACTTTGGGGACATACCCTGGTCTCGGCCTCAAGGAAACCTTGACCAAGCCAGGAGCAAAGTCCAAGCAAGACTCGCTAACAGAAAGAGCTTGTAAGTCTCCTACCCGCTTTAATGAGGACAAAGCCAACAAAAGAGAAACCTTGAGAGTCAGAATCCGCTCCGGAGCTGACTCCAAGGGCTCAAAGGGGGCCTTCGTCAAACCCTCTAGGACAATAGAAAGGTCCCATGAGGGAACTCTAGGGGAGCGAGCCGGTTTCAGGCGCTTAACCCCACGCATGAAGGCCGAAACTAACCTTAGTTTCCCCAGGGGAATCTCGTCCGATTCCCTATGTGCTGCAATAGCTGCGACATAAACTCTGAGAGTGGTAGCAGCTGCTCCAGAAGCAAACTTCTCCTGCAGGAATTCCAGTACTGAACCAACAGGGCAGTTAACTGGACTCCTATCATGTGCTAAGCACCATGCCTCAAAAACCTTCCATTTGGAAGAATATAGCCTCCTTGTAGAAGGGGCTCTAGCACTCGCAATGGTCTCCTGAACGTCAGTTGGGAGATCAGAACTTAATGCTAATGGCCTCTGATTGGCCAAACATACAGCTTCCACATGTCTGGGCGAGGATGCCATATCCTGCCCTGCAGCTGGGACAGCAGGTCCTCCCTGACCGGGATCTTCCAGGGGGAAGATTCCAGCAGAGGAATTAGCTCCGAAAACCATGGCTGAGACGGCCAGAACGGAGCTACCAGGAGGAGGCTGACTCCGCTCTCTCTCACTCTGGCCAAGACCGCCTGGATCAGTTTGATGGGCGGGAAGGCATAGAGTTTCTGCGTTGGCCAAGGGTGAGCGAACGCATCTATCCCTAATGGAGCCAGGGGACTCAGGGAGAACAACAGCGGGCATTGGGACGACTCTTGAGATGCAAAGAGGTCCACTTCCGCCTCTCCAAAAACCTCCCAGATCAGGGCCACTGTCTGGCGGTTCAACATCCATTCTCCCGATCTGAGTTTCTGCCTCGACAGAAAGTCTGCTGCGAGGTTCAGAACCCCTGGGACATGGACTGCTCTCAGAGATAGGAATCTGCTCTGAGACCACAGGAGAAGGTGACGCGCATGCCTGTCCAGGGTGCGCGACCGAGAACCCCCCTGCCGGTTCACATGAGACACCACTGCCATGTTGTCTGTTCTGACAATTACATGGTGTCCCTCCAGAAGAGGGAGAAAATGATGCAGAGCCAGAAAAACGGCTCTTAACTCCAGGCAGTTTATGTGCCAAGAGAGAGTCTCGCCAGTCCAGACCCCACACGCTGGTCTGCCCTCGAAAACTGCTCCCCAGCCGGTGAGAGAGGCATCCGTCGTAATCATCTGGCGACGAAATACCGCACCCATGCTGACCCCTTTCCGAAGAAAAAGAGGGTCCCGCCAAACTGACAGGGCTCGAAAGCAACTGCGCGATACCTTCAGTAGGCGAAAGGTTGGCCCGGAGGGCCGAACCCCTGAGAGCTTCATCCACCACATGAAGGGTCTCATGTGGAGCAGGCCCAGCGGTAGCACGGAGGAGGCCGCGGCCATCAGGCCCAGCATCCTGCGGCAAGTGCCCACAGACACATGATGGCCTAGCGAAAAACGGGCCAAGCATGACGTCAGACTGGAAATCCGTGCAGGAGCCAAGCGGGCCTGCATGAGAACGGAATCCATGTTCACCCCCAAGAAAACGGTGCTTTGAGCCGGAGCAAGAACACTCTTCTCCGAGTTCAACCTCAAACCGAGAGACTGGATATGACTCAGGACGATGTCTCTGTGGTGGGTCACTAGCTCCCTGGACTGGGCTAAAATGAGCCAATCGTCCAGGTAATTTAGAATACGGATGCCCTGGAGCCGCAAAGGGGCCAGAGCTGCATCCATACACTTTGTGAATGTCCTCGGGGCCAGAGCGAGGCCGAAGGGAAGGACCCTGTACTGGAACGCTCTTTCTCCAAAGGCGAACCTGAGGAACTGCCTGTGTCGCCGTACAACCTGGATGTGAAAGTAAGCATCCTTTAGGTCTACTGTCACGAACCAATCCCCTGGCCGAATCTGAGATATGATTGCTTTCAGCGTCAACATCTTGAATTTCCCTTTGTAAAGGGCGAAGTTCAGTCGGCGGAGGTCCAGTATGGGACGCAAACCGCCGCCCTTCTTCGGGACCAGGAAATAACGGCTGTAAAAGCCCCGTTCGGTTTCCCTTGAAGGAACCTCTTCTATTGCTCCTTTGAGAAGGAGGGATGAAATTTCCTGCTGAAGTACAGAAGCCTGAGTGGCGCTGTCTACTACAGTAGGAAAGACTCCGTTGAAACAAGGGGGATTGCGGCAAAACTGAAGAGTGTAGCCGAACCGAACTGTGCGAAGAACCCAAGACGATACCCCTGGTAAGCGCTCCCATTCTTGAAAGAAATGTGAAAGAGGAAGAGGGATGTTGTAATGCAGACGACATACCTGAGTGAGGGTGCCGTGTTGACGTTTGTGAGGTAGAGAAGTTGACTGAGCAGGAGAGCCCTTGGCGTCCTGACACGTGATGGGAGGCATCGATGCTGGGGTCATGGTGACCAGGTCCGCCCGCTCCGGAGGAAAGCGAAAAGTGCCTCCGAGGATGCGACCGGCAGTTATAGAGAGTGTCGGGGGTGAGGGGAGAAAGCAAAAAGCGTCTCCTTCCTCCCGCGCCGGGCTGAGTAGAGATGGTGAAAAATGGCCTGCACTTCGAGACACTCTGAGTGGCGAAGGTGACAGGGCAAGGAAAGGAGAGCTGGGAGGTGGGCAGAAACGCTTGCGCGGTCTGTCCCAACCTTGAGGAAGCAGAGGAGCTCTCCTTTTTCCGACCGGAGGGTCAGGAACGGCTCTGGGCCGCCGGAGCGGTCGGTTTGTCGGACCGCTTCATCTGGAGGCGCTTGTGAGGCCGTTGACGGGGAAACGGGCGACCGCGTGCTCCCCAAACCGTGGAAGGTGGGGGGATGCACCGGTTCGCTCCTCCTGGAAGAGAACTCCGGTCTAAAAGAGAGAAGTTCTCTGGGTCGAACAGGGGAGGGAGCAGAAGGTTCCCTAGCCCTCCTGGGCATGAACTGTCTGAATGCGGCCGATTGTGATTTGGAGGAGCGGAATTTCTCAACCACCATGTTGACCGCCTCACCAAATAACCCTGTTTGAGAAATGGGGGCGTCCAGGAGGAAAACCTTCTCCTTGTCACGGATCTCCGTGAGATTAAGCCACAAGTGGCGTTCCACCGCAACGGAACCAGCCATAGAGCGACCTAAAGCGCGTGCAGTATGCTTGGTGGCTCTTAAGGCTAAATCCGTAGCCTTACGAAGCTCCTTGACCGCTTCAGGTGTCACGCCGTCGCCCTCGTCCATTTCCTTCAGGACGTCCGCTTGGTAGGCCTGAAGAATGGCCATAGTGTGCAGGGTCATGCCTGCCTGCCCAGCCACCATGTAGGATTTTCCAATGAGAGAGGAAGTAGTCCTACATGCTTTAGAGAGGAGGAGGGGGCGCGACTTCCAGGACGGTGCAGACGACGGAGCAAGATGGTCGGCTAAAGTTTCCTCAATCGCCGGAATGGCGGAGTAGCCCTGTTCCACAGAACCTACTAGGTTGGTGAAATCAGCGGCTGCCGCATTAGTGAGGCGCGCAGAGAAAGGCTGCTTCCAGGATCTGGAAATCTCGTGATGCAGATCACTGAAAAACGGCAGCTTACTCCGTTGAGGCCTAGAATTAGGGCCACTGAGAAGTCTCTCGTCGAGTTTCGACGACTGAGATTCGCGGGGCTCGTCGGGCCAATCAATAGCGAGCTTCTCCGTAGCGCGTGAAAGTACGTCAACGAGCTCCGCGTAGGCCGCGCTTCCTGGCCGCTCGGCGGGATAACCTCGTCGGCGAGAGTAGGCCCGAAATCCTCGGAGTCGGAAGCCTCGGTAAAAAGTACATCCTCCAGCCCGAAAGAAACCGCGTCGCGTGCTCCCGGGCTGGGGCGCAAATAATCGTGTGAAAATTCGACTGGCATGCCTCGCGCGTGCCGAGGGGAGGGAGGGAGAGAAAGAGCGGGGCTCGTCTGCTCGAACTCCACATCCTCAAGCTCTACATCCGAACCCCAAGTCGCGGATCCTCGAGAGGCCTCGGGAGCGCGACAGGGGGAGACGAATGATTCCCTCTCAAAAACCGCGAGCCGCGATTTGAGGGTCTTGAGCAACAAATTTTCACAGAATTTGCATTTAGACGATCCTATGACTGCCTCGCGCGCATGTGAAAAACCCAAACATTTAACACACTTACTGTGTGGGTCGTCGTTAGCGATGTAACGAGCACATGGCGGAGTACAGCGTCGGTATTCCATGGCAACTTCACCGTAAGGAGAAACAGAGTTCCGCTTGAACAGTCGCAGAAGCGCCGAGAATAATCCAGAAGTCGTTTGAGCTCAGAAAAATCACGAGCGAAGGGCAACGTGACCGCTTCGTTCTGAAGGCAGAGAAATCTGAGGAGCAGATGGCGCGCGCGAATATGTAATGATGCGACGTAAGAGCGTCGGGGCGGAGCCAGATTGCACGGGCGCCATCAGCCAATGAATTGGCGTGATTCTATAGGGCTTCAGACAATCGGCACATTCAGAGAATGTCCCACTGCGCTATCCGCAGCGTTGAGTGAACCTATGAAAGAGAACTATGCTTCTAACCACAGGTCTAGAGCTGTCGTTCCAAACACACAACTTTGCGATGCTGTTTGCGAATGTTCGTTGGAACGATGGTTTCGGGAAACACTGACTCGTTGAACTATGCTGATAACGACAGAACTTGCGACCATAGTTGGCTAACGGCGCTTTTTGGAAACGCACCCCTGTTTAGTTCCAGTCTTTTATGAAGCACCTCCTTCTGAAAAGCAGAATGTGCTCTGATTGGTCAGCTGGAGCAGTGTGTTGTGATTGGTCAACCGCTTAAAGCGTGTTTTGGAAATGTCCCGCCCCTTACCACAACCATGAGTTTCAACACACTACTAATTAACTCAACCAGGCCCCGCCCATTTATATTGCATATGCCTTTGGCAGGAATTATTACAATGAGGAATATTGTGACATGTTCGTTCCTGGAAGAAAACTCAAGACTACAATAGGGAGTTTTCAGGGAGTTCAGAAACTGATATAAACTGATATAGAGAATAACTCTCTTTGGAGTGATTTTGTGCTTTGGAACTTTGCAGACCTTTTTCATGCTCAACATTACACACTAAAGAAAGTGGAAAATGTAAAAAAGCATAATAGGCCCTCTTTAAGACATTTCGTCCAAATTTTCCAAACAATTTTTTTTTTTTTGAACTGGTTATGTAACATACTTACAATGGAAATAAATCATGTCAGCATTTAAAAGAATATACTCTATGTGAAGCCTGTATTTATTTTTATTTTTTTTCAATTGATTACATTTTTTTTTTTTTATCAAATCTGTAATAAATTATTGACAAATATTATTATTTTTTTTATTTTTTTTCAGAGAGTACGCAGAAGCTCACAGTAATTACAAAAGCAAATCCAGCCAGCTGAGGGATCTCAGGAAGTTTATTGATCGTCTCGACAACATCATGATTGACCGTCAGGACCGATACAAATCACTGCGACGGTAACTTACTTAGGCTCCAACTGTGACTGTGACTCCAACTGTGACTTAACAGTGACTGTCCTTTATGTTTGCAGGTTTGAACACAACAGTAGTTTGCATCTGTTTGAATTGTGTGTTGTTTCGTCAGGTCACTCTCTGTGAGGTGCAAGCTGTACTTCAACAACTTCATGATGCAGCTGCACTGCTGTGGCTCGATGATATTTGACCACGTCGCTGAAACCCTGTCCATTTCAGTAAGTTACATTTTCCCATCTTGCTTGTTTTACTCAAATGCTTGACTGTTTCAAATGAATCTTTCTCAACTAATAGGATGAATCTCGTGAAAACACGTCAATGGTCATGTTTTTTTTCTTCTCTAAAGTCAGAAGCAAAAAGAGTTTTTGTACCATTAAGATGTTTTGCATTGTAACATTATTTCCATGGATATTAAGTAAATTTTCCCCTAAATTCTTGGTACTACTGTATAGTGTAATGCATCCAGATGTTTTACTTCTGAGGTTTTCTATATATTCTAAATATTCTCATTACTGAAAAAAAAGCATTTTATTTTGTGATTTTATAAAGCATAAATTAAATGGAGTACAACAAATACTAAAATGATGAGTAAATAAATACTTGACAATATTTACACAATACTGTAGAGCAGTGGTTCTCAATTCCAGTCCTCGTGACCCACTGCTCTGCACATTTTGTATGTCTCCCTTATTTAACACACCTGAACCAGATCATCAGCTCATTAGGAGAGACTCCATGAACTGAACTGAGTGTGTCAGATAAGAGAGACATACAAAATGTGCAGAGCAGTGGGTCACGAGGACTGGAATTGAGAACCACTGCTGTAGAGAATGCTTTTTCAGCATCACAGAGATACATTAAATGTTTTGACATTCAAGAAGTCTCTTATGCTTGTCAAGGCTGCATTTATTGATTTAAAATACAGGAAAACAGTGATATTATGAAATATCTTTCAATTTAAAATAACTGTCTTCTATTGCAAAATATTAATGTAAATTATTCCTGTAATAGCAAAGCTGAATTTTCAGCATCATTACTCCAGTCTTCAGTGTCACATGATCCATCCTAAATATGCTGATTTGCTGCTCAATAAATATTTCTTATTGTCAATGTTGAAAAAAGTTTTTATTGAAAACTGATGCAATTTTCTTTTTCAGGATTCTTTGATGAATAGAAAGTTAAAAGAACATAATTTATTTGAAAAAATAAATTGTAACATTTTTGTCTTTACTTTCTTTGATCATTTTAATGAATCCTTGATCTTACTGACCTCAAATTGGTATGTAATGGAAGTAACCTAACCCTAACCCTGAATGGTAGTATCTGGGTTCTTTTGTCATGTTTGTTAAATTGTTTTTTCCCAGGTGAAACCACCAGGTCAGGAAAAAAACAACGTCAGTGACATGCGTTCCCTCTCGGGTGGAGAGCGCTCTTTCTCCACTGTCTGTTTCATTCTGGCACTCTGGGAAATTACTGAGTCACCCTTCCGGTGCCTAGACGAATTTGACGTTTATATGGTACGTGCCTATATAATGACTTTGAGGACATGTGTCATGTGTTGAACATTAGTATTTCATAAATAAAGGAAGGTTTACTAAAGCTCTTTTGTGTTTTCAAGGATATGCACAATCGCAGCATTTCAATGAACATGCTTGTGGCGCTTTCAGAACGTCAACATCTGCGGCAGTTCATCTTCATCACCCCTCAGTCCACCAGGTAGAAAAATAAAAGTCCTCAGACTGTTATAAGGTTAATCTCACTGAAACGTCTCTGATTGATCTCACCCCAAAATCAAAACAAAGAATTAAGATTTTGAATTAACAAAAATTTTCTCTAGCCGCATTTTAAAAAGAGTAAACAGCATAAATAAACTGTTTTCTGCTTTTAAAAAAAAAGTCATTTAAATAATTGGCATACGTAAAAAAGTTAAGTTAGTAGTGTGTTGAAACTCGCGGCTATGGTAAGGGGCGTGACATTTCCAAAACACGCCTAAAGTGGTTGACCAATTACAACACACTGGTCCAACCGACCAATCAGAGCACATCGCGCTTTTCGGAAGGAGGGGCTTCATAGAGACGTGAAATGAACAGGGCTGCGTTTCACAAAAGAATCGTGGGCTAAGTTGATTGTAGAAACCATTGGTGGCAATGGTTTTACAATCTTTGGGAAAAACAGCCCTTAGTGTTACTGACAGACTGAGAAGTGAGGTGCTGCAACAATGTCAAATATGTGAAAAATAAAGTGTTTTTTGAACATTCAAGCATGAAAACCTATTATAGTAGACCCCAAAAACACTAGACCCCAAAAGACCACAATCTTTGCCTAAAGCCGGTTTCTTGACTACTTGCTGAACTAGTGCTTGCTTAAATCATTTGCAGACTTTAGTTAATCAAATGCGTAATTGTAAACTGAGCAGATAACTAGCCAAAAGCGTATTATTCCTGTAATGAGAACAATTTCTTTGAAATGCCAATTTTTGCTCAGGGTCTCATTTGTTAAGATGCTCATAATGTGTTGCATTCAAAGTCATTTTGAGATCCAAAACACTGCCTGTCCAGGCAGCACTGAATTCTAAAGTTGATATAGTGTTATTATATTAAGTTTTTATACATATTATATATAAATATTAATGGGTTTTTTTCATTATCTTTCAGCCATCTGCCTAAAAGTGCCAATATTACAATCCACCAGCTTCAGGATCCAGAGAAAGTAGCAGAGGAGGAATGAGATGTGCGATAGGCATAGACATTGCCTGGAGAGACTGTACTTAGAAGTTTGCAAAGTTTATATGCCATGCCTGTACAGTTTGTTATGCATTTGCTTTTATTTATTTTTAAAGAACGTTTTATGGTTCTAGTTCCTTTGCAAAGGACGTTTTAAAATTGCATATGTGTGATTGTGAACAGTCAGTTCAGTCATCTTGCTTCATTCAGAGCATTTCGTGTTCATCTGGTCCTTTGGGAAAAGAAAAAAGGAGGTTCAGTTTTTGTTAGCACCTGTTCATGACGGTTTGAGTATGTTTACAACTAGTATTTGTCAGTTTAAGCCAGCATCCTCTGTAATGAACCACAATGCTTTTCCCAGTTATTTCATTTGTGGTCACACACGACTAAGCACCTGCATTCTGAAAACAACCCATAGATAGTTTATTGATTTTAATCACAATGTCTTCAGTGCAACTGTTACATACCGAGCTTAAGACATGCCACAAATAAAACACAAACCTCATATTACACAATTAAATGACTGCTTGAATTTGGCTTTACCGTATTAGGTACAAATATTTACAGGGCAAAGATATACACTATTTATTGGGCATTTGCATTTTACAAAGATCTCTCTATTCTCCATCAAAGATATTGACGCTATCCTGAGTGTCACAGGAGGTGAAAGGGTTGCAAAAAATCTGGGATGCCATATATTTATGTACTTCTCCGGAGAACATAAAATATGGAGGATACAAAATTTTGAGAGTAAATTAAAGAGGGTACTGTGTAGCTAAAAATCATTATTTGAAATGTTGAGAACTCGAGTAGAAATATTGTTTTACAAAACAAACGGTCCAATAAAAATGCAGCACACTAAGAATAAATGTGTACCAAACCCATTCTGGATAAGGTTTTGTTGTAATACTAGGGGAAGTGGATCTATTACTAAACGCCCTCCAGGGAAAATTCACTTAAAATGTTATATTGCCCGTTCTGTATTATTACTGAAAACAATTTCATAGGCAACCATTCATGCATGTGACAGTGATACCGCGCAAAGTAAAAAAAGAGCATATCGCAATAAGAACGATGTTAGTGGTCGTTTAATGTTTGAAAAAGAAGCTTTTGTTTTATACTGGTTATTATGTCCTTGTGTCAGTGCAAAATATGGTGAAACCAGCAGAAGCCAATGGCAGATGCAAATAATGCAAAATTTCAACAAAGATGGAGGCAGGGCTGGAACGTGTGTCTTACTGAAAGCTTTTACAACACAAATGGTAAGTCTTTTAAGAGGAAACATGCACCCAAGGGAGGACATCTAATGGATAGATGAGTAACAAATGTAAATCTCACACATTAGTATTGTTATTGACACTATCGTTTATATAAGGCCTCCCTTGTATTATTTGTCAAGGTTGCCAAAATGAAGAGAGAGTAGGTTTTACACTTAGGACATGCATGCAAATAACTTACATTTATATTCTCAAGTACAAGCACGTTTGGAAGGAGGGCTGCATTAACCTCTCCACCCTCCTTAATTTTGAGTATTGATGTTCAACACTGATTTCATCGTAACATTTAGTGCGACACATTTCGATTTCGGTAACCCAAATTACTGCGTGAAATACAGCAGTAAACGTAGTGTGTGTGATAGGAAGTATTGCAGCTAGAAATGAAATACGGTGGAGCACTTCACTGACGATGAATGCGTGAAAACAACTGGACTTGTCTGATTTAAACGTCTCACGTTGTTGCATGTTGGAAATTAAATGGATATACTCTAAACTCTTTAGCATTTAACATTCTCATGCATACTAGTTGTTCAATCACAAGAAGAAAGTTCATTTAAAAGTAGTCCAAACATGTTACTCTTGTGGAAATGAGAGTGGAAACAGATAACTCGATCAGTCCGGAGCATGCTAGCATGCGCAGCCTCACTTCTGCATGTCGCACTGCAAGAGCAGTACGATGGATGGGTCGCTCTTGGCGGCTTCTTTGAACTCATCTAGTGAGATCTGGTCGTCGTTGTTTTTATCCATCTTGCTAAAGATCCGATCCACTCTTTGCTCTGGTGTCAGACCGTCCTCGTTCATCTTCATCATTATCACGGTTCCCACCATTTTATAAATAGCCTTCACACAGAGGGGAGAAAAGACTCAGGTTTAATGGCATGAGAAGGCTTTAAGATTCCGATATACACATCAGAGCATTATTCTTATAAAGTTGAAGTGTGTGATTTCTGTGCTACTGGCATCACCAAACATATTAGGTCGTGTTTATGACGTCAGGTGCTTTCAAGTCACTTTCGTCAGAGCAAGATGGTGGTGTACCTTCTCTTAAGGTTCCCTTTCGAATTGGAACTTCAACACTGTGTCTTGGATTGACGCTATGGGGAACGCCAGTGTCTGAAGCACATGTGACAAACAAGCCAATTTTATTGGCCAACGACAGTCCATGACGTAAATAACGGAGCACCTGTGAGTATTAGACGGTGCCTATAATACACTTCATCAGCTTTTTTGTCTTCTTTTGTCATGTTTGTATGGGCGTGTATAATAAACACTGTTGGAGGAAACTGGATGTGCACCATTATGATGCATTCATGGTAATAAGCTCTGTTCCAGTTTGATTCTCTCCCGACTCCCGAGGGATAGGAATCCAGCGTTTACACAAGCGTTTTTGGCCCTCGATGGAGCTAGAGGCACTCAGTTATGCATTCACAGTAAGAGGCTCTGTTCTCACTTGATTCTCAATAGATTGATAGGAATTTAGTGTTTGGCTCTAGAGGGAGTTGAATGCATTCTTTGTGTCTACCCACGCTTGACTCTCTCTTGGCGATTGAGAGTCGAGCATCTACACCTCGCTTGGCCAAGGCGGCAGGGCGGGATAGATCACCGGGATTGTAGGTGAAGCATGGGAGGAGTCTTACAGTAAGTATTTCCCTTTTTGGGCTTCTACTGTCAGCTCTGTTGCTTTCATGTCAGTTCAGGAAGCCACTCTGTGGCCACTTCTGACCTGAATGATTAATGTGGCATGAGCATGTGACATATGTGAGTATGCCCCAATTGAAGAGTTGTTTGCGAAATATATCTCTCCTGGTGCTGCATCCTCTTTGAAGGCTCCTGCCTTGCCAATGGAGCGAGTGTGTTTGCCTCTAAAGGAAGCTGAATGCACTCACTGTGTGAAGCCGCAGTGAGGCCCCTGTTTCTGCAAACGTAGGAAAAAAAGGCCCCTGTTTAAAGCAACGTAGCGATCGTGGGGTCACAGGTGGGCAGAGAAGAAGCAGAAGTTATTAAATTGGTCCGTCTCCTCTGCTTACCGCCTTGCGGCTCATGGCAAGGCATATATGGCCCCCACACCATGAATTCCACTCAGCAGTGCTGCTGGAACGTTGCTTACGCTGAGGCTGGGGTCTGCCTTCATGGACCTAAACCACAGAGCATGAACTAACGCTAAAAGTGTGAGTTGCAAAAAAGTTGTTATGCTATCTTATCTGGTCTAGAGTACTGCTGGGGTTCAGCATGCTCCTCTGGGCCCTCTGTCCAGGGTCAGATTGATGGAATGTAAAGGACCTCATTATACAGACTCTACATTACCATTCATGGCCCCCCAAGGTGAGAGTAGCGTTAATCTGTAGTTGTGGGCACAGGTTTATTGTCTCTGGAATCTCTCATGGTCCACTCTAATATCCTGAAGTATCTTTTTCCAGGGTTGTACGTTCTCTTATAAATGGTTGCTTGGGAAACCCCTTTAGGGTTGATGCAGGGTGAACAGAGTTATGTACGGCAGTATAGATTCCCTCTACTTCGTTTACCTCCCTTCCCAACTACTGTTGGGTCTTGAAGAAGGGATGTATACTCTCTTTCAGATGGGTGTTTTATAGGCCTCTCTAGTATGACCCAGGTAGTTTGCCTGATAAAGAGCAGTCCTTCTTGTTATTTTGCACTCAAGTGAATGGAGTCTTTTATGGATCCTGGAAAAGTACCCTAATTGTTCCAGAGCATTTAAATAGAGCTGGAGCTCCCCTGCGGTTTCCCTAGGGGTTGGAGTTTGATGACAATAATCTTTGGCAACTATATTTTGCCACTCTCATATTTGCATCCCTTTGGATGAAAATTTTCATTGCATTCCCCCTGGAATTAGTGGTAATATCCAAGGTTGTAGTTGAAAATATTCTTCCTTTGGCGGATACTCCCTAAGCCTAAGGGCTGTGTCAAGGCAAAGAAGCTGACATAGCTGAGCCATTTATTCCTTAGAGCTCTGCTCTTGGCTGATGACCTCCCTGCTAAGGAGGGAGGAAGTTTGTAAAGGCCAGGACTTCACTTGTTATAAGAGCATAGAAGCTTGAGTATTTTCTATTATTTGAAGATAGTGTCTCAGGGAGTGGTACCATTTGACAATTTATATGAGTCTATATGCGCTCTTGATTGACATTCTGATTCCGGCTAAGTAATCCCTAGAGTCAACTTATACTATGCCCATTATGCTTTTGCATATTCACAACTTAATAAAGACAAGCATTTCTTCAGCATGGTGTCGTGGGTATTTGTTCCCCATTGCGTCAATCCAAGATTTACTGTTGAAGATCCACTTCAAAAGGAAACGTCTCAGGTTACAACTGTAACCATGGTTCCCTAAGAAGGGGAACAGTCTTGTCTCTACTTCCAGAAAATGAAGAACAAAGAATGTGCATCAGGTGTGTTTTGCTTTTTATGTTTTTTAATTCTTTTAGGAAGCCAATGTAAATTTGAATGTTACATTTTATATAATATATAATATAATATTACATATAATATTTTGCGCTTTGTTGGGTGTTTTTTTTTTTTTTTATGTTGACAGTACTGTTGTACAAAACAAATTGTGGAAAGTGCTTATTTAAACACAGGTTCATCCAGTGGCATTCGTTTCATGCAAATAAACACATTTTTGGTACCTCTATAATCTCCAGCATCTCCACTCGAGTGATCTTGCCATCTCCATCCAGGTCATACATGTTGAAAGCCCAGTTGAGCTTTTGCTCAAAGCTTCCCCGTGACGTGATGGACAGGGCGCAGATGAACTCTCTGAAATCGATAGTGCCGTCACTATTCTTATCAAAGGTCCTGAATGCATGCTGCGCAAACTTCGATGCGTCACCATAAGGAAAGAACTGCAAGGGAAAAAAAAAAGATTTTAGTCCATTGATTGGTTTGGCAATGTTTTGCTTAAATTAGTAATGATGGTCTTTGATTAAATAATGATCTTTCTTTCAATTTTAAAGTTTAAAGCCCCACCTAGTGAATCTGGACAGACTGGGTTTCTTAGAAATTGCTGTGATATGTTAAAAGTATAGTTCACCCAAAACTGCATGAAAAGAATTCTTCATGCAGTTATTTTTGACAGTATATTTCATATTCAAGCTACAAAAAGCACAACATTTAGCACTATATTCCAAGTCTTCTGAAGTCATATAATAGCTTTGTTTGTGTTAGAGTCCAATTTAGTTTAGTTATTCACCGAAAATCTTCCTCTCTGCTGCAGTCAAAGGGCCAGATTTACTAAACGGTGAATTAGCAAGAGAGCGCAATTCCATAAAAGCGCAGATGGGAGTGTAAAGTTCTGCACATGATCTACTGACGACGATGCGCAAATGAAAGAACACAGACGCAGCCGGATCATTTCCATTATGACCAACGCAATCTACCAAGAGCAGTGCAAATTAGCATCTGGTTTAAGACATGCCTTTTGTGCGTTAAATAATTGCTCAAATACCAATAAACTGACTAGCGCAAACCTTTGTAAATCACCTTGCATGATTGATTTAAATACTCTCCCCCCCATACATTTTGCACCTGTAAGGGAAACTCCTACAAATGCATATGCAATAAGATCAGCCACAAAAATAACCCTGTCCATGCCTTTTCGGACAGATTTTTCACTGTGTGTCTAAATCCTGACCAAAAGAGGGTTTCTCTGGCACAAGCTGTTAGTATATCTGGCACAAAGAGTATTAGTGAATACTCGCTTACAATTTAGTCACAAAGCTCTCATGTGGCTTTAGATGTCTTGGGATACTTAATATCACATGTCATTCAACTACTTTCATGGTGCTTTTCTGTCTTTTTGGAGCTTGGTAGCTGTGGTCACTATGACTTGTCATTGTATGAAAAGTTCTGCTTAACGTCTGTCCACATCCAGCTTTGGATTGACGTGAATAATGACAGCAGTTTTATTTTTTGAGTGAACTGTGAATGTTTATTGATTTTCATGTCTGATTTTTCTATGGCAGGCACAGCAGGTTCTGTTCTTTGCTTCAGGTCCATTCCATGGCAATTCATTAAAAAATAACTGGCCGCCGCACAACGGGTAGATTGAGAGTCCTCACATCTTACAATGTCACAGTTGTTCTATGAATAACATTTCACAGACTGCAGCTTTGATGGTAGTTTGTGCTTAGCTCTGTCACAGTCACTCTTTTTTGCTAGCTTTCTCCTTTTTCCTGACCTTTAAAAAAAAAATCCAACTATATATATATATATATATATATATATATATATATATATATATATATATATATATATATATATATATATATATATATTTATATATATAGTTGGATAGGGGATAAGATAAAACCAACACACCTCTCTTAAACATGAATTATAATTTGAGGAACCATTCATGTCTTGAGCGCAAACGCTGCTGGAAGAGTTAACTGCCCGATTTCAAAGGGACAATACATCCCAAAATAAACATTCTGTAATAATTTACTCAACCACATGCTGTTCCAAACATGTATGACTTTCTTTCTTCACCAGAACACAAAAGGCAATAATTTGAAGAACGTTGGGAAATTGGGAAGAATTGCAGCCCATTTTATATGGACACATAAAACACAGAGATATTTCTCAAAATATAAGCTTTTTTGTTGAACAGAAGACAGACATTCATACAAATTTAGAACAGGATGAGGGCTTGTAAATGATGACAGAATTTTCATTTTTGGGTGAACTATCGCTTTAAGTCCCAAGTATGTGCACCAATAATAGTGATGTTTGACTTGTTGAAATGCTAGACTAAGCGCCCATGGTCTCTCACCTTAACATAGAGCTGCTGAAACTCATCCAGGTTTAGTCGACCGCTGGGACAGTCTTTCAGGAAGCCCTTGTACCATTGCTTGAGCTCATGTTCATTAAACTCTGTGTTCTTCACAAGGTCCTCCATCACCTCAGGGGTCAGTTTGCTGTTCTGTTTTCCCATGATTACTGCATAGGAAATAAATGATATGGTGATAGAAAGTTCTCCAAAAGTAGTTCTATAGTGGTGTTTTAATTAGAGAGTGTTAATGGTTACACTACAGCATCTCTGACAGCTGCTCTGTTCCTGAATAGTGAATTTGAGTCTGAACTGTAATCTATCTATATGCACTGATCCCACAATGGAGCAACAACGTAAACTGTCACAAAATAATCTTTTTTGATTAGCAGTTGATCGTATGTGTTAAAGGCCAGTGATGATTATATCAGCATTTGGCCATAAAAAACCTGCATTGATAAATATTGATATCTATAGAGGCTGATATATACATAATACTTTCTAAATGTATACATTCTAAACTTAATGATAGAAATATATACACTGTAGAAAATGAATTTTTTTTAGGAGTATTGTACAGGAAAATACTATTTTAGTCTTTGTATTTCACATTTAATTCGATGTGTTTCTTTGTAATTGTTTCTGAAATTTTACTAGCAATTTCTGAGTGAAAATTGTTTCCACACCCATTTTTTTTCAGTGTGCACAAATTTGATGAAGTTAGCACTTATTTTAAACAATATTTATCCAAAAATCACTCAAAATATTAGAAAATGTGTGCATTGAAAAGGCTGTCCGAATATTTTGGTAATGACACTTCTTGGCAATATCTATGTCGAATTATTTTTTTTTATTTTTTATTTTTTTAAATATTATTACAATTATTACAAAGTTTTTCTATTTTAATATATTTTAAAATGTCATTTATTCCTGTGATCAAAGCTGAATTTTCAGCATCATTACTCCAGTCTTCAGTGTCACATGATCCTTCAGAAATCATTCTAATATGATGATTTATTATCAATGTTGGAAATAGTTATGCTGCTTAATATTTTTGAGTGATAGTTAAGATTTATATGTTTAGAAAAGATTTGTATTTTAAATAAATGCTGTTCTTCTTAACTTTTTATTCATCAATGAATCCTGAAAAAAGTATCACAGGTTCCCAAAAAAATATTAAGCAGCACAACTGTTTCCAACATTGATAATAAATCAGCATATTAGAATGATTTCTGAAGGATCATGTGACACTGAAGACTGGAGTAATGATGCTGAAAATTCAGCTTTGCGTCACAGAAATAAATTATATCTTAAAGTATATTAAAATAGAAAATTATTATTTTAAATTGTAGTAATATTTCACAACATTACTGTTTCTTCTGTATTTTTGATCAAATAAATGCAGGCTTGATGAGCATAAGAGACTTCTTTCAAAAACATAAAAAATAGTAATGTTTCCTAACTTTATATATATATATATATATATATATATATATATATATATATATATATATATATATATATATAATAGTAAATATAGTATGAAAGAAGACAATATGTTTGTGCATATCATGAACTGTTATTGAATTATGATCACATATTAATTCAATTGGCCTGTTCTAGATGTGGTTATCAGCACTGACCATTGAAAAAATGCATATTGATCGACCATTACTCAATATAGGCCTACATAAAGGAAAAGAGCATGATGTCATGCATAGTAAATGTAAATGATTTCAAATATGAATTCAAATGTATATTTGCAACTATAGCTCCACAAAATAATGGTACACAATGAACAAGTTATAAAAATATGAACACAAGGATGTCAAGTGAGATCAGATCATTGCAATCAGCCAGACCGTGTTGTGTTTCTCGAAATAGATCACAGTCACAAGAGTTTATGTGTAAAAATGGGCATCAGGTAAAATAGGCTACAAACGGGGAGGGGTTGGAGAGGAGCTTTTTATTTCCATGTGGAGCGTCTAGTCTGTATTTTTGAGCTTCTCCTGCATCAAATGTGCCGAGCGACTGAGCATGAAAAACCGAGCAGCCTCGAACACATTTTCTAAGAATGCAGCTTTGATTAAAGAGAGTCAGGAATTATTACCCACGTCCCAATCGTCATTCTTATGTAATAGCACTGGGGCTTTTTCAAGCACCAATGGCTGAACGAATGACCTTGAGAAGGGAAACCACTGGGAAGCGATGCAGAAAAATGATCCATGATCCTAAACGGAGGAATTAAAGGTCTTAATGACGAAGATCTGTTGAAGAGCACAGTGTCACCATCTGTGCGTTTGGTTAACATGCCATTAATTCTACATCTCGTCCGCCCGAGCCTTTTGATGTGACAGAATATGAGTAGAACATGATTTGTATATACATATAACCAACCCTACTATACCATATAGCATCCCATTTTGAATCTTTCAAATGTGTTTTAATGTTGCACCAGTGTGAATGTGGACCACTCCGACAGACCGCAGAGAAAAGACGCAGTCCCTTTTTGCACTGCGCTCAAATCGCATAATAAATCTCTCAAGTGAAGCTGAGAAACATCAGTGCATCTCTTAAATTCATTACACAACACCATAGGTTTGTCCATTAACAGAGAGTAACAAGTAACCACTAAGCTTTCGTAACAGTGGCTGTCAGGGCTTTAAATGCATCAAATATACAGTTTTTAATTCAAGCGTAATACACCCTTAACCTGCGCAGAGTGTTCTATAATCAGGCCATGTAATGCATGCGAGAGAACCTTTTCATTCAGTCACATGCAGGCATTCATTCATTCACTCACTCACTCATTCATCCCTGGCGACTGTTAGATCGTTTCGATGCATTAAATGGCAAAAGCAGAAAATTAAACAAACACGACCGCGACGCACATTAATATCTCACAGCTGCATAAACACGCATGCATCGCCTCTTACCTTCAAGTAACGCGTTAGAGGCTAATTGAAATGTGCTGGTGCTCGCAACCCGTCAGCTTTTGCGTGTGTCGAACCCAAATTCCTCGGATTCGTCGCGTTTACTGGACGCCAAATAACGCGTAAAGGTGATTCCAGCTGACACGAGCCCGCTTCCGTCTGTGTGTGTGCGCTATGCGACGCAAGACATGCGGCATGCAGCGAGCATCACCACCACACCACTGCTGCTCCTCGCGTGCGTTTGCGCAAATTGTATGCTTGCAACCCTGCTCTTAGGGGGCTCGTGTCAGTAAACACTCTATTAACCATCGTATGCATGCGTATCTATTGGTCAAAGGTCTTTATTACCTAGTGAAAGGCTCCGTGTGCTGTATGTTCTTTATGTTTGGGCTCCCTGAGACCCAAGTGCGTTGTCTGTAGGAATAATAATAGTTATTTTGAAGCCAACCTTTTTATATACTTCCTTATTCTTTAAATATGCTCATCTGACCTAGTTAAAATCCAGAAGAGAGATAGTAGGCTATTCATGTTTTGTTCAAATGTGACGAATCCAATAACGTTGTTTCAATTAGTAGAAAATTGAGTAAAAAGAAAAGAAAAAAAGAAAAAAAAGAGGTCAAAGGAAACAGCTGGCAGGTGCATAAGGTCCAATCAGAGAATCTCAGCATGTGTAAATGCATTTATGTTTTAGTGTTGGAGTATCAGAGACCCCAAACATACACAGTATATGTAATGTTTTTTACTGGGTCTTTGAAACATAAATTGCAGCTGTGTTAAGAAATAGTTTTTTTTTTTAAGCTAATAAAAACGCATTTAGAAAACCTAAAACGTGGCTTTTAGTTTATACAAAGATACTAAGTGATTTCTAAAGGCTAATGCACCAGAGATAATTCATGTGTGGTTTTAAAAATCATCAAGTCATATCTCTTGGTTAATCACTTGCAAACATGGTCTGTTACTTTTTTCAGTCTTGGCTAATTAAGCAATTGGAAAACTGTTCATTTTGCTCACATTAATTTTAATTGGCTTCAACATTTCAAGTAAATTTCATTGGAAATGGTACCTCTGTTTTCACAGTCAACAAAATATTCAAGTCAAGTCAAATGTATTTGTATTTATTTACAGAAAGTCATGATGTTAATTATATCAGGGGTGTCCAAAGTTGGTCCTGAGGGCCACTTTCCTACAGAGTTTAGCTCCAACTTGCCTCAACACACCTGCCTGGAAGCTTCTTTCCCAGACAGCAACATAGTGTCGGCCCAGATCCGGGCCACATCTGGTACATGTGGATTCCATGCGTACCAGATGTGGGCCGGATCTGGGCCGACATTGTCTGGGATAGGTCACCATGATATTTGCCAAGACATGTTCCTATAAACATATTTTGGTGATCCTGGAACAACATTCCTACAAAAACATAGTCCTAATCCCTTCCCCCTAAACCTAACCCTATACCCATAAGTTATCCCTAAAATCCGAGGGAAATTATAGGTGAATAACACTGATGTAGAAGCACCTAAACTTGCTTGTAAGCCTAAATTTGAGATAAACTGTAAACTTGTCCCTCAAATCTGATTGATAGATTGGAATGTTGTTCCAGGATCAACAAAGATGTTGATCCAGGAACATGTTGCACTTGGTGAAATCACATTCACCAGAGCTGGGTCTCATTTCGAAGGCTGCTTCATTTCAGTAAACTGACCACTACATTCCAAAAGAAATCACAACAATTTATGCTTCCCTAGGAATAACGGTCAATTTTATAATGGTTACTGTTCTGAAATTAGGCATCCTTTATGACGTATACGGCCGACAAATGCGAGACTATGCAGGCAAAGTACGATGTATATATCCAACTTATTCTGTCACCATTTACTCACCCTCATATCATTCCAAACCTGTTCATCCTTGTGTGAAACAAAGAAGTTTTCTTGCAGGACGTCCTCGCTGCTCTTTTCTATACAGTGAAGGTGAATGGTGACCACGTCTGTCCACTTTTAATTTTTGATGACTGTGCCTTTAAGATGTCTGATACTGAAATTTAAATAATGAGTCAATGCATCATCAATTCTTCCTCCACAACCTGTTTTTTATCTCACCCTCATTCACTGTGCCTATATTATAAGTTATATTTTAGACCGGTTGGGATGGTTTTTGCCGGGAAAGTGCATACATACATCACTCAACTGTGCGTGTCTTGTCATATCCATAAATAGAGAAAAGTAGCCCCGGCTACTTTGACGTGTGTATGACGTGGGAGTGCCATAGGTTAGTTGTCACAACAAGCGAGAAATGTTGACATGCATGGAGCAGCTAAATCTCAAACCTCCGGGGAATCACCCTTTTTAAACAAAAGCCGAACAGAGGAGCGTCTTCTGACAAAAAGAGAACGCGACAGAGTTCGTAATAAAACCAGAATCAACACTGGCTTGATGGATTTCAACAGGTATTTTAACTGTTGTAAAAGTGACGCAGAGATGGCGTTTTTACTCAGCTGGTGAGTAAGGTATTTTAATAAACAGATAAATTACCATATGTAGCTCTCTAGAGTTCATTGTAAAGCATTATCTATTGTGAAGGGTCATATTCATCGGCACAGTCACGCAGAGCCGAAGCACAACCAAAACAATGTTCTTCCACAAAATGCATGCAGTTTTGTTTTTTAAACGCTAGAGGGCCAAAAGTTACATAGGACCTTTAAACATGAATGTAATGCATTCCTAAGTAATAATATGAATAAATGAATAACTCACTCAGGAACCCCGTATAGAAATGATTGAATCAACAAATTTAGATAAAATGTGAAGTAAGACATTTGTTTTAATCTTTCAATGTGGTAGCAGGGCAAGTCCCAGTTTCAGTCATTTATGTTAATATCACTCCTCAAATGCAAAGCATTGTTATCAGTCTCCTGTGAGAAAAAGTTAAGTATTTATTTAATGCATTAAAAGTTTACGTGCTTCCAGCACCAGCATTTGAGCCCAGCTTGATCCTCGTTGATGAACCAGACAACAACATCCACCAATCACGTGGACTGATCCTGCTCTGTGGTGGTCTGACGTCACGAGGATGAAAAACATTTGGAGAAAAAAGGAAAAATCTGCTCCCCCCCCCTGATGTAACCCAGCCTGTATTCTGTCTATTTCTGCTTGTCACCGATAAAGCAGGGCTTTCTGAGCAGAGATGCAGGGTGAAGGGACTGGCTTGCTCTCGCTGCAGGTGCGTCTGCATGAGTGAAACCCACAGGACCTGAGTGAATCACTGGGGTTCACTGAATCTGACGGCTGTGCTGAATAATCCTCGGGATCCGGTGACTCAGCTGGGTTTACTGAAGTCAAGAGGAATCAAGTTTGGTGAAGAAAACAATGAAGTCAGGAGAAAGCACAGTGCTTTCATATGAATTACATTGGAAGCGCCATATCATTAACACATTCACTCATTATATTGTCATATTTCATGCCTGTATGACTTTCTATCTTCTGTGAAAACACAAAGAAATTGTGTGACAGGTACGATTCAGTTTATGGCACTTCTCATTCATATCTGTGGTATCCGCAAACAGTGATTGACTGTCGCACAATTCTGAAGAAATTCAATGACGTCAAGGCTGCACTGAAAAAACAATTAGAGTAAAATTTACTTACTTTTTCTTTTCCAAGTTTTTGCGTGCAGATTTTTAAAGTAAATTTCACTTATGGAATTAAGTCAAATTAACAAAGAAAATAAGTAACTTTAACTTGACCAGTTAAAGTTTGTTGAATAATTTCTACTTAGTTGAAGTCTACTTTGCTAAAACTTTACTTTTTCACTCAAACAATATAACACTAAGCCACACTTTTAGGCTTTACTCTCAATATCTAAGTAACAATACAGTAAATATTGAATGGGTAACATATGAAAGAAGAAATGTGGTACTGACCCAAACAGGGAGATCTCAATAGTCACAATAACGGTAACATTCGTTGGATCATTTTTGAGTGTGAATGTGTCATTTTGAGCTGAGTAGTACTGTCACAAAACAGTAAGTTAAAAAACCAAACAAAAACAACGATAAAATAGTTAAATACCAATACAGCTTGAAAACAGTGAAAAATACAACCTTATTAATTATTCATGCCCCATTGCATGATGGGAACAACAGTATCAGAAAGTTGAATAGGTTTTCTTTTTTTTTTTGCAAGCTAAAATTGAGTACTAATATAGAATTTAGTTTGTTTTTAAAATTCTTGCCTGAACTAACTTTTCAGGTAGAAATCACATTCGTTTTTTTCTGTAGCATTTACTTCACCACAGAATCCTTTAGCCTTTGTGTTTTTTCCAACGGTAGAGCCACGGACCCTCGTATCTCCCAAATAATAAGACCATCTCTGCTTCAGCAGCTTCACATGGCAATGTGCTGAATGATGTCAGGTACAGGAATGGTGCATTGTTGGAAATACCCATGCTGACATTATTCTTGCCTTCAGCTGCCAGTGGGAGAATCAAGCTTTCAGTATTCATACAGCCATAATGTCTAACTGAAGAAGATACTCAGCCGGGTCAAATGACTTAATCAATAAGAGACGTGATGGATGAATGCAGCACCTGCTTTAAAGAGCAGTGTGGACACATAGAAACAGGGTGATGCATAGATGACATAAACAAAAAATCCATTTTGACCTTCACATTTGAAAATGTGGTTGTCAGGGTGTTGCTATGTTGTTGTTTATGTGTTGCTATGCAATTGCTTTGGTGTTTAGATTGTTCTGGTTGCTAGGTGGCCAGAAAAGAGTCTGATATTCTGGTCTGAATATGTCTTTTCTTTAGTGCACATCAATCTGAATTTTCAGGTGAAAGTTTCATCATTTATAAAAACAGACATTGCAGAAAATAGCATTCCAGTTCTGTACATAGTTTTTAGAAGGAATAACCTTAAATGCTTTTCTCTCCTTTTCTTCATAACCGTCATTGCCGGGAGAGACTCAATGGCGTGTGATGTGGTTCTGCCACGCTTGTGGCCCGGGATCATTCCTGTCTGGCTGGGGACGAATGAGCCGGTCAATGAAGCTGATTGCATTTCACTCCTGTTGTCTAGCCTTTGTGCTGAATCCACAAGAGCACACGTTAGATCTATAGACAACAAACAGAGACTATTGACATGATGGGTTACTGGCCATTAGGCTTCACTCTGTCAAAATGTGCTACTAACTACATTTTTTTGAGTAGGGGGGAATTCAAATGTATGACTACCAGTAATGGAAATTTCTACAGTGAATACTTGTGCTCCACTGTCAATTATTTTATGCGCTCTGAAACACATCTGCAAAAAGTGCAATCTGCATAAAATGAATTTTAAACATTCAAATTCAGTAAGCTCAAGCATTTGCAAAAGCAAATGGAAATTAATCGGTTCAAGGGAATCGTAAACATCAAATTGTCAGTAATAACTATAAAGATGCCTGTGGGTGAATCTCATAAAATAAAAGTAATTAAAAGACATAAAATAGTTTTCTACTGTACAAACATGTGAAAATACATTCCAGTTTTGCCTCAATCGCTTTGGCTCAATTCTTAAATAAGATTTTTTTTTTTTTTTTCTCAAAAAAATAAGTTCAGATCTCTGAACAATTCGTTTCTTGTTCACATCAGATTTGAATTTCGTATTGACTTACAGTCGCTTTGGTGCATTTCTAAGATCACAACTGAAATTCTCAAAACTTGTTCAACCTCCACATCATCCAGTCACTTGTGCACATCATAAAAGCAATTTCTCATTGTTTTGAATCAAATTGCAATACATTAAGTACAGTTGTCTGCTGTTTCCTACATTATCAACTGCTTATGTCATGTTGCTCAAAATTTATTATACTGGTTCTCTGTTAGTCTGACCCCTCAAAACATCTAGGCATTAGTTCATTGCATAAGTCATTACATGCTAAATGGTTGAACTGTTCTCATAATGCATCAAGTATATTTTCTATGCATTTCCATTAGACTTTTGATGATTGATGATTTGCAGAGGTGAATAATGAATTTCCTTAATGAAGGGAAATGCAAAGCATTGGATCAATCAATGATCAACCAGTTCTCTAAAATAGCTCAGAGATGGATGCATGAATCTTCAATTGGAAAGCAAATGCATAGAGCATAACAAAGAGTTGAAATTTCTTAGAATGAAAGAACAACAATGAACAGGGTCAACAGCCGGGAAGAAGAAGTGGATGAAGGATGTGTGGTGGAAGGGTATGGAGGCAAAACAGAGGAAGTTTCTGATGAAATAAGAACCACTATTGAGGACCCTGTTCTCAATCATGAACTTACAATGGCCGAGGCGGGTCAAAAGGTGCAACCGAATGTTGGGAGAACAACCATTTCCTCAATCATTCGAGCATTTCGTAGACAGAACAGGTGTGTATTTCGACAATGTTATATGTATACTATAATAGTGTATACTTATTGTAATGCTTCTTATTACAGTTTTTCTCATTTGCTAAGACACACTAAATGAAACTGGGATCCGCTTGATCTTCATCTTCACATTATTAGCACAGCAGAAGTCTTCTCTTGCAAATGTTTTAACACTTTTTCATTTGTTTCACACATTTTTCACACCCTTTGTCAAAACAGTTACCAAAGATCTCATTGAAATACCCCGAACTCTATTGAATTCCCTGTGTTGAACAAAAGGAAAACATCTATTCACAGCTGATAGAAAGTACTTGCATAATTATAAATCTCTATGCAGCTGTGTGAAACTCATTTGCACAACTCTTCAATCAGCAATCAGTCCTCATCCATCTATAAAAGATGCCACCTCTGTATTGCTATTTGCAAGCATGGATCAAAGAGGCCATAGGCACGGAAGGAGAGTAAGAGGCCATGGCAGAGGGGCCCGAGGAAGAGGAGTTTGTATGCATGGTGGAGGAGCTGCAGCAGCAAGAGGACAAAATCGAGCTCAAGTTTCAAATGAAATTCGGGCAACAATTATTGACCATGTCATCAATCATGTCGTAGCACTGCGGCATCTATTGTCAGGCTTTTTCAGAATGAGAACAGGTAATTCACAGTGTTACTGTAATGTATACCACTGTGTATTTCAGCTTTACTGTATTGCCCTGTTAGCAGAAAAAAACTGTGTCTACAGTAATGCAGATGTTTTATCAATCCCATTTACAGTTTTTTACGATTGCTATGACAGATTTTTCAATACTTTTAACAATTTTCCAAAACTCTTAACACAGTTAGCACTACATCCGTCTGTGTAAGCTATACTATTAACACATTTCTTGTTGCTTTAACACAAAATGCATACAATTAACACAAATTTAAAATGCTTGAACTTCTTTTACACACAAGCTCAAACAAGAACAAAACAATGGATTTTTACTGCCAAATTTACCAGTGCTTTAACACTGTATGTCAGAACAGATAACAGCATGTTCTAAACCTAACCTTACAGGCTAAAGTCAAGGTGAACCGCTGCTTATATTGTGAACTGAAACACAAATATATCCCCTGTATTTTATTCTATTCTTACTGAGAAACAGCTGCTAGAATTATGCAAATAATTAGAAGATGACTCTTTTTTTTTTTTTTTTTATTCTTCTGGTGCTTTTTCCAACACTATCTCACGACCAATTCGTACGAATGATAAAAAGATGGCTAATTCGTACGAATTCGTACGACCTCACTCATACGAATTTGTACGATTTGTCTAAACCCACGTGATGGGTAGGTTTAGGGGCGGGGTCAGGGGTAGGTCATTCATATGAATTCATACGAATTAGCCACCTCGTAGAATTTGTACGTTTTCCCGTGAGATCGGGTTGGCTTTTTCTGTTCGTATATTTTGTATTTTCCCATTATTCCATTGCTAGTGAGAAACAGCTGATTGAAGTTATGCAAATATGGGACAATGTGGCCTTCCACCATTCCCATCTATAGTCACAGCCTGGTTTGAAGCCCATCAGAGGATGATGTCCATTCTCCTTGCCCCTTACTTCCCTTTCCTCAACCCCATTGAGGAGTTTTCTCCGCCTGGAGAAGGTTTTTGACCATAGTCCACAGGACCAAATGTCCCTCCTGTATGCAAAAGATGCTGCATACCAAGACAACACAGCTGAACACTACCAGGATAAGGCATGTTACTGTAAAAGATTCTTCCTAAGATGCGATGATGTGGATGAGAACATGTGGACAAATGCAGAAGACCGGGCAGATTAGAAGATGGCCTTTTCTGTTGTATATTTTGTATTTTCACATACAGTACTGTAATACTGTAAATGGCAGCTATATTGCATATTTTTGTTATCTTGCAGAAATGTCCTGTTGCAAATAAAGCCGTTACTGCAGCAATTCTGTCTCTGTCTTCTTTTTTTCACAAACCATACATTCTATAAAGCTACTCTAAGAAGGATCATTTATTTTGTTGTATTGAATTTCTGCTGCAAAAAAACAACAACAACAAAATGCATGCATTTACATTACAAACAAAACAAAAATATAGAGACTTCCAAAAGAAAAAAAAAAACTGCAGTGCAAAACACAATCTATGATCAGTACAGTATACTGTCTGTTGTATAAGGGCAGACCTGACACATGTAAAATAATGCAGTTTCTGTAATTTCAGCTGATGATAGTGTTTTTATGACATTGTGCTGTGATTGACTACAGTTTTTTACGATTGCTATGACAGATTTTTCAATACTTTTGACAATTTTCCAAAACTCTTAACACAGTTAGCACTACATCCGTCTGTGTAAGCTATACTATTAACACATTTCTTGTTGCTTTACAGTTTTTTACAATCGCTATGACAGTTTTTTCAATACATTTAACAAGTTTCCTAAACTCTTAACACACCAACACACCTAAAACACACAATTGGCAAAACGGTTAATTTCATGCTCAAAATCACACATTGTAAACTAAACTCCAAAACTTATTTTCAAAATACAATAATACACTAACACAATACACAATGTCTAACAAAACACTGCAAACATGTTTCAAAATCAAATAATTATTCAAAACACTAACACATGTTCTCGTTCAACAGGAACATTTAGTCAATCATAACACAATGACAAAAAAACACTATCATCAGCTGAAATTACAGAAACTGCATTATTTTATATGTCAGGTCTGCCTTTATACAATAGACAGTATATTGTATTGATCATAGATTGTGTTTTGCACTGCAGTTTTTTTTATTTTTTTTATTTTTTTTAAGTTGCTCTACATTTTTGTTTTGTTTGTAATGTAAATGCATGCATTTTGTTTTTGTTTTTTTGCATCAGAAATTCAATACAACAAAATAAATGCCCCTTCTTAGAGTAGCTTTATAGAATGTATGGTTTATGAAAAAAAGAAGACAGAGACAGAATTGCTGCAGTAACGGCTTTATTTGCAACAGGACATTTCTGCAAGATAACAAAAATATGTAATATAGCTGCCATTTACAGTATTACTGTATGTGAAAATACAAAATATACAAACAGAAAAAGCGTCATCTTCTAATCTGCCCGGTCTTCTGCATTTGTACATGTTCTCATCACACCTGATATCTTCCCTGGCAAGGCATGGGAAGAATCTTTTGGCATGCCTTATCCTGGCAGTGTTCAGCTGTGATGTCTTGGTATACAGCATCTTTTGCATACAGGAGGGACATTTGGTCCTGTGGACTATGGTCAAAAACCTTTCATCTCCAGGCTGAGAAAACTCCTCAATGGGGTTGAGGAAAGAGAAGTAAGAGGCAAGGGAAATAGACATCATCCTCTGATGGGCGTCAAACCAGGCTGTGACTATAGACGGGAATGGTGGAATGCCACATTGTCCCATATTTGCATAACTTCAATCAGCTTTTTCTCACTAGCAATGGAATAAAATACAGGGGATATATTTGTGTTTCAGTTCACAATATAAGCAGCTGTTTACCTTGACTTTAGCCTGTAAGGTTAGGTTTAGAACATGGTGTTTTCTGTTCTGACATACAGTGTTAAAGCATTGGTAAATTTGGCAGTAAAAATACATTGTTTTGTTCTTGTTTGAGCTTGTGTGTAAAAGAAGTTCAAGCATTTTAAATTTGTGTTAATTGTATGCATTTTGTGTTAAAGCAACAAGAAATGTGTTAATAGTATAGCTTACACAGACGGGTGTAGTGCTAACTGTGTTAAGAGTTTTGGAAAATTGTTAAAAGTATTGAAAAATCTGTCATAGCAATCGAGAAAAACTGTAACACAAAATGCATACAATTAACACAAATTTAAAATGCTTGAACTTCTTTTACACACAAGCTCAAACAAGACCAAAACAATGGATTTTTACTGCCAAATTTACCAGTGCTTTAACACTGTATGTCAGAACAGATAACACCATGTTCTAAACCTAACCTTACAGGCTAAAGTCAAGGTGAACAGCTGCTTATATTGTGAATTGAAACACAAATATATCCCCTGTATTTTATTCTATTCTTACTGAGAAACAGCTGATAGAATTATGCAAATAATTAGAAGATGACTCTTTTTTTTTTTTTTTTTTTTTTTTATTCTTCTGGTGCTTTTTCCAACACTATCTCACGACCAATTCGTACGAATGATAAAAAGATGGCTAATTCGTACGAATTCGTACGACCTCACTCATACGAATTTGTATGATTTGTCTAAACCCACGTGATGGGTAGGTTAAGGGGCGGGGTCAGGGGTAGGTCATTCATATGAATTCATACGAATTGGGCAATTCGTAAAATATGTACGATTTAGCAAAAATCGTATGAATTCGTACGAATTAGCCACCTCATAGAATTTGTACGTTTTCCCGTGAGATCGGGTTGGCTTTTTCTGTTCGTATATTTTGTATTTTCCCATTATTCCATTGCTAGTGAGAAACAGCTGATTGAAGTTATGCAAATATGGGACAATGTGGCCTTCCACCATTCCTGTGCAGTCACAGCCAGGTTTGAAGCCCATCAGAGGATGATGTCCATTCTCCTTGCCCCTTACTTCCCTTTCCTCAACACCACTGAGGAGTTTTCTCCGCCTGGAGAAGGTTTTTGACCATAGTCCACAGGACCAAATGTCCCTCCTGTATGCAAAAGATGCTGCATACCAAGACATCACAGCTGGACACTACCAGGATAAGGCATGTTACTGTAAAAGATTCTTCCTAAGATGCGATGATGTGGATGAGAACATGTGGACAAATGCAGAAGACCGGGCAGATTAGAAGATGGCCTTTTCTGTTTGTATATTTTGTATTTTCACATACAGTACAGTAATACTGTAAATGGCAGCTATATTGCATATTTTTGTTATCTTGCAGAAATGTCCTGTTGCAAATAAAGCCGTTACTGCAGCAATTCTGTCTCTGTCTTCTTTTTTTTCACAAACCATACATTCTATAAAGCTACTCTAAGAAGGATCATTTATTTTGTTGTATTGAATTTCTGCTGCAAAAAAAAAACAACAACAACAAAATGCATGCATTTACATTATAAACAAAACAAAAATATAGAGACTTCCAAAAGAAAAAAAACTGCAGTGCAAAACACAATCTATGATCAATACAGTATACTGTGTGTTGTATAAGGGCATACCTGACACATGTAAAATAATGCAGTTTCTGTAATTTCAGCTGATGATAGTGTTTTTTTTGTCATTGTGTTATGATGGACTAAATGTTCCTGTTGGAAGAGAACACGTGTTAGTGTTTTGAATAATTATGTGATTTTGAAACATGTTCGCAGTGTTTTGGTAGACATAGTGTATTGTGTTAGTGTATTATTGTATTTTGAAAATTAGTTTTGGAGTTTAGTTTACAATGTGTGATTTTGAGCATGAAATTAACCGTTTTGCCAATTGTGTGTTTTAGGTGTGTTGGTGCGTTAAGAGTTTAGGAAACTTGTTAAATGTATTGAAAAAACTGTCATAGCGATTGTAAAAAACTGTATGTGACTGTCATACAGTAATGTCAATTTTGACATGCTTTTTGCTTTTACTTTATAGAATCCACACATTACCACACACTGGTGGCAGAGGAAAGATATTTAGTATTGAACAGGAGTCTCCCATTGTAGATATGCTAGTGGCAAACAGTGCAATCAGACTGCGTGAAATCCAGGCAGCAGTAATTGCAGATCAGGGAGCATTTCGAAATATATATAATATAATATAATATATATATAATATAAACAGTGTGAGTTTGGCAACTATAGATTGAGTCCTTAAACGAAACCATGTCAGAATGAAGCAGCTGTACCGAGTTCCATTTCAAAGAAACTCTGACATCGTAAAGGAGGCACGATTCCAGTATGTGCAGGTACAGATTTTTTATTGTAATACCTTGTTTACCATAGTTGCATGCGACTGGAATAATTTGCTTTATGAATTTGCTCTTTTTCTTAGACTAGAGAATAATGGAGCTTGAAGCTGAAGGGGCACATCACAAATTCATTTTTGTGGATGAAGCCGGCTTCAACCTCTGTAAAGTGAGGAGATGCGGGAGGAACATCATTGGGCGGAGGGCCACTGTCACAGTGCCAGGTCAGAGGGGTGCCAATATCACCATGTGTGCTGCCATCTCCAATGATGGGGTCCTTTGCCACATACCAACTATTGGCCCAAACAATACAGAACGCCTCATCACATTTCTTGATGCATTGAAAGAAATACTGATTCCACCCGAAGAGAGAGCTGTTGAGGCCTGGCATGACTCTGTATGTCATAATTTGGGACAATGTGGCTTTCCACCACTCTCGCCTTGTGAACGAATGGTTTGCAGCACAGCCTCGTATTATGATGCAATTCCTCCCTGCATACTCGCCTTTTCTGAACCCAGTCGAGGAGTTCTTCTCTGCTTGGAGGTGGAAGGTGTATGATCACCGGCCATATGAGCAGAAGCCCCTTCTCTTTCAGGCTGGTTGCCTGGCAATAGGTGCAGAGGACTGCCAGATATATATATCTTTCTTTTTTTTTTTAAGGTATTTCCACCCATAAGTTTCCTTTGGTAGCTTTTTTTTCCAGTATCCTTTTGAGTTTGTAAAGTATCATATTTCATACTGATGGCTGTATTTTGTATTTTGTTGTCCATTGTGTAATGATTGATTGAAAGAATAAATTAATTTGACCACAAGTTGTGGTGTTTGATGGAAATATTTGCTTATGTTGCATGTTTTTAATGTTTTGTGAGTGTTAGAGCATTTTGCTAACAAAATGAGTCATTTTGGCCATTGAGCTTCAGTTTTATCCTGTGTGTTAACTGTTTTGAAAATGTGATGTCAGAGTGGGCAAATGTGTTTAAGCAATCGAGAAAAACTGTACTATAGCATTTTTACACTTAGCATATTACACATGCATTTGACAGTGTATAATAAATACACTTTATACAGATACATACTATATCACACACACAAGTGTGTGTGTTATATACAGTGGAGTCTTGTCTTTATCACAATAACACTGTACTGTAATTTGTTGCCAGACCAACTGTAAAAGCTGTGAATCCTGTCCAGTCTCTTGCAATCAATATCCCACAGAATAATGTGTAAATTTGTACTGTTAAAATTGATATGCCATACAGGAAAAGTGCAGTCTTGTGCATTTTCAATCATTGTCCTCAAAATTATAGCCATAGTTTACATCTGAAAATACACACAGAGTAGCCTACACTGTTATATTGACAATGTGGCTAAACAATTTGACAATCTTGTTTGTGAACAATGGTGCAAGGACTTGTGATTTTGATGGCACTGATATCTTCATTGATATAAAGACATTGAAAGGAACACGTAACAGGCTTTTGCAGTTAATCCATTGTGTGGTGCTGTTTAGTTTGTGTGGATTGTGTCAGAAATGAACTTACTGGTTTGCAAATGTTACGGATGATTCGAGAAAGTACCAAAGCGACTGAGAAAAACAAAGCAAATTGCATTTGTTTTGGCACATGTGCATGTTATGAAACAGGAGAGGAGACACCGAGGTAAATCATCATAGGTCTTTATTTACAGGTTGGTTGCGATCTCTTGGATCATCAAACAGGTAAGTGAAGAGCATAAGCAGTTAGTCTCACTTAACTGACAAGTCTTTTGCTTGGCAGGGTGGGCAATGGACATCGGGTCTGAAGGAATGAGTAGCTTGAAGAGGATAAAGAAGGCAGGTACTTCAAGGTGTGTAGTCAGGTAAGTCCAAGGATCCTGTGTGTGTGTGTGTGAGAGAGAGAGAGAGAGAGAGAGAGAGAGAGAGAGAGAGAGAGAGAGAGAGAGAGAGAGAGAGAGAGAGAGAGAGAGAGAGTGAGAGTAGTGCTGAAGTTGACAGAGATTGTGACAGTGCAAAAAAGTACAATTGTCCACGATTTGCACAATAACTAGTTTTGTTGATCAAAATGTTTTGATGAACAGACGAGCTGATCTCAGTGAAATTGTCAAACTCTTAACAACTTCTAAACATTCTTTTATCGTGTGAGCCTTTCACATGCAAAATGATCCATTCACAATCTGTCAGACATGCATGTGTATTCCATAAATATCTGACATGTAATGTTTGTAATGTCTGCTAAATTGGCAAATGACCTGCCATTGTAATAAATAGGAATCATACAAATCTTAAATTTGCGGCAACACTTTACAAAAAGGTTCATTAGTTAACATTAGTTAACTTCATTAGTTAACATGAACTATGCATGAACAATACTTCTCCAGCATTTATTAATCTTAGTTAATATTAATTTCAACATTTACTAATAAGTTATTAAAATCAAAGGTTGTATTTGTTAACATTAGTTACAGTTTTTCTCAATTGCTTTGGCTCAGTTCTCAAATGATTTTTTTTTTCCCAAAACATTAAGTTCAGATCTCTGAACAATTCGCTTCTTTTTCACATCAGATTGGAATTTCTTATTGATTTGAGCAAATTGCAAATGCTTTGGCACATGTGTGCAAAGAGTACATACAACTGTCTGCAGTTTGGACAACAAATAATTGCATATGGCTTGTTGATCAAAACTGATGACTCGATTCCCACTTACACTGTCAAACACTTCAGAACTTCTCAGACATTTTTTATTGTGTAAGCCATCACATTCAAAACGATCTATTCAATTATCATAATTAGTATACATGAATGTATATTCTAAAATATATCTGACATTGACATTGTTCGTAATGTCTGCTAAATTGGCACATGACCTCTAATTGCATTTGCAATCTAATTGCAAATTACCTCTAATATGAATCAACCATTTAACCATTTAACCAATCAACTTTGGGAGTATATATATACAGTATATGTATATATATATGTAGATTGCCCACAGCACAATCACTGCTGTAGAAGTTTTTGAGAATGGAGGACATTCACAACCCTGAACTGCAGCAACATGCTCGTGGAAGAGCAATTGGAAGGCGTGTAAGAATACGTGGTGGTGGTAGAGGAAGAAATAATCGAGGAAGAGGTGGAAATAGAAGAGTCAGAGTCTCTGATGAAATCAGAGCCACACTTGTGGATCATGTCATAAATCATGGTTTTACAATGGAAGAGGCTGGTCGAAGAGTACAGCCTAATGTAAACAGGTCCACAGTGTCATCAATTGTGCAAACCTTTCGTAGGGAAAACAGGTAAATATGTTTTTTTTTTGTTTTACAGTATGTAAAGTATTTTTACAGTATAAACAACAATATTGTAAAGGTAAATGCAAGTCTATTTGTTTATTCTATAGAACTGCACGACAACCTCGCGCTGGTGGCAGAGCAGCAGTATTTAACCAACTGCAAGAACAAGAAATTTGCAACATGGTCATAGCCAACAATTCCATCAGGCTAAGAGAGATCCAAAGTGCAATCATAAATGACAATAATGTCTTTGCAAATATAAATTCTGTCAGCATTTCCACCATAGACAGAGTTTTAAAAAGACATCAGATGACTATGAAACAGCTCTATAAGGTGCCATTTGAGAGGAACAGTGAAAGAGTCAAGGCGTTGCGGTACCAGTATGTCCAGGTAAACCATTGGTGTGCACTTAGTGAGTTTTCCTGTTTTTCTAAGATGCCTGTATTACTTTACTGTAAGTTTCAGAAACCCATAAGAAAATACATTTACTGTTACATTTTTTTTCTGTGTTTCTTCATAGAGAATCATGGAGTTAGAAGTACATGAAACGACCCACATTCTTGTTTTTGTGGACGAGGCTGGGTTTAATCTGTCCAAAGGCCGGAGACGTGGTCGCAATCTCATTGGACACCGAGCCACAATTGACACACCAGGCCAACGTGGGGCCAATATTACAATGTGTGCTGCCATTTCAGAGAACGGTGTGAGCACACATATTCCACACATTGGGCCCTATAATACCCAACTTCTCCTGGCCTTCCTAAATGCACTTTACAGAGACCTGATTCCAGAACAAGAAAGAGGTTTAGTTAGACCACATTTGCCTAATTATGTTGTTGTCTGGGATAATGTCAGCTTCCACCGAACCAACAGTGTTAGGGACTGGTTTGCTGCACATGAAAGGATAACAGTGGAATTCCTTCCACCATACTCTCCATTCCTAAATCCAATAGAAGAGTTTTTTTCAGCATGGAGGTGGAAAGTGTATGATCATAGACCACAAAATCAGATGTCTTTGTTGGATGCCATGAATGCTGCATGTGAGGACATCACAGCTGACCATTGCAGGGGATGGGTGCAGCATTCAAGGAGATTTTTTCATTTTTTGGCAATGGAAAACATCAGATGTGATGTTGATGAAAATCTTTGGCCTGACCAACGTGAGCGACATGATGTCCACCAAGAATAATTTGTTTGGGTTTCTTTTTTTCCCATGAATGTTATTTGTTGTTTGTGTATTTGTGGTAATACACAAATATGAAATGTAAAGTGAAATCTTGTTACTCTTGTCAGTTACTTTACATGTACAGTAAATACACTTGTATTGTGTATATACACATGAAGTACAAAAATAAACACTGTAAAAATACAAATGTTCATAGACTTTTTTTTTTCTACATACTATTGACTTTTCTCAACAAATATGAGATTTTTGTTTAAACCCTTAATTTTCAAGGTTGACTGTTGTGGTGAAAAAACAACTAAACATTTTGACCAGTGTGGCTCACACAATGACAAAAATACTTTAGATTTTGGTGGCCTTGGCCAAATTATTGACACAATAACTAGGTTTTGAAGCATGAATTAAATGTTTTGGGTGAGTAACTACATTTTGCAGACATGCTATAAAGTTTTGAAGTTCCTGCAAACAGTTGTGACATTTGCACTCACAGTTTAGAGAATGTTAAGACTGTTTCGAAAAATGTGCCAAAGCAATTGAGAAAAACTGTAATGCACTGTGAACTATCATGAACAAACAATGTTCATAAAACAGCTGTATTTTTATCAACTAACATTAACAAAGTTTAACTAATATAGTAGCAAATGTATTGCCTATTGTTAGTTCATGTTAGTTAATACATTAACTAATGTTGACAAATGAAACCTTATTCTAAAGTTTTACCGAATTTGCCACCAGCACAATCACTATACCATTTTTGATCACGGAGGAACGTCACAACCCTAAAAAGCAGCTGCTACAGTACTGTACTGTAATACATTTGTATTTATACAGTACATTTATTTTGGGGTTTTAAAAATGGGTTACATGTAAAATGAAAATTCAGACAGACAGACAGACAGACAGACAGACAGACAGACAGACAGACAGACAGACATATAGATGGATAGATAGATAGATAGATAGATAGATAGATAGATAGATGTGTATTTTTCTTCAGTAATGCCCTCCCCAAACATGCATAGAACTATAGAACCCGGAGTCATACAGGCTTCAGTCGTCTCTCTAGACTAAAGCATTGAGTGAAGGGGAAGACAAGTGATTTTGCCATGGATACAAACACATAAACATCCATCTCCCTCACGGCTTTCAGCATGCTCCTGCATTAAGTAGCTACGGACACTGGTTCTTTGAGAATGAAAGCACAGCTAAAACAATCTTCTCACCTTATCTTCCAGTCAAGGGCAAAGTAGGTGAGAATATGTAAAAAAAAAGATGAAGATGCATGCAAAAGGTTAAGGAGGAGACCTTTAGTTGCTCCTGAATGAACTCGGATCATCATCATCCACAGTAAGCTAAGCGAATGGCAACGCATGTCATAAAGCCAGAGCGTGTGTTACAGTGTGGATGATGCGGCACAGTCGCGGGCCTTCAGGCTCCAGGAGCTCAGTGGTTGTCATGGCAACAGGCATCCAGATCCTGGGCTGCTTCCCATCACATGTTCATAAAACATTCTTCCATAAAGATAATATAATGCCAGAGGTGGATGGGGTGATGGGATTATAGGCTGCTGGCTGTCATTATACATACGTCAACATTAACTGTATTATTCAATGAGAGCATCTCATTATGAAATCCTTCCAAAACATGCAAGATAAAACATGCAAACATGTTGCAAAACATGCAACACGGACACACACACACACACATCATACTGGCATGGCTATTGTTTTATTTAATAATTAAGAGAAGAAACAGCACTGCATTGAAAAAATGAAGAAATCAAGAAAAAACGTAAGGAAGGTAAAAGTACAAATTACAAACCAGGTAGGAAGCTATTTATGAGTATTGAAGAGAGTTTGTGGTATCTTTATTTTTTTTAGAAATACAATATTGTTCAGAGAGTAATTATGTTTTTCAGTGAACAATAACATATACACCTAGGGGAGATGGTCCTCACTGCAGAACACGAAATCCAGGGGGAGGAGTTGGATCCAGATCCAACTCCTCCCACCTTACGTATACCTAAACCTACCCATCTCCACCCCCTGATCCCTAAACCCACCCCTAAACCTACCCATCTCCACCCCCTGATCCCTAAACCCACCCCTATACCTACCAATCTCCACCTCTTAGATCTGGATCCAACTCCGCCCCCTGGATCTGGTGTACTGCAGTGAGGTGCTACTGGATGTGAATAACATGGGCATAACAAAATGTGAAAATCTCATTAAGTAGTTAATGTTAACCACAGACTTTGTTTTACTTAACCTTTAAAAACACAGAAAATTATTGAGGAAATGATAATTCTCTTTCAGGTTTTTCCGGTTGTAATGTCTGCATTTAAATGCATGTGTAGCTTGACAGGGGAAGGCCGTCTCAGCTTATGAATATAAATTAGGTCAATCTGACGTTGTTCGCTGGTGGAGCGGAGAGGAGAGTCACGTCAAAAGTTAATTATTCATGAGTCGTACGGCCCCTTACACAAAGACCACGCCCATTCCCACTGTTCAGAGCGCCCTTTCAATAAAGCTTCCGCAGTTTGAATCATCATGGCAGCCGGTGAAGCGTCCTTGGTGGCGCTTGGACTTAAGTTCTGTATGAAAAACAAGATTCTGTCGAAGTCAACTTTGCCTAGTATTATCAGCTGTATTAGAAGAGGTAAGGGTTTTCTTGACAATTGAATGACAGTAATGTTTTTATGATAAATGTCGTTATGTTGACTTTTGACACTGACAACCTGACAAGACAAGAACAACCAGTGTTTGACTTTAGATAAATAAGATAAATGTAAATCTATGTATGTATGTATGTACAGTATGTATGTATGTATGTATGTATGTATGTATGTATGTGTGTATGTGTATGTGTATGTGTATGTGTATGTGTATGTGTATGTGTGTACAGTATGTATGTGTCACACACACACACACACACACACACACACACACACACACACACACACACACACACACACACACACACACACACACACACACACACACACACACACACACACACATAATATATATATATTAGGGCTGGGTATTGACACAAATTTCACAATTCGATTTGATTTCGATTCACAAGCTTACAATTCGATTCGATTCGATTTGATTCAATATTGATTATTTTGGATATCAGGTACAATACATGGCAAATTTTCTCAAGGAAAACAAATCTCTTAACTAATGAACTAATGCTGTAAACTATGGGAGTCAGTTGTAGGCTTCTAGGCTTCATTAGCCTACTATAATATTGAAGGTAAAAATTAACTGATTTGTATACAAACACTTAAATTACACTTTTATTTATTTTTATAATAATAAAGTTATATGAAATATAAACATTTGAATGGTGGCTGTCATAAAAACCTTTCAGATTTATTCATACATGCATTAAAAATGGAAGAACATTAAAAATTATAATGAATATGTAATTTGGTGCATATATTTAGCAAAATGCTCCTCTCTAGAGTTAATTTTTTTTTTAATCTAATTTTAGAGTTAATTAAGTTTATGGTTAACTTGTTAACAAGTTTAACTTGTTCATAAACAAGTTTATGGTCACTGGATATGGTTTTTCTGAGGTAAATGTGACGTTACATGACATAGTTTACAAGCTGTTCTCTTTCATCATCTCGTGTTCGAGATCCACCTATGGGAAGGGCATCCGTACCTCTGCAGAAGCATCCAATTGTACCAAGTCTGGCTAGACAGACAGAAGCACGCATCCAATGCCAGGTAAGGCCACGCCCCCTTACCTAGGGGCATATAATGCCTGCAAGCGCTGCTATTCTCCAGTTGACATTCGCTTCTCGCGATCTCTGCACTGACACAGTTCGGTTGGATTACGCTGCTCACTTGCATGTCTTCAGGAGGACATATCGCCTGATCAGCTTCCGCCAGACGTGACAGTTGTCTTTTCAGCCTTTTCTGCTGTGTTCTGCATTCGGAGCCGCCCGCGCTCTCGCCCTTTCTCACCTGCTCCTCCTTCCACGGCTGCCCGTCACAGATTTTTCCGAGTTTTTCTCCGGAATGCTTCTCCGGGGAACAGCCTATCACGGGCCTGCCCGGCAGCGTGTGGTGCGCTCATCGCCGCTAAGGACCTTCGCCCGTTCTGCGTTGTCTGCTTGGGTCTCAAACACGCTCAAGAAGCCTTAGAGAACCCGGACAATTGCAGTCATTGCCTTATGCTGCCCAAGAAGCTTTTACGACGGCGTCTTAAAGTTGCAGCGACCCAGTGCTCCGAGCTGGGCCTTTCTGACTCGGATGGGGGACATGGTGATGACGACGCGCTACCGGGGCGCCTCCTCACTTATTTGGTCTGACCAACCCAATCCCGCATTCCCCGAATAGGACATCTTCGCAGGCAACCTCACGCTCGTCGACAAACGGGCCGGTTCCGGCGATGAGGATGAATCTTCCTGCGGCCCTTCTTGGGGTCTCAGAGGACGAGGAGGCCATCCCGCCTTCTGGCATTCCCCAGACTAGCACCCACGTGGCCTTGCCTCAGTCCATCCTCCTGGAAGTTTGTGAGCGAGCGGCCGCTTGCCTTAACATTGAGTGGCCGGCTCCACAGAGCACCACCGACCAGGAGAGGGATATTTACGACGGGAAAGTGTTGGGACCCCCTCCCGATCCGCGGAAACAACTCTTCCCCGTCCTTCCAGCGTGCACGAAGCACATGAGGCACAATTGGAGCGACCCGCTCGACTTCAAACACGGTCTCACAGGCCTTGAGGTGAAGGATATGGCAGTTCATGGTATGGGTGACCACCCCGCTATCGAGCCTTCCATCGCCAGGCACCTTAACCCCTGCTCGCTCCCCCTATGCCGGTCTTGCCCACACAAGATGGATCATTTTTCTGCCTCAGTTCACCAGGCCGCATACAAGTCCTCTGCCTTGGCTGTCAGGGCCCTGAACGTTTCTTCACTCCTCTCCGCTTACCAGGCGGAGATTTTGGACAAATTAAGGCAACAGCTGGAAAAGGGAACTCCTTCTCTACCCTTGTGGAAGGAGATCCTCACGGTGAACGACCTCGTCCTCCGTAACGCTCGGCAGGCCGTCCAAGCCTGGGGGCGCTTTATGGCGCTTTATGGCGCTTTCTGTGGTGGGAGAGTGCGCGCTCTGGCTTAACCTGTTGGGCCTTCCTGACAGTGAGAAGTGGCGCATCGCGGGCGCGTCGGTGGAGCCCGGCCGGGCTCTCTTTGGCCCCGCCGTCGCATTGATGCAACAACGGTGTGACGACAAAAAGGAGGAGGATGAGGCCTTCAAGTTATGCCTTCCTAGGAAGGCAGCCCCACGCCAGGCACCCCCTGCGCGTTTGCCTAACCCACCTGCCATGGAACGAAATTTCCATCAGGGCAAGGAAAGGCCCCGCAACAATGGATGTTGTGTCCCCCCCCCCCACCTTCAGGGGGTCTGTTGTGAGGGAAAGTACAAAAGCAGTGTCACCACACCGCACACACTCTGTTCCCCTCACCCAATTATTAAAGGCTTCGGCCCCAGTGTTTCCCCAACACAAAACACACACAAAACAAAAAAACACATTAAAACAAACGATCTCTCTCCGCAGAGAGAATTCATGTCCCTGCAGAGAGAATTCATGTCCCTGCAGAGAGAGAGAATCTTTCTGAACCCCTGCATGTCACCCTTAGTTCGTCTGCTAGAGGGCGCCATTGCATCACAAATGAATCAGCTGGGCTTACACAGCTCTGCTGCGGGCTCGGTGGGAACACTCGCAAGTCACGAATGGGCTTGGCAAACTATTTCGGCTCCCGAGTGGGTGATGCGTACAATAATGCAGGGTTACAGACTGCAGTTTTCAATGAAACCCCCGCATTTCAACGGTGTTCTCTCTTCACACACGGAAGAGAACGCCTCACACATTCTGAAAGAGGAAATATCCTCCCTCCTAAACAAGGGAGCGATTCAGGTGGTGCCCCCCAATCTGATGAATCAGGGATTTTATTCTCGTTATTTCCTGGTCCCAAAGAAGGACGGCTCTCTCCACCCTATCTTGAACCTTCGTGTGTTGAACAAACATTTGAGGAAATACAATTTCAGAATGCTAACTCATGGCTCGCTCGCCCGTGCCATAAAACAGAACGACTGGTTCACATCGGTCAACCTGAAAGATGCTTTCTTCCATGTAAGCATTTATCTGCCACACAGGAAGTTTCTTCGTTTTGCCTACCCGGGCACATGTTACGAATTCATAGTTCTGCCGTTTGGGCTCAGTCTAAGCCCTTGGTGTTTCTGTCTGTGTGCGGAGGCGGGCTTAGCACCCATGAGAATGTAAGGTCTGAGGATTCTGACATACATACACGATTGGCTCATTATAGTCGAATCGAAGGAGAAAGTGTTGCAGGACACCTGCCGTGTGCTCACGCACATCACATCTCTCGGGTTCTGAGTGAATGTGAGCAAGAGCAGTTTTACACCCAGTCAGAATGTAATTTTCCTGGGCTTGGAGTTGAACTCAGTCTCCATGCGAGCGTGTCTCTCTCAAGAGCGCGTTCTCTCTCTAATGAACTTTCTGTCGCAGTTCAGAGAGTACAAAAAGAGAAAGTACAATATCGCACATGCCTCAGGCTGCAGGGTATTATGGCTTCATCCATCCAGGGTGTGCCGCTGGGATTTCTGAGAATGAGAGCGTTCATGAAATGGGTTTTGTCACTACATTTCAGCCCAACGCGCGATCTTTGCCGCTCTGTAATAGTGACGCGCGCCTGCTCTGCAGCCTTGCGCCACTGGAAGAGCGTAGACTTTTACGGACAGGAAACCCCTCTGGGGACGGTTATGATGCGGAAAGTTGTGACGACAGATGCATCCTTAACAGGCTGAACAGGAGGGCAGAACGGTGAACGGTCTGTGGCCGAGCAGACTACGTTCAGCACACATTAATTATTTAGAGCTTATGACCATATGGAAAGCTCTGAATCATTTTCTGCCTCGCCTGCAGGGACATCATGTGCTCGTACACTGCGACAATACCACGGAAGTGGCTTATATCAACCGTCAGGGCGGCGTGCGCTCGTCGAAACTTCACGCTCTAGCTTACAAGCTTTTGGTGTGGAGCAGACAGGTTTTTCTGTCGTTACGCGCGACTCATGTTCCGGGCATTCTAAACAGAGGCGCGGATCTTCTATCGAGGGAAAACCCAATCTACGGAGATTGGCGCCTTCACCCGCAGATAGTGGATATGTTATTGATGAGATTTGGGCAGGCAACTGTAGATCTACTCCGTAGAGCAGGGCCTGTCTCTCATTCTGATAGCACCCAGGTGGCCCAAAGCACCATGGCTGGCGGAGATAATCCCTCTGTTACATGCCGAGCCGTGGCGCCTCCCCCCCGCACGGACCTATTGTCCCAAGCGAACGGGGAGATTTATCACCCGCACCCAGACAGGGTGGCTCTCTGGGCCTGGCCCGTGAGAGGACGAACCTAAGCGCACTGAGGCTTTCGCCGCGTGTGATTGCTACTATACAGAATGCCAGGGCCGTTTCTACGTGGTCCTTATATGGCTGTAAGTGGCAAGTGTTCGAAGGGTGGTGCGATGGGCGTGGTCTCACATCTTATCAGTGCTCAGTTCCTGATATTTTGTGTTTCCTTCAAGACCTCAGGGAAAAAGGGAGGTCCTTTTCAACAATTAAGGTCTACTTGGCTGCGATTTCGGCCTGTCATGTGGGTTTTGAGGGCTCAACAGTCGGGCAGCATCCTCTAATCCGCAGATTTATGAAGGGTGCCCGTCGCTCTTTGCCAGTCGTCAGGAGAACTGTTCCTGAGTGGGACCTCTCCATGGTGCTGGAGGCTCTGTCTCAATATCCTTTTGAGCATCTGGGAAGTATTTCCCTGAAGCTGCTGTCTTTCAAGACAGCTTTGCTCTTGGCCTTGGCATCAGCTAAACGTGTCAGTGAGCTACATGCACTCTCGGTTCATCCCTCGTGCACTAAATTCTCTCTTAGTGGAGATAAGGTTTCCCTTAAGCCTAATCCGGCCTTCATGCCGAAGTGCTTCCCTGCGTTCACTTCGGAGGTGTTGGAGCTGTCCGCTTTTCACCCTCTACCTTTTTCCTCCTTGGAGGATGAGAGGCTAAATGCTCTGTGTCCCGTCTGTGCTTTACAGACATATATGACCAGGACCAGTGCTTTCCGGAAGAGCGACCAACTCTTTATTTCATGGGCACCCCCTCATAGAGGGAATCCCATATCTAAGCAACGCCTCTCACATTGGCTTGTGAATGCTATAGCTTTGGCTTATGAATCAAAGGGAGTGCAGCCCCCAGGGGACATCAGAGCTCATTCCACGAGGGGAATAGCCGCCTCTTGGGCTTTGTTTAGGGGAGTGTCACTGCAGGACATCTGCTCCGCTGCCAGTTGGGCTTCTCCTCATACCTTTGTGCGTTACTACCGGCTGGATGTCACCAGAATCTCGGTAGCACATTCGGTTTTAGGGGTGGGGTCTTTTTAGGGGTCTTGTCTCTCCCATAGGTGGATCTCGAACACGAGATGATGAAAGAGAACAATAGGTTACTGTCGTAACCCCGGTTCTCTGAAACATCGAGTGGAGAGATTCACCAGCTTTGCCCCGCTTGCCGCACGAGAAGCGAATATACTTACTGGAGAATAGCAGCGCTTGCAGGCGTTATATGCCCCTAGGTAAGGGGGCGGGGCCTTACCTGGCATTGGCTGTGCGCTTCTGTCTGTCTAGCCAGACTTGGTGCAATTGGATGCTTCTGCAGAGGTCAGGTACGGATGCCCTTCCCATAGGTGGATCTCTCCACTCGATGTTTCAGAGAACCGGGGTTACGACAGTAACCTATTGATTTACTGCCGTCTTTCCACGGTTGAAACACTGATTGAGCGATTCCATGTCACATGATATGGATTTCGATAAGTTGTACTCTACCTTTTAACATACTTTCAGATGCTCATTCATGATTATTTCGTGCTGTAACTGGTATTATTAAGGCGGAAGAGAAGATCATGTGCTGCTGCTTCTCTTGAGCTGAGCCAGAGCGATCTCACGCCACAGCGCCAAAACGGTATTTATGTTTTTGAATTTCCTAAGAAAATGGACGTAATTTGAAATATGAGACTTTGTTTCATATCAATAGTAACAAAGCACAAAGATTATTGCGATTTATTGGATGGGATGCGCGCTACATGTTACATTCATTCATCAGCTGAAAACAGGATGATAATCGATTCTTGGGATTTAAGCATCGTTATTGGTTCGTAAAAATGAGAATCGTTTAAAATTGAGAAATTTATATTTTTTACCCAGCCCTAATATATATATATATATATATATATATATATATATATGTATGCATGTATGCATGCATGCATGTATGCATGTATGCATGCATGCATGCATGCATGTATGCATGTATGCATATATATATATATATATATATATATATATATATATATATATATATATATATAATATGCATACATGCATGCATATGTATGTGCATGTATGTATGTATGTGTGTGTGTGTATTATATACTATAGTTGTACTGTTTACCCTAGTTGTCAGGCTTTTTATGTTTCTCAGGGTATGTTTATTACATTTAAATCACGTTTGACAACTTGCTCCAAACCAGACATTTTTATAATACTCTGATCTTGAGGACGTAGTCTTGAACTTCATTTGTATGTAGTTGAACTTGACTCTTGTCTTTAATATGTGTCAGTGTGTTTTTTTTTGTGTTTACGCATTTTGTACTGAAATTATTATAATAATATAATTTTAGTTTGTTGGACAGAATTCACATAAATTACAGTTTTAAAAAATGTAAACTCTTGAAAAATGTACCTCTTGATTCAAAATCTTGTAGTTAATGAGATATAACCTTCTTGACAACTAGCCCCTAGTCTCTCCTAAAACTGATGTTAAATAAGAAGAAAGTTGACAGTGTTCCTTTAATATTTACATATAACCAAGAGAAATAGACATGTTGCAGTCATGCAGATCAACACATGCACTCTTGTTTAACTCATGAAACACTTTTCTATCCTGAAGGGCTTGCCACAAGTGTGCTGTCTCAGACCGTTGAAGAGCCCAGCGCCACGACCTCTCCAAGCAGCAGTTTTGGCGGACCCTTGGAGCATTACAACAGTCTTATTCGAGATGGACAGTTACGAGAAGATCTGCAGCAAAGGGCTGTTATGGAAAAACTGGAACAGATGCAAAAGAATCTTCGAGGGTACAGCAATGACCGCTCATCGTTTTTTTCAAAGGTAAACTGGCCTAAATCTGCCGACATATACCCTGCAGATACTGTGAAAGTGTTTTTTAACTAATTCTAACTTATACTGTATATGTTTTTGATTCTTTTGCAACAGTTCTTCTCCCAGAGAAAGCCACCAAAAGGTTATTACATATATGGAGACGTTGGTAAGTTTTGCAACGTTATGTCGTTGCTGTCACATAGTGTCAGATAAACTTTATTGTACTGGAAATTAATTGCTCAGTTCTGATATCAATGTGAATTTCCTCAATTACAGGCACAGGAAAAACTATGGTTATGGACATGTTTTATAATCATGTAGAGACAGAGAAGAAAAAAAGGGTCCATTTTCATGGATTCATGTTGGATGTACATAAACGTAAGTTTGTTATGACTTTTTTTTAAGTTTAGTTTTTAATAAGATTCGTTAGACTTTTAATATACCTGAACTCTATTAATGTTTGTGCACTGATAATTCTGGTTATTTTATAATCATTTATTTATTTATTGTTTTTACTATAACTTTATTTAATACATTATTTATGACTACCCCATAACATTTGGCATTTATTAAACTCCCAGCGCAACATATTTTTATTATCATATATTATTTTTTAAACAGAAGCCAGAAATTGATACAAGGTCCATCATTCAATATATATTAAAAAATGTTTGAGGGACTGAAATATTCCTGGAGCCCAAAAATGACCCATGTATGATTAAACGGATGCCAAAATAGTAAAGTTCCCATTATCTGCTCTCACTCAGATAGAGTCATGTTTATGTAGGAATCCATCGGCTCAAGCAAAGTTTACCCAAAAGAAAAGTGGGTAAAATGGCAAAGGCGTATGATCCTATCGCTCCAGTTGCAGAAGAAATCAGTGAGGAAGCCTGCCTTCTGTGTTTTGATGAGTTTCAGGTGAATGTTTAACTTTGTAATTGTATCGTTGCAATCTAATCAAGCTTTGTGATTGCTTCAGTGTGCTGAGATCTTCCTAAGTTATCAGAGAATACAGAGAATAAACAGTATTGATTTTTAAGGTTTCTTTTGCTTTCTCTGTTCATTAGGTCACTGACATCGCAGATGCCATGATCCTTAAGCAGCTCTTTGAGAACCTCTTCCTTAAAGGGGTTGTTGTTGTTGCCACGTCCAACCGGCCTCCTGACGGTATGAAGCAAATAATCAAGAGTCAAAATATTGATATGTTGTCACTGGAGTGTATGTAGGTGTTATACACTTTCATTCGGGTGTATGGGTGACATAGTTGCTTGTACTAATCAAGACTCTTTGGAAAGCCTATTATCATTTCTTCAGTGTGTTGCGTTTGCAAGTTTGATTTATGAACCACCAATAACTATGTTTCCATTTACCTATTTTTATGCGAATTTTGGGATATTGCAAAAAAAAAACGGTTAGAAATGCCAAGATGCATATAAATTCGAAAAATGTGTATAAAAACGTATGCGCTCAATTGAGGCAGATCTTTTTTTTTTATCCGATGAGTATATATGCGTATAAACTACGATTAAAACACATTTACCAAATAAATCCCTTGATGTGCAACAAAAAAACTCACTGACTTTGACTCAACAGAGGATGTGTTTGGACAACAGGACTAACCAGCAGATCAGTTTCATCACACAGCATTTCAAATGTTGGTTTGGTCACTCTGAAATGCCTGAGCCAAAGTCTGCCATCAAAATGATTTGGTATAATTACCTCTCAGAACTGTCTCACACGATTGCGTTCCCAAACATCAGGCATCTGAACGCAAGATAAATGACATTGCCTTTCGTCTGTGTGCTCTGAGGCGCAAGTCATTTATGATGTACTGTAGAAAAAAAAACAAAAACACAGTGGATTCCGCGATTGAAGTGAAGGGAAAGTTTGGCAAACTATACTTGGAATTTGTCCTCTGTATTTAACCCATCACACATTAGGTGACACACACACACACACACACACTGCAGCAGCCAGAGCAGTGGACAGACATTTTTGCTGAAGCGCCCAGGGAGCGATTGCGGGTTAGGGGTCTTGCTCAAGAGCACCTCAGTCGTTTCCTGCCAGTATTGAGAATCGAACCCGCAACCTTCGGGTTACAAGTCCGACTGTCTAACCATTAGGCCACAACTTCCATTTTTAATAAAGACATTTTGCACGAATTTCCCTGGAAGTGACTATTTTCTTCAAGAGAACACATCAACTGTGCTTTATTCGTAAATATTTTATACTATATTACAATTTTGCACATACGTTAAATTCACAACTTTAGATGGAAACATAGCTAATGACTGTCCTAGCATCACAGAAGTGCAGTTTTCTTTCTGCGTACCTTCCAAATTCCAGTTTGTACTGAGAACAATATCTTGTTTTACAGATCTGTACAAAAACGGATTGCAGAGGGTGAACTTTGTGCCATTCATAGCTGTGCTAAAGGTAAGCACTTCAGCATTGTTTATTATCTAATACATTTAGCGCCATGTTCATTGCTCTTACTTGCTGTACTTGATGCCCTTGTTGAACTTGATAATGATAATGCCTGTTGATTTTGTTCTTTTCTGTTGGAAGTACTGCATGTAATTCACTGATCAAATGTCTTTTAAACAGGAGTATTGCCAAACACTACGCTTGGATTCTGGAATAGATTATCGGAGAAGAAATTGCCCTGCAGCCGGGAAACTCGTCTACCTGTGAGTAAATGCATTATGTTGTACAAAATGAGATGTTACCGCATTAGTTTAGAGCAGTTTAGTTATGCAAGTTGACTAATTCTTTACAAGACATGCATCTTTAAATTGATTCCAGAAGTATTTAAAGCTGTGTAATAAAGTGTAATTTCTGCACCACTAGCATTACCAAACAGGTTTTCAAAAATAATCATAGTCTTCAAACAATCCAAACTTGCAACATTATATGAGACTGTGTTGCTTGGGCCAGTCAGGAAGCGCATATCCTCAAATGAATTGCATCCTTATATTAGTCTCTTTATATTAAGATGGAATAGGAATAAGTATTTAACATCCAAAACATGACATGCTTCTGTCTGAACAGTGAGTATTAGCCCTTTGACTAAGTATCTGTGAATAAACAAAGTTGTATTATGAAGTGATGAATTATTTATCAAATGTTTTTTTTTATTTAGTTCCAGTGAACCCGATGTTGATGCAACACTCGACAAGCTGTTTGATGAGATGGCCTTTAAACAGAATGACAGTAAGTTGGTTGCTGATGTGTTCTCTGAAGAACACAAAACAGACTTGTTTAAAGCCCCTTTCACACAGAGATTCCGGAAAATACACAGATAAAGTGATCCGGGGTTTGACCCGGGAATGTTTGATTTTGGTTCATTCACACTGCCAGTGATTTTCCGGAATCAGAGAGTGCGTTCACACACAACCCGTAAAAATCCCGTAAAGACACGTGACTTGTATCTCAGCAGCGTCTTAAGTTTGCTTATGAGTTGAGATTTCTCTCTCGACAAACCACGCTTGTGCATTTTTATCTCTGATTCGATCATAAACTTGCGCATTACGTACCATTTCACAGCTGGCGAACGATCCCGGCTTCAGCGTCATCACAGCGCGCGTTCCGGGACTGAGCACGGCAATGTTACTAGGTCCCCAACCCAGCATCGATGCCGGCATCAATCCCGGGTCGTGTTTGCGTTCTGGCAATTTGCTGGGATCATCGCGCTGTGTGAAAGGGGCTTAAGTAGCTGATTGTGGATCAGTAAAAACACCCTATCAAAAGGATTTCTAATGACAGACCATTAGATGTCATAGTTATACAGATGTGAATGTGAGTTGCCATTATATGTTTCAAAGTAATTGCATCCAAAAAAAATGGATCAGCCATGAAACTTTTTGTTATGCATATTTGATTCAGGTTCATTTTGTTTATCACAGTTACCCGACCCAGATCTCTAAAGGTACATGGAAGGATACTGACGCTTGACAAAGCATGTGGGACCATAGCAGACTGCACCTTTGAGGAGC